>VDFB02271358.1:873021552-873466060 GCA_007258455.2 Sequoia sempervirens | reverse complement strand
TGGTAAATATATTTTAATTTAATTAATTGACTTAAACAAAACCATATAAAACTATTAAGTTCCCAATAACTAAACTTACTCGAAATTCAAACACGGCCGAAATGGAGGGGCACTACAATTGCAGACAATTGATGCAGTCGAACTCTCGCAATTGGTTAATAGACACAACTTAAGCTTTAAAAGAAGCCAATACAGAAGGAAGATTTCATTCTTTCATTAATTCAAAGGTATGGACCTCACAATGACAATGACTGACATGGAGAAAGGACCCGATCACAAAGTTTCATCAGAAAACAAGTTCCACAACTGAATCAGTTGGTGAGCTAAACAACTCACCCACTGATATTTCACAAGAATAATCTCACACACAAACATCACATGCACACACTGCACAAGTGACAACAATAAATCCATTCATTTTTCTTTCTGACAGTCAAAGCAGTGGGGACCTATAGCCTAAAAGCGACAAACTACAGAAAGGGGCCTATAGCCTAAAAGTGACAAATTGCAGAAAGGGACCTATTACTAAAAGCACTCATAGCAATTACTTGTCAGTCATTTCAAAATTCCCCATTGAATTAATTGCACCTCTATACTATCCACTACCATTTTCCACACATGTAGCCTATCCATCACCTCACACCTTGTAACGCCCCGCCTCACAACCCTAGAGGAAGTTGCAATTAACTACTCAAACGCAATAATTTTTTTTGTTTAAGTACAATGAGCATGCAAGGTTCACTACCCATTGCAAACAACCCCTAAGGTTACGAGACTGAGATTACTTAAACCCAAACAAGAAACATAAATTGAAACCACAACATAATTACTTAAAGAATTAAGAACCCATTCATTCCATACATAATAAAATACATCAAAGGATAATAAATACCACATGACTTTAAATAACAATAATCAATTAACAATACGATTACAACACTCATTCCCCGAATGAGATAATTCCAATAAGCAAGATTATTATTACAACTTCCACCTCGATAACAATGAGGGGTAATAAAATTACAATAACAACTGAAATGAATAAAGCATGAAATGAACTAGATCCCACGAGCTCTCCAACTGGAAATCTCGTCCACACGAACAAGAAGACGAACTAATGGATTAAGGTGCACGTTCCACCCAACCATGTGATACCCAAAGGCTCACCCCCCGTGCTAGGAGATAGTAACAAGGAATTCCTACACAATACCATCTACCACTAGACACAGGCTAAAACATAACTGAACTGAATAAGATACAAGCACAACATCACTTAACACAATGGTTACAATGCTTCCAGAGAACAATGATCATTCATGCAGTACAATACACTAACTTTTGGTTGACATAGAGAGAGTGTCACACATCATTTTCTATGAGTTACCCTAGCTCAACCTTCCTAGGCTATCGGACCCCCATCTTGGGTTACCCTGGCTTGCCTCTACCAGCTGTCGGACCCTCATACAAACTGTGCTTCTCATCTTATCTCAAACCTTAAAAGCGAATGAGTCATGAGAGAGGCATTTATTATCTTAATTAGTTTGAGAGTTTTTCATTAATTCTTTTAAAGTTATCACTTACTTAAACCCTAAGTGAGTTACCCTGGCACCCCTTTGTGTGTCGGACCCCCACAAAGAGCCACTCTCCTATCGACAACATACCCAACAAAACCAATCACCAAGGGCGCCAAAGTGCATACAACTAGAAAAACAATCACTCCAAATCTAGGAGTCAATATATAACAAAACTCACTCCAAACACTTGGAGGCTACAAAACACATAAACCCCTCCTTCCAAAGGAGGCACAAACCACATAAGCCACTCATAATCCAAAGGAGGCACAACCCATCCCCATTCGAGAAAACCGGGTAAGACAATAGGATACCACTATACACACTTCCCAAGGAAAAATAGAGGTTGACTAACATATTATGACAACCCCAAATAATTAAAAACCCCATTTGGAAGACTTACAAGAAAAATAACCACATTGCCCAACATCGAGAAAGAATGAAAACATCATTTAGAAAGCATTTCAGACAACTTAATAAATTAATGTTAGGATTTCATAAATCCAAGTCAAACAATGACATAATGCATGAAATCGATTAAATAATTAACATTATTTGCACAAACTCAATAGTAAATCGAATCACATTGACAACTTTAAGGAATTTAAACCAATAATTTAATTTTGTTTTCTCCAATTACACATATTAATAAAAACAACTTTATAAAATAAAACCATTTGTTAAAAGTCAACTTTATTTTGATCATGATAATGAGATAGCCAACTTAAGATCACAATATTTAAATATGAATATATGATAAACATACATATATTCATTTAAATATATATAAATATTATTTAAATATTTATTTCGGAAATCAATTTAAATTCTCAATTATTATAATCAAACTCCAATTTAATAATTAATTAATCAAAGAGATATACACATAAATATATATATATAATATATATGTATATTATAAATATATTTAAAATAATATATACAATATATATATAAAATATATATATTTATATTTTAAATTTTTTAAAAAAACATATACATATAAATAATTATATATATACATATATATTTATATAATATATATTATATATATTATAATTAAATAATATATATATATAATATATATTATATACAATATATATCATATATATAAAATTTATAAAACAAAATAATAATAAAAAAAAACTTAAGACTTTCCTTGGCTGTTGTGCAGCCCCTGCTGGGAGCTGCTATGTAGCCCCTCCCCAATACAAAATTACTAACCAACGATTCTAACAGCAATAATATGATCAAAAGCATAAAACATCATTAAATCAAATATCTGCTAAGTTAATCCAAAACATGACATAAAGATAACATCAGAGTAAAATACCATCACCTCAAAATATAACATATGCATCACTTAATAGTTCGCGATGAAATAGAACCAAGTACCAAAGTCACAGCATAACAGAAACAACATAACAAAGAAAAACACTGCCGATCAAAGAGCCAAAATGGAGGGGTGTTACATCCTTCCCCCCTAGGGTCAGGCTTACTCCTGGAAGCCTACAAACACAATAGGGATAGAGCTCCCTCAAAACCAACTAGACCCTAACCGACTCAAAACCTCAATCCCCAAGGATCAACTTCTGAAGCCAAAGGCCATTTGCACCACGATGTATAGCAGGCACGATGAATTATCCATCGTGATAAATGCCTATCCTTGATCTTCCACCGTTTCCTATTGTCAAACTCTCTCTCTGCAGGCTCTTGCCAGACCCTCATTAAAAACGAGGAATTTCCCTCTGAGGGACACTCGCGAGCAAGAGAGTGGCCCACCCTCATGAGAAACATCCCTCTCAGAAACCACAGGCTGGCGGAGGCCACTAGGTAAAGCCGTGGAAGACCACCTCCACTAAACACCAACTGAGAACTCTAAGCAGGCTAATCATAACGATCACGATGAGCTCACATCCAACTCCGATCTCTCTTCTTCTGTCTCCAACTCCTATCAGGTTGGGATTGAGGATTTTTGTTGCTTGGGCTGCAAAGGCTCACGTGCTCACCCCCTTGGCTGGTGGCCGATGCTGCCCACCCTGAAAAGCATGGCTTTGAGATCAGCCACTCTACGAGGATCAGCACCAAAGAAGGTGCAGCAGCACGCCTGGCCCAGACTCGCCTGGCACCCTAATACCAAAAGCTAGAGATTCTCTTCCAACAATCAGGGCCGCGCCCATCCCGCGACCTTATCTCCATGGATGTGGCTTGAATGCAGAACTCCTGGTCACAGGTTGAGCGCTAATGAAATGTTGAACCAACATGCCCTCATCATCACCTATGCACTTAAGCCCGGCAGGCACCGAAGCGTGCTCAAGTTGTTCTGCCCGACATATCCATCGTGTGGGGCGTGGAACTCGTATCTCCAGTGATGCCAATGATGGAAAGGAATTGACTCACGAACACATCACAGGAACAACTCCCAAGATATAGTGTTGATATCCAAATGGAGCTTCTGCTCCTCCAACCTCCACCAGGTAGATGTGAAATCCCTCAAATGCATGATTGCACACCTAGCCTTGGTGTTGCTACCATACGGATGCATAGCAAAACACCTATTTAGATCAATCAACCAAGTCTCAGCCTCTGATCCACTGCCCAAACCATCAAAAGTGGGTGGACAAGCTCTAAGAAGATCTCTTATGTGAGTAGCCATGACTGCCTCAAATGGAGCTGGAACCTGATCTCTCTCTCCTATGACCTCCTGATCCCTATCCTGCTTAGGGCCCATATGAGCAAGAGTCTCCTCAAGAAAGCGACGCAACTGAGCGTCCCCGATCCTTGGTGGATCCTGATGCTGATTACCAACCTCTAGCACAAACTAAGAAGCCTGATGCTCCTCATGATCAAAAACATGGGGAACAATGGGAGGTGTATCCTGCTGATTACCTCCTCGACCGCCTACATGGCCATGATCTCTACTCCAACCTCGCCTAGGTGGCATGATCCTTTAAAGATACACACCACAACATAAGACAAGGTACAAAAACAAAAATATCCTATGCAACTAACAACTTAATGGGTCCACATTATCCCAGAGCACCCATTGTTTAAACTTGGGCTCTGATACCATGTGTAACGCCCCGCCTCACAACCCTAGAGGAAGTTGCAATTAACTACTCAAACGCAATAATTTTTTTTGTTTAAGTACAATTAGCATGCAAGGTTCACTACCCATTGCAAACAACCCCTAAGGTTACGAGACTGAGATTACTTAAACCCAAACAAGAAACATAAATTGAAACCACAACATAATTACTTAAAGAATTAAGAACGCATTCATTCCATACATAATAAAATACATCAAAGGATAATAAATACCACATGACTTTAAATAACAATAATCAATTAACAATACGATTACAACACTCATTCTCCGAATGAGATAATTCCAATAAGCAAGATTATTATTACAACTTCCACCTCGATAACAATGAGGGGTAATAAAATTACAATAACAACTGAAATGAATAAAGCATGAAATGAACTAGATCCCACAAGCTCTCCAACTAGAAATCTCGTCCACACGAATAAGAAGACGAACCAATGGATTAAGGTGCACGTTCCACCCAACCATGTGATACCCAAAGGCTCACCCCCCGTGCTAGGAGATAGTAACAAGGAATTCCTACACAATACCATCTACCACTAGACACAGGCTAAAACATAACTGAACTGAATAAGATACAAGCACAACATCACTTAACACAATGGTTACAATGCTTCCAGAGAACAATGATCATTCACGCAGTACAATACACTAACTTTTGGTTGACATAGAGAGAGTTTCACACATCATTTGCTATGAGTTACCCTGGCTCAACCTTCCTAGGCTATCGAACCCCCATCTTGGGTTACCCTGGCTTGCCTCTACTAGCCGTCGGACCCTCATACAAACTGTGCTTCTTGTCTTATCTCAAACCTTAAAAGCGAATGAGTTGAGAGGCATTTATTATATTAATTAGTCTGAGATTTTTTGTAACACCCTGCCTTGGTTACCGTTAAAACAAAGTGTAAAGAATGAAATTAACTGAACATTTTTTTTTAAAGGATATTATTACACAATTGTCTTAAAGTTTCCAAGATGACGTTACTTAAAACTAAAAGTATACTCAACATATTATCATAATCATGATACAAACTTAATGTCGTGAATGGTACAGTTTACAAAACTTATTACAATCGAGAATCCATAGGTCCAGATACAATATGTGAGATTTCAACAAATCTCAATACATCATAATGATTAGTACAATGAGTACACTCTTATACAAGAGGTAAATTTACTAAGCAGATAGTGATCATATCATAACTGACATCCATATCCACGAACATGCTTTGCATCCATAGTCACGAACAATGAAGTAACTAGAACCTGCTGTAAGCATAGGATCATCTGCAAGAAAAATCTAAGGAAGACAAAGCACGGTTTCCTCCCGACCACGTGGAACCGAAAGGTCCACTCCCTCTGTGCTAGGAGATAATTGATAGGTCCACAAACAAAGAAGACAGAACATAACATTACGTGGATTACAATTCACATCACGACATAACGATAACAAATCACAACCAATAGAAATCTGAACACAAGGATCACCATCATGGTATAGACTAAGAGTGTCATCACACTGTCGGGATAGGTTACCCTGGTGAATCTTCCTAGACTACCGGCCCTCTCCAAGAGTTACCTTGGTAGCCTCTACCGATTCCCGGCCCCTATGCAGACCAATGTGGAGTCACTTCATCTTTCGAGAAGACAAGATGATGACTAGCCATTCCAGGCCTTCTCAGCCTCTTCTCAATCTTTACGAGCATTAAGAAAGTAGGTGAGGCAAAAATTTATCTAAATTAGTATTAACAACTACCCAACCCCTAATACATTAGTTATGTTTTCATTGAATTACACACCTACGATAGGTTACCCAGACAATCACTTAAGGATTTCAGCCCCTATCACAAGCCACTCTTTCTATAACATGACTCAACATCACAAGACTAGGGGTAGCTATCAGTTGTAAAGTTCAAAATCACATAGGTTTACATCTTCCACTAGAAACAAACCATGGTCTCTAAGAAGATTCCTTAAACAACAACCAAATATATAAAAAAGAAGCTATAACCCCTAGCGTATTTCATTGTAATAAATCAATATGAATAAAATGTAAAATACTTGAATATACTTTCTTTTCAGTTCCAAAGGCTTTGAATATATGAAAATAAATAACATCATTGTATACACATCTATCCAATAATTTCAACTTTTCAATCCTTGTGAATTAAAATTTCATATTAAACAATCCATTGATATTGTTGTATCACTAATAATTTCAATAAAAGAAAACGTATATTATTATTATAGGGAAAAGATAATATAAATCCTTACATCTATAAATCAATCATTTAAGAGTAAGAAGAAAACTAATAATCCTTCCTATCACCATTTTTCTTATTCAAGACTTACATTTCACCTATATTAATGCTTCATTAAAATCTACCAATTAATAGTTACAAATCTATGACCTCCTTTCAAGGATCCTACTGTTGTTATAACATGCAAAGGTAACTCATACTGGAGTTAAGTAAAGTTATTAAATGAATATCCTGACTTAAAAGAATAGGTAAAGCGCCATGCGCCTTATACATAAGTTATCTAGACTTAATTATTGAATCTATTATGGATAACTGAGAATCTTCAGACTGCTGCAATTAAATTGTACAATACTTACGCCTATTCAAAGGATTTTAATAAGATTTGGGTTTAATGATAATCACTCCATTAGTTACTTATAATATCAAATGTTATAATAGCATTATACTTTTTCATGAATCAGATATATATATAATAGTGTTGTATTTAACAACATAGGGATATCTAATAAAATCAGGCGCAAAAATTTCAAATTGGATGCATGCAGTTATTACTCTACGTGTCTTAAATTAGAAGATATTAGACAAGGAGCGATTTATACTTGTACAGGGACGTATCCTACAAATAGCTCTTTCTCTAATCCCTAACTGTAGTTGCGCGAATTCTTAAGCAGGAATGTTTAATTTGGTAAATAGATATAATATGAGGAGATATCAACAAAAGAAAAGATCTATGGTTACTTCAGCTTGATACAGGGGATACATATAAACTAGCACATTAGATGCATGCAAGGTGTGAAGTAAACATAGACTTAGGCGTATCTTCTTTGAACATGTAACAGAAGGGATCACAGGTACGGAAAATTCAAAAAGAAAGAAAATCGAAAACCATATATGTTCAACACCAAACTAAGGGAATTTGACCGAGCTTTTAATGCTAATATATTCAGAATTTAAACTAGTTATAAAATGTTCTCTTTTCTTTTTCTTTGATCTATATAAATTTTTAAAGACATGAATAAGTTTATACTTGTCGTTTACATGCGATACCAGATAAATGTATTCATTCTCAATTGATAATCGTGAAAATCTAAAACTAGTTACTAGATCCACGAAAAGACTCGCTATAATAAAGGATTACTTATTAACAATGATTTGGAATAAAACATAGAACCTTCCATCGAATAAAAGAATTGACATGATGGACAAAGTATGGAGACTATGTGCTTTGAGAATAATGGTCATCAGATCTCTGATCAAAGGTTATACAGAGAACATCTAAAGCAGGTGGTTGCACACAATCACATAGAGGAAGATCTATGGTAAAAGATCAAAAGTTCAATCACCTATCAAGAAAATCGGCATCAAGATCCAATATGTCAAGTTTTAAAAGAAACTATTCACGGATCTAATGAATAGGTTATATATATATAAAATTCGAATAATACTAATCTACAGGCGACTGAAAATGAAGTTATATGAATTCAAGATTCGTACTATGTAAAGATAAATTCATAGGCTCCCAGCATAAGATACCATGGATATCACATTAACCTAGTTTTATCTATAGCCATATAAAAGTCCAGAACAAGAGTTTTTCAAAAACTATTTTGAAAATAAAAGTAAAAACTTCAACCCTTTCTAAAAATCTCGAATTCATGCAATTACGATCTTCATACAGCCAAATTTAAGACAATTTCAGATCTGGAATATTTAATTTGCAGAATGATTTAATACCTTTCTACTTAAAAGTTCGAATACCCTTCTAATTTCGTTTCTTTTCTGTTTGTGCAAGTTTAGCAAATCAATTTCCTTTCAAATCAACGAAATTCAGCATTATGTTTCCAGAATTGAACACAAGAATTTAAAATAAGAAGAAAACCTGATTAAATTTCGATATCCGGCTGAAAAAATAATCCTTGAATCTTCTGTCAACTCCGAATTCAATTCACCAGAATTCAAAGTTACGCTTCAAACAAAATCCTAAAAGAAAAATTCTTCTAAAGCAATTGCCGTGTAAAAATATGCTAAAAATTGCTGCCGTTAAAATTCTTCCCGTGAATGTTAAAAATTGCAAATCCCCCTTTTCGATATTAATTCATGCAATTAAATTTCAATCATCCAATTTAACTGATAGTTCATTTCGCATTGTAAATAGCTCATTCAGATCAACTTATTCTTTAAAATATCCAAACAGATCTTTAACTGTCAATCAAGATTCATTACAAGCTGAAAATATATTTCCATTTAAATATCTATTTCTTTTAACTCAAGTTTGCACAATTAAATCAACATTATTAATATTTTAATTAAAACATTGCAAAGAAATAACTTTCACATATAAATTCAGTTGACTTATTTAATTTAATTTAATAAATTAAATCACAAACATTTGTAAATACATTAACAGACAATTTTAAACTTAAATATTAATTCACAAACACAAAACAGTACAAACGAACACGACAGAATAAACTGAACAACAACATGGGGTAACACATAGGTACTCGTTCGAAAACGAACGATGGTTCAATAAGGACCTGTCAATACCTCCAACAACATAATTTAATTACATTAGGGTACGCTCAGACCTGACAAGCAAGTGGAGCCGTTACCCGGTACCTGTGTCTGCAGGAAACATCAACGTTAGAACATATATATACTCATGTTAGAAAACACACCGTGAATAAGAATTGCAGCATAGCAGGGTACTCACGAATGAGTAATGCCACACTGTCTTCTTCATCGACACACACGAGCAAGATAAATCATAAGAAATCATTACAACATAATAACCATATGCAAAGTCATAAGAAAGAAACCATATCATGTAAGAATCTATTTTAGTATCATCAAACTAATCACAATCCAGATAATCAGGATGTCAATGTATCATCCACGAAGTACAAAACAATATAATATCAAAATCACCTCTGAACAAGAACAACATAGTATCCAAATAAACTATAACATCTATCAAGCAAAATCAAACTAAAAAGTATGTCTAAACTGGAGGGACACTACATTTTTTCATTAATTCTTTTAAAGTTATCACTTACTTAAACCCTAAGTGAGTTACCCTGGCGCCCCTTTGTGTGTCGGACCCCCACAAAGAGCCACTCTCCTATCGACAACAAAACCAATCACCAAGGGCGCCAAAGTGCATACAACTAGAAAAATAATCACTCCAACTCTAGGAGTCAACATATAATGAAACTCACTCCAAACACTTGGAGGCTACAAAACACATAAACCCCTCCTTCCAAAGGAGGCACAAACCACATAAGCCACTCCTAATCCAAAGGAGGCACAACCCATCCCCGTTCGAGAAAACTGGGTAAGACAATAGGATACCACTATACACACTTCCCAAGGAAAAACAAAGGTTGACTAGCATATTATGACAACCCCAAATAATTAAAAACCCCATCTGGAAGACTTACAAGACAAATAACCCCATTTCAAAAACATCGAGAAAGAACGAAAACATCATTTAGAAAGCATTTCAGACAACTTAATAAACTAATGTTAGGATTTCCTAAATCCAAGTCAAACAACGACATAGTGCATGAAATCAATTAAATAATTAACATTATTTGCACAAACTCAATAGTAAATCGAATCACCGCTGCCACTTGTAGATGGGTTGGCCGTGTCTTGGGGTTTTCTCCCTTGAGGACACGGGTTCGACTCACCTTCATAGTGGAAAAGGCAGGGGTCAGTATGCAACGACCAAGCTGGCTCTGCTGACCCGGGGTAAAAACGGCTGGGATCACCATACAACCTTTTTAGCCGCCACTTGTAGATGGGTTGGCCGGGTCTTGGGGTCTGCTCCCTCGAGGACACAGGTTCGACTCACCTTCATAGTGGAAAAGGCGAGGGTTAGTATGCAACGACCAGGCCGGCTCCGCTGACCCAGGGTAAAAATGGCTGGGATCACCATACAACCTTTTGCTCCCCAAGGTCTTGGGTTTGATTCTCTCTGGCTCAGATTTCACCCCACCTCAGACACTAGGGGATTACGTTGGTTATCTTGAGGCCGTAGGGATTAGTCTCGCCTCAAGCTCGCCCTGTAAAGGGAACCCGCTGGGCTTGAGTCGCGGGGATACCCTTCGAGACCAAAAAAATAAAATAGTAAATCGAATCACATTGACAACTTTAAGGAATTTAAACCAATAATTTCATTTCATTTTCTCCAATTACACATATTAATAAAAACAACTTTATAAAATAAAACCATTTGTTAAAAGTCAACTTTATTTCAATCATGATAATGAGATAGCCAACTTAAGATCGAAATATTTAAATATGAATATATGATAAACATACATATATTCATTTAAATATATATAAATATTATTTAATTATTTATTTCGGAAATCAATTTAAATTCTCAATTATTATAATCAAAATCCAATTTAATAATTAATTAATCAAAGAGATATACACATAAATATATATATATATATATTATAAATATATTTAAAATAATATATACAATATATATAATATATATATTTATATTTTAAAATTAAAAAAAAAAACATATACATATAAATAATTATATATATACACATATATATTTATATAATATATATTATATATATTATAATTAAATTATATATATATATATATATATATTATATACAATATATATCATATATATATAATTTATAAAAGAAAATAATAATAAAAAAAAACTTAAGACTTTCCTTGGCTGTTGCGCAACCCCCAGAACAGGGGCGCAGCCCCTGCTGGGAGCTGCTATGCAGCCCCTCCCCAATACAAAATTACTAACCGACGATTCTAACATCAATAATATGATCAAAAACATAAAACATCATTAAATCAAATATCTGCTAAGTTAATCCAAAACATGACATAAAGATAACATCGGAGTAAAATACCATCACCTCAAAATATAACATATGCATCGCTTAACAGTTCGTGATGAAATAGAACCAAGTACCAAAGTCATAGCATAACAGAAACAACATAACAAAGAAAAACACTGCTGATCAAAGAGCCAAAATGGAGGGGTGTTACACACCTAGCATTCATATTACTTTTCTCGATTTATATGAACCATACAACTCATTCATATCCCATCACCCATATATCCTACAACCTTTCTCAACCATCATTTACCACATGTCATGCAATCATATCATTCATTACCAATTACAATTACGAGCGGTCACATCATACCTAGTTGCAGGTAGTTCTCATCAACTTCACTTGAGATAACTTTTAGTTCATTGCAATTTTATAGGTACTCCTATTGATTTTCCATAATTATCATAGATTACATTTTCTTTTATACATGTTTACATTTTAAATCTTGCATGCTTCGTATCAATTTTTGATATTTCCACTACATATAATCACCCCCTCTGGCAAGAAACATACAATTAAGTGCAGAGACTTAATACCTTTAGTTGGGGGTGAGGTACTCTTTATCTTCTTGATTTTCAAAGCCAAAACCATTCTACAACCTTTCGCCATTTTGTTTTCCCCATTTTCAAATAACATAAGCTTAGAAGGGAAGAGAAGGGTAAGAACTAGTTGCATTGGGAAGATATAGTATACTAGAAGTGGTATAGTGAGAACCATAAGCAGAGACAAGATTGGAACAAAGTAGAATTGAGAAGGATTGGAACATAATTGAAGGTTTGAATATACTGCAAAGAATAGAGCATCACCATGGGTGGCAACATTATCTGAAGGGAACTGACAGCTCATACCCAGCTATTGGAGGATAGACTGGTGTTACCTATTTTTCAACATGTTGGTTGGATGGACTAATTATTGAAACTCACTGAGTTCAATGAAGTTATGACACAACAATTTGTTGCTACTTTACAAAAAGATGAGACGATTGTAAGAGGTTTGAAGATGGATGCTTTGGAATCCTCCATTGTTGAGGTTTCGGGACTACCAAGGGAAGGGGAAGAGTTTCCAATCAAGGAAAATTCCATAGCTTCCAGGAATAAATTCAGAGAACATGGAGAAAACCTGGACAGTTCTTCTCAAGGTACGAAAATATTATCATTACCCTAGGTAGGGGCCTTAGTAGCCTCTTATATAGTCAAGTACTTAACTTGTGATGGTAGGAAGTCTCTATTATACACAGTCCATTTTAAAATTTTAAGCCATCTTCGCCATGATAGGCATGTAAATGTTCGCAATTTTATTTATAATTTGTTGAAAAGAATGAGTTAGTACAAAAGGAAGAGAAACAACATAGCATTGTCGCATTAGTACTTAGTCACCCTATTGATAAAAATAAGTTTGAGGGTTAAGTTTCTACACGTTTCATGGGAGATTTTCTTAAATTGCAGTCATATTAATAACATTCTTGAGGAACCTGCTATTCTAGAAAAAGTGGAATCACCTATTGTATCAAGAAAGGAAATTCCCTTTGGCTCCCCTGTTGCTTCACCTACCCGCAACAGAGGAGAACCAAAGGATCAGAGCCTACAAAACTCACAACCTATAGCATCCGAGAAACCCATAATAGGAGATACCCAGGAAACCCCTACCTCTTCCAAAACACCAAGAACTAGAAAAAGAAAAGGTGAATCTTATTTTGCACCTACAAGGAGGTAAAAGAAATCCACACAGCCTAGACATTCACATCGCTTGAAGAAGAAAAGTGTTATGAGAGGATCAATCAAGAAATAGGAAAAAGATGTGACAATGGAGACAGATTCAAAATTAAATGGGGATACCCTTGGAGATGTACAAACACTAATTAAACAAGCATGGTATTTCGCAATCTTCTCTAAATTTGATTCAGAGGATGCATTTGTTGCAATAAAAATGAGGAAAAGAACCTTTCAAAGTCCTGATAGTGAGGGTTGTGAACATACCATGGGAGATGATGATCATTTCTTAGGAAAGGATGAGGAATTGTATATAGAGGAAAGAAATGTTAGGAAAGAATTGCAAGAAGAACTTGAGAGGATAAAACAACTAGAAGAATTGGTAAAGACATATCAACAAAAGGACAAAAAAGGGACATAAAAATCAAGGAATTAGAGGAGAAACTACATACATTTGAGCATGGGTCTAAATTAGACATCTATACACAGCTTGCCATTGTTAAGGTAGGTAATAAGAAAATTACACCTGAAGGAAGACCTCCTCAAGTTAGAACTCCAACTGGTCCCACTGTAATGTCCTTAGGGTATGAGTTGTGGAAAAGAACCAAGGAATTCTCTCATCAAAAGAAAGATTGGGAGAAGGAAAAAGTAGACATGATAGTTGACCACACCAGAGCCCTTGAAAAATAGGAAACAAAAGTAAAAAAGATTGAAAATAAGGATTAAGGAAATAGCAGATAAAGCATCACAAATACTAAAATGCAGACCTCCTGCTAGGGTGTATGCATTATTTTTACAAGAAAAATACTTATGTTTCCAGTTTAGTCAGTTAATTAGTCATTTACCAATTGCTATGAACAGAAAATTTGAGTTTTTAAATGCTTTTGTTGATTCTACACCAAATATGCAAGATCAACTCTATGAGTTTTACTTGCATAATCTTGCTTTTCTAGATGTGACAAAATGGAACCCATTAATGTTTGTAGGAGATTTGCATGTTGAGCATTGGCCTCTTATTTAAGAAATCAACAACAAAGGGGTGAGATAATGCAAGACTATGTTGCAAGAGAAAAATCTATTGATCTACATATCCGAAAGGAGTCAAAAGATCCCAGTGCAATTATAGAAGAATGGACAAGTCTCCTGAATTATAAGGGTATAGGTAGAAAAATTATGAAAATTAGAGAAAATGAAAATGTCAAGATGCAACAACTAGCTACAAGACTCATTCACCATGCCTTCAATTTTGTACAAGAAAGATGGACAGAGTTAACTCCTGAATTGCAAAAGGAACCACACTTCTTATACAACATTGTAGCCATGCTTGTAAGATCTCGCAAATACATAGAAATTTCTAGAGACAAGGGCCTCAAAAAACATCCACAAGCATCGTGAATCACCACAGAAGCATCCACAACAACTCAAATTACTAGAATCACATCATCTTCTTTCAGGAACACCAACTAAAGCAACAAAACAACTGTCAGACCATAGATACTCATAGATCAATCAAATCTTCATGCGAACCTCTAAAACTTCATGTGGATAAACTATATATACTTGTCAACAAACCCTTTAATCTACAACCTCTTATCATCAATATACTGAGCTAGCCACCATACTAAACTTTACTGCATCACTGACAACCTGCAACTTATTTTATTACAATTTTCTCAATATCCTTGACATATACAGCCTTAAAGACATTAATGTCAATAGTGTTGACATCAATGACAACCACATATCAACAATATCCAACAATTATGTTGGGGATGCTAGCACGACACCCAAACGTCTACACGGTGTGCAGACGTCTGTGTGGCGTGTTATCGTCCTAACAAGATTCCTACCTCTGGAATCCATAGAGGCATTACAATTCTCGATTAGCAATGAAGAGTAACGTCTCTACTCCCTTGACCGATCTTGAATAGCTCCTTTGCCTCCAATTTCATCTTCAAATGCCTATCTCATTCATTCAACTCATCTTCTAGATCTTTTGGGAATTCTAATTGATCATTCTCACTTCTACACACTTCATTCATAACATTCTCACCTCCATTGAAGCTGCAAGTTGTTTTGGGGACTCACTCTCCTTGTTGTTGTGGCAACATTGGCATTTGCAAGCTTGCGAGCTCACTCCTCCCATTTGCCTTGAGTGCCCGTGGTTGAAGGTGATATCACTTCATTCTTCCATTCACTTAGCATTATCGTATTGCTTTTGTGGCATATTTTTGTTCAACATAGTGCTTAGTACATTCACTTCAATATCTTTCCTTATCATACTTCCATTATCATTGCTACATTGGTTGTCTGTGGAGGTGGAAACACCAAAGCAGGGGACTAACTGCGACAGTCCTCTATACACATCCCTAACATTTTTTTGTATTGTGTGTGTAGGTTGCCCGTTGAGTGAATACTTTGAAGATATCAACTTGGGGGTAAGAAGGTGCGCTTTCCTTACCCTTCTTCATCATTTTGTAGTTAGACTTAATCTTAGTGTTTTCTCACAATTTTGTTATTTAGCTCTTTAATATGTATGTTATTGCATTAAATTGCATTTGTCAGGTCGTTAGTGGGTTCCTCTTGAGTTTAGACTATGATTTACACTTTTTGTCCATACGGATGTCAACACCCCACTGAGATGCTAGTGCGTCGTGCTATCGTCGGTGTCCCATGCTATAGTCCTTTGGCAATGAGTTGTCTAAGTCACAATCTAAACTCTGGAAACTTGCTCACCTGACTTCCTAAGATTCTCGGGTTGGTAGAAGGAAAGAGACAAATCAGTTGTCCTTCCTTCTCACCCTTTTAAACATCAAACTTATCGTAAACAATCCCTTAGCTTGAGGTAGATCAAGGCAGCCTATTGTTCTAGACCCTCCCGTGACGTAGGGTTCTGAGCAGTCGGTCCCCCTTCTCTACATAACCATATAAGCAAATGTCACTAAAACAATGGAAGAAAGATAATAAGCTTGCATCCAAGTATTATGGTCCTTATAAGGTGTTGCAAAGGATTGGCAAAGTAGCATATAAATTGGAGTTACCTATGTCAACAAAAATGCATCCAAATTTTCATATTTCATGTTTAAAGAAGGTTATTAGACAAAAAGTTGCAATATAGACTAAGTCACTAGTGCTTGATGAGAAGAGAAAAATAATTTTGGATCCCAAGGGAATTCTTCAAACATGTATGAATCAGACATGTTTAAGGGAAATCATGAAGTATTTGATAAATGGAAGAACTCTCCAATCAAAGATGCTACATGGGAAAATGAGGATTTGTACAAAACCATTCACGGTTGATCCTTGAAGAGGGAGGCATACCACACACTTAATCCTTTAGTGTGCATAAGGTTATTAGTAGTTGGCTTGTGGCTACCTTAACTATTAAGTAAGTTATATGGCCATTAATATACTTTTATACATGTAGTTAAGTCAACATAGGTGGCATCCAAGGCTTAAGTAGGCTACATATAGGAGCAATGGTTTTTTTATGATCATCATATTACAAATTTTGTTCTTCTTGTAGACTTTTGGAGGTTTCCCCCCCTTAAAATGGCTTATTATTCTCAAGTATTATCAATTATTTGCAGCATATTTCCTATTATATTATTCTCTTCTACATGTTATTTCATTATAATTTATGTAACAATTTTAAGATATCTAGCGCCTATGCTTTTTCTATGTTGCTTGTTTAGTTCTTCTACATCATTATCTTCCATTTTTACCATTTATATTTATCATGCTTATATTTATCATGATAACCATATTTTCATCAAGGTAAGTTGATTTTGAACAAACCATGTACATCACTAGTTATAACAACAATGCATCAATGAAATAGCCAAAAACAACTAGATCACAACTCAAAACATAAAAAAGGAACAACAAACCCACACCCTAGACCAAGAAACAAAAGAGACAATTATGATTGCAGTGTTGCATGTGTTTGGTATGTTTATCTTTATCACAATTCTATGACTATAATGCTTATCATCATGTTTACATCTTAGAATTTCATGATTATGATCCCTATCATAATTATCTCTTAAGATCTTGTTCTATGATCCTTGTCATGTTTACATACTATGATTTCATGTTTATGATACTTAATGTGCTTGCATTTTATGTTTATGACCCTTGTCATGCCCATATATTTTTGTTTGTTACAACCCTTGTCATGTTCATGTCTTTTCTACCCTATCCATATTTCCATGATCTTTTTCTAACATTTACAACCATCATTATCTTATCTTTGCCTATTATGGGAGCAACCTTTTACTTGTTCCTTGATACTTATCTCCTACTAATATGCTCTCATGAATATCATACGAGGACACCTTTTACTATGTTTCATGTTTTGTCATGGTTAATGTATTATTTTCCTATAATGGAGGAAAACTTGTGACACATGCCTTATCTCCAACTTATATGCTTAAATGTTTTTCATATAGTGATACATTTTACACTATTAGATGTTTTATCATGTTTATGTATTTTTCTCAACTCATTTAGTTTGTTGCACCCTTTGTATGTGACCAATTGGAGAGAAAGCATATATGTCACTAGCATTCCTTTTATGAGTTGTGTCATACAAGAACAAGTTCATTGTCATTCCCACCTTGAAGAGAGCATTAATCATTTTTTTTGCAAAGTTAAATCTTTATTTTGTGTGATTAGAGTCCCTTTCCATCTCATCCACTTAGTCAAATTATTTTTCTACAATTGAAGTTTTCTATCACTTTTCCATAATAAGCAAAAGCACTTACCCTTCTCTTTTCTAAGTTTATTATTTTTTAGGATAGTTCTTTTGCAAAGTAAGTTATAATTTGTGCTTATCTCAAAAATATTTGATAGACACTACTCATTGCATATTTTTCTTTAGTTTGCAAATTTTGATAGAGCACTTAACGCAAGAAGAATTTAATAATGGTTTATTACTTATATGATGGATTAATATCTTTTCGAATGTCTAAAAACATTTAACTAATATGTTGACTATGTGTTTTACTTTGACATGTATCAGCTTAGTAGTCTACATGCACATCAAAGCAGAGACAAACTATCATGGAAAAAATTGCATACCCATGCCCATTTCCCTTATGTTTTGGGTATAATATAATAATTTGTTGACAAGTGGCATAATTGTGCATGATATTGGCTCATGAAATCACATAACCTAATCTCTTCCACAATTGATCCCCAAATTTTCATTTGTGATTCCTAGACTTGTCATTTACTACCTTGGACTAGATTTGTGAGTGATGTGGACTTAGACCATCATTTTTGCAATCATGAATGTAAAACTTTCCTTTTCAAAATTAAAATTTATCTATTGCAAGCTACCTCACTAGCCATTATGAGCCGACCAAGCATATACATTTTGTGGATTTGTGTGCTTTGTTGTTGTACTTAAAGATATTCATTTCCTCATTTTAAATTATCAAGGAAGACCATCAAGGAGCTATTGAGGAGCATGTTAGAGTTTCATCAATTAAAACATTTATGAGAGCATTCTAGCAAAATTTATGAGAGAATAATCAAAACACATCATCCTTAGTCCATTGCACAATTCCTATTGTCTTTGAATCTTTCACTTTGTCAAGCCAGTCTACTAGGATTCTAACTAAGAAAATGACCCTTACAATCTAATAAATTCTCCAAAAGTGTTTATGAACACCACCTATCCTTACACCAAGTTGACATAAAAAATAATAAGTAAATCCCAAGGGGCCACACTCTACCAAATCCATATTCACAAGCATCAATTCAAGTTAACAAACAAGTTTACATCTACACAAACAAAGATCAATTCCACCAGCAAGTTCAAGTCTTCGCTCGCTATGAACAAATCCACACATGAAGATGAATCAGAGAGAAAAATAGCCAATTTGATTGGTACCAATTCATCAACAATTATTGAGATAAGGATTGCATTTAATTTATTTCAATTACCAGTTTCAACTAATTTAATCTAAGTTAATTGATTGATATTATGTTACATTTATTTAATTAGCCTAAATTGTTCTACATAGAGGTATTTTCCCCTCTATTAGATCCTGCTTATGAAAAAAAAGACTCCAGAATGCAATTAAATGGAAAAAATTTCACAAAACTTAACAATGTCAGGTCAAGCTTGCAGAGTTCAAAAAAGAAATAGTAAAAGCTTCAAAGTTGACAAACAATCCAAAAAACAAGCGCAGGCCTTCAAACTCAAAAGCTTATAGTTCTAGAAAGCCGCACTAACGCTGGAGGACCTCTAGAGGAGGTAACCTAAGATTATAAAGCATGTGACAGATTATAAAAAGGGACTCTTGGGAATCGTATAACGTTGAATGAATGAATGAGGGATTTTATTGTCATCCACGAGACCAAAAATTCTAAGGGACCGAGAACCACAAAACTACGGAGTCTCCAAAATCTTTTCGATGCTAGATCTTCTACTGTGAATTTTGATCATAAAACTAGCAATCTTGATGATTTTTTCTTCGTCAAATAGCTTGTGCAGGTTGTTGATCTTCAAATTGCCTTCATATTGACTACGAATATCCTCATATGTCGTGCACTCCATGATAAAATCTCATTTGGTCTCTACCACCCCTTTGCTACAAAACATGCAAATTATATCCTCCCAGACTTCCTTAGGTATAGTCCACCTTCCGGTTTCACACCTCAAATGATGCGACCTGGTCCTCAATTGAGCAATTAGCAGCCATGCTTTACCCTTAATAGCAGCTCCTAAATAATTTTTATCTCCATGCTCCCAAGTTGGGTTAAACTCTTTGGCATAGTGATCTTTCTTTCGCCCAATCTACTTGTACACATGGCAGCCAAGAACTTTTTTGTGACATACTTTTTAATTTCCTCATTGGTGTTAGGGAAATCATGCAAGTTGATGTCCCACTTGCTCAACCAATTGTTATTTTGTTTCATCCATGTTTTCTTCCTACGGCCTAAAACCTCCTTCACAACCGCTTTGGGCCAACGATGGTTATCCATGTTCTCCACCTTCTTTAAATAATTTAGCAAGCGAGATATAGTTGACACCTCCAAAGGTAAGGTTCCCGATTTAGCCAAGAGAATTTCATAAGGGACCGTGGTTTTGACTTTGAGGTTGCAAGTGATCATGTGCTTTTGGATTCTTTCTAGCTGTCTCCATCTGTACTTTGACATGCTGTTGCCCTAAACTTCACAGCCATAGAGGACCACCGGCATGACCAGCAAATCAAAGAGAGTTTTCCTGGTCTTCCAATCCCAAAGCTCAGCTTTCCTGCACCTATTTTGAAGTAAGAAAGAAGCTTTCCAACCCCCTTGTATCCTTTTTTTTCTACTAGTCTCCCAGCTGAGCTTATAATGAAAATCAATCCCAAGGTATTTGTATTCTTTCACTATCTCCAAGGGGTTTCCTTCAAAGAGAAAGTTATTTTGATTCATTTTCTTCTTTAGGGAGAAGATCATGATTTTTGCTTCAAATTTTATAGGAATTAGGGATAAACCTATCTCCTAGTTGAATAGGAATTAGGGATAAACCTAAATGACTTATAGGCCTATAAAAGGACTTCTCTGTTCTAATTTTTGCTTCGAATTTTATAGTAGCGAGCAGAGCGAAGCATTCTAACACTAATCAGATGTCATGACTTGTCTCTTCTAGCATAACACCGTCAGCCACTTGTCAACAAAGACTCGTCATGCAAACCATTAAATTGTTAATAAAGTCCAAGGGAAATAACATAAAAAACATTTAAGAAATGTACTATAGTACTTTCGTACCAAATGAAGAAACTCAAAAGCGTGTGAGTATTCCACTCTAATATTATTAGTACTTGCCATTGGCATAGTACTATTGCAATGAGTTTTTCTTTTTTTAGTTAACTAGTTATTAATAATTTAGTTTTCAACCAATAAAAAACAATATTTAAAATAAAATTAAAATAAAATTCAATTTTGTAAAGTCAACTTGTAAAATATTTAACTTTATAAATTATAAGAATTATTTTTTGTGCATATGATTGGTTAAAAAGTTGTGTGTGTTATTGGAGAATTTGTAGGGAAAGCAAGGTAAACTATTTTTTTGAAGAATGATTTTTCATTTCATTAAATCTTTCTAAAATAAATAAATATTAATTATTTTTACTTTTTTTATAAGAGATCTTTTTATGTATGTAATTGTTTTTTTTATTAAATAAAATATCACAAAAATCAATTAACTATTTATAGAGATTTGAATTCACAATATTAAAATAATAAAATAAAACTTAAATTAAAGCACATCCATAAATTAGCATATAAAAACAAGTGACGCAAGCGTCGAGTTCCTGCCGAGAGGTAAAAAGCATCTAGCTATGAGTTAGAAAAAGTAATTAGATAGGAGATAGGAATATAAATGTATTAAATATAGCTAGGAAAGTTTGAAGTAATTTGCAATGGTGCATTAATGCGTGGAATGTTTAGGGTCCATGGGCAACATGGTCCATAGAGACATGTGAACAGTTAACATGTGTTGATGGATGCATGCAAAATTGTATTTATGGGTACCATGTATACGTGGACTTTTTTTATAGATATACCAATGAATACTTGTATTTTTATGTGTGTATGAATACATTTGCGACAAGAAAAATTCTTTATGATCTTAATCAAGAAGCAAAAATGTATTATTATTTTGTTTAAATTATTAAACACAAATAATCTGAAACATTTGTAACAATGCTTGAGCCATCTATGTATACATGTATGCATGTATACATGTATCCACGTGCACATAATGCATAGAAGAGTGAAAAGCATCCTCGGCATCTGAACGAGTCTCAAAGCACGATGAGACTCAACCTGCATTTGCAGTATTAAATGAAAGAAAACAGGAGAAATAAACTACTTATGACCAATGCACAGTTTTTAAATTTTTTTTTTAATAAACCTTTTGCTCCATAAATTCATTAGTCATTTCAATTGGAACAAAGTTTTGATGTAGGAATATTTCTAAAGCATCAAATATCATTTGCAACAATTTACAAAAACATGTGCGCAGGCACTAAAAAAAAATGCATTCTTTACATGACCCATATTTATATGCATGGCGAAACAAAGTTTACCATATCTCTTTTTTTGCTTGTATGTCTATTTGTAAATAAAATTCTGTTTAGTGCAATGTTCTAAAACACATGTTACGTTAATTAATACAACTAAGTTATTTTAGTTTATCATATCACAATATGCAAGTGCTAGTAGAAACACCAGTGTTAGGTGGAACATTGATAGGGGTAGCTCATTTGAGTGTAAACTTTTGTAAGATTAATCAATCTCTTTTTTAATGTAGTATGAAGGTTACTTCTATATAAAGCTATTGATTTTATTATAAATAAGATTTTAATCTTGTTTATGTAATACAAAAACATATTTTTGTGTATAGAACAATGTAATTATATTACAATAAATTCTTAGATGAATCACTAGAAAGCTATTGATTTTATTATAAATAAGATTTTAATCTTGTTTATGTAATACGAATAAATATTTGTGTATATATATTAAACAAAAAGTAATTTGCAAAGATATAATAAAGAACCTTATTACCTAAGATAGAATGTAGCTAGACTAAAATAATTCACATGTTTATAGCACTTTGCATTCAAAATAAAATGTAATAATTTGACTTATTAAAATGTAATAAGTGAAATATATATTACAATAAATTCTTAGATGAAACAGTACAAAGATATTGACTTTATTATAAATAAGATTTTAATCTTGTTTATGTAAAACGAATAAATATTTTTGTGTATATATTTTAAACAAAAAATAATTTGGAAAGATATAAAGAACCTTATTATGTAAGATAAAATGTAGCTACACTAAAATAATTCACATGTTTATAGCATTTTGCATGTAAATTATTGAGAGAGAAACATTTGTAACAATGCTTGAGGCATCTAGGTATACATGTATGCATGTATACATGTATCGACGTGCACATAATGCATAGAAGAGTGAAAAGCATCCTTGGCATCTGAACGAG
Source organism: Sequoia sempervirens (assembly GCA_007258455.2). NCBI lineage: Eukaryota > Viridiplantae > Streptophyta > Pinopsida > Cupressales > Cupressaceae > Sequoia > Sequoia sempervirens. The sequence goes on along the minus strand of VDFB02271358.1, from coordinate 873,442,505 downwards.
TCTGAAAGCATGATGAGACTCAACTTGCATTTGCAATATTAAATGAAAGAAAATAGGAGAAATAAACTAGTTATTACGAACGCATATATCGAAGGAAAGCATAAAAATATGGATCGATGTAAACATGTTTGCATGCATGGATGTGTACATGTGTCCATGTAATTTGGTATGTAAACAAGAATCTATATATGCCTGTGTGCATAAAGTTAGAAATGTCATAAACAATTTGCATTTTAAACATATAAAAAAAACATTTATGATTGAAACAAAACAATAATACATTAGTGTTTTTTGAAGAAGTGTATAAAGTATATCTAATGATGCATTTGAATGCATGGATACATGCAAATATTTGTGAAATCTGATTATACATTTTAGCCTTCGAGGAACTGTCATACGTGCTTTTAGGGATCTGTAATAAACAGGATTTAGAAAAGACGTTTTGAAAAGAACTCTTGAATACAACTCTATGTTAACAATGAGACTCAATTTGCATTTGTAGTATTAAATGAAAGAAAACAGGGAAAATTAACTATTTATTAGCAATGCATATATCGAAGGAATGCATAAATATATGGATCAATGTAAACATTTATGCATGCATCGATGTGTGCATGTGCCCATGTAATTTGGTATGTAAACAAGGATCTATATATGCCTGTGTGCATAAAGTTAGAAATGTTAGAAACAATTTGCATTTGAAAGATATACAAAAACATTTATGATTGAGACAAAAGAATAATACATTATTGTTTTTTGAACAAGTGTATAAAGGATATCTAATGATGCATTTGAATGCATGGATGCATGTTAACAATGAGGCTCAACTTGCATTTGCAATATTAAATGAAAGAAAACAGGAAAAATTAACTATTTATCAGCAATGCATATATCGAAGGAATGCATAAATATATGGATCAATGGAAACATTTATGCATGCATCAATGTGTACATGTGCCCATGCAATTTGGTATGTAAACAAGAATCTATATATGCCTGTGTGCATAAAGTTAGAAATGTCAAAAACAATTTGCATTTGAAAGATATACAAAAAACATTTATGATCGAAGCAAAAGAATAATACATTATTGTTTTTTGAACAAGTGTATAAAGGATATCTAACGATGCATTTGAATGCATGGATACATGTAAATATTTGTTAAATCTGAGCATACATTTTAGCCTCCAAGAAACTGTGATATGTGCTCTTAGTTATCTGTAATAAACAGGATTTAGAAAAAACGTTTTGAAAAGAAGTCTTGAATACAACTCTATGTTATGATAGTTATTTTCAAAGCCCTCAGTGTTTAATTGCATAACCTTGATATTTTCTTCATTTTTTTCTTTGGTATGGTGTGAATTTTGTTGTGATGGATGAAGGTATATTTGAGCTATAGATAGATAAAGATATGTAAGGGTAGTAAAGAAGAATGAGCTATGTAAGTGCAACAAAGAGAAGGAATTGAGAGAATGATGAGATGCAAGTAAGGTATATGAATGCCTTATGAAAAGTATTTGATATTGGAGGCAAGGATATGTGAGACTGGATATGAGAATGAATGGAATGTAAATGGTATGAATTTATCATTTTTGAGTTGTACGCTTAAAATTAAATGCAAGATATAAAAATTTGAATGAGTGAGTTGGATTGAAAGAAAAAAGGAATGCAACACATTGGTGTGATGCAAGGCAAGCATATAAATGGATTTTGAAATGTATTTGATTTGAGAAGAAACGATGTGCATGGGTGGAAATGGAAATGAGTGGATTCGATAGGGTATGAAGTGATCATTTCTTCCAAGAAAGGGTGGAAGAATGTCTATTTTGTTATTGGTTATGCTTTTTAAAATCATCATAGGGCTGAGTGTCTCAATACAAACACAGAAGAAAGACTGATGTCCCATTTCTCACTCTCCTTCGTACTAAACAAAGTGCCAAGATCCTTGAGCTTCCTCGAAATGCGACAAGAGAAGAATAGATATAAAAATATAATGATATTTAAGGATACAAGAGTCAAAAGAGAAAACAAAGCAAAAGTTGTTATGCATATACTATGAAAAGAATAAATACGTGGACTTTTTGATAGATATACCAATGAATACTTGTATTTTTACATGGGTGTATGTATACATTTGCAGTAACAAACGTCCTTTATGATCTTATTCAGGAAGCAAAGATGTATTATTATTTTGTTTGAATTATTAAATGCAAATAATCTTAAACATTTGTAACAATGCTTGAGCCATCTATGTATACATGCATGCATGTATACATGTATCCATGTGCACACAATGCATAGAAGAGTGAAAAGCATCCTTGACATGTGAACGAGAAATTTGAATGGAAAACACTAAAATCGATTAGAAATACAAATTTGTCAAAGCACAATGAGACTCAACTTGCATTTGCAGTAGTAAACGAAAGAAAACAGGAAAAATGAACTATTTATCACCAATGCATATATCGAAGGAATGCATAAATATATGGATCCATGTAAACATTTATGCATGCATGGATGTATACATGTGTCCATGTAATTTGGTACATAAACAAGAATCTATAAATGCCTGTGTGCATAAAGTTAGAAATGTCAGAAACAATTTGCATTTGAAACATATACATTATTGTTTTTTGAACAAGTGTATAAAGGATATCTAATGATGCATTTGAATGCATGGATACATGTAAATATTTGTTAAATCTGATTACACATTTTAGGCTTTAAGAAACTGTCATACGTGCTTTTAGGGATCTGTAATAAACAAGATTTAGAAAAGACGTTTTGAAAAGAACTCTTGAATACAACTCTATGTTATGATTGTTATTTTCGAAGCCCTCAGTGTTTAATTGCATAACCTTGATATTTTCTTCATCTTTTTCTTTGTTTGGTATGGTGTGAATTTTGTTGTGATGGATGAAGGTATATTTGAGGTATAGATAGATAAAGATATGTGAGGGTAAAAAAGAAGAATGAGTTATGCGAGTGCAACAAAGAGAGGCAATTGAGAGAATGATGAGATGCAAGTAAGGTGTATGAATAAGTTATGAAAAGTATTTGATATGGGAGGCAAGGATATGCGAGAGTGGATATGAGAATGAATGGAATGTAAATGGTATGAATTTATCATTTTTTAGTTATATGCTTAAAATTAAATGCAAGAAATAAAAATTTGAATGAGTGAGCTGGATTGAATGAAAAAAGGAATGCAACACATTGGTATGATGCAAGGCAAGCATATAAATGGATTTTGAAATGTATTTGATTTGAGAAGAAAGGACGTGCAAGGGTGGAAATGGAAATGAATGGAATCGATAGGGTATGAAGTGATTATTTCTTCCAACAAAGGGTGGAAGAATGTCTAGTTTGTTATTGGTTATGCTTTTTAAAATCATCATAGGGCTGAGTGTGTCAATATAAACACAGAAAAAAGACTCATGTCCCATTTCTCACTCTCCTTCGTACTGAACAAGGTGCTGAGATCCTTGAGCTTCCTCGAAATGCGACAAGAGAAGAATAGATATAAAAATATAATGATATTTAAGGATAGAAGAGTCAAAACAGAAGACAAAGTGGAAGTTGTTATGCATATACTATGAAAACAATAAATATGGAAGATCATGAAACTGAAAAAATGCAAATGCTGATGCGTTAGAGAACAATAAATGCATGGAGAGAGAAATACGTAGAGCTATTCACAGATATATGCATGGATGCATCAACAGACACATGTATACACAGAAAACAGAACTACATGGACAGATGGAGAAATGAATACATGTATACATGGATGCATGCATATTTGCATATAGATACAAATGCATATGTTACATGGAAGGATGTATTCATATACACATGCAAATATGGATGAAGGCATATATGCATATATGCATGTATGGACAATATGCATGAATGTATGTCAACATATAACTTTTAATTTTGTTATATTGGAAAATTAGCATTTATCTGTTTCTATTTATCAGAATAGCTTTATAAATCATTATTGTTATAGAAAATCAGTGAAATGCGATCGCATAGATTGATTAAATAAATTTAAGCAAAGGCATAGTTTATAAAACTGGCGAGTAGAGGTACGTAATCCATGAGTGCAAATTAAATGCATTGAAATATCAGGAAAATGCGAACACATAGAGAGGTCAAAATAATTGAAGCAAATGCATTAAATGGCATCTGGCTGGTGGGGAAGGCGCTGGAATGGCTTGGTGGCCATGGGTGGCCAGCATACTTTGGCCATTTAATATAGATTTAAGCCAGTTGCAATGCATCGCAGCTGCTTTGTGGACGTGTATTCTGTTGTACATGCTTGTGTTCTAAGGAAGAGTATTGTATATGCATGCACAAATGCATATGTGCATGTAGTACATGCACACATGCATAGATGGATGCATAGACACATGTATGCAGACAGAGATAGATATGTTACAGAGAGAGGTGTGCAGATACATGGATGTGTAGAAATATGCATATATGCATCTGCAGATGGGCAGAGACAAAGACAAATACATGGGTGCATGAGTCCATACATGCATATATACATGTATCCATGCAAGATATCGATAGATGCATATATACATGGATGTGTGCATGCAATTCATAGGTGCATATATGCATAAATCGATGTATACATGTAGCCATAGATACATCCATACATATATAGACAGATGCATGGAGAGATGGCGAGATATATGCATAAATCGATATATGCATGATTGCATCTATGCATACATAGATACATAATGAAATGAAGAAAAAGACACATTTATATATGCATATACGGAAGCATATAAAATTGAAATATGTTTAGCATATTGTAATCAATGAGTATTTAGACTGAACGCCTTGATAGTGGCATGTTAACTGTGTCATTGTTATCGAGTTTGTAGTGCTCATTTACCCTTGTAATAATGCATATGTAATTAATTAGGTAGCTGCTAATTAGTCTTTAAATACATAACAATTAAAAGAAAGAAATAATGATAATTATCGTTGTGCACATTTCAGCTATTAATCAAAGCCAATTAACAAAGTAGCAATGGAAAAGCATGTGCATGTTAATATGTTAGAGAGCATGTATTTGTGCATAAGTGTATAAGGATGCCATGAGTTGTGATTTCTACTTGCATGTAGTTGTATTAAACAATTAATAGTAAGTATAGAATGACCCCATCGGGTTGGGAACTGAAAGAAATAAAGGAAAGAAATAATTATAACTATCCTTCTACAGATTTCACTTATTAATCAAATCCAATTAACAAAGCAGCAGTGGAAAACCATGTACATGTTAATATGTTAGACAGTATGTATTTGTGCATAGGTGCATAAGGATGGTATGTATCTTTAGATTTTAGATTGCATAGGTAACATGTGCTTCATAGTCATCTAGTTAGGGTAATATGATCACTTTGTGCATATTGGTATTTAATTCTGGAAGTTGATGTTTCAAAAGTTATTTTTTTATTTGGAAAGTGGTATTTAGCTGTTTTCTTGTTTGTGTTTCAAAGTGAATGCATTAAATGGCATGTGGATTTATCATGTAATATAGATTTAAGTGACTAGAGATGCATTGTGATTACTTTGAGCGTTTCATTTTTGTTATTCTACAGATCTGTGTAGTCACAGGAGATGTTGTTGCTGCAAAGTCAAGACCCAAAAATGAGCTACTAGATACATGTATCCATAGATACACGGATGTGGACATCTATCATGGTATCCATAGATGCGTAGATACATGTATCTATGAATAGATGTATCCATAGATACATCGACACATATATGGATAGATGCATGTATACATATGTACATAGAAGCACAGATACATATATGTGTGGATGCATCTATAGGTAGAAGAATACATAGAAACATAGTTGCATGGATAGATAGATAGATGCATAGTTGGATACATAAATGCTTAAATATGCATGTATGGAAATATCCATGGATTGCATATGAAGTTGCATAGATACATATATCCATGGGTGCATGTATACATAGATGCATGTATTGCAGTACACATGGATGCATGTACATGTGTATCTCTGGGCAGGATGCATGGATGCATGTAAATAGAAGAATTTTGTCAAATGTCATAGGTATTGTCCTCATAGGCACATATGCAAAAAATGGAAGCATACAAAAGGCAAGTGAACTGTTTGACAAAAGTCGTGGAATAAATGTGGATCCATGAAATGTGGTTCGAAAGGGATTATGTAAAAACCCTTTCGTCTATTATGTTGACTGCATGTGAGCCCTGTAAAGACTATATATCTTCAATTGTTGTAGAGTTGTGCCATAGAGAGAGCTTTAGAACCAATGTGTTGTTAACATGTGCTGTAATGAGAAGTTTGGAACAATGTAAACCTAAATTTTGCAATTGTAGCAAATTTTTCAAGAAAAGAGTATAGGGTGAGTTTCTAGAATGAACCTTTTTCTTTGTTTACAATTGTGAAATGCAAGTAGGGTTTCACAGTGCTTTAAGGCATTCTTATAGTTTGATTATAAATTCATATTTTAAAATACTTTTAGTATTATCTATTCGAATATCTTGTTGAAATGAGAAGGTGTCATCTGCGTTTGATAGGAATTATGTAGAAACCCTCTTGTCCATTTTACTTCATGCATGTGAGCCCTGTAAAGTTTGTATATTTTTTATTACTGCAAAGCAGTCCCATAAAGAGAGCTTTGGAACCAAAATTATGTCAACGTGTGTGATAATGAGAGTTTTCTCCTTGAACCTTGTTATATATTCAAAGACTAATTAGCAATCGAAAGAGCGTCCCCTTTAGTCAGATGCCATTCAATGCATTGAGTTTGCATCAATGAATTATGTACCTTCAGCCACTAGTTTTAATCAAAGTATGCATATGGATTCAAAATCAAAAGCTCTTTCCTGTGAACCCATTTTTAATTTGCCTATGCATTTGCCCGGAATGCTTTTAACCGGCAGCATCGGCCAATCACATTTCAGCATATAACATATTACTTATTTTTTTGTATAGTTTGAATTTGGAGAGCTATTTTTAATATTGGAAAATTAGCATTTATCTATTTTTCTATTCGTCCAAGTAGCTTTATAAATCATTTTTGTTTTAAAAATTCGGGAAAATGCGAACACATAAATTGATTAAATAAATTTAAGCAAAGGCATAGTGTAAAAGTTGGCGGCTAGAGGTACGTAATCCATGAATGCAGATTAAATGCATTAAAATATCAGGAAAATGCGAGCGCAATGCATGAATGCAAATTAAATGCATTAAATGGCATCTGGTTGGAGGTGAACGCGCTGGAATGGCTTGGTGGCCACGCATGGACAGGGTACTTTGGTCATTTAATATAGAGTTAAGCCACTTGCTATGCATCTCTATTACTTTGTGTGTGTTGTTTTTGTGTTCTGTAAGCCTGTGTTCTCTAAACCTAAACTCTGCAATTGCTTTGAGCTTTTTCACTATGATGAAAGCATAAAGGATAAAGGAATTTTGTGAACTGTTATAGTTAATGTGCTCATAGGCACATATGAAAAATATGGAAGCATACACAAGGGAAGCGAATTGTTCAAAAAAACTCCTCAAAGAAATGTGGTCCCATGGAATGCAATAAGTGTTCATAATGGACACTTTGGTTTCCGTAAGTTAACTTTGTTAGATAATGCAATTTGACATGAACAATGTTGAAGCCATGACATGAACAATAGAACTATTCAACACTGAACTCTATGCCTGTAATAATTATTGCAAAAGTTGTAAATGCCATAGATGAAATAATATGAATAAAATTTTAGTTTCTGCTTTTCTTGAAAGGCAATGAAAAAACTGCTATAAAGGCATAACACAAGGTTGTGTAACATATTGCCACTCCTGTTTCTAATTTATTTGGACATGAATGCTTTACACATTTGATTTCAATAGTAACATGTCTATGAAAATGGAACAATAGAGATCATAAATCAGTAGTTTTAAGTCTGAGTATATATGTATCTTGATACATATAAGCTCGATTTGGCATTTACGAAAACAACTGTTATCTACGGTGAAAGAGCTAATTAGTGTTCCTATATGCGATATCCGTAGAACAGAATAAATTGCTACAAGGCTAGAGTGGCACATCCATAAATGCATGGACGCATGTATACACAATTGCATACATGGATACGTAGAAGCTTAGATGAATACATGCATACATGAATATGTGCATATGTGCATATGGACATAGAGGCATATATACATGTAAATATGCATATATGTAGCGAAAGCAACAAATGGATTTCTCTATACAGGAATGTACTTTATACATTAGAATGCGTGATGGAAAAGTGACTATAAAGTACAATGCATAAAAGCAGTGTCGAGACTTGGTTGCATTAACAACATAAAATGAAAAAATCCAGAGGAAAATAACTATTTATTGCCTCAAGTAACTTGTTTATGGGTTTGGAGTGTGCAACCATAACAACTTCTACTCAGTCACCATAAACTCTTGAAAACATAACAAACAGAGAGCAAATATTGGAAAAGCTAGAAATGACAGAATGCAAAAGGAAACATTTAAACTATATAGTTTGAATGGCATTATGCATAGAGGGGTAATAATTATTGAACATATATGTCAGATGTACATAGAGAACCACTGTCTTCGTAGGTGCAAAAACAAAATTAGATTTTCAGATGTCCATATTCGAGAAGACTTTAACATAGTAACCTATAAAAGTGTCTAAATGTATAATAGCAATAGAGTATTTTAAAACCAAAGATGTCTTTAACATGTCAAAACCAGTGAAATGTCTTAGAGCATGGAAAGGCGAAAAAGTTAAAGTCTGAACAATGTAAATCTGTACTCCTGTATTCCTAGTTTCCTGTAAAGCCAAGAAAATGCTACGTATTAGAAACATAGTTTGTATGGATGGTGATTTGAGGTGCTAGTTCACAAGAGAAAAAGTTTACATATGAATGACTTTTTTACCTATTGGTGATGTTTCCTGTCTATTTGCCAATGCAAATGGCTTCAACAATGACATTGTTTTGGTCAAGGCTAAAATTTCCTTAAGCGCTGAAATCTCGTAGGATGAATATCACTGCTGACTTGTCCTTGATATAGTCTTCATAGCTGAGGTTTTGCAATTTGGGCAATAGGCGGTGCATGGTGACCTGGTCAATTGAAGACTGAATTGTTTGATTGTCATAAGTTGTAATGATAGTTTTAAGTTGCAAACAGAATGTATAATTGACTTGTTGGTTGCACTATTTGTAGTGAGCAATTTTTTCTTGGAGTGTGCCATAGCTAGTGAATTTGCATTTGCATTTTGGACAACATGCATGAAATGGATTGGAAAATGCATTTGCTTCTTTTAGAGTACCAGAAACCTATAGAATATGGTTCAAAATTGTTAGAGGAAACAAAAAATACAAGTTTGGATGCGATAGTTCAAAAAAAAATGAATGTCGTTACCTTAAAAGTTGAATGTAGCAGGTTGTTGAGTTTTTCCAAGCTTCTTTTGTCATTCAAGTTACAGATGAATGTTGACCAACATGTGTGAAACATGTTCTTTTGATCTATTTTTCTTACAACATTCTTGAAAAGCATTGCAGGTGTTTTATTTGTATGCAACTGGTCTTCGATTGCAAAGTATTGTTGCTCATATGTTGACCGTAATAGCAGCTGCGATTCAATGAGAGAATTAGATTTTGTTACAAAAATTGTTATAGAAACCACTATAGAACGAGAAAAGGTTGAAACTGAAAGAACAGGAAAATTTTTTGTAGACCGAAATACCTATGCTCTGTCTATGTCAGTGTGGCCATCTTTGATGTCAACTGCAAATTGGGTACCCATTTTCTTGGCACCAACTACTAGCACAGCTATTGTGCCAGCTGGGTACTCATTTATAGTTGTTAGCAATTGGCTGATAGTCGTACTTGGAATGAATTTGTACTCTTGACAAAGGCGTGGGATGTTTTCAATGGTGCTTATGTCTGTTAAAATCAAAATGCAATCACAATCACCTCTGTCATAATCTGTCCTAGGTGCAACTTGAAAATCTGAGATTGAGATAGCTGACCCCGGGACTATTTTAGGCTCATGTTTATACACAAGGTTTCCACTAACATTTAACGTGATTGTCATTTCTGCTTTGTGATCTGTTAAATCAGGACGCAACATTTCTCGTGTTTTGTTGGCCTTATCCAATGTTGCTTTGTAGACAACAAGCACATCACCTTGGAAGGTGTCTCTAGCTCTTTTTGCATTTAGCTATTCGATTGAAACAATCTTAGGTTTCTTGACTCTTGTCCTACAAGGAACAAGGATAATGTCAATTGAATGCTAATTTAATATTAGCAAGTTGGAAAAATGGCGGTACAATGAAGAACCAAGCACTTTACCGTTGTGCTGACTCTTCCTATGCAATTTGCACTTGTTTTGCCTGTCTTTTTGATACATCTTTTGGCGTCCTGCAAAGAATTGGAACAATGTTATTTGAATATTTGTGATTTGGCTGAATGAGTATGAAGGAATAATACTATGAGTGCTTTACCGTTGTGCTGATTCTTCTTGCGTGGTTTGTATTTGCTTTGACTGTCTTTTAGTTTCATCCATAGATCTCCTGCAAATAATGGATATAGCATTGAAAAAGGCATTGCAAAGCATAAAAGTGATATAAGGCTATAAGTTCTATGAAGTTGAATTTGTCTGCTGGGCAATATGCAATTTTAGTAAAATTGGATTGTGATCAGTCCAATATGCTTCTGATTTATAGATAGAGCATATATTTGTAGTCGTGTTGGACCAAATGTGGTCAATGACTGACTTGCCCATGCTGTGTTGTTGGTCCAACATAAATTGTATATTGTTCTGCTGCATATAACTGTGAAGTATTTTTTTGCCTCTGCTTTCAAAAAACATGTTCACATTAAAATCGCCTAAAATGTACATGTTTTCTGAATTTGTGGATGCAATAATTATTTGCAAGATTGCGATTACTTCATCTATGGCAGTTGCAGGTCTTGCATAAATATTACAAACATTGAGTTCATTGTTAGATAGCATTACTGTTGATGTGATGGCTTCAATATTTGATGTTTCATGTTGTTTTGATTTTGAAAGGAATAGATGTTTCCTGGTTAAAGTTGCTATGCCATGTATGTTATGCACAGAGAAGCTATCAAAATACTGCAGCAAGATATTTAGCTCAAAGGGATGCATATGTGTTTCTTGGAGACACAAGATATCAGATTGCATTATGCCATAGTCATTGACAATGTCTTCTGCATGTGCTTTCAAGCTACGAGTGTTCAATGTACATAGGAGCAAATGTGATTTGTTTTCTGAACATGTGCTTTGGTTATCAAATTGCCATTGTGCACATGTCTGGAGACGAGACATTTCTAGTTGTATTTTGTTTTTAACTTTAAAGTTTTTTGTAGTTAAAGGTTGTAACAAAAATAATGATTCTATTGATTTTGTTCGTGATAGAGCTATATAGGTTAGCCCATGCTATCTAATGCCTATGGGATCAAAAGCCAAGGCCTCCATTGTTAATCCTTGGGATCGATGTATGGTTCGTGCACATGCTACTTGTATTGGGAATTGTTTTCTAATTGTAATTTGCTTGTTTGTTGTTATTTTCTAGATTGGCCTAGCAATGCGTTGTATAGGCACCCAGTCTTTGTCAATGATAGTAGAATAGCATTGTGCTAGTTTTTTGCATTGATAATGTCCGATTGATGGGTCATTAAATTTAATCTAGACAATATCAATATTGTTTTGTGCTGTATATGCTTTAAAAATTCCATCTGAACCGTTGACGAGGCCATCTTGAACATTGTAATTGCCTGCATAAAGTTCAACAAGAATGTTTGGTTTTAAGCATATTTGTGATGGAAGTGTTGTTGTGTGACTGTATACTCGTATTGCATTAAGGTCCTCCTCAAGTTCATCTATTGCATCTAGCACTATCATTTGGGTTGGAATGATTGATAGCATTTTGTTGTTATGTGCTTGAACATCAATTCTCCTATAGAAAAGGTGCGGAAGCAATGGATCAAATGGTACAGGACGAAAGCAAATTTTGTTGAGATAGTCTATGTCATGAGTTGTCTGAATTCCTACTTGTAGTCTATTAAGGATTGAAATAAATATTTCATCTTTTTGTCTCATGGTAGTCACCAATGAATAGCATTTGATATGGTCTTTCCAAAAACTATAAGGCATTAATTCAATTGGAGTAGGCCTATTTTCAAAAACCACAGAGTCAAGGATAGGTTGTGCCTGGTAAAGGTCACCACAAAATATTGTATCAAGGTTTCCAAAGTATGATGTAGGCATTTGCATTATGTCTCGTAGTCTTCTATCAATATACCGTAGGAATGTTGAGCCAACTAATGATATCTCGTCTATAAGAAGTATGCGCAATTGATCATAGTGCTTTGACATAGTGTCAAGCACTTCAGTGTTCAGTGGCAGGAATTTTGATGTGTTAAAAGGTATGTGAAATGCTGAATGTAATGTGAATCCCCCTATGTTATATGTTGCTTTACCTGTATATGCAATTAATAAGCCCTTGGGTTTGTCTAGATTATTGTCAACATAATTGCTATAGATGCGAATGAGAGCTTGGTAGATGGCCTTTGTTGTAAAAGTCTTTCCTGTTCCAGCTCCCCCAGTCAAAAACAAGTGCAATGGCTTTTGTGGATTTTTCATCTTTTTTATGAGAACATCTTTAACAATTGCTTGTTGTTCTTTATTTAACATGCATCTTAACTTGTAGTATTCATTGTTATCTATAATCTGTGGGTGCTTTGCAATTTCAAATCCATTGGAATGCATGGTATTTGGGTTAGAACGACCTATGTTTGGAAGGTCTATTTGTATGTCATATAGTTCTTTCTGGCGAAGCTTTGCTTGCATTGCTAGGTCAATGAGCTTTTCATCTTCAAGAGACTGAAGATCATTTATCGCTTTGTCAATGTCACCCCATGCGGAGTTTGTGTTGTGGATGAACTTTGCACTATTTGTTTGAATGGTTTGTCCATGGTACATGTATGCATGTTCCCAAGAGTCAAAGTTTTGTTTGAGTGTATGCTCATTAATGGTAAATGGAACATAGAGAACCAATTGCTCTCTATAATGATTCTCTATATCAAAGTGTTTGTTGAAATTGATAAACCATACCACATTTGGTTTGGCCTTTGGTTCAATTGTAGCACTGTATTTGTTGTATCTTGAAACAAATTCTGCAAGACATATGTCCACCATTGTTTCAGGACGTTTTAAATAGTAGTCTATAATAGATTTTGCAAGAATGTTTTGTGATTCGTCTGGCTCATTGCTCAATTGTTTAACAGATTTTAGTATAAATGTGCGATCATTGTCAGATCGTGTATCAATGAATATACATTTTCTTGAACTATAGTTTAATGGCAGTGACAAAATAATATGTGCAGCTTGTTGTGATGACATTTGTTGCAAGTTAAGCATGGCATTTCCAAGTTTACTCACCATTCGTATTGCATCAATATTGTCTTGCTTGTGGTCTGTACGTATTCTTTTGAATGCATATGTCATTGACTTGTCTACTTTTGCAATATATGAGCTACAATACATTGCAGCAGCATATGCATTGAGGACAAACTGTGCATCTGTATTAGCCTTCCAAAGATCTGGAATTTTCCTTGAAAAACTATTGTTCCATATTTGTGATGGTTTTCTTTGTAAAAAAAGCGTGGGCCTGTTTAATGTTGAGCTCAAAGCTTCAATGTATTCATTGTCAGTTAAGTTTATTTCTTTCAAGAACATTTGAAAAGTGAATGTTTCGTCATAGTTTGCTTTTTGGAGTTTTGCAAAGATGTCAATGGCATTTGCAGTTATCGCTTCAGTCTTTTGGAGTATTGGTAAAAGTATAGTTGACTTTTGCATTGGTGGAAAAGGAAAATTGTATCTACAAAGTCATTTTCTTGATCTCTTGCATTTCTTTGTATGATGATGTTTGTGTAGCATTGCTAAAGCAGGTTCCAAATTTTCGGTGTCGCAAGTAATATACTTATCAACAAAAGCTATGATGTCCGTGCATTGTTATCTTCTGTGTAGATTGGTGCATTTTTAACCCATATGAGGAAATGATCATGTTCATTTCCTCGATTTTGGAACTCAGTGACTGAGAAGTAATCAATGACATTTCCAAAGAAAGAGTCATCTGTAAGTATCAATTTTTTTATTGCATTTATTCTATGTTTATAGTAACGTGCACAAGTGATAGGGTCTTTCTTGATTAGTTCAAATTTGTCAATGTGTGTTGGGCCATTAGATTCTTGACGGTTTTGTGCTGATTGGTGTAGATTGTGCAGCTCTTGTAATGTTTGAATTAGTGGATCCCAATTTTGCTCAGCACTAGTGAAAGTGATGAAAAATGTCGGTGGTCCTAGTTGTCGAATCATAGCAAATACATTTTTCTTAAGTTGTTGTGAATAGTCTGGAGAGATTCTTATTCTTTTGAAATCAACATATCCAATATCTGATTTGAAGAATTTTTTCTAGATTTGGTTTGTGTTTAACGTCTTTTGCAAATAGCTTTCTTCCTTTTAACTGGCCTTTTCGGATTCTTATTGTCATTGTAGACAGTACTTGTTGTATTAGTACCTTAATAGCTTTGAAAAAAATGTTTGTTGTATGATATGCAAATTGTCTTTGTGACTGTAAGAGCTCCCAGCGTACTATTTTTTGATATGTAAAGTTTTCTACAATGTCATTATCACGTGGTTTGCCAAAGAATAAAGTTGGGAAATTCATTTCTTCAGGATACATGTCCTTAAATATTCCAATTGGATACTTGTCCTCTACAGGTGCAATTTCAATAATCTTGTCTTCCATGTTATGGATACTTCTAGACTCAGTAAATCCATGTATCAATGTTTCTGATGGGTTTTCATTTTCCATTTCACTATCTAATTCTGTGTCACTTGTATTTTTTGGACTATTGTCTTCGTTTTCTTGAGTGCATTGCAGAACTTCTTGCCAATCTTGGTTTATGTGGACTTTGTGCATTTTGTATAATGGTGTCCTTGTTAATTGAGTCAAAGCTTGCATGATGACATTTGGGCACACCATGCCTTTTTGAAATGCATTTTTGTATTGTAAGCACCTTTTCAATGAAACAACAATTGTTTGTGTGTTGTTAATTGATTGTGGTAATGCTCTTTTTACAATGTTCATGTCAACAGGAACATTTATAATAGAACCTGTTAGGCCTATTTGAGACCTTCTGAACCCTAGTTCCCAAATCTGGGCAAATGCAATTCTAAGTGAGACAAGTCGTTCTTCTAGCTGAGTTAAATTTTGCACATAGCACAATGGTCTATTAGTTCTTATTTTATGTGGGGTAGCATACTTTGGAATAGTGGACTGTTTTAATGCAAAGTAGCATACATGGCATATGAAATCTGTGAATGGTAAGGAATCTAATTGTAGTAGCTTACAATATAGTTCTTTTTGTTTTTCTTTGAATGTCTTGATGCCCTTGTTGAGCACTTGGAAAATTGCACATGGGTATTTTGGTGTATCTTGTATTGTTGTTTTATAAATTTCTATTGGTGATAATGTTTTTGTTTTCTTTGGACTGGTAGGTATACTTTCTTTTTGTTTTTCTTTTCTAATCAAGTTCTTCAGGTGATTAAGTCTTATTGTTGATTTATGTTTAAAATTGTTTGCTGTGACAAGTGGTATCAAATTCTTCTTGTTTTTTGGCAAAGCATGTGTCTTGTTCAAGTAAGTAATTTTGTATTGTGGACGACTTCTGATCAACTTTTTAAGTTGGAGTAAGCTTGTTGAGCATTGGCAAGTTAGATATTGGGCTTTGATTCTTAGAAGCGGCTCAAAATGTCTAGCCAGAGGGTTTGTATCATGGAACAGTATAGAGACTGATTCTGTATATCCATAATCATTGAAATCTAAGTACTTTCTTGATGTTGTCAATGACCAGAGGCTTATTCGTATTTTCAACCATTTGGATATCCAGTGAATGTAGAACAAGTCACCCCATAATCCACATTCACTATGGTCTGTGCATGGTCTTGCAGACAATCACATTTCTCGGAAGTATGTTTCTTGGTCATGTACTTTGTGCAATGTATATAAAGTATTAGGATTTAGTTCAGTGTTATATGATTTAATTGCTTCTTTTTCCTTATTTTGAAGACAAGTTAGGAAATGATCTATAGCTCCATTTCATAATTGAGTTGAGGTGTACTGATTGTTAAGTAGTACTTGAAGCGAGTCAAACAAACAATCGCTAGCATTGTATGCAAATGTGCTTAATCTACAAAGGCCTTTAGCCCTAAGGGCATTGTCAATGTTGGATATCCGAGGATACTTTGTGCACAGTTTTTTAATTTCATGTGAACATATGGGTTGTTTTGAAGTTATGTTTTGTGTTTCAATGTTAACAGTGGTTCGAAGTGTCCACTTAAAGAATTCATGTCATGAAATAGTATAGAGACTGATTTTGTGTAGTCAGAAGTATTGAACTGTAAGTACCTTCTTGTTGTTGTTCTTGACCAAAGGCATATTTGTATATTCAACCATTTGGATATCCAGTGAATGCAGAATAAGTCACCCCACAATCCACTTTCAGTGCAATCTGCCTGTGGTTTTGCAGATAATAGCATTCTGCGAAAATATGTTTGCGAATCATGTACTTTGTGTAATGTATATAGAGTATTAGGGTATAGTTCATAGTTGTATGATTTTATTGCTTCTTTGTCCTTGTTTTGAAGGCAACTCAAGAAGTAATCTATAGCTTTGTTTCGTAGTTGAATTGATGTGTAGCGATTGTTAAGCAGTAGTTGTAATGAGTCAAACAAACAATCGCCAACATTGTATGCAAAAGTACTTAATCTACAAAGCCCCTTGCTCTTAAGCGCGTAGTCAATGTTTGATATTTGGGGGTGCTTTGTCAATTCATAGGTATCAACGTCTATCATTTTCTTTGTTTCTTTTGTATCCTAATGTGTTTGAGAATAGCAGATGTTATGTATGAATAGTATCAAATGCTATCATCTAGATTACAAAATCTATAGTTTTATCCTATGTTGCCTATGTGCTTTTACTCAATAGCATTCTATAGTATTAATCATGTTGTCGAGCATCTTGGAAGATAATAATCTCTATATATGTTGGAAAATGGATCTTGAGTAGTAGCAGAAGCCTACGTGACATATTATACAACAAACAATTTTTTAGAAGCACAAGGGAAAAATAGTATTAATTCTTCAACCTGACCTTGTCATCCACTGTCCCCCACCAGGATTGTATGTACTTATTCCTGTTACATTGACAAATTGGATAAATGAGTACAATGCATGATGTATACTTTCAATGCCACAAACACAAAACAATATTTTCAGGTAGCTTTGTTTACATGCAAGAAATGGTGGATAAGAATCTTTTTTGCTCACATTGTCAATCTGAGGCTATGGTCTTCAAATGTTTTGTGTAATTGGATTCCTTTGTTTCTATGTACTTCTAAGTGACTGATTTTCTCAAAGAGCAAATGATTTTAAAAGCTATTCACATAAACATGAATTAAGTGGCATGTAGGGAATAGTTTCATAAATCATTTTTGTTTTTAAAAAATCAGGGAAATGCAAAGGCATTGATTGATCAAAGAAGATCTATGGCTTTTCTTATTTGTGGGAATAGCTTTTAAAATCATTTGAGTTTTAAAAATTTGAGGAAAATGCAAAGGCATAGGTCCATTAAGCAAAAGCGAAGGCATAGATCGATTAAATAATTAAAAAAAGAGATTAAAACTCACAGGTGCAGGCACACAGTGCATAAATGCAAAGTAAATGCATTAAATTACATGTGGCTGGATGAGAAACTGTTGGAATGGCTTGGTGGACATGTATATCCAGGTTGCTTTGTTCATTTGTTATAGGCTTAAGTCACTTGTTAAGCATGACTATTACTTTGCGGAAATTGTTTTTCTATTCTACAAGTCTTTTGTTCTAGAAGAGTTTACAGTGATTGAGTAGACTTTGTTATAGTTACAGTGTCTAGAACTAGAAACGAGTTACTTGAGGCAATAAATAGTTTCTTTTGTCAGTTTTCTCTTACTGTAGAGGTTTATAGCACACAGTGAAATTGGCAATGTGAGCAAAAAAAAGTTGTGGTTAATGTCATTTTGCATGTAAACAAGACCATGGAAAAATATTGCGTCATGTCTATGAGTAACGTAGTACATCATTCATTGTACTCATGTGCCATGTCAGCTTTTGAAATTAACTTTGTGGTCTTTTTTTGCAATACAGGAAGATTAAACACACGTTCACTTGCACAGTGCATAGCAACTTGCCACAGATATAAGTAGTCTTATGAACAAAATTGCCTTAAATGCATATAGGTAAAATCCAGTTGACATAAAACAAAAACTTATGACTTTATAGGCTATTTGAAACTGTAAAAAGGGTTTAAAAATTGCATTCTAGCAGTTCATTCTATTCTATGGATATTGTATAGAGGAAGTATAACTAGTTAACACATAAGCAAAACTTGTTCTATTTTTCGAAGACAAATTACTATTGCAATTGTGGAAAATGCATTTTCCTGTTTCTATATGTGCAAGCAGCCTTTTAAATCATTTGTGTTCAAAGAAATGAGGAAATACAAGATGACAAAATGAAAACATGAAAAAGAACTTTATGCAGTTATTATATTGTAGAATTTCAATTGCATTTCAAGAAAAGCAGAAAGACAATTTAGAGAGCTGACCTTGCAATCTGCTATTGAATGATCAAGTATACTTGCAGCAATGTACAAATTTTGGCTGTTATTATAGGCACAAGTAATTTTTCCTAGTACAATGACAAAATTGAGAAGTGAGCAAACTGTAAAAACATATACTATTTCATCTACAACCATGGGAAATCTTCCTAGAAGCACATATTTGGAAAACTCTGCATTGTTTTTTTCAAAAAAAAAAGGAGAAGGTTAATATGCTAACCTCACGTTGCAGTTTGTGCGTGATTGTTTAAATACAGTTGAAAGCACCGATCCCTGTTACAAGGACAATTTAGACAAATGAGTACAGTGAGTGACATATACTATGTTATTCATAAAAACAAAACAAAATTCTCATGTAGATTCATTTCGACGAGAAAGAACCTAAGTAAAAACTTTTGTTTCTTATAATGCAAATTGCATTTTATAATTTTAAAATACTTATTGTTATTTGTGTACCCTATAATATAGATTTTTTTTTTCATTTGCATGCATTAGTGTAATTCTGTTATTGCAATGGTGGCATAAGCTCTTTAAGAGCAATCAATGGAATAGATGCCATATTTGCTTAAGCGTCTGAAGAAGTGTAAATAGGCCATGGCAACCTATCAATACTAAGCCAAAAAACAACACAAACCTGTGCTACCACTGTTAAGTTATGATAAAAACAATTTCTAGCTATTGTTTAATGCTAGACCAGCTATCACTTAATAGTCAAAGCCAGATAAATATTGATTTTCTAACTAAATGGGGTCATTTCATTTCCATTTGCATAAGTTTATTTTGTACCATTATGTAGCACTTACTATTACTTGTGCAATCAAGCCACATGCAAGTAGAATTCATAACTCATGGCATTTAGATACACTCAAGGAGAAATACAAACCAAGGTTGTTGGCATCCTGATAAGAAAGATGATGACATACATCCAATTAATGTATGCCACAACATCTTATTCAATGAAGATGATTTGGATAGGGACGTTACAAATGAGAATCCTTATTGGTGTGTGAGTAATCCTCTTTTTCAAGACTTCTCAAGGAAATTGCATGTGAATACTATCAGTGAACAGGTGGAATCAGATTTATTAATTGACTTTCATTTATGGGTCAAATGTGCACAAGAATAGTTATAATTATTTCTTTGTTTTAATTACTATGTATGTAAATACTATTTAGCAGTTACCTAATTAATTAGATATGAAATGATAGAAGGGAAAAGAAGATTAATTAATTAAGATAATTTGATTCATTAATTAATAAGGTGAATTATCATGTAAAAGTACATAGATTAGAAGTTTGGAAGAAATCCTCTTTCCTTTATGCTTTAATGACAACGAGAAAGCTGAAAGCAATTGTGGAGTTTAGGCTTATATTTGTAAATTGCATTTGCCTGACAGCCTACAAAGCCTTCTCAACACATTGTCCACATATTGTTCAAAAGGTCCCATTATGGCACATGCTAACAACACAGTAGCTCTAAAGTTTGCACTATGGAACAGTGATGCAGTAATTGAAGATATGTAATCTTTAGAGGACTCATAAGCACCAAGTTATCGTTAAGCTTCCATATTGTACATTGGAGAAAAGACAATTGTTCATCCGAGGAACTATTCTATGAAGATTAGCGTAGGCTGAGCACTGTGAAACCCAATCTGCCTATGGACTCTTAAATAAAAGAAAACTGATGAAAATAACTATTTATTGCCTAAAGTAACTTGTCTACAAGTGTCCTTTTTGGAACCATGACAACCTTTGCCCTGTCACTGTAAACTCTCTCCTAGAGAAGACATATAGACACACACACACATATATATATATATATACATATGTATATATATGTACAGATACATCCATGTAGACACACATAAATGGATGTATGGACGTAAACATATATGCATGCATGCATATACACATGGATGCATCTATACACACATACATATATGCATAAATACACACATGCATAGATATATCCAGAGACATATGCATACATGCATATATGCATCTACAGATGTTTACATAGATATACACATAGATAAATGCATATGTACATAGAGACATGCATACATACATACATGCACCGACACATCAGGCACAAAGTGATAGTGATAGTCCAACTAAAGCACTATGAAACACAGCTTCATTATGCACTTAAAATAAGAAACTGTGGAAAATAACAAATTATCACCTCAAGTAACTCGTTTTTGGGTCTGGACTCTGTAACTATAACATCTCTTGCTCATTGGCTACAAACTCTTCCTTAGAACATGTGCTTACAGAACACAAAAACAACACACTCAAAGTAATAGAGATGCATAGCAAGTGGCTTAACTCTATATTAAATGACCAAAGTACCCTGGCCACACATGGCCACCAAGCCATTCCAGCGCATTCACCTCAAGCTAGATGCCATTCAATGCATTTAATTTGTATTCATGCAGTACGTACGTCTACTCGCCAGTTTTATAAACTATGCCTTTGCTTAAATTTATTTAATCAATTTATGTGCTCGCATTTTCCTGATATTTTAATGCATTTAATATGCATTCATGGATTACGTACCTCTAGCCACCAGTTTTCAAACTATGCCTTTGCTTAAATTTATTTAATCAATCTATTCATTCACATTTTCCCAAATTTTCAAAACAAAAATGATTTATAAAGCTACTCAGACGAATAGGGAAATAGATAAATGCTAATTTTCCACTATAAATAATAGCTCTCCAAATTCAAACTATACAAAAAAAAAAATGTTAAATGCCGAAATGTGATTGCCCAATGTTGCCAGTTAAAAGCATTCCAACCGAATGCATGAGTATTACTGCCTTGATGCTAGGAACCAATAAAATTCAGACTATACAAAACAGTTTATCCAAGTGAGTGCTATTAGGTTTGTTATCTTCAATTTCAAACTCCTTTGACTTTATTGCATTTTCTTTGATGGTAGGATATGGAGATTCTTTTTTATTGAGAGTTCGGAACAACATGACAAATCTTTTTGATATACTGTGTTTAGCACATTGCAATAGCAAATAGATACAAAGACTGTGGAAGCCTTCTTTTAGAGTTTGGAGCAAAAGTAAACAGCATAGGTACCCTTGAATGCTTGTTTGTGTTCTCATTCTACTAGAGCATTGTAGAGTTCTGAATGTTGTTTTTAGTTGCTTGTTATTCAGTATGCTGTAAAAGTGAGGTAAAAAAATTGAAAAATCATAATGAATTAGAAAGCTCAAGAATCCATTATTTTTTTTGTTTTCCAAATTCCTGATTGTTTCATTTAACAAAATAAAGTTCTTGACCAGATTCTGCTAAACTAAAACAGATGGAGGAGGAAGTGTGTCTCTGTCAGAAGCAGTTCTTGGGTCATATGAATTGATAGAAAAATTACCAGATACCCTTTTTGCATTACTGTACATGTATTTTGCAAAAGTAATCTGATAAAAAATCAATGTTCATAAAAGCTTTTTAACAGATTATTGGAGTTTAAACTGTTACTTGTTTATGCTACATGTCATTGTATTTCATAGCTTATGTTTCCTATGCATTCCTTGTTTCCAATTCCTGGACCTTGTCTATATTTCCACATTGTGAATATATGTCTATGATAGCATTTTCAACTGTTATATCTACCTATAAGCCAATACATAGCTGCTGGGGCTAAATAAGTGTGGGCAATATTATAGAGACAAACTTATTTCAAGTGCCTTAAATTCATTGTCATCTTACAAATAGGTTTGTACTTTTTTGTGATATCTACCAGTAGCAAGGGAGCAATGAAGGACCTGGCTAACAATTGCATCTTATGTTTTTATTCCCTCTTGTTTGGACTAAGAATCTCCATTTGTGGTATAATCATATAGTTTGTTTCGCTATAACTTGGAAAACAGGGGCTTGATTGCATTGCACAGTTATAAATTCATTTTTAATACATTATGGTTGTACCTGATCTTATTAAGGTGGCAGAACATGATAAGCAATCCAACAAAAGAATGTGTAATTTTAGTCATTTTCCATATGTAGACAAGTTTTGATGGTAGAAAGGTAGACAACAATAATATAGTGTGGAGTACAGTGGAGGCTTATGCAAAGATGAAAATAGTGAGTTGTTCCGACAATTTGTCAAGACTCTCTAAGTTAATACAATTAGTCTAGGAATATGTGGGGTATACATATGATGATTGAAAATAAGCTCTATCTGTAGCAATATAAGACAAAGAGAGAAATATTATTTTTTTAATGATTTGTGTTTTTTGATTCAAAGTTTTCTAATATACGTGTTATTATCAGTCATGTATTTGAAAACAATGTTACTCCATATACAACTAAATTTAAGCAAAGGCATAGATTTGAGGACTGACAGCTTTTATCAATACAAAGGGGACGTTTACAGTGACAGAGCAAAAGCTCCTATGCTCATTGAATGAACACCAAGAGACGAGTTACTCAAGGTAACACATTGCTACTTTTATTTATTTTGCTTCATTTTATCCCAGAAACGCAAGTTGGGTTTCATAATGCATCAAAACACATTTGTGCAAACAACTCCCAAAATTATAATTGCAATGGATGACAGTGATAGTGTAATGGATTCTAATAGTCAAAACACCAAAAAAACCAGCAAGTATTTTTTTAGATTCAATAGAAACAAGTATTAATTGAAAACAGATTATCCTGGGAGACTATTTATCATAGGTCCTTGAATTCCAAATGTACAAGTGTGAGCATGGTTCTCTACAGGCTTTTGCTATGCATTTTAACTATATTGTTGTTTTGCATTGAGCCTAAAGAACCATTGTAACTATGGTTTCCAAACAGATTTTAATCAACCAATTTAAATCAAGAAAGGTTTCCAATTACACTTAATACTTGAACCATAAAGCACCATTGCTTCAAGCTATAGCAAAAGTGCAGACAGGCACACAAAAGCAAATTCAACTATGACATCATCTAACAAGGATTTTTTTGCTATTACTATGATTAACTATTGAACTCAATTGGCTCATCAGTCAAACAACTTGATTGTTCACTGACCTAACTTGTTTGAAAGCTATCTTGTTAAACTAATTAGTTAATTTCATTAATGAGTAAAAGATAGATTTGAATTAATTTGCATGAGTCAAGTGTAAGATTGACTTATTTGTTAATTGACTTTGATTAATGTATCGGAGACAGATGAGACAAACTAAATTGTCATGAGCGAAATGTGAGATGGACTTATTAGCTGATACGCCACATATACTATGACATTTGAACTTTTATCAAATAATAGCGAAAGCAATAGAATAAACAAATGGCTTGAACATAGACAAAGGAATACAATTAATATGGACAGCTATAGCTTGTTGAATATTTGTAGCACAAGAAACACAAAGGAAGATGTTGACGAAGGTTTTGCAATTTCGGTTTGCACCTAGCAATTGCATTTGCTTCCTTGTCTACAAATCCTTTTCAAGAAATTCTTTTTTTTGCATATGAATGGCCATGATTGGTTTAATTGATTTGGTGAATAAAGATGATTTATAATTAACTATAATTAACTATTCAAGAAAATTGATCTATCAATGAACTGGTTTCATTGATTGGTCAAGTAACTTGATTCACAGTTAACTTGATCAGCTATTTAGTTAATTTGCTTGAAAGTTTGCAAAAAGATTTTTCGACGAATAATTCTCTACATAACTTGCAATCATTACACACCAAGATCCAACATTTCTTCGAGGAATTCTGTCAAACAGTTTACATGTTTTTCTTGTGCTTCCATATTTTGTATGCATATTCATGAGAGCATTTCAAACCATAATATCTGTCAGAAATCCATGTCCTATCATGCTTAGATGAATGTACATATCCTGTTCTAAAGCTCCTATTTTATTAAAAACAGGCAAAATGGTCAGAAAGATTGTGTATCTGTGAATGTGAATAGGCAAGATTGATTTAACTAATTTGTAGGATAAAGATGACTAATAATTAACTATGACTAACCACTCAACACAATTAATTCATCAGCCAATTAGCTTGATTGATCGCTGAATTAACTTGATTGGAAGCTATCATGTTAAGCCAATTAGCTAATACGCCACATACAGTATGACATTTGAGATTTAAATAAGTCTCATGGACGCAAATCTGCTATCATGTTAAAGCCATGTAAACATTGATGTTTCAATTTCATGGGGTCATTCTATTTCCATTTGCCCAAGTTCATTTCATTCCATTATCCAGCACTAATTATTAAATGTTTAAACCAGCTACATGCAAACATAAATCACAATTCATAGCATCCATATACACCTATGCACAAGTACATGTTATCCAACATATTAACACACACATGGTTTTCTAGTGCTAGTTTGTTAACTGCCTTTGATCAACAGTTCAAATGCACACAAGGATAATTGTAATTATTTCTTTGTTTTAATTATTATGTACTTAAAGACTAATCAACAGCTGCCTAATTATTTAACTATCCTTGTACACATTTGACCCATCAATCATAGTCAATTAATAAATCTAATTCCACCTGTTCTCTAATAGTATTAACATGCAATTTTCTTGACAAGTCTCCAAAAAGAGCATTAGTCACACACCAACAAGGATTCTCATTTGTAACCTCCCTATCCAGATCATCTTCATTCAATAAGATGTTGTGACATACATTAATTGGATGTATCTCATCATCTTTCTTATCAGGATGCCAACAACCTTGATTTTTATTTGTCCTTGAGTGTATCTGGATGCCATGAATTATGAATTCTACTTGCATGTGGCTTGGTTGTACAAGTAATAGTAAGCGCTACATAATGGTAGAAATCACAACTCATAGCATCCATATACACCTATGCACAAATACATGTTATCCAACACGTTAACACGCACATGGTTTTCTAGTGCTAGTTTGTTAGTTGCCTTTGTTTAATAGTTCAAATGTACACAAGGATAATTGTAATTATATCTTTCTTTTAATTGCTATGTACTTAAAGGCTATTTTGCATCAATGAATTATGTACCTTCAGCCACTAGTTTTAATCAAAGTATGCATATGGATTCAGAATCAAACTCTCAAAATAGAAAAGACTATGTTTAAATTATAAAGTGCGATTAGCCACCAAAGACATTGATTGGATAATAATTGCACTTCTGATGTCATATTATTGCAACAAAGATCTACTTTTGAACCCCAATTGCTTAATTTTTATGAACCATATAGCATATGCCACTCACAATACCCATTTGTAAAGATTGTCCTTGTAACAAAAAGCAATGATATGACTACAAGTACAATCAATATAGTGAGAATCTTGAATTAACCTTTTTCTTTGTCTACTCTATGCAATTGTAAACAAAGGAGAAGGTTTATTCTAGAAACTCACCCTGTACTCTTTTCTTGAAGAATTTGCTACAGCTGCACCGCTACACCACCTCTCTTCTTCTGATCAAAAGCATTGCACCATGTAATAAGCTTTGATTAGTAAACGAAGACCATTTGTTTGTTTTCCTAAAAGAATAGCAATTAAGCTCAAGGAAATGACCAAAATGCAAACAACTCCCAAAATTACAATTGCAACATATAATACTCCTACTGCGATGGATACTAATAGCCAAAACCATTAAAACACTAGCAAGCATTTTTTAGATTCAAGAGACACAAGTATAAATGTAAATCAGATTAACTACACAAACTAGTTACCATAGGTTCTTGCACCACAAATCTTCTACCAATGAATTTAACTGCTCTTTTGCACGAAGTCTAAAATTATTTTATCAAGCAATATTACTTAACTGCTCTACGGCAACATTGCAATTTGAATTCTAAAACATATTTGACATAGTTTTTTATAACCCCAAGATACAATTTTCTAACTTCCTAAGCATTCAGTCTAAGTTTTCCAATTACAAAATCTCAAATTGCTATTTGCTTCGTATGTTTGTTCCTTGAATCTGGTCACCAGGTAAAATGTACATAAGGATAATTGTAATTTTTTCTCTCTTAATTACTATGTATTCAAAGACTAATTAACAACTACCTAATTAATTAGTTATCTAATGATACAAGGATAAATGACAAATATGGAATTGATTACTTTAACATGTCTGAAATGTCACATGGACCTATTAGCTGGCACGCTACATTTACTGTGACTTTTGAGTGCTTAATCCATCTACATGCAAGTACAAATCACAACCCATAATTAAAATGTCCACAAGGATATTTATAATTATTTCTTTCTTTTTATTATTATGTATTTAAAGACTAATTAACAGCCACCTAATTAATTAGATATCAGATGAAAGAAGAGTAAATGAGAGCTACCAACTCCATAAAAATGCCAAAGTTAACATGTGAATATCAAGGTGTCCAGATTTAATACTCATTGCATTCCCCAAAGCCCATTTTCCTGAGAAGTTTTGTAAATCAGTTCACTTGCCTTATAAATGCTTTCGTATTTTACATGTCTACCTATGAGAACAGTAACCACGACATCTGACAGAATTTAAATGCTTGCTGGCACAAAATAGGTTTATACTGCATTCTTTTCTCTATCTCTGTGCAAATGAAAATTTGTATTCTGCTATGGTAAATTCTCTAGTGCATTAGGTACTTTAAAGCGCAATTTTTTGGATGTTGCTCTTGTTCCAGGTTTGATTCTTTTTGGGGGTTATAACTACCTACTGTTGTATTAGTTTCCCATTTTTTCTTCTACATATGCATGAATATATATACAACTAATCATATATAATAGTTTTTCTTTCACGAGTTTTGTCAAACAGTTCTCCTATTTTCTGTATGCTCCCATTGTTTGCATTTATGCCTACGAGGACTATAACCATGACTTTTAACAAAATCCCTCTATCCTTTATGCTTTGATGACAACGGAAAAGCTCAAAGCAACACACTTGTCGACTCATTGTTCGAAAGCTCTCATTATCGCACACGT
Organism: Sequoia sempervirens; assembly: GCA_007258455.2. Lineage (NCBI taxonomy): Eukaryota > Viridiplantae > Streptophyta > Pinopsida > Cupressales > Cupressaceae > Sequoia > Sequoia sempervirens. The sequence continues at coordinate 873,414,792 of VDFB02271358.1, read as the reverse complement.
TGGCATAATTTTCGTTCCAAAGTACTCTTTATGGGACCGCTTTGCAGTAATAAAAAATATACAAACTTTATAGGGCTCACATGCATGAAGTAAAATGGACAAGAGGGTTTCTACATAATTCCTATCAAACGCAGATATTTTTTCTTCTACAAATGCATGAATATATAAACAACTAATCATATATAATAGTTTTTCTTTCACGAGTTTTGTCAAACAACTCACCTATTTTTTGTATGATCCCATTGTTTGCATTTATGCCTATGAGGACAATAACCACGACTTTTAACAAAATCCCTCTATCCTTTATGCTTTGTTGACAACGAAAAAGCTCAAAGCAACACACTGTCGACTCATTGTTCGAAAGCTCTCACTATCGCACACGCTGACATAATTTTGGTTCCAAAGCCCTCTTTATGGGACCGCTTTACAGTAATAAAAAAATATACAAACTTTACAAGGCTCACATGCATGAAGTAAAATGGACAAGAGGGTTTCTACACAATTCCTATCAAATGCAGATGAAACCTTCACATTTCAACAAGAAATTCGAATAGATAATACTAAAAGTAGTTTAAAATACGAATTTATAATCAAAGTATACCAATGCCTTAAAGCACTATGAAACCCTGCTTGCATTTCTCGTATAAAATAGAAGAAAACAACGAAAAGTTACCTCTTGTGACCTCAAGCAATTCGTCTCTCACTGTCCAGTGTGTATCTCTGCAACTACAAAATCCCCTACTTGGCCACACAATAGAGTACTATGAAATTATCACCTCAAGTAACTCGTTTCTGGGTCTGGACTCTACAACTATAACATCTCCTGCTCAGTCGCTACAAACTCTTCCTTAGAACACGCACTTACAGAACACAAAAACAACAGACACAAAGTAATAGAGATGCATAACAAGTGGCTTAACTCTATATTAAATGACCAAAGTACCCTGGCCACGCGTGGCCACCAAGCCATTCCAGCGCCTTCACCTCGAGCCAGATGCCATTTAATGCATTTAATTTGTATTCATGCATTACGTACGTCTACCCGCCAATTTTGTAAACTATGCCTTTGCTTAAATTTATTTAATCAATTTATGCGCTCACATTTTCGTGATATTTTAATGCATTTAATTTGCATTCATGGATTACGTACCTCTAGCCACCAACTTCTAAACTATACCTTTGCTTAAATTTATTTAATCAATTTATGCGTTCGCATTTTCCCAAATTTGTAAAACGAAAATGATTTATAAAGCTACTCGGACGAATAGAAAAATAGATAAATGCTAATTTTCCAATATATAAAATAGCTCTCCAAATTCAAACTATACAAAAAAATAAGTAATATGTTAAATGGCGAAATGTGATTGGCCGATGCTGCCAGTTAAAAGCATTCCAGGCGAATGCATAAGTATTCCTCCTGGCGGCAGGAACTAATAATATAATTATATTACCTATTATTATTATATATTATATTTTTTAACAAAATTATTAAGTACATATATTATTTTAGTAATATATATAAAATAATCAGATATCCTTCTTCAAATGTTTATTTTAAATATTATATTTCATTTTTATTGAATTTTCTAATTTAAAGTGTATTAGAATTTTTTTTAAAAACAATTGTTTTTCATTCTTTTTATAATTTTATTTCTATTACTAAAAAATATTTTACAATGACATGAAAGAATATTTTTGGTTTTTTTTTTAAATTCAATCTTTTCTAATTTTAATTATATTAATTTAGAAATGTATTCAATAGAAAAATTTATGAAAGTTCTTTCATAGTTAATTTTCTAAATTTTAGAAACTTTCAATAATTTTTTTTAGATTATTTCTTTTTTACTTACTTTTTTATTGTGATAAAAAATTGCCACCTACACATCAATTTTTATTTGAGGATTTTTTCTTTACACAGATGTCTGATTATATATATAATAGTATATATAGGTTATATTATTATTATATATTATAATATATTATATTATATAATAAAATTATTAAATATAAATATGAAATTATTATAATTAATAATTAATATATTTTTATATCGAACAAATTAAATTAATATATAAACAAGAGTTGCAGGCAGCGAAGTTCCTGCCAAATAGTAATAGAATTGTTATGTTTTAATTAGTTGTGTTTGATAAATTTTAACAATGTCACAAATGATAAGTACTTGCTTGGTGAAAGGCACATCTACTTGGTGACAAAGTTTGTGATAGAATTAGACCTAATGGCAGGGCACAAAACACTTTACAATCTTGATTTTAGGATTCATATAAAAAATGGACATAGAACATAAGTAAGTACAAACAAAGCAACAATATAGCCCCATGCTCAACACAAAACACAAACAGAAATAGCTTAGATATTCAACAAATAAATTTCAATGGAGGAGGGGAACAAGGGCAGATAGAGCTAGAGTTCCAAACAAGGACCCTCAACTCTAGTTCCAGCTTAACACACAAGCCAATTGGAAAACAATTCTGAGTTGTATCTAGTCAAAGCTCACCAAGATCCACAATGTTGCTACTGTACCATTGTATGCTAAATTATATTGTGATCTAATTTATGGACTAAAAATCAAATAACCAAAGCCCACTAGGGTAAAGTAGTTACAAAGATTTTATCACATCATATTAAATACATGTCCCCTAAAAGACACTAAAGATATAAAAGTTACTAAGTACAACATCTATAAGTTCTTAGGCCAATTACCCCAAGTTGGAGTTGTAAGGCTTATCATGTCCATTAGATCTCAGTATCTTACAGATTTTCTGGGTTGAGGCATTTCATTCTTAGTAATATTAGGACTAAGTGTGTTGTACATCTTACAAGTCTTAGTTATAATGTTGGAATATTATTGTAATGTTGGCACACTAGTTAAACATGGTAACATTCTAATGTTGTTTGCAGATGGTCCCCTTCAGGACTCAAAAATTATTGAATTTAAGAGTATTGAAAAGGATGGGTCCATCTTGGAGAAGCTAGAGTGAATGTTGAGCTTCTCCTATGAAGTTTGATGTTTGGATTTGCAACATGAGTACAACTCATGTGTAACTCTTGTTTGCATGTTGAGCAATGAACATGTGTCAATTGGACCAATCAATGGTTTTGAATGCCACTTGGTAGTTTTCCTAGAGCCAAAATTCTATGAATAAAATGCTAGGGTGAATAATCTTATGTATAAAGGCTTGGAGAGTGTTTAGGTGTTGATTACTTTCTCCAAGGGTAAAGAGTTTGCTGCAACATCAGATTGTTGAGTCTTTTCCTTGCATTTGATATATATTTTGTACATATGGATATGTATGGAATGTTTGCTAATTTTTTTTTCTTAAAGTACATTTTGGGATAGTGGGTGTAAATTTTTTGAATGGTTTTAAAATTGTTACAATATTCGACATGGTAAAGAATATTCTATTACTTCTAAAGTAAATTAAATATTTATCTTTTGCAATGTTAAAGTACATTTTTTCTAAAGAAAAGTATTTAGTAATATATAGATATCTTAGATAAATCTATGTTAAAGTATGGAAGCAATAAATATAGTAAAAAAATAGATCATACATTTTATTTGTATTTTATTATTTTAAATAAAAATAAATTATTTATTTACTTTAAATTTTATATAGATATCTTACATATCTTAAATATCTATAAATAGATTATACTATTTATTTATTTTTAAATGAAGATAAATTGTTTATTTATTTTATATTTAGTATATGTCTATCTAAAATACATCAATGTATCAATTTGGAGGTGCTTATATTAATTAGGTCATTATTTCTACTTTTATAAATGAAATAATATTAAATATTAATATCTATGTATAGACAAGTCAATAAATGGGAAAATAACATATAGTTATTTATTCACTTAATAGTAAACTATTTTTTACTTTATAAAAATATGGATATAAATTTTGCTTTTAATAACGTAAAAGATAGGTAGACGTATTTAATGAAAATTAGTTATTAATATTTATAGACTAGTATACCTATAAATTTTATTTCTACAACCATATTAGCTACCAACTTATAAATTTTATTTTTACTTTCATAAATGAAATAAATTGTGTATCAAATTTATATTTATTATAGATTTATTAGATGCAAAGATATCATTTTAAAGGTGGAATAAGTTAGATAGATGTATTTAAATATTAAATATTAATATCTATGTATAGAAAAGTGAATAAATGGGAGAACAATATATAGTTATTTATTCACTTAAGAGTAAATTATTTTTTTACTATATAAAAACATGGACATGAATTTTGATTTTAATCATGTAAGATAGGTACGTGCACTTAATAAAAAAATATTTTTAATATTTATAAACTAATCTACCTATTATTAGAAAAATTAATGTAAAAAGATGTCTAAGACACCAAAGAATAACTTTAATAAACAAGTAAATAATTTATTATTATTATGGTCATTGTGGCAGAAAATTTCGTGAAATGGAAGTAATGGAAGTAATGGAAGCTCATTACTCGCTTATATCGGGTGAAATTTGTCTACCAATTAGATTGAAGAGAATTGAATTTTGAAATATGTTTTGTTATATAATTGGCATGTATACATTGATAACAGATAAAAAAAAAAAAGGAAAAAATGCTTGACCTCTCGTTGGTTAAAAAGAGAATTATTAATAACTAGTTAAGATCTTGTCGTGCCTATAGTTCCCTGGCAGGAACTAAAAATGTGATACTTTAATTGATATTTGGATAGATTAGGAAAAAGAAAGACAAAGGGGGAGACAATCCTATATAGAGAGAGAGGTATATATATTAGCACTTACACCTAAAGGAGGTTCAATGATTACACTAATAGCAAACTATATGTATGTTAATATGTTAGAGAGTATGTGTTTGTGCATGGATGCACTGCAAATTCTAGTTGCATGTGGCTAGATTAAACAATTAATAATAAGTATTGAATAATGGAATGAAATAAATTTAGACAAATCTAGATTTTTTCTTTAAAGAAATTAAGTATTATCTAATTATGAAATATTTGCATACATATTTAAAACATAAACTAATACAAATGAAAAAAGAAAGTTGTCATCAAATTGACAAAAAATATTGCAAATGTAAATAGAATGTTCTCATCCAATTGTCAAATCAATATTTATCTTGCTTTTATGTGATAAGTGAGATTTTGGAGGCTTTTCCTTGATATTTTAGAGGATTTTACCATTACACTGCAGCCGGTTTACCATTAAATGGTAGTTGAAAGTTGTTTTCCAATGAATCAATAGTGGTTTGTAGGCATGAGACATGTTTCAAGCTCAAATCTCACACACTATATAGCCTATTGGCTAATACAAGAGAGAAACTCAAAACATAGAGAATGAGAAAGAGATGAATTTAGATAGATAGATATCAAGAGAGAGAGAGAGAGATGGAGATAGAGATTGAAAGAGAGAGGAATAGACAAAGAGAGATAGAGCATGAGAGACAGAAATATAAGGAAAAGAGAGATAAAAGAAAAGAAACAAAATTTTGATTGGTTGTTTCATGTCAACAATCCAAGGATGGCATGTGTCCTTGGGGATTTTTGCTCAAGGTAGCATGTCATTTGATTAAAGATATGATAATTCACCTTTAAGACCTCTTGAATGTGCCCATTGCACACTTAAGGAGACAAACATATAGAGAGAAAGAGAAAGTAAGAGAAAAGGGAGAGGGAGATAGAGATAAGATATAGATAGGTGGAGAGAGAAAAAAGAGAAAGAGAGCAAGAGAGAGGGAGCAAAATGAGACAAAGGAGGAGAAAGAGATGAAGATAGATAGAGAGAGAGGAACAAAGATAGAAATAAAGGGATAAAAAGAGGGATAGGTTGAAAAAAAGAGAGAAGAGAGAGAAACAAAGATAGAGATAAAAATAGAGAGAGAAAGAGATAAATAGAAATAGAGAGATAAAGAGGGAGACAAAGAGATGCAGAGATAGATATATAGAGAGATAGGTAGAGACATAGAGGAATAAAGAGGGACAAAGAAAGAGGTAGAGATAGTGAGGCAGATAGAGAAAAATAAATGCAAAAAAAAAGAGAAAGAAGAGGAGAGGGACATAGATAGAGATAAAGCCGCATAAAGAGATAATGAGAAACATGCAGATAGAGAGGGAGACAAAGAGATAGAGAGAGGTAGAGAGATAAAGAGAAAAAGATGAATAGATAGAGATATAGGGAGGGTGATTGATATATCTCTCCCTGTCACTCTCTATCTCTCTATATCTCCCACTATCTATGTCACTCCCTTTTTCCCTATCTATCTATTGAGTTATCTCTCCCTCTCCTCCTCTCTCTCATTCACTCCATCTCTCCCTCCATCTCTCCTACTCTATATCTCTATCTCTATTTCTCTCTTTGTCCCCCTCTCACTCATCTCTCTATCTCTTTCTATCCATATCTTTCTCTACCTCTATCTCTCCATCTTTATTTACTTGTCTCTAATTCTCTTTGTTTGTCTGTCTCTTTGTCTCTCTCTCCCTCTCCTCCCCTCTCTATATCTTTGTATATCACCATCTCTCTATCACTCTATCTCACCATCTATATCTTTGTATCTCTCCCTCTCCCTCTTCCTCTATATCTCTCTATCTTGTCCTCTCTATCTCTCCCTCTCTATCTCCCTATCTCTCTTTGTATTTATCTCTCCCTCTACCTATATCTCTTTGTCTATTTATCTCCATCTTCATCTCCACCTCTATTTTCCTCTCTCCCCAATTATCTTTACACATGTTTCCCTCTCTCTATCCATCCATCTATCTCCCTCTTTATCCCTCTCTATATATTTATCTCTTCCATCCCTATATATCCCTCTCTTCTCTCTCTTTATCTCTCCCTCTCCTCTCCATATCCATCTCCTTCTCATTCTCCATCTCCATCTCTATCTCTATCTCTATCTCCTTACCCCTCTATCTCTCGCTCTTCCCCCCTTTATCTCTCCCTCTTTCTATCCCTACCTCTCCCTCTCTGTCTCCCTCTCTCCTCATTGCAAACATAACATGAGCCTGTTGGTAATGGAGCCTAATTATCTTCCTAATTTGGAGGTTTTATTTCAATCATGTTTGAATCCCTATAAGTGGATGCATAGTTTATTTGAAGCTATCACTTCTCCATTGAAACCTTTATTTCACAAACATCATTTGCTAAATGGCTTACCAATTAACCTCATGTATTGCATAAATGCATGCAAAAATAGACCAAAATCTATCCTAATTGACCTTCCACACTTCTTTGGTGTACCCATTACACACTAAGGTGTGATTTCTACTTTAAAACCATGTTTTAATTTAGAAGACCAAGGAAGAGTTTAATTGTTTTTAACGAACATTATAATATATGTGTATACATTGTTTTTCTAACGGTTTTCAAATTTAAAAATAATAATAAAAGTAGAAAAATTAGCTTTTAATAAATATAGTAAATAATGCATTAATATATATTATATTATTTATATATTGTATAATATAATATATAATATATAAATATTATAAGATATAGTTTAAATATTATATAGTATAAATATAATATATTATATAATAAAGATTTAATAATATCTAATATTTTTAATAATAAATATTTAAATATTATATATATTATGTTATTTATACATTTTATAATATAATATATAACATAAATATAAATATAACTATATAAATACAATATAATAACATGATATATATTAGTATATCGTATATTTATATATTTAGATTAGATATTATATTATGTTATATGTATATTGTTTATTATATTTATATTTATGTAATATTATACGCAATATAAATAATATAATATATTAATGTATTGTTTATTATTATTATTTTTTGCTCAGTAAATCACTGCTAAGGGGCAGCACCCTATATTACTTTTTCAAAAAATACATATTTTTCATGGTTTGCATATTCCCAAACTTTCACCCTAACACTGGACTCAAAGCAGGCCCTAAGACAAAATGGCCTTTATGTTCTGTCATTACTACCATGCCCTACCCTTTCTTTAATTTTACACAATGGCCATGAACTAGAGTGGTCGGAAACCAGACTCGGGACTAACTCACATCTATAGTTTATAATCAGAGATTATAACACTGGAAGCAAAAAAACCAAAAAGCTTTTATAGAGCCCTTCCTCACTCAGTCGTCTTCATCCTCTATGTCCTCCCTCTTCTTGTATGCCAGGTAATCTGCTATCACTTGGCAGTCCGCTTTGCACTCTAGATGTGCAGGGTTGTTTGCCTTTGCTTCTAGGTTCCCGTTGTCATTTTCCACCCATTCTTCGCCTGTTCCAAGCTCCTAGACTTCATTGTTGCCCGCTACCATCTTGCAAGCTAGCCCACCCTTCTTCTTCTAGATATTTTAGCACTCAACCCCTAGATGGGGCTTTTAGAATCTTCGCCGCTCTAAGTAGGAACATCATGCTTTGTTCCTTTTCATCCCATAGCCTTTCCAGCCCCGCCGGGTCAACTGACCTGACCATTAGAAATTTCTTTCCCTCTGCTTCGTTCCCACGTGACATGTAGTTTTGCGGCATTGGTGCCATCAGATTGTCATCAACATTGTCTAGGGCTTCATCAATCTCTCAAAGCATGGCATGAATGAAGAGCATCTGGAAAAATTTATTGCTCCTTGCCTTGAACACTCCCATGTACAACAACATCGCCAAGAACATGGTTGGTATGTTTGCATTTTCCCTGAATCTTTGGTATGCCAGCAAAAACTCCCTTCCTAGAATTTTCTTGACCACCCAAAGAATCACAGGATGGGAGGAGGCCAGTATCCCTTTAAGCCTTTTATTTGTGATTTCTCCATGGAAGGATTGTTGTTGTTTTGTCATGTTAAAAAATAGTGGGGTATCCATTTCATTTTTCTTGCATAACTCTATCTTAGTCTCGTTGTTGCTTATGCAACTATCATCTTTCATTTTTAAAGAGTGTTGAGCTTACCCCGTCATAATGTTGATCTAGGTGGTCATGATATTTAAATCATGCCAAAATATACATGGGTTGGCTAGAGGATTCGAGTTTAATTGACATCTTATGATCATGTAGTGTCCATCATTTGTCTAGCCTTGAGAATTGTTGGCATTCCCAGTGCCTTTCTTGTTAATAATGGTTGTTGTCTCATCAACCTTCCCACTTTGGATCCTACCCTTATTATTGTCCATGTCATTTTCGCTGCCAATTTGTTTGGAAATTTCAACACTACCAATCCTTCTATTTGTGGTTTACTACCCCATCATCTGAGAATATTCTAGTATGTCCCTCCCTAGATTACGTGTCCCTTCTGACGCCAATTTTCTAGCTTGTTTGCCATGTTGTTTCCTTCTCGGTACATGTGGCTTACCTAGAAGGCTTTATATTTTTGTGTCATTTATTTGATGGGTTGCAACAAGTGGTTTAATTTCCAATTTGATGCACTGTTTCTACGAATCGTGTTGATTTTGATTAATGAGTCTCCTTCTAGATGAACTCGTTTCACGCCCAGTTCTATGTTGAGTTGTAGTCCTGCTAGCGCTACCATGAATTTTGCTTCGTTGTTTGTACATGTTCCCAAAGGGATGGATTTCTCAACCAGTGTCTTGCCTTGTTCATCACGGACTATACATCGAGCTCCTCCTGGTCCTAAGTTGCCACGAGAGGTGCCATCAAAGTTAATCTTGACCCAACCTGCCTCTGGTGCTATCAAAATTACCTCCTTTCTTTTTTCTCTCTGTTGATCGACCCCAATACTACCACTGAGTAATGGAGGTCTCAATCCACTGAATTGTTTCATCAATTTGTCATCCCAACTAGTGAAGGTTCTCTATTTGATAGCCTTGTTGCAGGCATCTTCATTGACAAGCTCTGTGATTACCCCTTCCAATTTGGCACATAGTCTTTCTGCTTCCATTTCTCTACCTTGAAAATTTCTCTTGTTCCTCTCTTTCCAAATCTCCCATATGACTTTGGATGGAGTGACCTACCATATCCCTCCAAAAACTATTGTTTTTGTGATTATATGGCCACATCTTGAACCATGCTTCAATGCTAGATGGCATGGGGCATTGGAGGTTTAGTTTCCCTCTAACAAAGTTCCAACATGCATTCACATATGGGCATGTCAAGAGTAAGTGGTCTAGTTTTTCATTGTTGCTTTTACACATCACACATCTCCTAGGGCCTTGAATTCCAAATGTTGCTAGCTTGTCCTCTATGAGAATCCATTTTTGGACTGCTAACTAAGCAAATACCACTGCTTTGGAGAGGTAGTTTTTTCTCCAAATTAACTTGCATGGCCAATTCTTTGATTTTATACCAAAACTTTACTTTGTATGTGCCTATGGTTGATCCACACCAATGAACTACATCCCCCTCATTAGATGGGTTAAAGTGTTTTTTTTTTTAGTATTTCCATCAATGCCCCTTTCTGAGCTTGTGGGGCATTGATGTCCTAAAGGGAGTTCCAATTCCAGCTGGCTACCCCATTCTAATGACTTATTTTCCCATAATTACATACCTTGTCTCCCTATAATTGAGTTGTTTCTACTTTTATTTCTACCAACCCTGGTGTATTATCTATGGGTGTCTTTCCACACCATGAATCACTCCAAAAGGATGCAATTTTTCCATCTCTAATCTCCCAAGTGACATGTTTAGTCATTGTGTCCCTACACTCTAAAATGTAGTTCCATATTGCAGAACCTTTCGGTGGTGCGATTGTGGTCAAGATTCGAGTGGCACCATCCGAGTCTAAGTATTTCCTTTTCAAGATTCTTACCCATTTATTTCTCCTCTTGCATATAGGTCCCAAACCAAAATTTCTCCCATTGCCTGAGTCATTATTGATAGTCATTTGAGACCTACTCCCCTAGCCTCCTTTGGAGAACAGATTTTGTCCCAGGCTACCAAGGGGAATTTACTCTTCTCCCTAGTGCCGCTCTCGAAGAATTTCCTAAAAATCTGATTTAGGATCTCCTCAATTGCTTTTGGTAACTCCAAGCAAGACATTGAGTAGACTAGAATGGAAGATAATACTGAATTTTTCATTAAAAGTCTTCTTGCAGTTGATAGCCACCTCCCTTTCCAAGCCCCCAATTTGCTTTTACAGATGTTTATTAAATTTTTCTAGTAACATTTTTTGTTGATTCCTACAAATAGAGGCATTCCCAAGAAGCGCCTAGGAAGGGTTGTCGCCTTTAAATTCAATATTTTTGCAAATCTCTTTGTAGACTTGGTTGGGTATTGAGGAAGAAAACTTTAGACTTTCCCCAATTTAACCTTTTCCTGGATGCCTTACAATAGTCATCTAGGAAGGTCTTGATCACCCTAGCTTCTTTCCTACATGTTGACCCGAACAAGATGGTGTCTTCTACAATTTATTTGTGAGTGGTGGGTTTCATACCATTTGCTACATGTACTCCAACCCATTCCCTTTCATTCCTTAGGGATTTGATACCTCTTCCTAATACTTTTATCATGATTATGAATATGAAAGGTGGAAGGGGGTCACCTTTCCTTATCCCTCTTGATGATGCCAAAAAAACATGTGCCACTCCATTCACAAACACTGAGAACTTGGCTATTGAAATGCAACTTTTAATCCATTTGATCCAATTTCCATCAAATCTAAACTTTTCAAGTACTTCCAGCAAAAAATGTCTATCTACCATGTCATATGCCTCTAAGATATCTAGCTTGAGCATCATACATGCTTCCTTTGTCTTTCTGGTTGTGTGTATGGTTTCACGAGCTATGATTATGTCCTCAACTATCGATCTTCTTGGGGAAAATTCACTTTGTTCCTCTAATATGACCTTGTTTAAAACACTCTTAAGCTTGTTGGCTATAATCTTGGTGACCACATTATACACTATGTTGCACAATGCAATTGGTCTGAAGTCACTCATTGTTTGAGGGTCCTTCTTCTTGGGAACCAGGGCCAGGAAAGTGTGGTTCAATGATCAAAACATTACCATTTTTTCTCCTTGAATCCTCCACAGCCTCTACCAAATCATCCCCTACTGTGTTCCAATTTTTTTGGAAGAATCCAACCGGGAAGCTGTCTGGTCCCAAGGCTTTGTCTGGATTCAGCTGGAAGGTTACTTCTTTGACTTCTTCCTTACTGGTCTTTTGATACAAGTGCCTATTTTTCTCCTCACTTATGATATTTGGGATTGTGTTTAGGAGCCTTTCTCTTATTGCCCTATTGTCCAAACTTTCCCTATTTAAAATTGCTTCAAAGAACCTAACAACCTCTTTGTTTACTTCCTCTATGGATTGCTTTCTTTCCCCATTCTCCTTCTTGATTTCAAATATTATATTTTTGGTTCTATTGGTTATTTTTGTTCTATGGGAGTACTTTGTATTCTTGTCCTCCTCTTTCAACCAAGTCTCTCTTAATTTTTTGTGCCAAAAATATTCTTCCCTTTTCAAAATCTCTACTAATTCTTCTTTTAGGGCTTTCTCATTTTTGAAGCCATCTACCTCCATCCCATTGTGTATTATATGCTCATTTAGTGCCTTTAATTGTTGCTCCACTCTTTCTTTCTCTTGGAAGATGTTCTTGAAGTGTGACTTGTTCCATTCTTTGAGTTTGATTTTGATGTATCCTAGTTTCTTACTCATTCTAAATAGTTTTGATTGGTCTCCAACATTTATCTCATTCCACCATTTTGCTATTAGATCCGGTAGTTGTTCATCCCGCAACCACATATTCTTGAACTTGAATGGACTTCCTTTTGGAGGGTCATCTTGATCGAGGAGAAGCTACATCGGGTAGTGGTATGATCTTGTGAATGGTAGTATTTGTGCCTCATGAGAGCCCACTGAGTCCCCCCAATCTCCCCAAATCAAAATTCTATCCAATTTTGCTGCAATATTAGTGAAGCCTTTCCTCTTGTTTGACTAGGTGAATATTCCATTGTTGGTTTGAAGGTCCGAAAATTGATTGTTGTCTACAAATTCCTAGAAATCGCGTTGAATGATGGTAATTATACCCATGCCCCCTTGCTTCTCTTCATTGTTTAAGGTAACATTAAAGTCCCTTGCTACTATACCTTTCTCACTCCTATGGTTATCAAGCTCACTTGTTATTCTCCTCCAAACTTGTCTTTTCTCAATTGTGGGATTGGACCATATAAATTAATGATGAAGAACTGTTCATTTCTCTTCAGTCTCTTGAATCTTAACATTTTCCAATTACTTTCTTCCTTTACTACCGCTCCTACTATAGATAGCGGGTCCCATATGGTGCCTAGTCCTCCCAATTCACCATTTGCTTCCTTGAATTTTCCTCTCCATTGCTTCCAATTGTTTATTCTTCTTTTACTTTCTTCCTTGCTCTATTTGGTCTCCTGTATTATGTAAGCCTTTGATTGGTCAATTTGGTGCTTGACCATGGGCCATTTTTCAGGGGAATTGATGCCCCTAACATTCCAAGTAATGATTTTCATTGTCCTCTAGGAAGGATAACATCCTTCCCAGATCTAAGTTTCCTTTGTCCTGTTGCATTGGCTACAATCTCCAACTTGGCCTTGTTTATTTTCGGCCCCCTTTTTCTTTCCTTTTGATGTTTGGACTCTTGATTTTTTACTATGACTCCTCCAACATCCTTTCCTCAATCAACTCACCTTCCTTGGCCTCCTCTTGTTCTTCATCCTATGACTTTAGTTTCATATCACTACCTTCCTCCTTAGCTTGTGAATCATTTCACATGTCTACTTTGTTTTCTTATTTCTCCTATTTTTCCATTCCAACCTCCCCCCTACTCCTGATGATAGCTTCCTCACACCTTGCACTTCTTCTTCCTTCTCCTCTCACTCTTCATCCTTTTAACCATTTACTTCACTTGATATCTCTTCTATATGTAGGCTGCTGTCTTTTTTAAGTTCCTTGGTTAATTCCAGAAGGTTATTTAAATCTCTTTCGGATTGTGATGCCGCCACCTTATTACATGTTGGTATTGGGCTTGATTCCTTTCTCCTTGGTCAACTTCCATCCAATTTCCTCTTTTTAGATCCTTTATCTCCTCCTTGACCCAAACCTCCACTATCTTGGGTGGTGGCTATTCGAGATTGCTCATTATGAGCAGCCTATCCCCCTTTCTCCCCCTTCTCCATTGCCTTGTTCTTGGTTTCTGGAACCCCTCCTGAGCACCCTTCCCTTATGGATTTCCTATAGAGGAATCTCCCAATATGTGATCCTCCACATATTTCAACTTTTTGGTGCCAACTTCCAAACTTTGTCAAGATCTCCAATTTTTTGTAAAATCCCACTCCTTCCATGATTTCCACTAAAATATTAGCATCTGCTTCTTTTTTTCCATTTACAAAGTCTTCATCAACTCCCAGACACACCCCTAATGCATCCCCTATCTTTACTAAAGCTTCCAAATTCCAATATTCAAATGGGAGGTCTACAAATTTGAGCCATGTGGGAGTTTTATTGATGGTGTATTTCCATGGATCAAAATTTGATTCCCAATTCAAACAATGGAAATTATAACATTTTAAGAACAAGGGGTTACCATACACAATTTCATGTTTTAAATTTATATCTATGCATTCAATGAGAAAGAAGTCATTTGGCAATTGGTGAATGCTTACCCGATCCTTGAAGTTATATTTCCACCAATCCATGATCTCTTCTTTTGGGCATCCTGGGCCACACCATTTTGTAAATAGGGCTCTATCTTTTAATCTGGTGACCCTTGCTTCTATTGTTTCTATTGGAAGCTTGAAAAATTTACTTCCCCATGGCTTCAAATTGGCATTTGTGCCTCCATTGCCCCTATTTAATTGGAACCTCTTCCTTCCAAATCCATCTCTATTCTTGTTCAAAAATTGTTTGGGGTTCTTCCTCTAGCCTTCTTGTTTATTTTCTTTCCCTCCTGGTTTTTTTCTGCCCCATGACCCTTGATTCTCCTTGGTCGCATAATTAGGGTTTCCTTTGTTCTTCCCTATCTAGGGGCTATTGGATCTCTTTAGAGTCCCATCTGCCTTCTCCAATTTGATGAAGTCTCCACTCTTAGACTCCTTTTTTCCCCAAACCACCCACGCATGTTGCTTCGCAAGATCTTGTCTTCTCTGCTCTTATCCCATTTGTTTAGCTTTGGCCCTGAGTCCAACGACCTTCCTTTACTAGACCTCTAGTTCCTCCCCCGACTTGATCTTGGTTCCTCAGATTTTGCATCTCCCATCATAGGTTGGATGGCATCAATCCACCCATTTTCCATTCAAGAATACCCATTGCAAAATGTGGGTGTTTTCTCTTATTTTATTGCCTCCTCTTGAGTCGTTGTCTTCATCGATTTCCCAAACTTCTTTCCCTCCAAGTTGCCTGCTTTTTTTCACTCCTCCTCACTACCTTACGCCATTGCAAGTAAGAGAGAACATAACTCCCCTTTATATTTATTAATAATATATAATATTATATTATATATTTTTAATAATATCAAATATATATCTAATATAATATATATAGAGAGAAAATTATTGATATACAATAAGTAAAAAATATTAATTTAATTTTTATTAATCATTTATTAAAAGGTCAATTACAAAATATGTTGATAATCAATATAGGTTATATAGGCCTCATACAATTATTATATAGTTATAATTGGTTGTATAACTTAGTAATTGACAACACATTATATTAGGAATATAATATATTTTTGTTTATTAAAGGGTAAGGTTTTATTTGATAATATCTCTTTTATAAGATTATAGGCTTCTTTTTAGCTCATAAAGGTCTACCTATCTCTCTCTCCCTCTCTCTATCCCCCCTTTCTTTATCTCTCCCCGTCTCTCATCCCCTCGCTCCTTCCCTATCCGCCCTATCTCGCTCTATCTCTACCTCTCTCTTCATTTCTTATCCCATATATCTCTATCTCTCCCTCTTTCTTTCTCCCTTCATCTCCCTCTATTTCTCATCCCCTCTCTTTATCTCTCTCCCCATCAATATTTATCTATCTTTACTTTTCTCAAATTTTCTATCTCTCTATCTATCTCCCTCTCCCCTCTCTTTATATCTCTTTATATATATATATCACCCTCTCCCTATTCCTCTATGTCTATTTTTCTTTTCCTCTCTATCTCCCCATCTCTCTATCTTTATCTCTCCATTTACCTCTATCTCTCTATCTATTTCTCCCACTCTCCTCTCTCCCTCTATCTTAATTTATGCCTTTATCTTCCTCTCCTCCCCTTTATCTCTAGACATGTCTCCCTCTTTTTATCCCTCTCCCTAGTGCAAACATAACATGAGCCAATTTTTTAGTGTTTTATAGCTTCGGGAGCTATTTTTCTTTAATTAAAGGCAGGTCGACCTTCATGTTGTAAGTGATATTCATTCTTTCTAATAGCCAACCTAGGAGGAGGTCTCTTGGCTTTGTATTTAAGGAGGATCAAGTCCTCTCATTGGAGCATCACAATCATTCACTTCAATGAACATTATTAGCAGTAGTTTGCACTTCCTTCAGTAGTAGATCAATTCTTTGAAGAAGCAATAACATTCATTCAAGGAGAAGTGATATGTATTATTGTATGAGATTCGGCCCTGTATAAGGCCTGATTGTTGTATGCAAAATTCTAGACTTATTTAACTAATATAAATAAGAGATCTTTTGTTGGGATTTTCTCCCTCAAGTAGGAGGGTTTTCCTAGGGTAAAAATATTGTGTTCATTGTCTTATGTGTTGAATTTTCTGCTTGTTTAATTTTTTATCCTAAAACTAACATGATATCAAAGAGGGTCTAAGAAAAGATCTGGTTATAATTGTTTAAGCAGTTTGAGGGAGATTATTGTCATTTGAAGCTGAATGATTCAAGTTATAGAAGATCATTGATGAATTTGGTAGGTCGTGGATTACCAAAGTCCAAGCTAAGGAGACACTTAAGTTATCGATTCATATTTATTGGTGCCAATTGAACATAGATAGAAGATTCAAGAGCTTCTAAATTGTTGGATGCTTCTTTTACCGTGAAACTAAGCTTTCTCCATACATGGTTCTTTGGTAAGGACCCATATGTTTTTTTTTGAAGAATCAATTCTGGTACCAAATCGTGCTTGGTTTAGTATTTAATTCAAAAGAAAGAATTGTGGGTCTGATACCAGCTTCGGAAGATTAAGTGAATGGAAGCATAGAAATACGAAGTCAGGAAGATTGAATTAAAAAAAAATGCCTCATTCTTTGTGATTGATGCTTTCTTTGAGTAACCATCATCTTTTCCATACTCAAGCAACAAATATCGATGAAGAAATAGAAGTTGGGTATCGACATTCAAGGGAGTCGAGTATCATAGCTTGAATGAAGGATGAGATCCTTGACAGGCAATCATATTATATTCTAGAGGTAGCTTATTAGATTCGCCCCATTCTTGTGACGTGAATATCTTCTGGAAGCCACGAAAAAAAAAATTATGATTGGTAGATTTAACAGATGGTTTAGAACTCTCTTGACATGCCTGCTATATAGAGACCATCAATGGAAAGATTATTTATTGAAGGTTTCCGCTTGAAATTTATAAGATCAATTGAAATATTATTTATTTCTTGCTATCGTTTATAGAGGAGGAGTCATGGCTAGAGACCATCGGTGGAAAGATTATTTATTGAAGGCTATCGCTTGAACTTTATAAGATCAATTGAGCCAGTTCATTCTTTGGAGGCCACCGTTTGATCTTAGAAAGAGGACGTGGACCATTTGGTAATGATGTGGCATAGAAAGTGGAATATGTTCAAGCAAATTCAGGTGGAGCTGGAGATGGAGCTATGAAATATTGGAGATCAAATTGAATCTAGGGATAGAGTTGTGCCATCTGTGGAGTGGATAAAAGTCACCTATATCTACTGTACAACAATGAAGATTAAATCTGGGCTTTGTAGTCGAGTTGGTGAAGATGAAGCACCACTACAAGTTTAGCTCTATGGTGTACCAACAATAAAGAGATAAGTATTATATGATCATGAATTTTATGAAGTTATAATAATTCATGCAATAAAATTGGGAATAATGAATCATGTATGATTCCATCGTTGATTTATATATTTCTATTTGGGGTAGGTTGATTCTATGAATTATTATTAAACTCTCTAAAATGATTCTAGGATAGATTGAGGAGCAAAAGGATGATGAGAGATTGCATGAGGAATTCAAGGGAGGAAGAGCTTGATGCATCCTGTGAGGAAGTCACGTGAGCTGAAGAAATGAACAAACATGAAGACAACTTACAGTCATGGGACTGAGTTTGTGGCACATAACTTTACTAGAGACATCTCTCAAAGAGGAAGAACATATACAAATTGTCATTGCGATTAGTTTCTTCGAAGAGGAGGAAATAACATTCAAAGGGAGTCTGACAAACCAATAGAGGCAACCTTGGACAAGGAGGTCAGGAGGTTGATGCAAGTAGTTGGAGCTTCAGAGGGAGTCACATCACCATGAAGATTTGTTGTAGTGTATATTTCTCTGAGACAGAGAAATATGAGGTGAAAGCCCTTGTAGTGTATATTTCTCTAAGACGTAGAAATATGAGGTGAAAGCCCTTGTAGTGTATATTTCTTTGAGATGGAGAAATATGAGGTGAAATCCCTTGTAGTGTATATTTCTCTGAGATGAAGAAATATGAGGTGAAGGCCCTTGTAGCATATATTTCTATGAGATGGAGAAATATGAGGTGCAAGCCCTTGTTCATCTCTAAGACTAAGATGAGATGTCATGTTGAGAGACTCCATGACGACATCACGTTGAGAGACTCTATGGAAAACCCTTGTACTTGTGTTTCTTTCCACACATGAGAGTAGCCATGGTGGACGTCATGTTGAGAGACTCCATGATGATATCATGTTGAGAGACTCTGTGATGAACACTTGTACATGTGTTTCCTTCCACACATGGGAGTAGCCATGGTGGATGTCATGTTGAGAGACTCCATGACGACATCACATTGAGAGACTCCGTGATGAACCTTTGAGTTTTTCCACAAAGGGGTGTGGCCATTATGGGCGTCATGTTGAGAGACTCCATGATGTATATATCTACAAAAATACCTCCCTAGCTAAGAGGGAGCGTTAGTGTTTTATAGCTTCGGGAGCTATTTTTCTTTAATTAAAGGCAGGTTGGCCTTCATGTTGTAAGTGATTCATTCTTTCTAATAGCCGACCTAGGAGGAGGTCTCTTGGCTTTGTATTTAAGGAGGATCAAGTCCTCTCATTGGAGCATCACAATAATTCACTTCAATGAGCATTATTAGTAGTAGTTCACACTTCCTTTAGCAACAGATCAATTCTTTGAAGAAGCATTAACATTCATTCAAGGAGAAGTGATATGTATTATTGTATGAGATTCGACGTTCTATAGGCATGATTATTGTATGCAAAATTTTGCACTTATTTAACTGATATAAATAAGAGATCTTTTGTTGGGTTTTTCTCCCTTGAGTAAGAGGGTTTTCCTAGGGTAAAAATGTTGTGTTCATTGTCTTATGTGTTGAATTTTCTGCTTATTTCATTTTTTATCCTAAAACTAACATAAAAATGTTGTGTTCTTGATTTGTGTGTTTTCTATTTCTGCTTATTTACATTTCTGGTCTATGAACTAATATGGTATCAGAGCCAAGTTTAAGGGAAGTACTGATTAGATTTAAAGCATAAATATATGGGAATCATCAATGAGAAAAAGAAGGTTGAATTACCGCCTCTGTAAGTAGTTTCCTATAGGAAATTACATTTGGTATTCAGGGGAAGCCATTGGAAATAGATGTATGTGGGATTCTAAAACAACAAAAAATGTTGCAAGCTTGAGGCGCCATCAAGGTCATGTCTAATTCAGCAACCTGGCAACTCAACGACCAGGGATATCATCACATCTAAGGGTACTAGGCCTATTTCCTATCATCAGAGTGTTGTTTCCAGTGTTTCCACCACTCTAGGTTCTTATTGTAAGGTGACAATCAAAGTTATCAATCACCATCATACCTAGGAGCGCTTGTTCATGCACAAGCCCAAATTAGGATCACAAATCCTTGCACAACAACATCAAGTCCGATTACATTAAATGCTCATTTTTTTGGTGCATCCATAGTTAGGCGATCAGGCTTGAGGGTTAATATGCCTAAAACCCTAGCTGGGTGTCATCCATTTATTCCAGACTAAGTTAAACAACCTACAACTAATCAAGGTCACAAAAATATGCAATCATTCCACTCAAATATTTGTGGGTCACTACAATCTTCGAGTTGTGGTTTCAATGATGGGTGTGAAATCAGGATGAGGGTAAATTGATGGAAACGTTGAGTGAAGGTGGCGAAGATGAGACACAACTACAGGTCTAGCTTAATGGTGTACCAACATAAAGAGATAAGTATTTTATGCTTGTACCTTTAATACATTTTATGAATAATTCATGCAAAACATTGGGAATAGTGAATCGTGTATGCTTCTAGCATTGGTCTGTATATTTCTCTTTGTGGTAGTTTGATTCTATGAACTATTATTAATCTCTCTACGATGCTTCCAGGATGGATCGAGGAGCATAAGGATGATGAGAGATTGCATAAGAAATTCAAGGGAAGAAAGAGCTTGATGCATCCTGTGAGGAAGTCACGTCGACTGAAGAAATGAACAAACATGGAGACATAGCTTGCAGCCTTGGGACTGAGGTGGTGGTGCATAACTCTCTTGATTCTTCACTCGAGGGCACAAGGTTGGATCAACCTTGGATGGAGAATTTGCAATTAGTTTCTTCGAAGAGGAGAAAATGACATTCAAAGGGAGTTAAATTATGAGAATTCAAGACACAAGTTGAGATCATGTCCAAGAAGAGGATGAAGATTCAGAGTCTTATCATTGGAGGGGACTTCACTTCTAGAGGATTTCTTTGCAATCTATGAGGCAGGGATCAAGAGGGAGTTAAGTGACTCATTGAGAAGAAGTGAAGGTGTTAGCTAAGTGGGATGCAGTGTTTGGAAGACCTCTTCAACTGTAGAGAACAAAGTTGCACAAGATAGTCAATCTGGATTTGACATTGGTAGCTCCGCAAACCTATTCAGAATAGGGTGATCTGAGATGAGGTCAAGAAGGATAGTCTTGAACTATCACATGTTAGTAGTGCCTAAAGTGTGCATTGGAAACCATTCCTCTAAGGCAAGCATTGCAGGTGATCTTGGACGAGGAGGTCAAGAGGTTCATGCAATTACTTGGAGCTTTAGAGGGAGTCACATCATCATGAAGATTTATTGTAGTGTATATTTCTCTAAGGGAGAAATATGAGGTGAAATCCCTTGTAGTGTATATTTCTCTGAGATGGAGAAATATGAGGTGAAATCCCTTGTAGTGTATATTTCTCTAAGACAGAGAAATATGAGGTGAAAGCCCTTGTAGTGTATATTTCTCTGAGACAGAGAAATATGAGGTGAAAGCTTGTGTAGTGTATATTTTTCTGAGATGAAGAAATATGAGGTGCGAGCCCTTGTTCATCTCTAAGACTGAGATGAGACGTCATATTGAGAGACTCCATGACGACATCGCGTTGAGAGACTTTGTGATGAACCCTTGAACTTGTGTTTCTTTCCACACACAGGAGTAGCCATTATGGACATCATGTTGAGAGACTGCATAATGATATCTTGTTGAGAGACTTCGTGATGAACACTTGTACATGTGTTTCTTTCCACACATGGGAGTAGCCATGGTGGACGTCATGTTGAGAGACTCCATGACAACATCACGTTGAGAGACTTCGTGATGAACCTTTGAGATTTCCACAAATGGGTGTAGCCATTGTGGGTGTCATGTTGAGAGACTCCATGATGTAGATATCTAGAAAATACCTCCCTAGCTAAGAGGGAGTGTTAGTGTTTGGTAGCTTCAGGAGATATTTTCTCCTTAATTTATTCTTGTCAAGGTAGGTCGGCCTTATTTTTATAACATAAAATTATACTTGTTCAAGGTCGACTCTAGGATGAAGGGTTGCCTAGCTTGTATAAATAGGAGAAGGTGTCTCCTCATTTCATAATTAAATCAAGCAACTCATTCTTCTCTCTCCAAGTTCGCACTTCAGCAACATCTCGCCAATTTTAGAAGCAAATTTGATTTCAAGAAGAATTTTCTTCATTTTGTATCAAGGAGAATTGTCTCTACACATTGTATTAAATTTGGCCTTGTGTAGCCTGGCCTGCATTGTAAGTAGATTTCTGCTCTTATTTTGTAAATATATAAGATATATTTTGTTGGGTTTTTTCTCCCTCGAGAAGGAGGGTTTTCTTAGGGTAAAAATGTTGTGTTCTTGATCTGTGTGTTTTCTATTTATGCTTATCTACCTCTCTCTATATATCGCTTCCTATCTCTATATCTTTCTATTTCTCCCTCTCTCTCTCCCTCTCTATATATTTATCTCTTCCATCTCTATCTATTCCTCTCCTCTCTCTTTCTATCTCTCTCTTTATCCCTTCCTCACCTCTCCATATCCCTCTCCTCCATCTCCACCTCTATCTCTATCTCTTTACCCCTCTCTCTCTATTGGTTTCCCCCCTCTATCTCTCCCTCTTTTTATCCCTCTCTCCCTATTGAAAACATAACATGAGCCTATTATCTTAATTTAAAAGTTTTGTTTTAGTCATGTTTGGATCCGTATAAGTGGATGCATAGTTGATTTGAAGCTACGGCTTCTCCATTTAGACCTGTGTTGCACAAACATCATTTTCTAAATGGATTATCAATTGACCTTGTGTACTATAATTGCTCTATAATATATTTCCTAATTATTTTATGGTATTTTTTCCCAATGTAACTATATAAATTGGATTGCATTAATTTTGAGATTGGTGGTCCACATTCATAGAGAGACATGCAATATGATTGCAATGTCTACAACCATTGGATCTTTTCCACTAATTTTTTCACCCTTTTTTTCTCTCTTTTTTCACATTTTTTTGTGACGTATTGACAAGTCACATTTTTTTGTTCATGTTTTTTTTCCCACCTTTCCTATGATTTTTTCCAAGTTGAAGCAACTTTTACATACTCATCCCTACACTTGCTATAAGGATATTGGTTTTGGTTTATCTCATTTTAGAAAATAACTATTATGGTAGTGTTTCATAATATTTTTCTTACAAAATATGCCCATTTTTCCTCTTCACTTTTGGATTGTACTTGTGCTTCTCTCTCTCTCTCTCTCTCTCTATCTTTCTCTCTCTCTCCCTTTCTCTCTATCTCCCTCCATCTCCCTCTCCCCATCTCTCCCTCCCTATCCCCTATCTACCTCTTCATCTCTACCTCTTCCTATTTCTCTCTCTATCTCTCTATCTCCCCTATTTTTGTCTCCCTCTCTCTCCATCTCTATTTATTTATCTCTACTTCTCTATTATTTTTGTCTCTCTATCTCTCTCCCTCTCTCCCCTTCTATATCTCTATCACTCTATTTAACCATCTATCTCTCTCTCTCCATCCTTACCTCTCCCTCTTCTTCTATATCTCTCTATCTCTCCCTCACTATCTCTCCCCCCTCTCTCTCTACATATATATATATATATATTCCATCTCTATGTTCCTCTCTATCTTTGTAACCTATCTTTATCTACTTGCCACTGCCCCCCTCTCTTTATCTCCTCTTCCCTCTATCTATCCCTCTCCCCCTCTCTCTACCTATCTCCCTATTGCAAAAATAACATAAACTTGTTGGTAACGGAACCTGATTATCTTAATGATTAAAAAAAAAAATGTTTTTGGATCTCTATGACTAGAGAGTAAAAGTATAAAACCGTGTCACACTTTTGGCCAACTTATGAGCACAAGTGAATTTAAGTATTTTCAACTAAACATCATTTTTATTCTAGCTAAGTTAGATAGGGGCCACAAGTTTTCCAATTGAAAGTTTCCACTAAATGCATATTTGGCACCACTTTAGGGCTAATTTATCAAAATAAAAATAAAAATAAAAAACTTGATGTTTCAACAATTTCTACTCTTATAAATAACATTATTTTTATATTTTAATTTTTAGTTTTAATAATAGTAGATCATCAACACCAAAATATAAGGTTGATTTTCTTGTCAAGAAAAATACTAAAATTTATTTTGAAATTTTGAAAAACATATGGCAATTCTATGTCAAGATGATATAATTTTTTTATATTTTGGATAAATTTAGTTAAGACAAAAGATGATGTCCCATGGAAACCGTTGTGTTTTCAATGCATGATAATATCAAGATTTATTTTAAAAAATATAGTTATCAAAATAGAGAAAAAATTAATGCACTAAAGTTTCAAGTTATAAATACACAAAAAAAATTGAAGGAAAAAAGAAACTTACTATATAAAGAGTGATGTCCCATTTAACTTCTTTTTTTAGTATTTTTATCAATAATTTTTTTTTTCAATAAAAGGCATATAGCCTATATATATAGTAAAAATCGGATTTACATTGTTTTTCCATCACCCATTACAAAAAAATGGAGTTGTTTCTCCTGTTGCTACATTGCCTTGCAAATACATATGCATAGGCTAGTAAGTCTTGACTTTAGTGGCGCCTGTTCTTTCTTCCCATTATAAATGGAAAATTTTTTTTTGGATTGCTTAGGCTTTTAAGTCATTTACATAAAACATATTTTAGGGCATGCACAAAGTCTTTCAAAGACTTTTACAAAAAAAACATTACATTCAACATTGTGAGCTTGCAGAATCATGACATTCATTCCTTATAAGTTTTCCAAAATACACAACAAAACTAGTGCAAAATGTTGGGCATTATTAAAATGGTACCAAAATGCAATCATCATTCCTCCATTCATTTTATGATGGGGGAATTTTCTTCTTGTCCCTTTGCACTTTCATCTTCCCTTGCTAGTGTTGTGTCAAATTCGCCCTGCACAGTGGGGGTATTCAATATGTGTCTATTTTATAAAAAAAACTCAAATAATTTTTTAATTTTTCTAAAAAATTACAAACATAAAATACATTAATAATATACATTTCATAACTTGCTTTTAAAGCCATCACTGTCTTGTTTATTTTAATATTCATTGTGATAGCGCTAGTGAAACTGAAGATTGAAGTGGGTTTGGATATTTATGTGCTAATGGAACTTAACGAGTTTCAAGTGAGAAATTTGAGGGTCCCAGTTTTGATCAAACTGTGGGAGGAACCGTTCTCAGGCAACATCGACAAAGATGAATTGCAAAGAGTCTTCAATGTAAAATGTAAGTCTGTGTTGAATTGCATTAAAGTTATCATAGGTGAAGATGTTTTGTACACAAATCTACAGAGAATCATATTTCTAGCAAATTTATTGTCGATCTTTTTATCAAATATCTTGGACCTGGTTCAAAACTTCATTTTTTTGAAGAATATAGCTAACAAATTTGTTATTAGTCCATATTTGGAGAATGAAGCTTTACTTCATAGTGTTCAGTAATATGATTTCACAAAGGGTGATGGATTGGTGGGAGGATTATTCCCAAGGCATCTAATCTTTTATAAAAAAAGATATGCAAAAATCTTTCAAGGAATGCTCTTGTCAACAATGCATGATTCCTCTGCTCACCTGTACCAAGTTCTTAACGAGTATAGGTCTGCAATTTCTGTGGAGGAAATTGATAATTTTAAGCATAAATATCATGCAATTTCCTTTTTGAGGAATCAATATGCGTACATGATCTGCAATTTTCAACTCTCTGTCATGTTGTGAAGGGAAAATTCTATTATCGTTATGTTCCAGACATAAACAAAATGTTTACATCTTATGATTATGATTACAAGAAAAAACAGGTGGTGAACAATGAAAGTTTTGTAAATGGTCCGCGCAGACCTGGAAATAAATTAGCTTCCTTCTAATTCAGTTCTTATACTTTGGGGTGCACAACATATCTAAGTTTCATTTTTGTATTCGGCCAATATAGTGAGTTGTGTACAAGGTTTTCAGCTTATCATGCTATCCTCCATAGGGTAGTACAGGATTTCTAGCTTATCATGTTATTTTGTAACGGGAGGACTTGTTCATGTAATGGGGTTGGCAATCATGTAATGGGGTATGTAACGGGGTTTGCATTTATGTAATAGGGTATGTAATGGGGCTTATAATGTAATAGGGTATGTAATGGGGTTTATAATGTATAGGGTCATGTGAAAGGTTGGGCATTACATCTAGATTTTCTCTCATCCGGATGTTAGTTTTGCAAGCTGTAAAGAGTTGAAACTTTGTTATCTATGTAAAATGGTTGAATCGAAGAACTTTAGTTACTCGAGCTATAACTAGGGGTTTTCTTTCCTGGTTCTTTCCCACTAGTATGCTCGCTTGAACCAGGATTTTGTATATTTATACATATTTATTAATATAATTACAATGGTTCACCACTTTTGCAAAAAAAAATAAAAATATACGTTTCATTAGTTTATATCATTTCAAAATTCAAAAACATATATGTCATTTTCTAGTGATTCAAATTTAAAATTTGGATTAGTGTTAGTCATTTCCTTTATAAAAGTGTGACACAAATTTGTACTTTTACTCTAGATGCATAGTTGATTTGAAGCTATCACTTATCCATTGAGATCTTTGTCGCACAAAGATAGATGTTTTTGGATCTCTATAACTAGATGCATAGTTGATTTGAAGCTATCACTTATCCATTGAGATCTTTGTTGCACAAAGATTTCATCATTTGTTGAATGGCCTACCAATTGATCTTATGTACTGCACAAATGTATGCAAAAAATAAACCAAATCTTTTTCTAATTGATCTTCCACACCTCCTTGGCGTACCCATTGCACACCAAGGTGCGATTGCTAGTATTAAAGTATCAGTCTCGTGGAGAGGCTTCTTAAAATATTTTAGTAGGTGTTGTTATAAGAATATTTTATAGTAATTTTACATATTTTACAATCTTGAGTTTTAAAAAATATTAATAAAAATTATATGAAAAATAAAAAAGTTAATAGGAAAAAATTTAGTCCTATCTTAAAGACAAGAGTTAAAAAATATAAAAAACTAAAAAGAGTTATTATTTTCCTAGATAAGAATCTAATTTATCTTATAGTAGGTTTTTTCTCATCTCATGGGATCTCCTACTTCATCAAATAGGTTATCTTATATGTGATTTATTTGTTTTGGGTCAAATTCTTACTAGAGCTTTTAGCTAAATACAACTACAAAATAACTATTTCACAATTACTATTTTATTGATAATAATGTTATAATGTAAAGCTTTTGGATTCAACTATGTAACTCCTTCCACTTCTACCCTCCCCCTTGATTTTTCCACCCTCTCTCCATCTCTTCTCCCTGCCTTTCCTTGCCCCGCTCATCTTTTTCTTGTGCTCTTTTTAATTCTTTCTTTATTCTTCCTCTTTTCACTTTAAGTTTTTTTTATTTTTTCCTTATGTTCCCCCTGTGTCTTTGTTTTGGTTTGGCTTTGCTTGCTTTGTTTCTCTTTTTTTGCTTTGGGTTTGTCTCTCCTTCCTTTGTTATTTTTAGTGTGTTGCTTCAATGTTATTTGTTTCTTTTCCTTTGTTCTCTTTATTTGTAATTTGACATTATAATTCTTCTTGGACATTTTTTTATTTCTTTTCATTATTTTTTATCTTTATTCTTGTTATTGGTAATAAATATCAAGGTTTTTATTATCAATTTAACCTTATTTTATTGTTCTCTTTATCTATAATTGTTCTCTTTATTCTTGTTTTTGTTTCTTTTCCTTTGTTCTCTTTATTTGTAATTTGACATTATAATTCTTCTTGGATATTTTTGTTTTATTTTTATTTCTTTTCATTATTTTTATCTTTATTCTTGTTATTGATAATAAATATTAAGGTTTTTATTATCAATAACCTTAATTTATTGTTCTCTTTATTCTTGTTTTTTGTTAATTAAAATTTTAAGATTTTTATTATCAATAACCTCAATATTAAGGTTATTATTATTATTAACCTTAATATTAAGGTTATCATTATTATCAACCTTAATATTAAGGTTATCATTATTAATAACTTTAATATTAAGGTTATCATTATTATCTACCTTAATATTAACTAATTTTTTAGTTTTATTTTTTCTTTTCATTATTTTATTTATCTTTCTCCTTTATTCTTATAATCTATTATAGTAAGCTAAATTTATTTTTGTGGAGTCCCATATAGTTTCTTTCTTTTCCTTTTTTGTCTTACCCCTTGTTTTTTCCCCCTTTAATTGCACATATCCTTATTTGATTTGTTTGGTATATTCTTTTTATATTCATATTTTATTTGATTTATTTGATTTTTTATTCATTTCTCTTAGCACTTCAACCTCACCCTTTATAAGACTTGACCTGCATTCCCATTTCATTTCTTCCTCTTCATGATGATGGATCATTGTGTGATTCGAAACGTCTTTATTTTTTGATACAAAAATTTACACAGTTGAATCCAAAAGCTTTACATTATAACTTCATGGACTATGGAAAACTCATACTCGATAATAATGTTGTAAGAGAATTTCTTAGAGTAATTTAGGTTAATTAAATAAGTGTAAGTAATTAAGCATTAATCAACCTAGATTATTAAATGATAATTGGGAATGATAAAATCATATAAAATAATATCATTTTAGAAAATCAAATGTAAGATAGATAGAGCACTTAACCTTGAGAAGCAACAATGAAGATTAATTCCTAATGCAATGTTGAATTCCACTTGTCATAGTATTGCAAAGAAGTGATCTATCTAGAAATCTCCTTGAGATCATAACAGTCTATAAATTCTCTATGGGTCAAAATTTTGTCATGTGAGAGTGATCCTACCCACCATATGAGTGACTTATGCATGGAAGTGATTTGTAACCTATGTGAATGAACCTATTGGTAGTGGATTGATGTGACCTCTTTCATTGTGATCTCTACTCTTCACTAACAATTAGGATTGAGAATATTTTAAAATACCTTGAGGAAATCATCAAAACATAATAGCTAAGTTCTCCTAGGTCCTATTGAAAACAAGTGTCTCAACTTTGCATTCTTAATGTTTAGTTTTAATACTTTTGTATACATTCACTATTTTGCATTTTGTGTATTACCTTCATGTGAGAAAGTTGGAATCCCATTTGGATGTGATATGGAATTTGTATTTAGTGGTTTTTTATCTTCACTTGAGGAGCTAGGCATCCCACTTTTGGGTGACATAATTGGTCACGTGTCAACAACTTGTGGTGTGTGTAAGGTCATCATGATAGGAATTACATATGACATGTAAGAGCACGTAAGAAGGAGGCCACTTTGGAATCTTTACTAACATTATGGCAAGCTTGGACACTTTTCATGGACCATCTTTGAATGATTGAATGAGGACAAATTGGGTGCCCAAGTTTGGGAGGTGAAATATGATAGTTTATGATAATGACAAGTTGTACGGAATATTTCTAAAAATAGCGAGGATAATCTTTTACCAAGGAGGGCATCAAAATTTGGTGTCTTTCTTAGGTGTCATATCTCCTATAGTATTGCTAGCGGTTTTCCCAAACCATTTATAGTTTCCAATTTGAACTCTTACCTATTTATTAGTGCTTGGAGTTGTAGTTTGTACATGAATATTTTTGCAAGTATTGTTATGATGTCAAAATCACTCTAAAATTATGTTGGTGAAAATCCTATTAAGGCTTGGTCTACATGTGTAATGTAACCCACTTATTTTATTGAAAAATACATTAAGTTGCTTTAGAGAGTGGGATTTTTCTCCCAAAAGGACTCTTCCCACACACTTGTGTTATGGTATATTATTTATTTCATGTTTATATTTGTATCTGTAGACGTGTAAAAATGACCTAACACATATCACACATCTTGAATAGCATTTTTCCATTATCACCATCACTTTCATTATCACTATTGCATTTCATCTCATTAACACCATTAATCTCCCTTTTAACATCATTTTACATCATTAACCCTATTTTCCTCTATTAATTGAATAATCTTTAATTATTTAAATAATTCACTATTCTATCATTGATCTAACTTTATTCCTCCTGATTAATTAAATAAAAATCAATTATTTAATTGTCACTAATATACTCTATTTATCTAAATCAATTAAATTGTTATCATTAATAATTTAATTAAACCACTTTCCCTTCTCTAAACTTGAATAATTAAATCAATTATTCGAAAACCATTCACTATGGTCAAAAAACAAATATATCTCTATTTGTTAAAGTCAAAATCAAACTTGCACATTCATCTCCAATGTTAATTAATTATCCTTAACCCTTTTTTGATTGAGTAAATCATGATCACTGATCTCTCACTCTAACTTGTTAACTAATCCATCTATTTCCCAATCCCACTAACCACTCAATTTGATTTCTTCAACTCCACCAATCATTCCCATCTAATTCCATTGATTATCCAATTAAAATCCTTAATTCGATCAATCAGAGGAGTTAATTGACCAATCTATTTCCTCTCAACGGTTCTCAACCGTTGATCGTCATATTTCACTATCAAATCTCGATCATTCATCTAAAACTTGAAAATCTATAAAATAGCCTTCTTTCTTCTCAAAATCGATCAAAGAATCTAAAGAATTTATGGAGAGGTTACGTCAAAATAGCCATTGAAGCACATTTAACACATTTACATCTTTGATCACCACTAACACACATTTTGAAGCTTTTGCAACATCACTGGAGGCTTTGTATTGATCCAATGCAATCAAACATCAATACAAATTATGCTTCAACATGGGATGATAACATTGTAATGCTTGAATTCAATTTATGTTATCTTTATGATTGCATTTGTTCTTCAAATACTCAATTTTATAATTTCATTTCATGAGTAAGTTGGAATTTTCCTTCACTTTGATCTCTTTTGTTTGATTTCATTATTGTTTCCTTATGCTTATTTTCCCCCTTATAGTATCTACTTTCTATAATTATAAAAGATTAAAATTTCTACAACATGCTTCATGGTAAATTAGTGTAGGGAGTGTTACCACATACATTGCTTCCTTCCAGGGCCACCCCATTGATTAGACTATATTTGTTCATTGAATGACCAAAAATGACATCATTCAACCATGCAAATGTCTCGTAATAATTTGATATAAAATTAGGTATATTTTAGAACTGTAATGCAAAAGATTCCTAGAATGATGTTTCTTGTGATGCATAGGATTTCTCTCTTGATTATTATTTATGATTTTATACATTAAATATTATAGATACCTTAAATTGTCTTAACTGGTGAACAACACTATTTAACTAAATTTCACCCGTCTTCCCTAAATGATTAAATAATATATTATTATTTAATTATTATCAAATTTTATATTTGTCTATTAATTAAGTGATTTAACATTATTTAATTAATTCAATATTTTATCATTAATCTAACTTTATTCCCCTTGATTAATTAAATTAACACAAGTTATTTAATTATGTCACTAATATACCCTATTCATCTAAATAAATTAAATTGTTATCACTTAATAATTTAATTAAATCACTTTCCCCTTTCTAAACTTTAATAATTAAATTAATTATTTTAAATCATTCAACATAGTCAACAAACAAATACAACTCTATTTGTTGAAGTCAAACGTGACTTGCACGTTCAACTCAAGTATTAATTATTCAATTAATTAATTATCCTCACCCCTTTTGTGATTGAGCAAATCACGACCACTAATTTCTCACTCTAATCGGTTGAGTAACTCATCTATTCTTCAATCCCACTAACCACTCAACCTGATTCCTCAATCCCACTAACCATTCAACTTGATTTCTTCAATCCTCTAATTATTCAATCAACATCCTTAATTGGATCAATCACATAAACTAACTGAGCAATCTATTTCCTCTCAATGGTTCTCAACTATTGACTGTTGATCGTGATTTTGCATTGTTGCATCTCGATCGTTCATCTTGAAACAAGAAATCTATAAAACAATCCTCTACCTTCTCACAAATCATCTAAAATATTCATAGTGAAGTGTCGAGCAATTATCTCTTTAGCACATTAAGAGTTATTATCACATTCTTGAAGCTTTTGCAACAACAACAATGGAGTCTTTGTATTGAATCGAGCAATCTGACATCTAAACATCAATACAAACACAACTCCAACATGGGATGGTATAGCTTTTAAGACTTTGAATTCAATTTATGTTATCTTTAGGATTACATTGTTTGATTTCATTAATTTAGAACTTCATTTCATGAGATTGGTTAGAATTTTATCTTGTTTGAATTAATTTAGTTTAATTCATTACTTGTTTTCCTATTGCATTATTCCCCCCTTACGAGATTTGGCACACCTGGTAAGACCTAGGTCCTTAACTTTAATGGTTTTTTTGAGTTTGATAAGTAGTTGCAGGTTCTCGATTGCGTACACTTTTTTGAAGAATCACTTTTGCTAAACTAGAATGTTTTTCGCTCCAAACTTGAAAACATTTTCCGCTTCTTTTTTGTCGCTATTGACATAAACTAGGTCGCTATTGACATAAACTAGGTCGCTATTGATCTAAACAGGGCCACTATTGGGGGTATTTCAATTGACATTTATAGGGCCGCTATT
The DNA here is from genome assembly GCA_007258455.2 of Sequoia sempervirens. Lineage (NCBI taxonomy): Eukaryota > Viridiplantae > Streptophyta > Pinopsida > Cupressales > Cupressaceae > Sequoia > Sequoia sempervirens. The sequence goes on along the minus strand of VDFB02271358.1, from coordinate 873,382,250 downwards.
GACCTAAACTTGGCCGCTATTGCACTTAAAATAGGTTTACTATTATAGGTAACAGGTTCACTACCGTTGTATTTTCTGAGATTGACAATTTTGCAAAACTTTTCTTTGATTTCACAGTTTACCTAACCTTAACAATTGATTGATTGTTGCATTTGGAAATTTTCTAAACATTGTTGGTGCATCCCTTTCAAGACTATGGCATATTCTTCATGAGAACGACTAACAATTTGATTGCAGAGTTGGTGAGAGGTCCAAACCATTTCAATTTTTAAAAGCATCTTATAGTTAAAACACATTTCAATTGATCTTTTTAAAACTAAACCTATAACTTACACATTTCAATTGGTGCTTTTAAAACTGAACCTACAACTTTCATATTTCAATTGGTGTTTAAAAATTGAACAAGGCAACTCTCACATTTCAATTGGTGCTTAAAATTGAACAAGACAACTCTCACATTTCAATTGGTGCTTTTCAAAACAAAACCTACAACTCTCATATTTCAATTAGTGCTTAAAAATGAACCAAGGAAAATATCATACTTCGCTTTGGTGCTTAAGAATTGAACAAGGAAACTCATACATTTCAATTGGTGCTCCTAAAATTGAATGTTTTTCATTTTGACACTGTTAAAAGCAAACACAATTTCATTTTTTGACCCTTTAAGACGAACAATGCAATTAGAAACATTTCATTTGGTGTTATAAAATTGAACAAATCATTTTTGATTTGCACATTGCTATATCTTGCTTCAAGTCTAAAACGCTTTAAATTTGGTGTACTTAAAAATTGAATTGGTATCTTCACACACTTGAACTTATGGGCTTAAAAAGAAATTGTTATGGATTGTATACCGTGTTCATTGTTTTTGGCAGACCAAGTGTGTATCCTCTCCCATCGCGTCTTTCGACGATCTTGGGTGACGAAAAGCACTTTGGGTTTCACAATCATTTATTTTCAACATCACCTTTAGATTGGGCTTGCGTAAGAGACACATCCCAAAAGGAGGACTTGAAGGCGACTCAAAGCGAAATTTCCCTCAAGTTGTTGTATAAATAATTTTAGCAAAAGCCAAGATTTAACTGGTATTAGCTTCAGTCATGTGGTGTCATTCAGAATGGGGATGTAGCTTTTGCGTATAAGTGCCCCTAGTAGGAGTGATTAAAGTCCTAAGTGGCTTATTGTGTGCTCGTCGAGTATCAGTCCCTTAAGTAATGAATAAGAGATTTAAAGTAGCTTTACCCACATTTTACTTGAGATATTCTACTTGGCGATACAGTTCAGTGCAAGAGATGTGCACCATACTCTAAAGAACTTTACTCACCATATGAACTCCCTTGAATTGAGATAGAAATATCTGGCTTGTATAAATTTCTTGTAGCTTTTCGGGAAGAGGGTGATTGGGTCATCCTTCCATTCTTGGAGGCACCTATTTGTCCATTCTCAAAAGACTTAAGTGTATACACTCAGAAGGGTGTCCCTACCTTACTTCAAAGGAGCTTCCAAGTTGTGGCCTTGAAAGTGTCGCCATTAGCCAATTTGACCTTAGGGATAATATTGCTTGATATCTTTCAATGTTGTTACCAGTTTAAACATGGGTTGATTTTTGCTCCTTATCATCAAAACATTACAGTTGGTTTTGTGTACTTTGATTGATGTGCTTTATCACTTGCTAGAAATTAGAAGAAATTCTCAAAACAATCAAAGCAACCAACATCTCAAAATTGCAAAGTTTTTCAACAAAAATACCATCACAAAAAAATGGAAATAATTAAACAGAGTTAGTATTGCAGAAGTTTTGGCACTATTCCACTAAAAATAGTCATTATTTCACTAAAAATAGTAGCTGTTGCACTAAAAATAGCCGCTATTGCACTAAAAACAGTCGCTATTGCACTAAAAACAATTGCTATTGCACTAAAAATAGTAGCTATTGCACTAAAAACATTTGCTATTGCACTAAAAATAGTTTCACTATTGCTTAGATTTGTCACTATTACTATCTCTAGTTTTTGACAATCATTGTCAAAATAGAGTTGCTTTTGTCGAACTTAGCCACAATTGCCTTTACACAAAACTGCTATTGATATAAAACACTACCGATACTGCTTTAAACAAGGAACACTATTGACCTACTTATAGACTTGCCTCAAAATTGTCAAAAATAATTGATTTTCAACATTTACCTAAAACTCCATTCAATTATCAGAGAACATTATCAGACCTATTAGTCAAAATCCAACATCACCATCCTTCATTTTTAGACTTGGCTTACATAAGATTCATTGGACATCCACATTCATACCATAGCTTATCAAACTTTCATTCCACATCCCCAAATTAAAAATCAGAAACATGAACCTAGTTTTAGGATACAAGCAAACACAAAAACTTGGATTATTCCCTTGCTCTCAATTTCTAAGATATTAACATTTGCTTGCAACCTCAAGGCTAGTTCAAGTAAATCATCAACATATCCTCTAGAAAAATAGAGTAAAACATCGGTCCAAGTCTTGTACACTTTGTGTCCTAAAGATTAGTATCATCAAAACATCCAACTATCCCCAAAACATGTCAATATCAATACATCACCCAAATCCAATTCCACTCTATACACCCATGGGGTCATCATATACTACAAATGTCAATGATATATCAAATATGGATTCTCTTAATCAAGGTTTTGTAGCATCTTGTCACACAGTTGATTTCAATCAAGATGAATATCAAAATCACTCTTATCAAGGGTTTCAAAATCACCATTAAGGACAAAATCTACAACATCAAATTTCCCTAAATGCACTTGAGAAAATAGTTAGCACAATTGAAAAAAATCAAGACATGACATATCATCAACAACATGTTCAATGCCACAACATTGAATATCAATAGCAAACAAACATCAATCTACAAACACCTCAATATCCACATCAACAACACTTCCAACATCATCAAAACATTGATTCATATCAGCAACAAAGTCTATTTCCACAACATCAAGTGACTCAACAACATCAATTGTCACAAAATCAAAATCAGATCACCTAACATCAAAATCAAATTCATTAACAATATCAACCCCCAAATCAGCAATGTCTACATCAAAATTATCAACTGCAACATCATCAAAATCATCAATTTGAAAACCAACAATAAATTCCATCTCAAATAGAACAATCATCTCCACCATGACAAGCCTTACAATCCAACTACACTGCTAAACATGAATACACTCCTTTAGGGGATCCAATTGAGGGGGTGTTAAACAAATTAGTCAATGCTAAACTTATGACACTTCCAAAATTAGCAAGTAATTACAAACCTATCTTCAAAACCCTGGGGTATGATGACCACTTATTGTGAATATCATAAAGCAAAAGGTCATGATGCATCAAATTGTTTTAAAATCAAAAATCTCATCCAAGACCTTATTGATCAAGGAGAAATAGCTATTGAAGACAACATTCAAGGTTCAACTAGTAATGATAATAGTGACAATGTCTCAACCTCAAAACTTGACAAAAATATTAAGATTTATCTACCACCGGTTACATTGAAGATATCTTTACCTCTCCTAGTGAGCAAGAGGACATACATCAAGACTCTTTCCCAAAGCATGATCAAAATCAATCAACAAAGTCTAACAATGATCCAATTCAAGAATTCTTAAAATCATTTTATCTCATGGTTGAAAACATTAAAAATATCTCAAATGTTGAAGACAATGATCAAGAGCCATCTACCAATGATCATGTTGACAATGTCTCTACATCATCCAATGAGCAAGAGGACATACATCAAGAATTTAATCCCAAGCATGATAAAAATCAATCACCAAAGTATAGCAATGATCTAGTCCAAGATATATTGGCATCATCCAACCTCATGGTAGTACATATTAATGATCAAGGGACTCTTAGTCCAACACTTATACCCAATGCAGAAAATCTAAGCCAAGAGCTATCACACATACGTCCACATTTGAGGAAATCCAAGGATCCTTTACAAGAAATCCCTTCTTTGAAATTGATTCATGTCAAGATCACAGACCAAAGCATATTGAAGATAATACCACACAAGTCAAGATCAAGAATCCCTATCATCAAAATACTACAATGACTTGGAAAATATCTTCCAAGACATCTAATGTTTTCCAAAAGAAGAACAAATCCATATACCAAGTGCACATACATCTACCCATGAGATGCTTACTCCTAAAGGACATGTAGATGATCTTCATCTAAAAAAAGAGTCTCATACTCTTGGCATCGTTACTAATGAACAAGAGTCTCCTACTCTTAACATCTCTACACATGATCAAGACAGCAGAATCCAGATACATATTAGAAATTGATCATGAAGAAAACTTCTACATAAATTGTGAATTAGATACATCCTATGAAGGCATATCAAAAATGAGTCATGGGGAAGACTTTTACGTGGGCTGTGAATCATCAACACCTATTGAAGAAACATTAAAATTTGATATTTCACAGGATCAAGCCAAAGATATCAATCAGGAAGTTATCCCACATATTGGGGATCCTATCCCTTATAAACTTGGATCACTTACCTTTATTAGAGCAAGATATCTTATCAATGAAGAAGCTATCACCTTTGAAGATCTACAACAGAGTAAAGAAGGATTAGCACCTTGTTTCCAAGGTAAATCATATCCTATTGCAAATAAAAAAAATTAATGGATGCATTATCAAGGTAGATGATTAGGCCTACATGAATAGGGTATCCTAGAACTAGTGTAGATTATTGACAATCCTAAGCATCAAGATCTTGGTTATTCTATAATTAAGGAATCTAAACATATCAGTGATATTGAGCTATAATACCATGGTTAACTTTATCTAATGCAAACATCAACATAGAGAGCACAAGAGTCCTTATGATGAAACTACTACCAATGCTACAACTATCCATATCATAAATCATCATTCACATATATTTCAACCCTCTAATTGGGACCAACAAGATAAAAAGTTATATCAAACAAAGGAAAAAGTCATTGAAGCAAAACAATTGGTAAAAAAATATGGACAAACAAAATTCAAATGGATACAAAAGAAAAAGAAATAAAATCATCCCTATCAAACTCCATTGGTCAAAGAAACTATGGGGAAAAATCAAAAAGGGAAGTTCATCCATCAAAAATGTCCAACGATGCAAAAGAAAGCTTCAAGAGTGACCTAAAAAGTATATGAACAAGTTGGTCCCAATTGAATCTCCATATCCACCCATCATTGCTCATCCTCCCAAGTTTGGAAAATAAAAGATTCCAAACTGTTGACCAATCCATGTTTGAATGTTATATCCCTCAATGCATTTCACCATCCATTTCGACATCCACGATGTACAAATCTCACATTGACCACGTGTTGGTGGCAACTCTTTATCATAAGGACTTTAAGGGCACCCTATCACGATGTGCACATCAAGGTAAGGTTGACTCTGGTATCGACAAAGAAGACAAAAATTATCAGGGGCTACATTCAAGCACCTATATCTTAGCAAAACAACTCCTTCAAGTGGGATATCGTTGGCACATCATGACAACAACAACTCCTATATTAGCACCAACTTCTTCTACATCAGTACCATTAGGTGGTTCAACAAGAGCATAAACATTAAAAAACAAATCAAGAAAATAATAAAGAGAAAAATCATCCTCCAACAAAAACCACTATGGTGGTGCTTTGGACAAGTACCATGATGAAAACCTAGCAAACAAGCATCATGTGTAGAATTGAACATCTACGTGTGCCATTTCAGGTGGAAGCATCTCAACCTATCCACAATAAATCCAACATTCCATCCATCTTCTATGGACATCTTATCCATAATAAAATCTATGAACCATTCATCCAATCGATTTTGCATCCAAATCCAACTTATCTTGATCTTGTAAAGGTTCAGTGTACACTTCACGTTTTCTTATGGTAAATATCTTGACATGGGTCACTATCATTGATTATATCCTACCCAACATTATATAAGCCATGAGGCATTGTCCAAAGGGATATACTTTATTTGAACATGTTATCCAATCACAAGATAATCCTTGCATTTTTTACATTGATAGACATTGGGGGTAAGTGCTTACATCTTGCTTTAGAATAAATCTTGATCTATGTCTTCTAGCTCACATTGTGATCTAGGCATTGTCCAAAAAATTTAAAAAAATGAAAGATCCATATTAGTTGTATCCTGTTGACACTTCAATGTGGTATCAAAACATTCGACAATCTTGTTCCTAGCTTGGCTACAAATCTCTATCAATTATTATCCAATCAATCAATCATCATCTTGGGATGTATCATTCCTAATCCTCATGTTATTCCTATCATGAAAATACTATCTATTCATTATTGTGTATCCTCAATAATGTTATCATTATCAAAAATTACTTAACCAAATCAATCGATTTTAGCCTGCCTATCAACAAGATCTCAAAAGATAATTTATATCCTTGCATACTGATATCTTTTTATCATACATCCATATGATCAACATCAAAATCCAAAAAAATAGTTGAAAACCCATCAAAATCACAAAACAAAATCATAAAACATCAAAAACCCAAAAACATTGTAGGTTGTCTCCAGACGAGCCGCATTGACTCAAAAATAGTGACTGAGAGCCTCTACGTGTATAATGTAGGCAAGGACATCACCGATGAGCCCTCGAGGCCTTAGGTTAGTTCCCTGAAAAAAAACAAAAACATTCAAATATCTTATCAAAATCTAAAAACATTCATAAAATACAAAAAAACTCCAAAAACGGTGTAAGTCAATACAAGCGAAATATGAGTCTCTGTGTGTATAACATAGGCAAGTCCATCACTGATGAGCCCTCGAGGCCCTAGGTTAGTCCCAAAAAAAAATCATCAATAACCTCAAAAGCACAAAAACATTCAAAAACATCTCAAAAGTCCTATCTCTGTTATCACCTATCAATAATAAACTTTCCATCCATAATAAACAAAATCGTCATTTTCACCCTTTGACAAAAAAAAACAAACAAAGCAACATCAAAATCTAGAACTTTCAAGAAAACAATCACAAAGATTTTATCGTAAACATACTAAAACAATGCCAAAGTGTTAACTACCTATCTATTGACAATTCACCTATCAACATCCTGAGATATGTCTTAATGGATAGATCGTTCCTATAATAGACATCATCAATAACGAATAATAGCCCGAAACCTCAAAACATATATGGCAAGTGATACAAAAGTATTTTTTATGTTTTTTTTTTTAATCTTTCTGATTTATCTTATTATCTCATTCCCATGATCTCTCAAGGATGTCCATAAGGATTTAAAGAGGAAGGAATTGGTGCAATTGAGTGCCATTTATGTTTGCTCTATTTTTTGAATACTTGCCTTGTGTGTGTGCAAGTCATTTCAAGCTTGCATGTTTGGTTCCTCATACCTCTCTATGCATTGGTCCAAACACTCTGAACTTCTAACCCATACACTCTAATAAGGTTTTTGTATGTCTGGTATGAGAAATAATACTCCTTGTTTGAGGAGTCAAAGTCCACGCAATGGATACAACGCCACCTTGGTCATCAATACCATGGTGCATCATGTTTGTTTTCTACATCAATAAGAATTGCTAAAAATACAAAGTCTATGAAGAAAAAGAAAAATCACCATGTGTTGCATATCATCAATCATCCAATTTCTTCTATCTTCTAAATCTTACTAACATTTTCTTCTAGTCAACATTTCTTTTGTTAGTCCTTGCACTTTAACACATCACATCAGCTTGTCAAAATTTTTGGCTCATTATCCAGAATTTTCACCAAATTTCCTGAGGGAGCACTGTGCTATCCCGCCATCACTAGGGCATACTAGGGCAACTCTTGAGTAGGAATTTTTTAATTTCTTTGACACAATGCTCAAAATCACATTGTATCAAAGAGGGGAAAAATGTAGATACCCTAAATTGTCCTAACTGGCGAACAACACTATTTAATTAACTTTCGCCCTTCTTCCCTAAATGATTAAATAATACATTATTATTTAATTATGTTACACCCCGTTGTGTGTTTACCTATTTACTATTACTATGATTGGTTAAAGTATTGAATATATGAATGTGTTTGCAATTTTGATTAGAAATCATGTGCTTGTACTTTGTTTAATTGTATCATTAGGAGAATAATGAATGAATGCCAATTTGATTTGATGTTATATTGAAATGAATATGTGGAAAAGATGTTTATTGAATTTGATATTTCAATGATGATTTATATAATGCAAATGATGGTATTGTGAACAGTCCTAACTACTATTGCAACTATGTTAAGTTGAATGTAAATACAGGGATCAAGCCTCTGGAAGGAGGGGAAGTATCACTTAGGATAAGGATTTGGTTTGATAACCCTTAATGAGGCCTAAACTGAACTCATACACACACTCACATATAGAATGGTTAAATCAAGTCATAGTTTGGGAAATAGGTTAGTCATTCCTTAGTTTGGTTTGTTCGTATAGTAGTTAGGTTGTGATCTCATTTGAGAGTGTATGGATTTGTGTTAAGTGTTTGGTTGGTGAAAGCTCTTTCTTATATGTTATTTATGTAATCGATTAGAAATATATACATAAAACGTATATATATGTATACATATGCATGTCGACGATAAGCCTATGTACATGAGTTAATATGTACATGAGAATACGAAGGTAAACGTACCTCCACATGCTCATGGATGGATTGCTCATGGGCATGAGGGTATCATATGGATAAATAAGACATGTATATATATATGGATATATACATCAAATGTATATATGACTAATCAATAGGTTGGAAAATATTTGTGAATGATTGTATGAGTAAATGTATATATATGATATATGCATATATACATATATGCACACTTATTGATATACGTGTATGTATTGACGTAATGGGATGTCCATACATGTAAATTGATATATGCATGTATATGTACATATAATATTATTTTTAAATGATATCATAGAAATATTCAATCGAATATTTAGTGACTTGTTATTGATCGATGTTTATATATATATATATATATATATATATATATATATATATATAAGTTTATATGTTGTATAAAGCATTTGAATGAAATTATTATTGTGTTGTTATAACATAGCACATGTATGCATATTAAACCCGTGCCATGGAATAATGGATCCAATACATAAAGCGTAGTAAGTGAACATAATGGTAATGTGAATATATCACAACAAGTGTATAACACATATAAACACGAAGATAAGACTCCACACGAGTTATAAAGTAGATAAGCATACATTAAATGGAGTCGACACTTTTTATTAAATGCTAAGTGTAAAACATAAACCAATTCAAAACCTTTAAACATAGAAACAAGAATAAGACTTCTTCTTCTGTGTGAAGACAACTACCCAGTTAATAGGGAGTGAGGCATTTTGGTGGCACCAAATTATGAATTGCTTTAACCAAATAGAAGTATGTTGCTGCAATTTTATTTGTTGGTTGATAAACATGTGCAAAAATGAATTGTTCAAACCATAGATGGCTCAGTAGGTTGATCTGTTGTTTCATTAGCTGAGTATTCACTTGAATCACTGCCACCATTTTACTGGAAGTGTTGAGTTGAATTATATTGTTGTGTGGTGTTGATTTATTTAGCATACCTATAGGCACCAATGTCTCACATTTTTGTATAAATATATGAGCTAATCTTCTCATTTTGGCGTCAATCATACTTGCATTATGTTGTTTTTATATCAGAGATTCATTTTGAGAGTTGAGAGTAAATTGTGAGGTTAGAGAAAGAGAGCTATTGTGAGTTACTTCTTGGGTGGATTGGAGTATTGAAGAGAAGCTTAGTAAGTTTATTTTGGAAGGAATGAAGTAGAGAACCAGTTTGGTCAGTTGGATTTAAGTGTTCACATGCATGTGGTCTATTGTTTTATGTTTTTCTATTTGGAAAGATTGAATGTTAATATTGTTTTGTGTGATAATCCTAGATTTGCTAGTATAGGGAAATATTGTCATCTCTTACTTGCAGTAAAAGAATTTATTTCCTCTTTGTCAATGTGATTGCAAGATGTTGTTTGTACATAATCCATATTAAGGAGCAACTCACAATATCTCTCCTTCTCTAACCTCACAATAGCTCTCTTTCTCTAACCAAATGACATAGCAGCCATGATTCAAGGAATAAATGCTGACATTGTTTTCCACCAAAGTGAACTCCCTCCTTTGGAAGTGCAAAAATAAAATGATGCTTTCATGATCATAGCTCAATATAATACGAAAGGGATAAAATGAACCCTTTTTCATAATGGCTCAGCCTTAAATGTGTATAGTGTAAACCTTTTGGATAAGCTTGGTGTCAATAAATCAAAAATCCAACCCATCTCTTTCTCTATTAATGGATATGATAATGTGTGAAAACAATCACTTGGTGTGATTACTTTACCTATTAAAGCTGGAAAGGCCACATTAGAAACACCGATCCACGTTATGCCTCATGATCTTTCATATAATCTTCTTTTAGGAAAATCGTGGATTCATGCAATGAATGGGGTGCCTTCCACTCTTCGTCATGAAATGAAATACATCTACAACAACAAAGTGTACACTTTGGACATTGATAATTAGCCTTATAGTGTCTTACAAATTGAGAAAAATAAAGAGAATCCTTTGAACACATTGACACTAACTACAAAAGTAGAACCCATGCAAGAACAACAAAAAGATAGATGTACTAAACCCTTCACAATGATATCACTAGATGATGTGGGATCATTGAGTTTTGAACCAACATTCATGGGAGAATACAAGATCATCAACAAAAGACTCTGACAAGGGAAAAGAAAAAGTAGTATTGTCAACATAAAACTCAGAAGACCCTTCAAAAGCATCCACCTCAACCAATTTAAACGAAACAAATTATACAACAAACTTTGATGAACTCAATTATGAGCAACCACCGAATCCAAAAGAGATGAAAATTTTTTATGGAAAAGGTTATGAGCTTATGAAACAACTTGGATATAGTGGAAACAAATGTGGTGCTAGTGAACAAGGTATCTGTGTCCCTATAGAACCTCACACGCAAGAAAAGACTAGTGGTCTTGGTTATTGTCCCTCAAAAGACACAAACAAGCTTTCACTTAATATCAACACTGTCACAAAACATCCTTCTAAGCTAACTTTAATAGTGGTACATCCTAAACTGATAGACACTGGTGGTCTTGATTGTTATCCTTTGCAAGAAATGAAACGCACAAAGAAATCCTCGCTTAATGTAAATTTCATCTCACAAAACACTTATGATTTGAATTCGTTAGATTTTAAACCCTCCAATAAAGGAGAGAAAAAATCTCGCAATCTAAAGAGCCTTGTATAAGTATAACATCTTGTACTAAGCAAGAGATATCTTTGTTACAAAATAAAGAAACATCCTCCACTTTTGACCAAGAGAGTATCTTGACAAGACTCCTCCAACATCGTCTAATTTCTCTCCCTCCAAGAACATGAAAGAAATTCTACTACAAGAATTCATTTTGCACATATCATAGAGTTCATGGTCATGCTACTAATGAATGTAAGGCTTTAAGTAACAAAATTCAACATCTCAAGGAATGTGGTGCTCTTCCTTGTGTTGAAGTGGCTAATTCCTCTAACTGATACTTATTTTCATCCTATTCAACTCATCCTTGTCCTGCACTAAGTGGAGGCAAGGGGTTAGTTAGCCTTTTCCTCATATGTCACTTGTCATTCTCTTTTGGCTAGTTAACCACCTTTCATTTACATATAAGAGCAAGCTTGGGATATGGACAACATGCCTTAAGTTGGATCACATGTGACGTACTAAGCAACCCTTCCATCCTACTGCATGATGTAACTTATTGGAAACCTATGACATAGGTATTTTCGAACAAGCTCTCGTGTCTTCTTCTACTTTAAAGCAATTGCTCACACCAATAGTGTTAGCAACCACTTTAAAGTGGGGGTGTACATCAACACTCATGTTTCATTGTGTGATTTTCTTTCTTCTTGTGATGCATCCTTTTATTGGTGGTGTCACTGGGTTTGATTTCCTCTGAGAGTGTGATATTTCTTTGACTTGTCCTCTCTTGGAAATATTAAGCACAATGTTCCCTAAGATGAGACCTTGCATGAACTAAGCAAAATACCTTTAAACCTTTCTCTTTCTTGTTGCGTTGTATTTTTGTACCTTATTAAAGTCATGGAGGTATGGCTTTGATATGGTCCCCTAGGGCTCACCTAGTGAACAAATAACTTTACTAGCCCTTGTGAGCGTGCATTTTTCTTTTTATACTTATCATAGTCATGGGGGTATGACTTTGATTTGGACTTCCTGGGGCTCACCTAGTGGACACCTAGCTTCACTAGCCCATGTGAGCATGCGTTTTGTTTGCATAGTGGATAGCATGTTCCACTTGTAAACCTTTTTGGACAAATAGCCTAGACCCAGTCCACCGCGGACAACCAATCAAAGCTTGTTCCATTGAATTTTTCTATTTCTTTTTCTATTTTCACTTTCCTATCTTTGATGGTGTATGTTGGTGATTTGATTATGGATTCATATATCATCTGCATGTGTGTCCCTTTGTGCTTATGTTGGACTGCCATAGGATCTTGACCTTGGGGGCTTGATCACCCCTCTTGATTGTTGTCATCCTATCTTAATAGCATTTGTACATTTAAACCCCCCTTGATTGTGTGGTTGGCTACTTTAGTGTGAGTTTGAATCAATTTCTTCCTCTCACTAAAGTGGGGGCTAAATGTAGTGTAGTAAAATGCATACCCTTGCATTTTCACACTTATTTGGGCCCACCTTGCTTTATTTATCCCTATTTATGTGTTAATTGGTCCTATTTTGCATCCACAAGCCTAATAAACTATATATTTTTATGGAAAATCTTAACAAACACCAAAAAGATAAATGATCATTTAATGATTTTGTCTATGTGTCCCTGGTTTGTGGACTAGGACTAAAACGCCACCTAGGAATCTTTGTCCTCCATAAGTCTTGGGACCCTAATTTTGAATGTACCTAAAAAGGTCCCTTTTTGGAGTTTGTGCCCCAAGATTTGAGCCGTGGGATTAAGATGCCACCTAGAGCGTCATAGTCCTCCTTGGCCTATTTTTTAGGATTTAATTTCAAGTTTTGCCAGGATTTAGCCTCCTTTATTTAATGATTTCATATATCAGCTTGTTGTGGTGTAATTTCAAGATAATAAGCATAAGTAAGTATAAATTCAAGGTTCCTTCTATCATTTTCTCCTATCAATCAATCAAGCAATCAAGCAAGCTAACAAGCAATCTAAGCATCCAAGTATTCAAGAATTTGGAGCCATTATCAAGATTTAATGATCATATCAAAGATCTTCTTGCATCATGTGTGTTGTTGTGCTAACATTTGTGATGTAGGGTTTTGATTCAAGCAAGCAATTCAAGATCATTCCTTTGGTTCAAGATCCATATCCATTGCATCCATTGCACACAAGTTTGCAAACTTTATAAGGGTTTCGTGAATTATAGCATTGCATGTTGTTCATTCATCATTTCCCTTCATTTCTTTATTTCATTTCAAGGTTTAATTACCAACAAGGGATTTGACCAAGGCAAACCCCCATTCACTAACAAACAACAAGTTTTTCCCCTCTTGCATATTTTGTTGAAAATGGAGGTAATTATGTAGCTTTAAAACTTGTAAAACTATTATACTGTAGATCTAAATAAGTGTTCTCTGTTACAATTTCTTTGTGGATGATTATCTGTTTAGATTCATTTTACCATTTGTAGAAGTAGATAGAATATTGTAGAAGAATAAGACCATAAGATAAAAGTGACACAACATATACCACGGAGAAACCCTTTTAGGAAAAAACTCCACCACCAGAATCAATAGTGCTTGTATTATTTAACCTTAGAACAAGATTACAATAATTCTTTATCAATCCTTGCTTGAGAGGCTTCTTTTTCCTTCAACAATCTTCTTCACAACCTGCAATAAAATCTGATAAAACTCTCTTCAACTTGCTACAATTTATAGACAATAATGAGCCTTATAAACTTCAAAGAGTTTACAATTACAAAGCACAAATCTTATCTCACAAAACCTACGCCTATTCTTTGCAAGTATATTTATTCCATGAAAAACAATGCCAAATTAAGTCCATCAATTTGGGCATCCAAAATTAAAGTCCTAACTCAACGTTGATTACAAAGATATCTTGTAAGCTTCTCCTCAAAGTTGGCGCCCAAGAATGGGCCTACTTAACTCAGCCTTATAAAATATCTTATCATGAAAAAGTGTTAAAAGATGCCAACTTGGGTGCCCAAGGTGGGTCCAAGTCAATCTCTATTAACTAAAACATATCTCTCCACCATTCATGCAAATATCATGCATGATTGATCATCCCTTACTAACTGAAAGTAGTCACCTGTTATCTATCATGCAACTCAAGTAATTAGCATGCAATTCAAGTCAACTTAAGTCAACTAACATGCAACTCAAACTAACCACATGCAATTGAAGATAATTGAACCATAATTGAACTAAATTGAACTGAACTGAACTGAACTGAACTGAACTGAACTGAACTGATACTGAACTGAACTAAACTAAACTAACCTAAACTGAACTAATCTAAACCGAATTGATACTGAACTGAACTGAATTGAACTCCATACATGTAAACATCAATCCCTAACTTCTAGGATCTTTACATGCATTACTGAAGTGTTATCTTTTCTCCAAACAATTAACTTAACTCAAGGTGAGTTCCACCTTCCATGTGGGTGCCCCATGTGCTCCTATTTTTTAGGAGATCTTCTTGGGCATCCCCACATGTTCCTATCATTTAGAATTAATTACAAATGTCAATTTACATGTTCATTTCATTCAAATTTAATCTCTTTCTAATCATAGTGTTGGGGAACACTTTCAAAGGACTTAGAAGATACATGAAATAATGTTTAGGATTGCAATTAAATGGCATCCTATTCCCAACATATTTGTGATTGTAGATCTAGGTTGAAGTCTTGAAGATCATTTGGAGGGTACAGTTGAAAAAGTTGCAAAGTTGTCATCTTCATGGAAACTCACCTATAGGTTGAATCTAGAAGTTTTAGATCCTGAGATCATAAAGGAAGCAAGTGTAGACCTTGGAGCTCAGGATCACATTCTGAGTTTTCAGAAATTCAGAACAAGACTAATATTCCACCTTGGGCCTCTTAGTCCTCCTGAGCATATTTTTCAGAAATTCCTTCAAATCCAGTTTTGACATCTAAAGACTCCTCATTTGCCCCAAAACACAACAGCGGGACTAATACATCATCTTGGGCATCTTAGTCCTCTATAGCTCCTTTTGGCAGCTTCTTTGCATTTTCAGAATCCTCACAACATCTCCAGACTTCCCAGGTACACATATCATATCTCCTTGGTGCATAATTTCATTATTTGCATCTCTCGTTTAGCTTGCATAACTAGGTTTTGTAGGTTGAATGTTCATTTGTCTTTTCCAAGCATTTTCTTGGTGGTGAACCCATTTAAAGCTAAAAGAACCCCCTCCTAGGTCCTTATTGTGAATTGACTCACCTTGTGAGGATGCTAGTCAATCCAATTAGGACTCCTACGACATCTTTGAATGATAATAGGATAATAGTGGTGTTCTATGATCTAGGTTATAAAGCACCCATTTTCCTTTTTTGATCTATCAACACCAAGCTTATCCAAAAGGTTTACACTACACATTTAAGGTTGAGCCATTGTCAACAAGGGTTTGCTTTATCCCTTTCATATTGTATTGAGCTATGATCATGAAAGCATCATTTTGTTTTTGCACTTCCAAAGGGGGGAGTTCACTTTGGTGGAAAATAATGTCAGTGTTTATTCCTTGAATCATGGTTGCTATGTCATTTGGTTGCGCATTAGAAGGGATATGAACTTGTTGTAAGGAATTTTGAAGCATAGTACGATAGGTGAATTCTCAATCAGGTCCTAGAGGGATATCTTTACGAGAGTATTCTTAAGTTGTTCAACAAGGTCATACTCCTTTCCATTTTGTGAAGGCAAATGAGGGGCACCAAGCAAGATAGGATTAGGCAATGGGAGGGATGTTGAAGGTGTTTGTATTGGTTTCAGATTGTTCCTAGTGTTGTATGTATGAGCAATGGTATTATAACTTGGTTGTTGTGAAACATTGTTCTTAGGTGGTTCGAGGATAAGGACAGGTTTGTTTTGAACTTGTGGTTTTTAAGAGGGTGGATAAAGGATAAGTTTAGGCTCAGGAGAGTACTCTGAGGGGTATCTAATGTGCATAACCTTGGAAGTATTATCATCATTTTCATGATCTCTTAGTGAAGAGGAGTCTAATGTTACTTCGTCATCTTCATCTAAGAAATTACTATTGTCAATGTTCTCATTTTCTTCCACTATTATGTCATCCCTAGTAGGAGAGTTTTTAGGAGAACTACAAACCAAATGTTTCTGATATTCAAGGGTCAGTTCTTCTAAAATGACTTCATCGCATGTAAGGGAGTTATCAATGGTTAAATTTTCTTGTTCATCGAAAGTGGGGATATTAGGAGAAGGCTCTATTTGATTGTCCTTTTTCTCTAAGGTCTCATTCTCTTGTGCTATACCATCTACCCTAGTAGGAGAGCTTGTAATATGTTCATCCATGGCTAGATTTTGTAAAGTAGCTTCATCACAAGTAGGGGAGGCATCAAGAGAAGGAAAAATATGATTTTCATGCTTACCAAATAGATCTTCCCAAATGGTAGGAGCATTAGGGAAGGGAGGGGAAAGATTCTCATGAATCTCGATAGGTGTATCTTCTAATACCAACCTATCCTCTTTGTATTGAGGGGGGATATTAGGAGAAGGGAAATTTTGGTTGTAATGGCTATCCTCTTTTGCTAAAACATTCTCACAAGCAAGGGATGAATGTAGACTAGGTAAGGTGATGTTTAGAAATATTTCTATGATCTCATCTTCTTGTTTTCTAATATCTTCCAAAGGGGTCGGAGGATAGGGACTATCAATACTCTCAATGCTTGTATCTTCTTTCACCAAGATACCTTCGTCACTAATAGGAGAGGTATCGAGAGAAGAACAAGTATGATTTTTATGATTGTATACACTACCATCCTCACAAAATGGTAATGTAATGTTAAGGAATGTGTCAATGGTTTGATCCCCTTTCTCTAACATGTTCTCCTTTCTCTAACATGTTCTCGTAACTATGAAAGATAGTAGAAGGATGACTAACATGTTTCTTAATGACCTCATTGGTGTAATCTAAATTGAACTCATAAGAGAGGATGTTTTACTTATGCAATCCATTTTTAAGCATATCAAAGCCACATCTCTTGAAAGAAAACATGCTATTATGGAAAAGTGCAATGCAATGATCTAAAGTAAAATGCAATTTTTAGAGTGAAACAAGGTAATTTTCTGATTACACTATGCAACAAACTAAAAGATGAAATGTTGTAAATGAAAATTTAGAATTGAGCAATGCATGAAATGAAGCACTTTAAACTAGATTTAGTGAAATGCATGTAATAGAAAGTCAACCCACTAAAATAGATAACCAATGACAACAAACAAAAATGCATAAAAGAAAATTTAAACCCTGGAAATTGCAGCTTCAAACTTAACAGGACTAAGATGCCAACAAAGGCATCTTGGTCCTACTAAAGGAATTGGAAGGGTCTAGAAAGTGGAGCAGAAATCACACAACTCAGACAGGGTTCTAAGCAAGAAACCCTAAGAGGGACTAAGACGCTAGGAAGGGTGTTTTTGTCCATGTGGAGGTTTTTTCAAAAAAAAAATAGCAAAATCTGAGTTGATAACAGTGTTCCCAGGTTGCCTACCCAAGGGCTTGATGTTTGGAAACATAAAATTGTGCAAATGAATGCGAGAAAAAGTAACTAGTGATAAGCAATTGGATGCAAAAGTGAATGCAATTTTTTAAAATTTTGAATGCAATAATAATGTTCCTCAATGCAATTAGGATGATGAACAATGAAATTTTCAATTTTTAAATGAGACAAAATGATGCAAGAAATAAAAAATGCAACCTATATGCACTTTCACTAATGCAAATATGAGAAACCCTAAATGCAATTTTCACTAAATATGAGAAACCCTAGATGCAATTTCACTAATGTAATATGCAATGCAAGGATGAATGCAACCTAGATCTAGGAGTTTAATGAATTCCAAATCAGAAAATTAATGCTCAAAAGAGTTGGGTTCACCAAAATGAACAATAGAAAATGGGTGCTTTATAACCTAGATCATAGAGCACAACTATTCTCCCATTATCACTCAAAGATGTCCTAGGAGTCCTAATTGGATTGACTAGCAACCTCACAAGGTGAGTAAATTCACAATGAGGACCTAGGAGGGGGTTCTTTTAGCTTTAAAGGGGTTCACCACTAAGCAAATGCTTGGAAAAGACAAATGAACATTCAACCTACAAAACCTAGTTATGCAAGCTAAATGAGAGATGCAAATAATGAAATTATGCAACAAGGAGATATAATATGTGTACTTGGGAAGTCTAGAGATGTTGTGAGGATTTATGGAAATGCAAAGAAGCTTCCAAAAAGAGTTATGGAGGACTAAGACACCCAAGATGGCGTATTAGTCCTGTTGCTATTTTTTGGGGCAGATGCAGAGTCTTCGGATGTTGGAATCAGATCTCAAGGAATTTTTGAAAAATATGCTCAAGAGGACTAAGAGGCCCAAGGTGGTGTATTAGTCCTGTTCTGAATTTCTAAAAACCCAAAATGTGATCTTGAGCTCCAAGGTCTGCACTTGCTTCCTTTCCAATCTCAGGTTCTAAAACTTTTGGATTCAGCCTATAGGTGAGCTTCCACGAAGATGACAACTTTGCAATGCAACTTTGAAAAATTTTCAACTTTACACTCCAAATGATCTTCAAGAAATCAACCTAGATCTGCAATCACAAATATGCGAGAGGGGAAAAAATTGATGTTTGTTAGTGAATGGGGGGTTTTCCTTGGTCAAACCTCTTGTTGGTAATTAAACCTTGAAATGAAATAAAGAAATGAAGGGAAATGATGAATGAACAACATGCAATGCTACAACTCACCAAACCCTTATAAAGTTTGCAAACTTGTGTGCAATGGATGCAAGAAGATCTTTGATATGATCCTTGAATCTTGATAATGGCTCTAAATGTTTGATAGAATGCTCTTGAATACTTGAATACTTCCATGCTTAGATTCCTTGATAGCTTTCTTGATTGCTTGATTGATTGATAGGAGAAAATGAGAGAAGGAACCTTGTATTTATACTTGCTTATGCTTAATATTCTGAAATTACACCATAGCAAGCCGACTTATGAAATGATTAAATAAAGGAGGCTAAATCTTGCCAAAATTTGAAATTAAATCCCAAAAATAAGCCAAGGAGGACTAAGATGCCCTAGGTGGCGTCTTAGTCCCAAGGCTCAAATCTAGGGCCACAAACTCCAAAAAGGGACCTTCTTAGGTACATTCAAAATCAGGGTCCCAAGACCTATGGAGGAAAAAGACGCCCTAGGTGGCATTTATTCCTAGTCCACGAATTAGGGACACATAGACATAATCATTAAATGATCATTTATCTTTTGGTGTTTGTTGATATTTGCCATAAAAATATATAGTTTATTAGGACTGTGGATGCAAAATAGGACCAATTAAGATATAAATAGGGATAAAGAAAGCAAGGTGGGCCCAAAGAAGTGTGAAAATGCAAGGGTATGCATTTTACTACACTACACTAGAAAATTGTGAGTAAATTGTAAGGTTAGAGAAAGAGAGATATTGTAAGTTACTTCTTGGGTGGATTGGAGTATTGAAGAGAAGCTTAGTAAGTTGATTTTGGAAGGAATGAAGTAGAGAACCAGTTTGGTCAGTTGGATTTAAGCGTTCACATGCATGTGGTCTATTATTTTATGTTTTGCTATTTGGAAAGATTGAATGTTAATATTGTTTTGTGTGATAATCCTAACTTTGCGAGTATAGGGAAAGATTGTCATCTCTTACTTGAAGTAAAAGCATCTATTTCCTCTTTGTCAATGTGATTGCAAGATGTTGTTTGTACATACTCCATATTAAGGAGTGATTGCGTACTTTAGTATTTAATACTAGGACACAAAGGAGCGTTATTAGCTATAAAGTTATTTGTTGCAAATTGTTTGTGGAACCAAACTAGAGGTAGAACATAGGTTACTCATGGGAATAGATAACCTTATGATGAACATAACTTATGTGTAGGAATGCACTTAATAGATATGTTGTAAACATAAGAGGAATAGATTGTTCTTATGGCTAAAGAATACCTCAAGAAGGGATTACCTATGCATAGTGTACATTTGATCTTGAAAGAAATCGAGCTAGGGAAGTGTATGTGATCTAGGATGACTTTTTATATGAAACTTTGGCCAAAGTAGTGTAATTTCCACTAGTAACACTATCAATTTAATTGTGTACCTTTTATGTATGCTAGTTCATGACTGCCATACAAGTTAGGATGTATACAAGTTCTAGTCATGTAGGGCACAACATTGAGTTCAAATAGGCCACAGTTATGAGGTTATCAAACCAACTCCTTCGTTGAAAGGTAGATCCATCTTGCCATATATGGAAAATGTGCAGGGGACCACATAAGAGTCCATGGATGGTGGAAAAGTGCTTGAGTGATGCTTCTCCTCTTCAGTTGACAACCAAGGTTTGAGGGAATCTCCCTGGATTGATGTACATATATTTCCGATATTACCAAAGGAAGCTTTGAAAAGCTATGTATGTTTTATTTGTAATCTATCTTTGAAAGCATGTAAATATCTTTGTTATGAAACAAGAACAATGTTTGAAAATATTGTTGTGTTATTGATGCTTATTAAATCTCTTGTTGGAAGAAACAAATTATTACATTGGGAAATGTACCTAGTTTATTCACTTAAAGGTTAAATTTCAAGAATTTATCTTTGTAGAACAATTGACATGTTACAAATTATTATCAAATTTCATATTCATCTATTAATTAAGTGATTTAACATTATTTAATTAATTCATCCTCAATCATCATTTTTAAATAATTAAATAATCTCATTTATTTAATAAAAGTCTTAATTTAACCATTTTTCTATCTATTAATTGAATAATATTGTATTATTTAATTAATTCACTATTTCATCATTAATCTAACTTTATTGCTCCTGATTAATTAAATTAATACAAGTTATTTAATTATGTCACTAATATACCATATTCATCTAAATCAACTAAATTGTTATCACTTAATAATTTAATTAATTCACTTTCCCCTCTCTAAACTTGAATAATTAAATTAATTATTCAAAATCATTCAATGTAGTCAACAAACAAATACAACTCTATTTGTTAAAGTCAAACATAACTTGCATGTACAACTCAATATTAATTAATTATTCAATTAACTAATTATCCTCACCCCTTTTGTGATTGAGCAAATCATGACCACTAATTTCTCACTCTAATTGATTGAATAACTCATCTATTCTTCAATTCCACTAAACACTCAACCTGATTGCTCAATCCCACTAACCACTCAACTTGATTTCTTCAATCCTCTGATTATGCAATCAACATCCTTAATTGGATCAATCATAGAAGATAACTGAGCAATCTATTTCCTCTCAATGGTTCTCAACCATTGATTGCGATTTTGCATTGTCGCATCTTGATCATTCATGTCGAAACAAGAAATCTATAAAACAATCCTCTACCTTCTCACAAATCATCTAGAATATTCATAGTGAAGCGCTAAGCAATTATCTCCTGAGCACGTTAAGAGTTATTATCACATTCTTGAAGCTTTTGCAACAACAACAATGAAGGCTTTATTTTGAATTGAGAAATCCGACATGCAAACGTCAATACAAACACAACTCTAACATGGGATGGTATAGCTTCTAAGGTTTTGAATTCAATTTATGTTATCTTTAGGATTACATTGTTTGATTTCGTTATTTTAGAACTTCATTTCATGAGTATGGTTGGAATTTTATCTTGTTTGAATCAATTTAGTTTAATTCATTGCTTGTTTTCCTATTGCTTTATTCCCCCCTTATGAAAAATATCTTTAAATTCCAAGACATAGCAACTAATCATGCAAAAATATGTAATAAGTTGACTAATAACTACTAGTGGGAAAGGAAAGAGTCAACGCATATTTGAATTTTGATTTTTTAAAATTTTGGCTCAATTTTTTGTGATGTGAGATTGATTTTACATAGTGTGTCATTGACTTAAGATAAGAAAATGATAATATTAAGATGGTGTGAATATGTATGGGAGTGATTTTTGACATGTGTGTAATGTAAGGCTAATTATGGTAAATGTATCAATATAATTATAGGTATGTATAGGATAAGATCAATTGCACGAGGAATGAGTATAAATAGATAGGGGTAATGGATGAATAAATTAGTCCAATATTGTACAAGAGTGTGACATTTGTCAACATATAACTATATTAATCCATTCCAAAAAATGGGCACAAAACTAAATGAGAATCAGTATGGATATGAAAATTTCACCATTATATTTTGCCCCTAATTTGAGGTGCATATGAATCCTAAATGAACATGCATGTTGAAGTAAGCAATAACTCACAAAAATGCATATAAAGTAAATATTTAAACATAAAAAGGATATTAGGATCATGTGAGGCAACAAACCCTACTAGATCTTATTGTGTGTCCATCCTTCAACATGTGTGTGTGTGTGTGTGTGTTTGATGCTCTAAATTGATTCATCATAAAAGTGAATGAGATGGAATTAGGATAATGCATGTGATGCATTCTTGATAATAGCATGGATCAAATTACTCTTGCTCTTGCAAAAAAAGTTAGTCAAATGACAAAGAATCCAACTAGCAATGGCACCTTAGTGTGCAATGGGTATGCCGAAAAGGTGTGGAAGGTGAATTAGGGGAAAATGTGGTTTTTTTTTATTAATACATTTGTGTAGTACATGAGGTGAATTGGTAGGTCATTTTTAAAATGATATTGTTTATATATTATTATTATTGTTGTTGTTGTTGTTTTTATTATATTATTAAAATTATTTTATATTAACTACATATAGTTTTATTTTTCCTAAACTATCCAAAGATCAATTAAACTATGAGTTTTTTATAAATTAATTTAATTTGATCTATATAGAAATATATTATTTACTAATTATAATTGCATACTTATATTTAATATTTTGTATTCTAGAATATAATATATAATAATAATAATAATATAACATATATACTATTATATATAATTAAAAATATAATTATATTGTATTAAGGATGCCATAATGTTAAGACCTAAATGTGCTCATTATTAGGATGTTGCCCGTAATTTTCATTTTTTATAAATAATATCTACACAATTTTGTAAGAAGCATAAGGTTTAAATTTAATATTATTAAAAGTCTGCTATGCTCCATGAAAAAGAGGAAATTGACAGAACCAAAAAGAATATTTATGCCCCTCATCTCGTTGCATCTGGTCCACGAGCTTAAACTTCTCCCTCTCAAGCTCACACTTTGCAAATGAAGGTCTTAGAGTAGAGGATTCCCACGGTGATGGACAAATCATCGTATGTGTAGGTGTACTCGCAACTGATGGATTTGTAAGAGAATTCAAAAAGAACTTGGGTGGAGCAGAGGAAGTGAGAACAGGGGAGTTATTTGCAAGATGGGGACAAATAAGGGTAAAAATGGGGGTGGATTGTGTAAAGCAATCGAAGTAGGGCTCGCATTGTGTCCCTCCAAGTTGCTTCCAGTGTCCACAATCCCTGCCAT
Source organism: Sequoia sempervirens (assembly GCA_007258455.2). Taxonomy (NCBI): domain Eukaryota; kingdom Viridiplantae; phylum Streptophyta; class Pinopsida; order Cupressales; family Cupressaceae; genus Sequoia; species Sequoia sempervirens. The sequence continues at coordinate 873,358,360 of VDFB02271358.1, read as the reverse complement.
GGCTACGCCTGGCGTTCTGATTACCAGTTTCATCAAAAATTCCCCTTTTCCTTTGTTCACAACTACGTCCAAATTTGTTTCCCTGGTCTTTGCATTGAAGCCCTGCAACCTCTCACTTGCTTCATTCCACTGCTCGTTGCAGCTGAAGCATCCAAGTGATGTTATGTGTAGAGATGAGTGGAGAATCAATATGCACCAATTAAACCTGGAAAATCCAATGATAAGGAGGAGGGAAACCTACATTGGGGGAAAGGAATCTGGATAAAAGAAACACAAGATGAAACAAACTATCACTATTTTTGCAGAGGATCTCTCCACTCCTCAGCTTAGACATGCCTGGTGGCTGCAGTCAGTGGGCAGACAGGGCTACAAAATGCGGGCATCAAAAGTAAAGATAAGCACGTGGGACCCCTTTGATGGAGGCATTGTATTAAATGCAAAGCTTAATTTGTCTGTAGGCTTCTTTTAAACAATCGACGGTTGGGAATGACGGAACTATCAACCGTGATGTCTTTGTTCATTTAAACCATTGAAGGACAAAATGAGCTTGAAAAACAAAATAAGGAAATGCCGTTGGTGTAATTAGCTACTCTCTTTGAAAGGAAGAAGAGTCATATAACATATAGCAATATTATTGTGTCATGTGAGGGCTACATTGATCAGTTCACCCACTTTATGAGGAAGAAGCGCTTGATGGTGGACAATAGTGTTTAATTGTGGACTTGAATTTAGAAATGTCAAAGTGTTCAGGTGTTATCTTATAAACTTCTAAGGAGGCATGGTCATTATGATTTTGATTTGGAAAAATAAGATTAGATCTAATTCAATTTAGCTTATTTTGGGTGAAGAGATGAAAGGTATTAAGCTTTTGTCCTCTAGTTTGATTAGTTTTCCAAGAGGGTGATTTCTCTTGTGTGTATTTTTTCCTTATGTTCCTTGTTTCATTAGCCTCCTAGATTTGTATAAGAACCGTCACTTGTTCTTAACCCTATTCTTCTATTAGTGTTTCTTTTATTGCTAAGTTTATTTTACTCTCATCTAAAACTATCTCAACCTAGTTTTCCACAACTATCTGAGACAATGGGCATGAAAAGTTGAGTGATGGAGGATTTTTTTGGTGTTATTTTTTGTATTAACCTCTAACCTGAAGGTTCTTACCAATATATGAGTAATGTGACAGGACTTTAGCACTCATGAAAGATATATATATACTAATTTTAGGGAGTATAAAAGGTCAATCAACAAGAGGATTATAAACCTCTTTTGCACTTTGTGCCTTGCTAAGCTCAGGAGGGTAATCCTAGATATCTTTTAAAGAATAAAATAGTTAAGAAAACTTAAATGAGCTCTCACATAAAGATGAACATATATCTAGCATGGACTAATTTTCTTTGTTGAGGGATATTATGCATTAGTATTGTAGATATCTCACTTTAGACAACTAGGTTAACTGTGCAACTAAAATTAAAGCTTTAGTTGCGAATCTCTTCATATGTATTCAATGCTAGTTACTTATAACATCATTAACCTAGTGATATACATTATGCAACAACCCTATGGAGTTTTTAACATTTAAAAGGTCATAATAGATTTAGCATTAATTAATAACAATGGATTGTGCATAATAGCAAGGAAAATAAGCTGAAAATAAATTAAATGTTTGTTTTTTTCTTGATTTATAAGTAGATGGATGGTAAACCTTCATCTATCAAATCGGTACCTATTCTTGCAACATTGAGTCCAACTTATGTGAAACCCTAATGTAATTGAAAAACCTAATTTTCATAGGAGTTTGATTTACTTGGCTTTGTCTTGTAGATCTCAAACTCTCAAATGCTATTTAACCCAATAATGCAATCTCTACTTAATAATCCATAAACTATTTTAAATCTTCATTTACTATTTTAAAATATTTTCACATAGCATACACATGCATGTAATGAAATATTTTACTATATCCCTTAGATGCAAACAAACAAAATTTTGATACAAAATATAGCAAATGTGTATTTGGGGTTTCCTTAATCCCCTAAAACTCTAAGAAATTAACAAACACAAATTGCAAAATAAGATGAAATTTGTGTTTTATATTATTTTAAAAAAAATATTTATATTATCATTACAAGTTTTCAATAAACTCAAAAATATGAGTTACAAGATCATATATACTAGTTAAACATAAAATACAACTAAAACTTGGATGAAATCTTCTCTCATACAAATACAAAAAACTCAAACCCTTTTCAATGAAAATTGAATTCCCTTACATAGATATGTGATTAGGTCATGAGAAACATGGTTGACAAGGCACACAAGAGAGAACCATGCTATTGGCATCATGCACTACATTCTCTAGTCTCAAAAATTATATCTCAATGTTGAAGGAAATGCCATCATTCATCAAAATATTGCCACAAAGATATGTTGTTAATTCATTCGCCAATCATATCCAAATCCATGTGTAAAGAGACAAGGAAAATTGTTTAAAAAATATCTGAAGTGGCATGAAAATCACATCCCTGCAAGATTTGGTCCACTATAATCATTTTAGCATGCCAATGACATCTTCCTCCTTCAAATTTATGCTTGTTGGGCATAAAAAATGGTTTTTGGGTGCTCTCTAGTTGGCACAAGGAAAAATCAACCAATAAATGAAGCCTTAACAAGTTTTTATTTCCTATTATTGAAAAATACTTGAAATGTGCACCCAAAACATGCATAATTATCATCAAGTAGTAAAAAATTCATTACTATCATCTCTTTCTATCTTTTGGCATGTTAGGACCCTTTTTCACAATTGTGTGTCCTTTTAAGCCATTTCGATGAGTTGGCAAGAAATTGACAAAAAATAGGCAAGAGTTTTTGAATATAAAGGATCAAACCAAATACATGCCTCATATCATTGATTGGGGTGTCAAGGATCATGGGTCACTAGGAAGTCATGTTGAATGAGGAGATTCAAAACGAATAGCCTTGAGGAGTTAACAAGGTGTCAAGTTGTCAAGGATTAAGGGTCGAGCTTGACATCCTTTGATAGAATAGAATTATTTTCTCACATGGCATTTTTGTTGTGTTTTTTATTGAGGCTCCTCGATTTTGGGTGGCTACATCCATAGCCAAATATTGCATTATAGTGCATTCTATATAAACTCTTATAAATTATAATAACATCAAATGATGATGGAGCTACTATAGTTTAGATACGAATATAAGTTATAAGGGTTGAAATCATACAACCATTAGATAATGAAAAATATACTACATAGTTGTACACATTTCCTTCCATATTTTTACATTTTACCTCAAAAAAAATCTTTCTATCACAAATAAAAATTATTTTATAATATTTAAAAATAAATATGAAAAAAAAAAGAAAAATGAATATTTCAAATTTGTTTAAAGAAACTAAAAATAACTGAAACTTTAACTCTTATAAACCCTAATTTAAAAAAAAAATTCTAAGCAAAATAAATTAAGCATGACATAAAATTCTCTTCATGTCATATGGTTTATTAGAATTTTTTCAATAACCTTCATTGTTATAGAAGATTAGACTCAAAGAACTCAACATAAAGTTTGCTAAATTTGAGTCACAAACAAGGGTCATTTATAATCCATGGAAAATAGCATTTAGTTAAGCATAATTTAGATTCCTGAAAATAAATAGTAAATGTAATATATACAATATTCTTTTCAAGAGGTTGTCCAAGAATCCTTAGAAGTAGTAAAATGGGTAGTGTTATGAGTGTTGAAAACTTGGACAGGAAGGACACATTAGTAGAGGTGCTAAAGGAAATCCCATGTTTGATGGAGATAGTGTTTTTGGTGCTTGTTTCAGAGCCTTAATATCCGCTAACTCTTCCTACAGTCTTTTGTTCTCTTTTGATAATACCTTGCAGTATCTCTACCACCATTTATCATCCATTTCATTTTGCTCTAGCTACTACATATTCTATTGAAATAAATTGATTTTCTTACTAATAATTATATTATATGTGATGAAATAAATTACTAAATGGGGATGATTATTGTCTTTCCCTCCTATTTTTAAAACAAACTCTAATTTTTTGAGGGTTGACATTTAGTTGCTGAGTCAGAGCTTCCTTTTAGATCTGTAAACATAAAATAAAAAGAGAATAATAAAGAAAAATAATTTTCCATTCAACCATAAGATATAATTAATATTAATAACAAAATTGTGTAAATAATTGATGTTTCTAATAAAGCCATTCATTAAGGATAGACTGAAAAAATAAAAGAGTAAACCAAAGCCAACATAAACAAGACGAGTTTCGATGACATAAATATAATTAACTTGTAGATATTTGATGGGGAACAATAGATGAAACAATTTATGATAGCCAATAAGTAAAAATATCAATTAAAATCTGACTCATAAGGATACCCATAAAAATAAGTTATTATATTTCAAATCTTATGTTTTTATAGACCCAACATTATAAAGAAATATTTACTGAGTTATATATAAAACTTTAATGTCATCACTAGGCCCCACAGACTTCGTGCATTGTCTGATCTTCTTACTTGTAATTGTTAGATTTCCAAGACCAAATCTCCACCATTGATCAAGCCATTGTCACCATATCGAAGAGACATAAAACCTACTCTCTCCAAAAACAAACTATCACCCCGACTGCTTCTCAACAAGGATGTGAAGCAAGAGATCACCACATCTAAGGGACTAATAAAATAGTCACACAAAATACATAATGTCACCTCAATGCGATCCATGAACATTGACATCCACTTATCGCTACATCGAAGGAACTCCTCCTTGACTCCTGCTGACTATTGACTATCACCTCGAAACAAAAGCATGAACACCACTAACCAGAGGACTAGACACACAGGGTCAGTCACTGAACGAATGTAATCGGCTTAAGTTATCACTTGAGCAACCTGCAACCACCAAACACAAATCACCGACTGAATAGAATTTTGTTTGAGCTCTGTGATTACAACAACCTTAGGGTTTAAGTGATGAACCCTAGCATCACTCGAGAGCCAAAGTAATTCATCCTGAGTGTATCGTTCAGCTTCTGAACCTGCAAGGTACATTTCTAGATCACACATCTAACTTTTGTTCCACAACAGTTCTCACCTTTTGAAATCAATGACAATAATATGCCAATAATATCCCCCTTTGTCATTGATGGAAAAACTCTAAATGCTCATACAAAGTATAACATTGAAGCTCTATACCAATTAGGTTATTTACATAGTAACTCCCCCTATGACATACATCTCCTCTCTACTCAACATGCTCCTATATTAAGCATTTGCATCACATCTCCCCCTTTGACATCAATGTTGAAGGGTTAAACTACATACACTCACCCTGATAATATGCTCCCCTTTTGACGAACAATACAAAGAGAAAGAGAGGATTCTAAACTCCACAACCATCAAGTCGTTAGAAATCTGTAAAACAATAGTTACCTGACTTGATCATGTTGTCCTTGTCCAGGGTTAAAGAGATAATAAAAAAAGCTCCCCCTGGATGAATGTCGTATCACCAATGCTTAGTGATATTATGTGGGAGAAATTACTCCCAACTTCTGCCTTAGGTATTCAAACTGCTTAGTGGGAAGAGGCTTGGTGAATATATCAACCACTTGTTCCTTTGTATGAACATAATCCATGTTGACTTCCTTGTCTGCAACCTTTTATTTGATGAAATGATATTTAATTGATATATGCTTGGTTCTGGAATGCATCACCAGATTCTTTGAGATGTTGATAGCACTTGAATTATCACAAATAAGGGAAATAGGCTCCTTGTAGTCCACTTTAATGTCCTTTAAGGTCTATTTCATCCATAATACCTTACAACATGTAGCTATTGCAACATATTCTGCTTCAGCTATAGAAAGAGTAACTAACTCTTGCTTCTTACTCATCCATGACACCAATTTGTTTCCTAGAAAGAAGGCTCCTCCACTAGTGCTTTTCCTATCATCCACACTTCCAACCCAATCAACATCAGTGTATGTTGTGAACATGAAATCTTTGCTCTTGGGATACCACAACCCATAGTCAACAGTGCTTTTAATGTATTTGAAGATTCTTTTTACTACATTGACATGAGACTCTTTTGGTGGTGCAACCTGAAATATTGCAACCATACATATTGTTTGTATAATGTCTGGTCTAGATGCAGTTAAATATAGCAAGCTTCCAATTGATCTATACATAGTTTGATTTACTTCTGCTGACTCATATGATTTACTCAATTTGCAACCAGTTATCATGGGGGTACTATCTGGTTTGCTATCTTTCACGCCAAACTTCTTGAGCATTTCCTTAGCATATTTAGTTTGAGATATGAATATCCCATTATTAGTTTGCACAATTTGTAAACCAAGGAAAAAGGATAACTCTCCTAACATAGACTTTTCAAATTCTTCTTGCATATGTGTAGCAAATATTTGACACATTTTATCATTGTTGCCTACAAAAAATAAATATCATCTACATAAAAAAAAAAAAAACAATCATGTGCTCAACTTCTGATTTGAAATATAAATTGCTATCTACACACCCCTTTTTGAATCCTTGTTGTTGCAGGTACTGGTCCAATCTAGAATACCATTCTCTAGGTGCTTGTTTTAGACCATACAACTCCTTCCTCAATCTTCAAATGTAATCTTCTTCTTTTGAGAGCTGAAAACCTTCTGGTTGCTCAATGTAGACTTCCTCTTCAAGGTTTCCATTCATAAATGTTGATTTAACATTCATTTGGTACACCTTGAATCCCTTGTAAATTGAAAAAGCAAGAAACATTCTAATGGCTTCTAACCTTGCGATTGGCGCAAATGTTTCTTCAAAGTCAATTCCTTCAACTTGTGCATACCCTTTGCATACTAACCTTTCTTTATTCCTAACAATAGCTCCATCTTCATTCAATTTATTTCTAAATACCCATTTGGTGCCTATTACGTTCTTGCTTGATGGTCTAGGGACTAGCTCCCATGTCTTGTTTTTCTCAATATGATGAGTTCTTCTTCCATGGATTTTATCCGACTCTCATCTTTGTTGGATTCATTGAAGTTCTTTGGTTCAATATGAGACAAGAGAGAAAAATTCACTTGTTCCTTACTTCTTGTAAGTCTTCTCCTTATCTGAACACCTTCATTCTTGTCACCAATTATTTGCTCTGCAGAATGATCCTTTTGCAAATATTTCATAGGGGCTTGTTCAACCTCATCTTCAGTCTCTTCTCCTTGTTCTTATCCTTCAACTATTGGACTTAATTCATCATCATCTGATTCAATCTTTGAATTATTTCTGCTAGACTTCCCCTGGCCTGTATTTTCATCAATCTTGACATTAATGCTTTTCACAATCTTGTGCAACCTCTTGTTGTAGCATTCGTATGCTTTGCTTTGAGTAGAATATCCTAAAAATATTCCTTCATCACATCTTGATTGAAAGATTCCCAAATCTTAATCTTCTCTTTTTTATGTAGCATTTGCTGCCAAATACCCTGAAGTATTTGACTAATGCAAGCTTACCATACCACAGTTCATATGGAGTTCTATCACTATTTTTTCTTAGCAATGCTTTGTTCTGAATATATACAACAATATGAACTGCTTCCTTCCAAAAAGTATCTCCCAAATTTTCCTCATTTAGCATGGATCTTGCCATTTCCTTCACAATCCTATTTCTTCTTTCTACTATGCCATTTTACTATGGTGTTCTCGGTGTTGAATATTGTCGCTTAATTCCACGATTTTCACAGTATTCTTTGAATTCACTTGATGCAAATTCTCCTCCTCTTTCCGATCTTAGGCACTTAATTCTCCTCTCAGTCTCCTTTTCTACCAGCTTCCTAAAAATCTTAAACTTCTCAAATGTTTCAGCCTTCTCCTTTAGAAATGTTACCCATGCCATTCTAGTGTAATCATTGATTAGCAACATGAAGTATTTTTCACCTTGTAGTCCTCTTGTTCTCATGGGTCCACATAGATTAGTATGAACTATTTCCAAAGGTTTTGTGGTTGAATAATCCTTTGTTGGAAACATAAACCTCATTTTCTTTCCTTGTTGACATCCTTTGCAAATTATATTTTCAGGCTCTGCTATCTTGGGCATATTCCTAACCAATCCTTTTGAACTTATATTTACTAGATTGTCAAAGTCCATGTGCCCTAATCTTCTATGCTACAACCAACTCTCATCTGCTTGGCTAATTATACAATTGCGGCCTTTTACTTCACAAAGATTATAAAGGTTGCTATCAGTCCTTATCCCTTGGGCAACTGTCTTTCCATTTTTCCTTATCTTGTAGCCTTCAGAGTTAAATAAAATTTTGCATCCATTGTCACACATTTGGTTGACACTAAGAAGGTTATGTTTCAAACCCTCAACATAGAGGACAACCTTTGTCTTATTCTTTCCATCTAAGCTCAAGATCCCTTTACCATGAAATTTGATAATGGTATTATCACCTAGGCTTACTGACCCTTCCTTACACTTCTTGAGTTCAATGAATTTTCTCTTATCTCCAGTCATATGCTTGGAGCAATCACTATCAATAACCCAAAAATTTTGATTCTTTGCATGTAACATTGTTTGGGAAATCATAGATTGAGTAGAACTCTGCCCCTTCTCCTTCCATACCTTGTTAGGTATCTTTTCAATCTTCTTCTCCTTTATATTAGAACCTTTGGTTTCCTTTTCCTCTTTTGGGAATGAGTCTTTCTTCTTTTTAGATTGAACGTTTGGCCTTACAAACTTTGTTCTACACTCTCTAGCTATATGTCCAATTTTTTTGCAATTATAGCATACCATATTCATATCAATTAAGGGAGTGAATGGATTTTTTCTTACAAAGTTTGTATTCCTCCTTGGAATGACTCTACACTCTCTAGCCCTATGACCAAAATGATTACATGTATAGAAATACCCATAGAAGTGTGATGAGTACTTGGTCATGGCGTTCCCTTGAGCTAAAGGAGGAGATATTCTTGGCCTTGGATTCCTTTGACTGTGCACCCTTGTGAATCCCTCATCATCTATTATTTTTGTATAATCAGTGATCCCACAATAGTGGTTTACAATTTTTGGCCAAACTGGACACTGAAATTATTATTTTTAACTAAATCTTCACATCCGGGCACCTATAGCGGCTAAACTATGAGGAATTTGAAGATGGTGCAAACTAGAGTCTCATCAAATTTTTTCTATAGATTCTAAAAATATTTTTTTCAAAATTTTTGGAATCAAATTGTACTTCTTTTTCCATCTCCCATGAAAATTGATTTTTTAGAAAAACAACATTTTTAAAAGTGACGCAATCGTATAATGTATAACTTTTTTCCATGAAGGATAAAATTCTAATTCTTTCAAATTTAGATTTTAACTCTTATATCTAGTGCTTCCACTTGGTTAGATAGTTTTTTATTGAATATTTTTTCTTTAATCAAGTTTCAAAGTCAAACCAATTACAATTCAGACATAGTATGACTGTATAACGCTTAACTTTTTTGTATATGTCAAAATTTAATTTAATTTTTGTTGGATCAAGGACTTCAATATCTGGTGCACTCATATTTTCAAAAAAAATTGATAATCTTCTATTTTCCACATGTGAAGAACAAAGAAATTCATTTTCGATGAAAACCTATGTTTAATAAAACTTAAAAACAAATACATAACAAAACCAAAACATATTAAAATTATATTCATTGGATAGCTTGTTCAGGAATACCATAATAATTTGAAATAAATTTTAAATGAATTCATTTGATCCCCAAAATCTAAATCAAAAGTGATTTTTTATCAGCATTTTGATAGGTGTAAAGGAGACGCATTTATAGGTATGGTTTAAAACTAGCGAGGTTCTATCCAAGGGGGTTTGATCTAAGGTGATTTGATCAAACCCTCTTCAATTGGAATCCTTAAAATGGAACTTTTTAAGGCTTAAATCATTATATTTTCTAAAAATATGTGATTTCAGCTAAAATTCGTTCCTCTCAGGAATTGTAAACCACTATTATGACAGCACCTTCTGCTTATTCTTTGGTTGAGCAGGGGAAATGTTGTTTTTCATGTCTTCAATGAACTTCTCTTCCTCACATTTTTCTAATACGACAAACTTCTTTTTGGTTGTTAGGGAAATACTTATCATCGGGCTTTTCATCCTTAAGGATTGCATTTTTTTCAGCCCTGAGTCTTTTGTAGAGCTTTGTAGAGGCATCTACTAACGAGCTCTTTCCTTTCTCTAGTCCTAGTTCAAATTTTTATTTATTCGCCAATTTTTGAGTACTTATCAGCTCATTCAGAATGTCTGAACCACCTTTTAATTTTAGACCCTTACCGATCTGATCATTGGCTTTCTCCAATTCCTTTCTTAGGGCAACTATTTCAGCTTCAAGCTTCAAATTTCTGTCCATTTCAGATTCTCGCTTGGACTTCATTACCTCTTCTATTCTCTTGGCATCCTCTACTTAAAGTTTTAAGCTTACTACCAATTGGTTGGATTCCTCAAGATTTTGGGTCAACTTGTCGTTCTCCTTTTGAGCACGTCTTTTCAATTTTTTATTTTCCCTCTTAAGATCATCAAATTTATCTCTTATATCATCAAGATCTTCAAGAGCACTAATAAACTCTCCCTCAATATCAAAAAATTCCTCCACTTCTTCTTCATGAGAACCCTTGGCTTGTTCATCCATCTTCCCCTTTGAGTCCTTTTCCATAAAAGGAATTATTCCTATTCTTCCTCCATTACAAGAGCTTGATCTTGTTCATCATCTAAGCTATCACTAGCATTAGATGAAATGCTTTCTTCCTGAATACATGCTCTTCTTTTTCTTTCCAAAACTCCTCCGTTTAGGATAGTAAGGATTCTTCTTTTTGTTATCTCCTTCTTGCTCAACATTATCTTCTTCACCATAAGGACACTTAGATGCAAATGAAATATTATAGCACAATTAAATCATTTAAAGGGAAACTTACCTTTATACTTTTTAGATCCTCTCCTTAGTTTTCTTATGAATTTTTCCTCTTCTTCATCAACCTCTTCATGGCTTGATGTAGTGGCTACAACTTTATCTTTCTTATCAACACTATCATTTTCTCTCCTTTCAACCTTGAATGCAACTTCTCTCCTCGATGGCTCAACATCTCCCATTCTCATCTCATATACAGTGAATATGCTATGCAACTCATCAAGAGTAAGCTTATCCACTTATCTTCCTTCTTCAATTGTAGAGATCTTAGGATCATATCTATTTTTCATAGACTTCAACACTTTAGCACAACAATGTCTTCTTTGACTTCTTCTCCAAATCCTTTGATAGAGTTTACTACACCATCAACTTTTAGAAGATAGTCTACAATATTCTCTTCTTTAAACATTTTTAAGCCTTCAAATTTTTCTCTCAACACTTGAAGCTTTTCCAACTTCACTTTGATATCTCCTAATTCATAGATATCTTTCAGTTTTTCCTAGACATCATATGCAGTTTGAAAATGCATAACCTTACCATGCATAGAATCTAAAAAAATATTCATAATGGAAAACCATGCCTTTTCATTGTTCTCATAGTCCTTCTTTCTTGTAGCAATAGTGGGAAGAGTGGCAGGGAGAACATATTTGGTTTTGACTAGCATCCAGACATCTAGTCCTAGAGATCCCAAGTATCCCTTCATTAATGAACTCCACTTAGCATAGTTGGTTCCATCGAATTGAGGTGGCTTGCTTGAACCTTCTTGATTTTTCATTGTGTTCATACTACCATAATCTACTCGAGTTGATTAAGCTTTACCTAGGGAACCTAGTGCTCTGATACCAATTCTTGGAACACAATGATCTACTGAGAGGGGGTGAATCAGTAGATATTGAAATTTTTACCTCTCAATATATTTAGTGCAAAATAACTATGAGACTTCTTAATGTGTAAATAAACAATTAACAAGAAAACACATGAGAGAACATTCATGCAATAGACATATAGCACCAAATATAAATGGAAAACCCAAGGTTGGGAAAAACCACTGTGAGAAATGTTGCTAGGATCTACTGTCCTCATCTAACCTCACAAGCTTAAAATTTAGTTACAATACTTTAAGGGCACCAATCCCTTGGCTTTAGGAGCACCCACTCCCTAGACTAAGCTTCTACCCAGTTATTTGATGGCACCCACCAATCATATTTATAATGTTGAATATTACAGTTATAATGACAATTATATGATACAACTTATTTGCAACAACACTTACATGTATGTTTCCCACTCTGCAACACTCCTACTCTGCACCTCTTTATTCATCCTACATTCACCTTGTTCTTTGCATCTACTGCTTGCTCAACACCACATCCTCTTTTTCGTTAATACACAAGTTTGAATGAGCAAAACCCAAATAAAAAGCACAAACCCAATTATAATTTTTGATTTTTGTTTGGTTTAGCTGGTTCAGGCATAGTGAATTTATCTTTTTTGATCACATTCCCTACACTCTACCTCCTCCACCCTTCTCTCTCACATTAAAAACTACTTCAACACCACAAGTTATACCTGCAACACAGTTATCTCACTTTTCTTTGCTAACCACTAGACACTTCCTTGAGTCATGCACCTTTGAAAGACTATGACTTGATGCAATGATTAGGGTTTTATTTCTTTCTTCTTCAGGAAGCATACACTGCATCGAGCGATACCCACATTAAATCCTATCTCTAAAAGTCTTCTAATATTGGTCAACTATAATCCCAAAATCAGATATGAATTTAATGTATTCTTCTATGCATAAGATTTGAACCCAAACTCTGTATGCTTAACACTCTATGTCGTTGTTCTATAACTCAAATCACTAATTAAGACTAGCATTGGGGCAGGTAGACCAATTAATTTCATTCTTCTGGTTGGTTGCTAGTCAAAAATTGCTTTCATGGACTTAACCATTTAAAGCCATCATCTTCGAATTTTGACCATAGATCTTGTCACTTTGCACCACAATCCAAGGTTCTCCATTCATCATCATCCTTTGAAACACTACCATTGGATCAGTCTTCCTTTAACCAAGCGTCATTGATCTTTGTCTGTAGCACATTACCTTATCAGGCTGAGTCACATTTGGGGTCATGATGATAAATACCATTCTCTTCAATCAGCTATCTTCTACCTGAGCATCCACATCATCTCCATGTAAATCCACAATAAGGATATGAATTGCCAAAATGATCAATTGATCTTCACCACTTGTCATTACACATCACCAACTAACTTCGTTACTCCCCAGTCGGGTCCCACCAAGTGATTGCCATGCATTTCCATGTCAAAGGAACATCCAAGTGACTACCACTGAGATTCACTTTTTGCTCTAACGAGGTACCCAATGAGATGTTGAAGGAACTAGGAAAAGAGTCCCTTTGAAACCCAACAATCACTTCAATGAAGATCTATTGGTATATCGAGGGGACAACAAAATCCCTCTCTGAACCGACATTGTCCCATCAATAGCTCCACCATTCTTCATATGCCGCCACATGTACATGGACGATGTCATCACTAGGCCCCACTGACTTTGTGCATTATCCGATCTTCTTACTTGTAATTATTATATTTCCAAGACCAAATCTCCACTGTTGATCAAGCCATCGATGCCATGTCAAAGATACATAGAACCTATGAGCTCCAAAAAAAACTGTCACCTCAACTGCTTCTCAAGAAGGATGTGAAGCAAGAGATCTCCACTTCAAAGGGACTAATAAAATAGTCACGCCGAACACACAATGTCACCTCGATGTGATCCACGAATATCAACATCCACTTATCGCTACATCAAAGAAACTCCTCCTTGACTTGTACCGACTATTGACCATCACCCCAAAACAAAAGCACGAACACCACTAACTAGAGCACTAGACACACGGGGCCAATCACCGAACATATGTAATCAACTTAATTTATCACTTGAGCAACCTGCAACCACCAAACACAAGTCACCGACTAAATAGAATTTTGCTTGAGCTCTTTGAGCAACCTTAGGGTTTAAGTGATAAACCCTAGCATCACTTGAGAGCTGAAGTAATTCATCCTGAGTGTATCTTTCAGCTTCTGAACTTATAAGGCACATTTCTGGATCACACATCTGACTTCTGTTCCACAATAGTTCTCACCTTTTGACATCAATGAAAATAATATGCCAACATTTAGCTGCTTCACCTGAACTTTCGCTCAGATTTGTAAACATAAACTAAAAAGAAAATAATTACACATAGCATTTGTATTAATATTATAATTAATAATGAAAAAAATTGTATAAATAATCTATGTTTTTATCACACCATTCATTAAAGATAAATTGAAATAAAAAATTAAACTAAACTAGAGGCAATATAAACAAGACAAATTTATTTAGCCTAACTATGATTAAAAACTTGTATATCTTTGATTGGGAATGATAGATCAAATAATTTATAACAGTCAACAATTAAAAATCTCTATTAAAAATCTGACTGATAAGGATACCAATAAAAATAAATTATTCTCTATCATGTATTGAATCTTTTGTTTTATAGACCCAACAATATAAATAAAAGTTTACTGAGTTTATATATTTAAGGCCTTTGATGGGTATACTATGAAGAAAAGGGATAAGCTACAATAAAAAAATTGTTATAAAATCGTGAAAAGTACACATACGACATCAATTTTATGGTTCTATTTGAAGCACTTCCAAATAAGCATATTCTTCTGCTAATAATTTGAGCCTTCTTTTAATACCATCCCCCCTTGCTCATTGTTGATCCTCAACAGTCCATTCCGACCAGTAAAATCCTCTTGCAAATCATCTTGTCCATTACCTGGTAGCAACATGCAAAAGGTGATTTATTGAGGTCAAGGATATTTGATCTACACATTTCCCATTTTTTCGTCTGCAGGTATAGAAAGTCTTTAAATAACATAAATCAAAAAACAAAAATCAAATTAATTTGGCCATTGGATGGAGATCTATTTACCTATTGAAGTTTTCTCATTTTTGATCCTCAACAGTCCATTCTCGCCAGTAAAATTCTCTTGCAAATTGTCATGTCTGTTAGGGTAACAACACGTAGAAGGTGATTTATTGAGGTTGATGCTATTTGGGCTGCACATTTTTTATTTTTTGTTTGTAGGTACTTCAAGTCTTAGAATAACACAAATAAATTAAAAAAAAATCTGGCCATCAAACAAAACTCTATTTACTTGCTGAAATTTGTGCCCATGGTAAGACACCAAAGAATCAAAAGCATGATACAAAGGCGAGAAAGAGGTTGTGATGGTTGCAAATCTACTACTGTGTTACCTTGGCTCTCCCACAAACATGATTTAGGGATGATGAAATCTTAGATGACAGCGCTCGACATATATGCATGCAGAGTTAAAGCAGAAAACCATCTGCATACTTATCCAAACGGTTATTTGAATTCTAAAATTTTTGAAGCTGAATTGCACGTCCACACTCAAGAAACTCTAAATATGGAAACTACATTCCACGTCCAAACAACAAACATTCAAACTGCCTTCCACGTCAATCTATGGATATTGGACTTGACGAATGATCATTTTTTTATTAATAATGACTACAATCTATTTTCCTGGTGAGATTTCAATAGAAATTTTTATGTACATGGATGTCTGTGATTGTAGTGTTACATCTTTCAACACAATTATTCACTTTTTTCTTAATTCCTGCTAGAACCAATCCATTCTACATTGGTTCCTTTTGCCTAGAAATTAGTTCACTAATTTGAGAAATTCTTTGAAATTGCGATCTCTTATAATTAGCTCAGCTTGTTCTAGAATTTCATGGCCTCACTATTTTTCTTGGTTTATAACCATCTCCACCTAGTGATACTAAAACTTTCATGTTTTGTTTCTCCAAGCCACAACTTATAAATATGTGATTATATCTTTGTGATTACCACCTAACCAAGTTCTTCTTGGTTGTAATACAAGGGTTTGGTTAGACTGTAAATCTATTACAACATATAAAAAACCCTACAATGAATAAGGTGACCATTAATAATTTGTATCTTCAGGTCAATCCCCCAAGAGAGTTACTAAAAATCTATTGGTTAACAAATTAATCACTACTTTTAAGTTATAGATTACGCTATGTACACTTGACTATAGGAATAATTATTTACCATCAGTTGGGTAAATTATTTCTTTTGAAAATAACTTCCTCTGAATTTTAGAGGTAGAAATCCCTTGTTGGATAAAGTTTTATTATTTTCTAAATTTAAAACTTACCACGTGTATGCTTTTGACCAAAAATCAATTAAAGGTTAAAGTGATATCGATAATTTTATCATATTTAAAGAACAATTTACACTCATTTATAAAATGAACTATTTATGAAACCAATTAAAAAACTAGCTAATTTAAGTTCCAAGGAGCATGAACCAATGAATTTATCAACTCATAAATGATTCCCATCCTAAGAATATCAGACACTTAAAATAGATTTTACACACACACATAGGTCTAATAGCCAACAAAACCAATTATAATGCACATATTATAATAAATTTCTAATAGCCAACAAAACCAACTATAATGCACATATCATAATAAATTTTATTCCAAAATTGAGTGCTCACATACTTATAGTACCCTCTCAAAATTAACCAAAATTATGTTCACTTCCTTTTAAATTCTTCTATTACTTAGAGAAAATTAGAGAGCAAGGAAGAAGAAGAAAAAGAAGACCCTTTCTTTGTTGTAACTTATATATTATATACATGCAAGAGTAACCAAGTCTTGTAAAGTAATTGTTTCTTGGAGGTTAAAGAATCCTTTAAAATATCAAAAACTTTAACTCACTTTACAAATTAAATTTCATATTATAAAATGACAATAAAACACCTCATTATTGAGGTGAAACATTACTAGAGTCCTCGTCATTCATCTCTTGTGATGATTGGGTTGATTGTGTGGCACACTTGGAAGGATTTGACAATCAGTGGCATATCGCTATGTTGAGGAATGATAACATTCTTGGTTCTCAACTTCCACAATGCTTTGTTTCCTCAAATCAAATCCAATTTTCTAGAGAAGGTTGTTAAATTCCCAATATATTGAAATAGGACGGAGTCAATATTGCTCAATTTTCTCATATGGTCAACACAAAATATTGTTTATCAAACATACCTTCAATTGTTTCTTTAAAGCTATTTTTTATTGTCTAATATCTTCATATTGATAATAATATCTCTTTTGGAGGTGGACATTGATGGCTAAGAGATTTTTCTAAATATCTACTCTAATTTGATTAGAATCTTTGATTAATTTGTTCTACTCCAAGGTGTTTTGTTTTAAGAATGAAAATTTGCATTCTATACTCTTCTTCCACATAACATTGATTATCATCAACATTAGGCAATATTTGTTCAACTACTAATCTCTTTGATTCTAGTTCAATCATTTCTTAAGATCGTTGCCAATTTTTAGCTAGATTAACTCTCCATGCTTTGTTGTAATTTCATTATCAATTTATTTCCTTTTAATATCTTAATATCTTCAAAAAAAATCTCCATTTCCCCAATGAATTTAACTCCCCTGACCATGATATCCTTAACTTATTTTTGGGTGGTTTTTTCCATAAGATTTATATGCATGGACTTTATCAATTACCTCCTTTCTATTGGATAAATTTAGATCAAAGCAACTTTGATCTAATAGGGGGCTGAGCTAAGAAGTCAATGAGATATTTCAAACAATTAGTTAATGCATTAATATGTTGATTTAGCTATTTTTTCTTTTTATGTCCTTTCCACCAACTTAGTAGTTGACGCTTGAAAACTATGGACATCTCCATCCCTTGTAGAAGGCCCCAAATTGATCCTAGTTATGTTGAAATATTTTATAGTCATGTAGATAGTATCCTTTTGTGTAGAAGGGCGAGCAACTTAAACATACATATTTCTAGAGGAGTGATCACTTAGTAGTCTAGAAGTAGTTTTAGGATTTTTAGGCTAAGGGGTTCTTTGGAGCAATTGAACTACAATATACTTACTTGAGACTCTTAATTCAATAATATTACTCTTTCTTGTCAAGGATTTCTCCAACCATGAATCAACAGGGGACAAGAAACATTCTTGGTATTTGGGGAAGAAAATTGGAGAGATATCCTAAGAGGTGGGGTGCCAAATGCCTCAACCTCTAGAGAGGAAGATGAGTTTGTTTCAATTTGCATAGAAGGGTTTTGAGGAGCATTAGGGGGAGGAGAATTGGGAAAAGAATATGAAGAAGATGAATTACTTACTTGGGACAAAGATGAGGATATATGAATAGTGTTCTCATCTCCCATTTCTTCTAGCACATGACTTAATCTTCTTTTTTCTTTATCCCTCTAAGTTGTTCCTCTTGCGGACCCTTCACAATTCTTTTTCGGATGTATTTTCTCTAGTGCATATTTTTCATCACCTCCACCGCCACTAGAGGTAGGTTGTTATGCAATATATTTTTTTGGAAAAGGAGATTGGGATCTCCTTTGAATACTTTTTTCCTGTTGTATGTTTTTCCCAATTTGTTGAGGGGTGGGATTCTGTTTTTTTTTACTTATTCATCACCCATTCCTCAACTCTTTTGAGAAAAAAATATAGTCTTAGCTTCAATAGTTTTAAGTTCCTTCATACTCCAATCTATTGGTAGAATAGGCCAAGTTTGTATATGTTCAGTGAAAATGGGATCAATTATGGTTGATTCATCATCTTAAATGCCTTGGATATCCCAATTTACCTTGAAAGTTATTTACCTTGAAGATAATCTCATCCATCCTCTTTTTCGTACTTCAAATTCATCATCGCAATATGCCTAATATTCTTCTAACTCTGGAAGATAATGGAAACCAGGTCCTAGTTGTAGGTTGTTTTTGACAGTTTTATTGTCAAATGGAAGCCTCCTTTTAAAAAATTGTATTATATATTTTACAAGGTCTTTATATTGTTCAAAGCATCAAACATAGAACTACATTGATAATGTGATAGGTCGATAGGGAAGGGGATCCTTGCCTTCTTCCTCTCATTACATCTTTTATTTACCTCAGCCACTTGCCTATATACTCCAAAGAGAACACACCTATCATCAACATACTTCAATAGCTTTTAGGGTAGACTAGATAAAGACCCACAACTCTTCTTTAAGTGAATATTTGAAATTATATAAAGTAGCTACCATAATTATTAATTAATTGAGCAATTTTTAGGGTTATTCTCAAACTCATGTCTCCTTGGATTTCTCTTAATTACCATTTGCATGGAGATGGAATCATTCACCCTCTTGAAGCTCCTATAGCTCCTATCTAATTGCAATTTAATATAGTAATCATAAATTTGATTGGAGTCATCAAGTACACCCTTTGGACGAAGCCTTGGCCAAGGCCTTATGCAAGTAATAGCATAAAAAGGATAGAACATGTAGAAGGCTCTATTTAATTAAAAATGAGTTATTTTCAAATGAATTTGATTGCTAATTAGGTTGGCCCAATAAATGAATTATTGGTCATGAATTATCACAATAATAAATAGATACATGTCCACTCTTCCAAATCATGGGCATTTTCATTACCTCTTAGCTTGTGAAGGAAAACTATGATATTTGAAATCTCCTCTATGAAATGGGACCAATGCAATCTCTTTACAAGCTGATACTTCCCCTTTATTGTTGTTGCCAACCATTAACGAGTAATTATATTCTTGCATTGACTTTTCTTTTTCATGAAATGTTGGTAAGCAATGGTGAAGTCAATATTAGGGAATTCATCTCTTTGAGGTAGCTAAAGACAAGTACTGAAACTATTGCTGCTCAATCTCACTACCAACTTGTTATCACTAGTTCTCACTTCCCGATTTTGAGGATCATAGTGATTTATGCAAATTATAGGACCAAATTTGAATATTGCACTACTGAAAAAGTGACTGCTTGCAACCACTTTCAATTAACCTTTGTATGATTGGGGATGTATTTTCCTTTACTATCCTTTCCCAAAAATCCTTTAAATTGACATGCCCTAATTTCGTGTCACCAATTTTTAAGAGAGTGATAAATAAACTAGACATATTCTTATAACCTAGATATTTGAACTTCATTTTGACTATGATGTGAGGATTATTAGAGGATATATGAGTTTGAAGAATTTAGATTTTTCCCCAAGCCCTATGTTGTGTTGGTGTCTTATGAAACTTAATCAATTATCATCTTTCAACTTCCAACAATAGACTACAAATAAATCTATAAACGTACCTTCAATTTAATGAGAATTTATATGGTCATAATTTCTTTGAGTCCACTCTAAAAATTATCCTCTGCTCATTCAACCAATTTTTTGTTGATTGCTTGTCAAAATGAATCTCTTTAATGCTCAAGTATATTTATATTTAATGCTCTTAGGCCAAGATGGAGCACTAATGGAACACCTAATATTGATGTGTGTGATCTTTCTCTTTGACAACCGATTCAGACATTTTTTTAATTTCAAATAAGCTTCAACTCAGAAACTCCATCAAATATTTGAGTGGTTTTGAGAACCTCATTGAGTCTAAAAAAGATTTGAAACCTCTCAGTTTTTTTAAAGAATGTTTTTTCTATGAAAATAATCCTTTTTCAAAGCTTTGATTAGGTACTTGTAATCATTTCTTAGAGGGATTCATAAAATTGTCAATTTTCCATAAGGTTGTGAGATCGAGTCTCAACAATGGTTTTGAAACCTATGAAAAACTATGAAACACTTTACCAACTCCTTTTCAATCCTTCAATAGCCTTCAATATTACCCTCCTAATGAAAATTGACAAAACTTTACACATGATTGAATCAATTTACAAATTCATGTCAGCTCTAGACTAGGTTGTGAAAACCTTGTCGAAAGTCGAAAGGGTTCTTGAAACTTGGAATAAATCCGACAAAACACAAATAAGGAAAATTTACCCTATAAAAATTTGAATTGTTGGATTTTTACAAGGTTAGGGTAACCTCTTCAAGTTCTGAAATAGTTCTAAGAACCTTCCCAAAAGCCAACAAATTTTATTGAACTTCCTAGTTTTTTTACAAGACTTCACCAAAAGCAAGGTTGTCAAAAACTGAGGCAACAATACCTTAACATGAAAGTGATTAAATATCCAAATTTTATTCTAAGAATTTAGGATTATTCCATATATACTCTAAAATAAGAATTAAAAAAACTTGATAAAATTCAAGTGAACTCAAGTTAAATAAACACATTCAAAGGAAACAATCACTTTGTGAGTTTATTTAAGACACAATTATCCATAATCACCAACAATTTGGATTAGTGGAAAACTAGGTAAACATAGGAAACATCCTTTTATTTGCCACTAAATAGGATGGGTTAAGACATCAAATATACCATAAGAGTCACAGTCTGACCAAAAGATCTAGGTATGGTGAGAGGGTCAAGTGAATCCATGTCATTCTCCTATACATCCTTCTATTGCCCAAACATTGGTATTTTTCCACATATTTAAGGTGAAGCATCAAATTAAACAATGGGGATTGTAGATAAAACAACATATAATGACCAATGTGGACATGTGCAATCTAGCAAGGGACATATCCATCCCACAATTACATTATATCATCATCAATAAATATAACCTTTAATCCAATCATAGAAAAATTAGAACAAGGAAAGATTTAATAAAAAAGTGGATATTACAAGATTGAATACATGAATTTACCTCACTAATATATTAATTTTTTAATTTTATAAGTTTATTAAAAAATAAGAATTTTAAAATTTATATAAATTCTAAAAACATAATTAAGAAAAATTTAAAAAATGAGAAATAATAAAAAATATCTAAAAAGTTAGCTAAAGGAGAAGAAAAGGAGTTAGGTGTATGAGGAGCAATTTTGATGAAATTGGGCTCAAGACAATTTATCCACAAGGTGCTAAAATATTGGCTAGGTCTTGTATATATATTCAAAGTTCCTTCAATCTAATCCAAGAGGCTTTATCTAAGCAACTTCAATTGAAGGCCCTTACTATTAGGTGTCATTTAGCTACTCACATGATTTGATCTGAGAGAACTTGATCAAAGCTCCCTTATATTGAACCTTGATGCTATTTAGGGGATTGAATCTACTTAAATCAAATCCCCTCTTGATTGTATTGGAGCACCGCATAGTTGCTAATGTTTGATCTAAATAGACTTGATCAAAGGCCCTTAAATTGAACATCCACATGAATTTAGCAAACCCACTAATTAGACATTATTATGATTTTACTCATGTATGTTATTATCCTCCTTTCTTATTCTTCCATTTATCTTGTATGTACTTATAATTTTGCCTTTATTTATGATATATTTTTTGTGTATTTCCTCTTCTCATTTAATTATCTACATTATATCTTATATTATGTTTTCTTGGTTAGGGGCATGTTTCCCTTTTGTTGTTACATGTTTAGCTCCCATGTTTTCCTAGATTTCATGTTTAGTTTCTATCAAATTCCTATATGCATCAGTTTTGATTCCCTTATTGTCATATATTCCATATTTACCACTTATATTTTCATATATTTCCTTATTACCTTATATGTTTCCATGTTACATGATTTATTATGTTCTTGTATTTCATATGCTTCATGATTATGATGCCTAACCCTTATGTTGTTCATATGCCATGATTATCATGTTAATATTTTCTTATAAATCTTTATTACAATCAAATGCTTCTCATGTTTACATATTAAGATTCCTTGTATGTCATAACATTTGCATGTTTCCTCATGGTGATACCACTCAAATCTCATGCTATCATATTTAAATGCTTACATGTTTATCTTATACTCACATGTCTTACATATTCGTGACACTTAGAATTCTTATATGCTATAATTATATGTTATGATAAATGTCACATGCTTATATCATTACTTCTTTCTTATGCTTATGTGATCATCAATCAATGTTTATGGATATGGATATTATTATCTTCCTTCATTGGGGCCATCTTGGATTTCACTTAGTATATGTACTTTCATGATAACATCTTGCTATCCTCTTACACGCTTATCATATAATATCTTTTTCCATGAGTATATGATTTAATAATGATTATCTTTTTTTTCTCCTTTCCTCCAATTCCTTGCATCCTTCATATGCAACTACTTCGAGGGGAATATATGTCACTATTTTTTTTTTTCGAGTTATATTTTGTAGTGACAATCTCATAGTCATTCTCTTGTTGAAGGGAGCTTTAATAATCACCATTTACTGTCAAAATATTTAGCTTAATTGGAGCTCTACCACCTATCTACTTAGTTTAAGCCTTTTTTAATTTTCACTTAGATTAAATATTTTTCCCTTATCCTCTTTACTTTTTCTTATTCAAAAATTAATTTTCAAGTAGGTTGGAGTTAGTGCCTATTTTAAATGTGTTACATATGCTACTCATTAAATGATTTTATTTATTTATTTTAAAAGGGATAAAATACTCATGACAAGGAGAATAAAAGCAATATGTTGCTTTATCTATTTAAAAAATATTTATTTTTCATATTGAATACTTGATTTTACTTTGATATGCATCTTCATAATTTAGTTAACACACAAATCAATGTGGGGGAAAAATGTAATAGTGAAAATCACATACTTGTGCCCTTCTCTTCATGTTTTGGGCTTGTTGGCACCTAATTTTGTTGTGTCTAATTTTTTCCCTCTTCTACTTTAATTGTCTACATTTTTGCTTTGATTGCCCATTTGAAAACCAATTTGAGATACCTAAATACGTCATTGTGTCTTTAATACTTCTATTTGGGGTTCCATTTACTTCTACTTAAGTTAGTCCCCTAAAATTCCAAACCCAAAAGTTTGGCTAAGTCAAAGGGAAGATAGTTGTTGTTAGTTCCTAGTGTATTGGGAATCTTAAGAACTCCCTGGGTTATTGGTTCCCACTCCACCACTAATAGGATAATTTAGTAGGGTGTCAAAATTTTAATATTTTTTTGGCATGTAGCATGAGATTATCACGACCCCCAATAGGCATTGAAAGGTGGCTAATTGAAGTGTAACACTAAGGAAGTGAAGTGTGTGCACGTGAAAAATGCAAGCAATGATGTAAATATGCCATTTTTTATGCCTACCTCCTTTGCAACATTATGAATGCTACAATGACCCTCCCTAACAAATTTTAATTCTTTATCCATGAATCCAAGGGTAGAATGTGATGCCATGCTACATTTATTCATCTACAAGTATCCTTTTTTCAAAAAACCTTTTCTAGACATATTTTGCAGTAGATTTTGTGAGGTATTTTCTTCTTTCCTTTGTAAATTTCATCATTGTGTCATAGTTTAGAAGCTTGGGGAATGTTCACCCATGTTTCTTGTCAACTAGATCGAATTTGTAATAGATGCTTGTTTGTTGTCTATTGGTGAACGTTGTGGTTAGGGTTTCCCATTTGACACAAATTTCTAACACTTGGTAGACCTTCTTGTTGTGGGTATATATGCCTTGGTGATCATATTTTGGAAGAGGATAACATTTTTTTATAGATATTGGTTATAGAGCCAATAGAGGAGAGATATTCACAGGAAGCCCTAGGGTTTTGAATTTTAGTTTTGGGTATAGCTATTTTTTATTGTAATAATCTAGGTTCATCCCAAAAAAATTTAATAAAACTTGTAAGCTTTATAGATCTACAAATCAATGTCATAATCAACCTTCATTAAGTGTCTCCATGTGTATGGTGTGCATTTTTGGATGTGTGTTATTTAGTTGGCCAACCAAACAATTGTAAAATCCTTGCAAGGATATTTCTAGCATAATAAAAGAAATGTATGGGCATGCTTATAGATTACTAAGTAGACTCACTTAATATTCTACTATTATTTATTATTTTTTGAATGTATGAGTAAAACCTAGCTTTCTTATGCATTTTTGAAGACTTAGTCTTGTGTGATACCTTGATTAATGTGTTACAATGGTTTCAATTATTATATTTTTTGTATGAACAAATAGACTTTGTTTCCCAACTAGATAAAGGAATTGGTCTATAACAAGATTTCCCTCCCACCATCCTCAACACATTTTAAAATACATCAACTCAAAATATTTTCAATTTTACTAGTTTGTGTGCTTTACTACCATGTTTGATTGAATATAACAACATAAGGGGATAATGTAAACTATATTCTCATACACTCATATGGAAGATCATATATTATAAGAGGGTATTTAACCTTGATTCTCCCAAACCGACGTACAAGCATGAAGTGACAACCAAAATTTGGGTGCACTATGCAATGGATATGGTTTATGTCAGGGTGAATGTTATGTTCTTGTATTAAAATCTATTACAGATTCTTAGGGAAATCCCCCTTGATCTTGTAGAGCCAAAAGTGAAGGAGATATTACCCACCTCAATAATTGGTCCTATGAATGGGAATAATGGAAAGATCAATCAAATGGTGTCAAAATAGTAAGAGCGTTAGATCAAATAAAAAAAATCCAAGAACCTATTAAATGATTTAATTATACCCATTACCAATGAAGTGATTTAACAAAGATCAAATGAAATCAAATCAAGAGAATAATAACATAAATAGAATTAAGTCTACGTTTACCTCACACAAAGAATGTAAAACCCTTACTCCATTGTTGAAAATGTGAGATTATGCCTTAGGATATGTGGATTTCTCATGCTTAGCATAATCTATTTGTGCAAAATCTTGATGATAATGTGTTATAAGAGCTTTGATTTCCAAATTGAGGAGATGAACAAGGAATGAATGCTTGTTTTATGTCAAGATTTGAGATCAATGATTGAGGATGAAAGACTAGATCAAGGGTTGAGGATGAATGAGAGCCAAGAGGCCATGCATGTTGAAGAAGAGTTGAGTTAACTAAAGTTCCTTATTTTTAGGAGAGATATTTTCAATTGGAAGATATTTTTGAATTTAAATTTGGAATAATAAAGAAGGGATGTTCTATTTTTGGAGGGAATGTGCAACTAAATAAATTAAACAATCTATTTAATCTTGGAAGAGAATTTAGCTAATTAAATAATTTGGAAATTATGTAAGTATGTGAGGTAAGGAAGAATGCACGATATTTAATTAAATAATTAAAAACTATTTAATTATACATACATGAGAGGAATATTTGAAATTAATTGAATGATAAAAGTTATTTAATTAAAGTGGATGATGAAAAATGATTTAATTAATTAAATAATTAATTTATCTATTTAATTAAAGGTGATGAAAGGAAATATGATGAATTAAATAAATAATTAAAATTATTTAATCAATAGAGGAAAATAGATTAGTTTAATCAAATAATTAGAAATTATTTAATTAAAAATAATGAATGGGGTGATGAGTGATAATAACTGAAAATAAAGAATTAGAATAATGTGTGATGTGTTATACTTTTTCAAGTGTCAATATTTTGCCCCTCTTTGAGACAATGTACCTATTATATTGTTTCAAATACATGAAATTGATTTTGGAAAAAATATAGTAATAATGATGCCCCGCTGTACCCCAGTGAACGAAGGAATGATGAGAGGATGGTTTCCCCCTTGAGAGATCGACCAAAAATAATAATTTTTAGGTTGGGCTCATGACAGGTAAATTGTATAGGTTCGATGAAGAAGGAGATGAAAATTAGGTTTAGGTTGGGGAGGAAACTAATCGGGAAGGTTAGATTATGGTGAAAAAGGGATGTGAGGGGTGGGATTGTTAAATATAGGGTTTGAAGTTCTATATATATCCCCTTAGGGATCATTTCCAACTCATTTGCACCCTCCTAGTTTAGAATTTCCAGAGCTTTGAGATCAATTTTTGAGTGAAGCTATTGTAGAAATGGCTGGTTTACCATGTACAATGCATTGAGTTTATAGAGTATGACAGTTCTAGCAACCAACTGGAGCACTCCCTTTGGTATGTATCAAACCCTTTCATTGATAAATTTCATTTCAAGTGTCAAAAATGTTAGGTCTAGGGATTTAATCAAATGTGTCAATCTAGGATTGACTCTTTTGAAACCCGATGTGACGCTTTTGAAACCCAAAGCGACATAATTGACATTGTCAAGTCACTTTTGACAAAATGTTATGCTATTGAAAAATTTCTTGCATATAATTGGCATGTCGCAACACCTTTGAAAAAGGTTTGTAAATAATTTTTGTAAAGTGACACATTTGAAAAAAAGGTTGCAAATGACTGGAAAAAACCTATCAGGTTGCATTTGAAACAAAGAGTTGTAAAATTAGGTATTTTTCCAAGTTTCAACAAATTTATGTTGTGTGTGTTATGTGTACAAGTTGTGTTAGATCCTATTTTGTTGAGGGAGTGTCGTCCTACTGTGTTGCAAAGAATCACATATCTCATTGATTTGGGTGTAGAGTTCCTAGGTGCTTCCAAATTATATCACATTGCCTTCATGTCAGAGATTCAAGCACACATGGCATTCATGACCATCATTGTAGAGAGGTGACATAGTGAGACATCATCTTTCAAATTGTTGACTACGGAGGTGAGCACACTCTTGAGGACATATAGAGGATCTTTAGGATCCCAATCGATGGTGCTCTAGTTGTGTATGACACTGATAGTGGGAAGGAGGTTTTGCAACAAGTCTTCCATGATGAGGAGATAGACCTAACATGAGTGATCAAGGTATATGATAATCTCTTGTTGGTTATAGGAGGCCTAATTTTTTGAGTTATAGTACCCAATTGGTAATCACAAGGATTCTCAGTTGGATGGGGTCACATCCTTTATAAGATGTTAAAAGATGTATATACATGGGTTCCATGTGTGCTAACCCATTTGTATTATGACATGCAACAAGTGGTGTATAGGTTAGCTACTAGTTTTTCATCTAGTGTTACATTACTTCATGTATGGGCATGAGAGAATATCACTATCAAGTGACCATTAGGACAAGTTGATCGACATGTAGGAGATCGTATGTTTATCACTATGATACCTTGTTGACTCAATGTTGCTTAGGTGACCTTGACTATTGGAGAAGGTGTATAGATGACATGGATGCTTGCATTTAGAGGTCATGGTTACAGTGTGAGGCATGGGATGATGATCCCATGGAGCTTATATTTTGTCGATACACCATATGGCTAATTGGCTAGACTCACCATATTTTGGAAAGATATCTTATTAGCAGGGTCAGGAGATAGTTTTTAGAGACACAAGATGTCCCTCAAGAGATAGTTGTGTTTGCTCGCACCCAACAAGGGATTGGTGACTAGGGACCGATGACTAGCCCTCATGTGGTCATGGTAGAGTTTGTTGGGTTAGGATTTATTCAATGGGAATGGGATTTGGAAGTGGAGGATGCAGGTACTACCATAGAGTATGACACATAGTGGGAAGTGTAGAGACCCTTAAGATTCACACACCCATATGGTGGGGTGATGAGGTGTCAAAGATGAGAGGTGGAGCTAGTTAGGGCTCATTGAGTGTGGTAGTAGGTGGAGGCAGCTAGTGGTAGCAAAGGTGGAAGAGGAGGAGGTCCTAACCAAAGTGAGGTTGGTTTTAGTGGAGATGATGGATAGTAGGTGGTAGCCATAATGGTAGGAGGTGATGGTGACGTGCGGCTTAGAGTCACACTTTCAAAGAGAGACCGGGACCATAGGGAGAGGGGTGGATATAAGACAAAGAGGGACATCCTCTCAATTCAACTAGCATAGAGGACAATCGAGCAAGATGTTGAGGTAGTTTGGTGACAACATGCTAAGGCACATGTAGCGTAGTTGATTGTTGAGAGGGATACCAAGAGAGGGCATTGACAATAGTTGGAGGTGAATGGTGGGGGTGTAGTGGTCCCAATGGACAAATATGTGAGTGAGATGAGGACACTAACATAGGACACCACATACTATTGTACATTGTATGAGGTATTAGTTCTTGTTGAGAGGAGATAACCCAAGTTATTTCTGAGGAGTGGGGTGGTAGGATCAGTTGGGAGATCTAATGGTTTAGTGGGTCATCTATCACTGGTTCCACCTCATCCAATGTAGCTAGTGTAGCCAATAAGATAAGACTTGTGTGCATAGAAGGAAATTATGTAGTAGGTTGCTCCTCATAATCCTCCTTCTCCTAGTAAGGAAGAGGAGAGAGGGGGGATCTATGTAGATATATAAAGTATAGGTATTTTGATGTAGACACATTTTTATATTCTTGTGAGTATCTATGTATATTCATGACTCTTGATAACCCTTTGTACAAACACTTATAAATTCACTTTGTATCATGACATATTTTTTGACGATGTATATATGAGATGAGACTAGATTTTGATGTGATTATGATGTTTATTTGCTTGTGATGGAAGTCTATGTGATTCTATGATACATCAACATATCTAAAGGTTTCTATATGATTTTATGATGTATGATGGATGGATTATGATGATGCTTAGAATAGTTGATGACATCATGTGATATTATAAATATTTTGTATTTTTTATGATGTATATGATGATTCTATAATTATACAAGATGCATGATGTTATGGTTATGGATGCAGGATGTATGATGTAATGATGGACTAATGCTTTGTGGATGTAGCATGAGATGGATTTTTATTTTGTTTATTTCATGATATTTCTATAGAATAGTTAGTATGATGAGTAGGATAGAATAAATTACTTTGGATAATGATGGATAGATTGATAGATGATTAGATAGATAGATAGAATAATGGATGATGTTGATCAAATATCGATGAAATATATAGTTATTGGTATGATTTGGTCTTTATTGTAAAATAGGATGGGAAAGATGATTTTTATTTTGATTTTACTTATGCTAAATAATGTAGAGAAACCCTTATTTTTATGTAGAACATAGACACTACACACCAAGGTATGAAGAACCAAGATGATGTTGCATCTATTGCATGTACTTTAACTCTACAAACAAATAGGAGTACCCTTGTTCATACCTGACATATAGAAACCTTGTTTGATCATGTGAGAGAATGAAGCTTCAAATGAAGTTAGTCCTATGCACAAAAGTTATAAAGAGCCTGATATACAAAGTTCATTGTATTTCCTAAAACTACCCCTACACACACAAGGCAAGTATTCACCATGGTAGTATTACAAGAACGTCTCACAAACACAAAAGATGAAACCAATGACTATGCCCCATTATGTACTCCTCTAGACACACCAATAAATTGAAGATCAAGGTGGCTTCAAGTACGTGATGGAATGAGACAAAAGATAAATCAAAAGAAATGATTGACTGACAAAACATATCAAAGCATCATATCTCTTGCCAAAGAGATTATAATTATTGATCCATGATTGTGCCTATTATAGTAATGATTCATCCATTAAGGCAATGATGTTGGATGTTAAATTCAATGCTTTATGCAATTGGTATGTAGGTAGTGGGTTTTGTTGTCACATGAAATTGTACCCTACTAAAAATAGGCTCAACATTCCAATGACACAATGGAAATTACCTCAAGGTGTGGGACCTTGCGAGTTGAGCTCAAGTCTTTGGAGAAGGTAAGCTTACTCTTCTGATCAAATTGTGAATGTTTTGGTCCAACCTAACACATGAAATCCTACCACTATCCTATTTTAATCAACTCATAGGAGATATTGGATAGAAGGAATGCATAAGAATGGAAAGGGGAGGTGATAAACCAAGACAATAATGTGTTTCTTGTAAGAACTTATGAAAAGCAACAACAGGATCAAGAGACTAAACATAGCACAAAAGAGAGAGACAAGATGAGAGAATATGATGATTGTATTCTCAATATGCATGAAGATGCTCAATTTCAAGCATGTACAAGGCTTTCTTATAAAGGAAAGCTAGGACACAATGAAGGGCCATGAATGAGACAAGTGTCCCAATCATGTGCAGGGTAGGTAGAAATAAATATTAGATAATTCCATGAAAGGTGGATCTCCCACCTAAAGTGGAATTATCATGCCACAAAAAGTGGAGATAAAAAGGTGATAACTAGATCACACCACAAAGAGTAGAATTTCTCCTACACACACTTCCCTAAGTGTCCAACTCATATCTCTTAATGTGCAAGATGCAAATAACTAGGTGTCACAAGTGCAACCTATAATGATATGCATTCCCTAAGTAAGCTTAAGTAAAGTGTAATAAGTAAAATACTTATTTACACCAACATTTATCCCTAATTTAGACAATAGTACATTAATTAAAATAGCCCAAATGACTTAAAAGAAGGGGTAAAATGATCAATTATCATTTAAATAGAGGCTTGAAAGTCAATTTATAGTCGTCGAGTGCAAAAACATGCATAAGTCTGCCAAAGAAACTAGGGAAGAACCCTTCATAATGAGCACAAGGACACTATTTAAACAAGATAGAAACCTGAAAATAGATGTGCCTAGGAAGCAAAACTAACACTCAAAACCGACCATGCATTTGCATTGATGACTACTAGAAGCGTGCATAGAAGGATGGAGATCTCTTATGAAATCTGCAATCGAGTCATGAAGCAACAAAAAAATAGATACCTGCATGCAACAAATAAGAATGGGAACTACTAATCATCTCCAAAATCACACACAAAGCATTAAATACCCTCTCCATTTCCTTAGAAACCAAGATTAAATGTCTGAGGAGAGTCGTTGGGCATTAATGACGATTTTGGCTTGAGAAAATGTTTTTTGGGGTATCATCAAACTTTTGAGCTCGAAAGAACCACTATGTTGAACATTAAATGGTCTGGAGCCCCAAAAAATGTATCTCCATCAGACTTCAAGCATTATACCTGCCAAGGAATTCTTGTCAAAAGGCTGAAGAGAAGAATGTAGCAATCCCAAAAGTTAGAGGAGAAACCACATTAGGCATCAAGCATTGAGCATACCTCATAGTGTATAACACTTCGATGAATAAGATGACATGAAGAATTCATGATCCCTAAAAGACCACCTATTAGACATCAAGTGTTGATCCTGACGCTTGCTGGAGGAAGGGAAGGAAGAATGCTAAAAGGTTAATGGTTGGCGGGGAGATTGGAAAATTATAGAAGAAAGAGATGTTGGGAGTTGGGAGTCGGAGAGAAGACTTATGCCTTATCACAAAATGCAATAAGCAATAAGAGGGAGATCTTATTCTTGAATTTTGAAGGTAAGGCATCGAAGATCAAGGGTCAAGAGGAAACCTTACATCTTATCATAAAGATAAGACTAAAGTTAGATGGAAGGCCCAATCACCAAAAGTAAAAAATGAGACATTAGGAATTGAGGATCGGGAGGGAATCTTAACAATTAAGATGAGAAGACAGTAAAAATTAAGGAAGAAGGACAATCCCTAAAGTCAAAAAATTCAAGCAGTCAATTTTTTGAGGATTTCATTACAACTTCGATGATTGATGTTTGGAAAGAAAACCTATGTCTTATTATAAGTATAAGACAAAGGATAAGGGGAAGGCTCGATCATTAAAATTTGAAGTGTCGTGGATCAAAGGTTGGAAGGAATGTTTATGCATTAAGATGAAAGATAGTAAGAGGTAAGGAAGAAGGTTGATCCCCAAAGTCCAAAAATTTGAGATAGTCAAATTTTCAAGGATTTCATTGGGACTTTGGTGATTAGGGGAAAGAATTATGGCTTATGCAAGAGAAGCAATAAGAGTTAAGGGTTAAGGTTGATGCCCAAAACCCGAAATACTTAGAAAAGAGATGGAAAGAAGAGTGAAAGAGATGGAAGATCGAGAGCAATAGGGAAGGCATATGGGTATGCAAACAAGTGAAAGCCTGAAAGTCTAAAAATTTGAGACAACCATTTTTGGGAATTTTCAAGATGTAATTCATGCAAGATGGACTATATAGGATCTCTCATATCAAGTTTTATTGATGGGTCATATAAAGTGGCATGAAATATCAAAATTTTGGCAACTTTTGAGGGATGATTGCCTACTAATCATGGGATCTAGGGGCCTTATCAGTCTATTAGGAACATAGTTAAAAAGGGGAACTGTAGCAACTATCCTTCCTTAAAAAAAAACATGTGAAAGCTTGCACTTGGAGGAAAAAAAAAGAAAATAGGGACATACATTCCCTTAAGGATAATGTAGGGTGTGTGAACACACTTCTTGGAAAGAAAAACTAAGCTAATATGTACATGGTTTTAACAAGATGCAAATTATAGAAATTTTCCTCTGTCAAAGACAACTCTTTTGAAGGAGTTGATCTCCCTTAGACCATAGTTGCAATATTCACCCAACTATAACCAGTGAAAACCTATACCTGTATACAAGGAGTTGAACAAAATACCGACAGTGTTAAGGATCACTTTATTGTAAATTTTGTCATTGCAAGGAAACCATATAATACAAGTGTTAGATCCATATGACAATAGTGCCTCAGGTGAGCATACAACATTAGGGGTGAACATTTCTAAAAAATAGGTCAACATCAATGAACAAACCTTCTATAGAGGAAAATGAACTCTCCTCACATAAGGGTAATCCATTGTCATAACTGTTGACCTCCTTAGGGGATGAGCTGAAATAAAAAGAGGAAATTTTTATCACATGGTGATGCAAAATATGCCAAGTTTGTTTGTCGATCTTTACTGGGAAGATGTTAGTATTTTTTAATGTCCCAACTAATTCTTAAAATAACCTAAAGGATAACCAATTCTTATATTTAATTGTCCTAAGGGGTTGGACAATGAATAGAAGAAGGATTTTAACAGTTTTATCCTCTGCACTTCAAGCTCTGCAAAACCTAAGAGAGTGATCCTATGCAATATCACTTTAGATTTCTTATAATTGAATTTAGATATTACTCTTAAATAGATATGTTCTCTCTTATTAATCAATAATTATAGATAAACACAGTGAATGGGATAAAATCTTGGGGTTTATGCATTTTAGATATCATAACATGTAAATAATATTATGTAATAAATATTGCTTGGAAGGTAGATTGTTCATTAAAATTGCTGATCATGAATTTTATAATCAGGATTTTGCACAAATTGGTGCCTTAAACCTAGGTCACGAAGTCAAGGGAAAGACAATTGAAAACCCTATATAACAGTATCGATTCTAACATCAAAGCTTAATAATAATACATTACACTACCATCCCTCAAAATTTTGCAATTGATTCTACTTACAAATCCTTGTAAATGCCTAAAACATTCAATATTTCTCATAAAGCATATTTAATTTACTGTTTGAGTAAAAGCCATGAAAGAAACATTCATACACAAGAAAGACTGCAAAGATGAACATAAATAGATCCTCGATCAATTTTATTTATAAATGTTGAAGGTAAATACATGTAGGAGGCAATTTGATTGCAAAATTTGTCATGTATTGGATTCTAAATTCTATTACTGTTATACAAAACTACCAATCACATTGGCATCTTTTCCTTTCAAGACCTAAACCGGACATATATGGACTAATATACAAAATTTTCTCTACAATTTTTTTTCAAGATTATTATAAAATGGCCCTAAATTCCATTTTATAAGAACAAGGGAGTGTACAAGCTTCAAGCCATAGAAAAATTGTCACATTTTCACTTAGCCATCTTGTCCTAAAAAGGAAAAAAAATAAAACCTCTTGAGGAAGACGAAAATGGAGGTTCCACATGAAGACAAAAATTTTCTTTAACTGATGAAGAAGATGCACGTTGATGTTGCAATGATGAAAGAGAGAATGATTACACTTTGAGGTTTCATCTCTTGAACTAAAAGCATATTCTCTTTTTGAAGTTGTTGTAGTCAGTTGCATCTAATATTGAGTAGAACAAAAGAGACAAAAAGAATGCCAAACCACACAGATAAAGAATGAAAGAATTATTTGAATGCCATGTCATTTAATACACTTGACTTACGTGACAAAATGACTCATAGCATTGACAACTAATTATATTTTTCATCCCAACCCTGATATAATCTTTCTAACGGCCATTGATAAGCAAGGACTAGATCAATGTTAGATGTGTAATGATGATATTTGACAAAATTGAATCAACCTCCTAAAATTATTTCAAAATATTATTAATATCTATTAATTTATCCATACAACTTTTGAGGATCTCCACATAAATTTTATTGTCATCATAGAAAAAGAAAGCCAAGGTAGGAGTTATTGCTTCAAATTGAGATTCCCCTTGAAGGTACTCCTTTATCTCTCCATTCTCATTCTTGATATCAAGCATAATTATGATATCATTATTTTCAAACTGCTCTAACCTTGTTTTTTCTTTCTCTACAAGTTGATCCATAAGTCCTTGCATCTCCCCTGCCATTTTTTCCATTTTATACCTTGGAAAAATATCCTTTGGTGGATTTGGCTCATTTGTAGACCCTTTATACATTCCTTGTAATGTATGTATCCAGGGGACCCTTTTACTCATTATTGCCTTAGCTTTATCCTTGTCCTTAGTTATTCTTTTGATTGCCATTACAAGTTGGGAGTAATACTTATGGACATTCTCTAATTTTATCAAAACATTGGACATAAAATGTCCCAAAATAATTGGTACAATATGATACACGATCTCATGTTGGTCAATTTAAATATTTACCAATATCTCCTCCAATACTTTAACCTTCTCCTTGAGCTCTTCATTATCCTTGCTCAAATATGATTGTGGTGGTTTTGAAGAACTTACGACCAATGCACTAGTTGGAGTAGATACTGCTACTTGGATCTCCATCATCTTTAACATTTTAGACTCAACAGCGAGTGCAAGGATATCTTGCAACAATTTGACATATTTATTTTACAAAGATTCTATAGTGGCTTTGCTAAACTTAGTAGTATCAACTACTAGAGTGGTCGCCTCAATAGTAGAAGTTTTAGAAACTCTTTTTACTACCAAGCCACCCTTTAAATCTTGAGATGCCTCTACCACAAGAGGATTCTTGGTATTGGGGGCAAGGGTCCATATGGAAAGAGTTTTCCATTTAGGATTGAACCTTGATATTGATAATACTGTAGCTGCTTGATCCTCAGAGGAGAAGACTTCTTGGTCCTACTTCCTTATTGTATCAAATATGATGGTTGAAGTAATGTCCCATTTAGGGAGAAGCAATACCCCACTTTCTCTTACCATTCTTCTTCCCTCCTTTGGGGTTATGTTTTTAACATTAACCCTCATTTCCACCGACAACTTCTTAGAGACTTCCTCATATTGTTCTCTAGGAACATTGGCCTTTTCTTGCTCAAGTTTTCCAAGATACTCTTCTCTTCTAGACCTCAAGACAAATTCTAAAAATTCTTGAGTTTTCACAAACTCACTATCATCCATGAATCTCTGGTAGGCTAAATATCTATTATCATTTGTATTGTCCCTTCCCCCTATAATGTTTTCACCAAGCCTATTTTGGGGCAAACTTGATAATTTGAAATCTTCTTCCCTTTTTCTTGTTCATCTTTTCTAGAATTTGTCCACTTGACCTTTATCTCATTCACTTCCTTGTCATCTTCATAATTTTTGAAGACATCTTCACTGAAGTATACCTAGTGTGCATATGATGACCTTCTTATGCTTAATCTGAGCTGATTTATAAAACCCTTAGAATCAAAATTTATTGTAGTTTTCTATGCCACCCTTTATTTCTTTAACATAGGGTATAGCTTATCCAACCCTTCTCTTTTTAGAATGAAGTCAACAAAAGTTGTGATGTAAGGGAAGAAAGAGCCATTATTTTTCCCACCAAGTGAAAATTTTATGCTTCACTCAACTGCCATATAATTTCCAAAAATGCTATCTTGTAAGGCACAAACCTTGGCAGGATGTGAGCTCTGACAAAGCATCCATATATCCTCACCACTATGCAATTTGAATGGAGATAGTAATCTCCCTAATTAAGTTGTATCCCTAATTTAGGCCTTCCTTCCATTAGCCTTTCTAGATTTTTTTTTGCAACCCGACTTCTACAACTCCTAAGACTAAAAGCACCTTCCTTGCAAAATAATTTTCAAAAATAACAAAATTTGCTTCCTCGCAATTCTTATCCCAAATGTGTGTCCAACACTAGACTAGGATAGGATTCCCTTCTCTATCATTTGCATGTATTTGGAGTGTTGGACTCCATTCTTCCTTTCTTGCATACAGGAATATGTGGCAAAGTGGGTAGTACCATGTGAAAGTGACCATCTTGTTTCTCTTCTTAACCTCCAATAGATGCATATGAATGAAATTTGTAATATAAGTTGCATAATCAAATTCATCATTGGAAAGGAGATTCTTAATGTCTACTTTCATGTACATTAGATGGGCTGGAATCTTTTCCTATTTATCCCCTTTGAGTACTTGGCATAAAGCATAGTAAGTTCTAATAAAATAGTCCTCAAAAGTTTTGAGCTTGAAGGGATCCATTTCATAAGGAGGGATCTTGACTAACTTCCTATCAAATCCTTTCACCTTATGTTTAGGAAACCAGAAAGCTCTGAATCTCTCCTATCTTGTTGATACTTCTACTTGAAGGAATCAAAATCAATCTTTACATGCATCTAGATTTGAATCAAATACTTCAAAAATAGCGGTCTTGTCAATTCTAACCAGAACACCACCATTTGTAGCCCTAATTACTCTTATGTTTTCATCATAGTTGGTTGCAATGGCTTTGATAAAATCCACATCTATGAAGACGTTGGGTACTACTAACTTCCACAACTCATATGTCCACACATTAGAAATTTGGACCTTAGAGTTTCTTTTTCCATACCAATGGACAAATAACTACCAACCATACATGGAAATTTCTACATCCCTACATTCATTGGAATCATCTTGTAATCCATCTGCAACACTAGGGTCATGAACTTTAATTTCCTTCAAGGATGAGCTTGACAATTGGGCAATCAAGTCTTTGTCTAGCTTTCTTTTTAAAGCTAAAGAGGAGGGTTGGCTCTTTGGTGAGCTCATAATTTTGATTCAAATGTGAAACTAAGGTTTTTTAGTGACAAGTCCTAGGGTTTTGAAAACTTTTGGACAAAAAATAGGGAAATTAAAACAATTCAAGATAATAAAATGTGTGCCCTAACCCAATTTTAGTCTCAAAATTTATATTTGTCACAATTACAAAACTTATAATATCAAATTGAATGAATTTATTGGTTATACATGTACCTGTTTCTTTACTTTGGAAAACCCTAACTATGGTGGAATGCTTTCGAATGCTACAAATTCTTCCCGTCGAATGCTTAGAATGCAAGGTGAACCATTTTATTGATGAGATTACAACATTTATAGAAAGAAAATCACTTATGACTAGGCTGAAAGCCATCTTTTTCATCATTACTCTTAGCTCACACAAGTCAGAGCATGCAACTACCCATTTTCAAAGTTTGAACATGAGTTGTTGATCATCGATAAAAAAAACAAGATCTAACAATTGCTATCAATTTGACTGATTTGAATATTTTTGACGTGTTGAAAAGATCCTTGGGCAATAGGATTGATCCATGCGAGATTACCTTTACAACTCATCATAAGATGCAATGTCAGGAGAGAAGTGTTATATAGGCCACATGGCGGCTTTCTGTGCTTTCATAGCCTGAAGATTTGAACACTACAAAGGGCTTGTGGAACCATGGAAATCTCCAAGATTGAACCACATGACATTCCATTCATTCTTTTAAAGTTCTCATTTTTTATATAAGACTTACCAGGAACAATGAAGAAACAAGCATGTGCCCCTCTGATAGCTCTAAAACTTGACACTTATTCCTTATTTGTGCTTTCATAAAACTTATATAAGCTTTCTTTAAAATGTTCCATGGAATGGTAGAAAGCCAATGAAACTATGCCACATGTTGACCTATGGATGTAGCTAGTAGAACACTCTCAGGAATGTGCCACGTGTCTCTCTTTCGTGCTTCTACAAGGCACTTGTGGGTCTACCTCGAGGTGCTCTGTGAAATGGAAAAATTCTTCAAAATATACCATGTGGAGTTGGTGGGGTCTTCAAAAGGGTCTTGCATTAGTGATCAATGATCAACACACCACATGTTACCATTTTTGCGCTTTTGCATCTAGCCTTTTCCTTTGGTGATAAACCCTCTATGGAATTGTTGAATCTAGTAGAAATGTGCCACTTATTGGTACTTGATTGATTATGTAAACCTTTTCCTTAATAAAATATTCATGCGAGAAGGATGGGGTCTGAACATGAGTAACTTAAAGGTTTTAATATGCATGTGCATTTAAAACAGCTTAACATTGCTAGGTAAAGAAGGGTCCAGTTTAATAAGGACATGGGATGCGGCCATAAGACTTTAGGGACTTAATATAATAATTAATCTTGTGGGTTTAAGTGGTAGCCTTAAGTATGAGGGGCAGATAGTCGACTGAAATAAGAGACTCAAGATTGTGATTTAATGTACCAGCAATAGGCGATAGATAGTTAACATGCAAATATAACAAAAGTGCAAGCATGTTGCTTGAACTTAGGAATTTTTAGGTTTTCAAACCTAAACAAAGGACTGTAACAATGTTTATATCAAATCTAAGCACAAAGATATCATTCAAAAGCTCAGAATATGGGCACAAAATTGAGAGCTAAGATATTTTTGAAAAAGTACCACCAAAATAACTTCCTCATACACTTCAAATGAAAATTTTTGAAGCTCCGACATACTATCAAATTGGGAAACGAGAGTAGTGCTATCTTGAAAGATGCGTGGTTGCTCAATGGTGGGATTTTCAATATGTTGGTTCCATGTGAAACATTCTAACTTGGGTATATTATCCCTAATTCCAAAAGCTAAATCTTCATCTTGAATGAAGACCTCATATCCAACCTTGTCTCATTCAAGGATAGCAGAGAATCATAATGCAGCCTAATTACATGTATTGATGCATACTTCATCAACGTATACCTCAGATTTGTGGGATGCTTCAGGTGAAGAACTAAATTCTTAAAATTGTCTTTATATGTTTATTTCTTTTTCTTGGTGATTGGATGCAACAAGAAAGAGCTCATGGCACGATGTGACCACCATGTACTCTTTATCGTCACAACCTCACATATTTTGTTCTCACAATTGTCTTCCTCAAGGGATGATGGCTTGGTATCCAAGCTTGAACAAAAGCCTCTAAATCATCCCAAAAGAGGTCCTGCTCACCCACAAAATTGTAGACCTCAATGGACTGGGGATCTTCATCTACTACATCAAAGAATAAGAATGCATGTTGCTCCAAGGATTTGGATTCATCCTCACTTGAGCTTAATCAAGTTGGACTCTTATCATTTTGAGGCTTCTACTAATATAGGAAAATGAAGGCTCTCCTCCTCATTGTCAATGAAACAAGGGAGCTCATCAAAAGAGAAAATCAAATCTTCTTCTTCATCCTTCCTCGCTTGTTTAGTGTCTTGCTGCTACAACTAGTCATCTTCAAAT
Organism: Sequoia sempervirens; assembly: GCA_007258455.2. Taxonomy (NCBI): domain Eukaryota; kingdom Viridiplantae; phylum Streptophyta; class Pinopsida; order Cupressales; family Cupressaceae; genus Sequoia; species Sequoia sempervirens. The sequence continues at coordinate 873,317,980 of VDFB02271358.1, read as the reverse complement.
TTTTCTGGTAGTAGGTTAAAACAACCAATTTCTGAAGCATACAAAGGTTCCTCAGCAGTACCTTCTTCTCTCTCATCTTAGAACATCTCCCTCTTTCATTCTTCTGACTAGCTGGCACCCCAAACAACAAGTCCACCTTTGTGAAGTGAAATAGTAGCAGGCATGACAAAACAATCAGAAATCCATTGAAAATATTGTTGGGGTTCTACAAGGGACTATTCATTAGGAACAATAGGTTGAGCCTCCTAAAAAATAGGCTCATATGAAGGGTGAAGGCTCTCAAAACTTGGAATCTACAACATGGAAGGTTTACATGATGGCTCTAGAGGTTTAATGGAAGTTTCAGGAGGTTTATATTTCTTGAAACTTGGAAATTTATACTTACAGATCTCCTCCTTGGCATTTTGGTCTAAGGTTGTAAGAGGTGTCTGCCTAAAACTAGGAACACAAGGGGTTGGTTGAGCCTTTGGTCTTTGTGCTTGGGCAAGAAAAAGCTTCATTTATTCTTCCCTAGCAATAATATGTCTTGCAATACACTATTCTTGTTGCCTTCTTTGGGTCTCCATATGTTGTTCATATCTCCACTGAGCTTCCATTTCTTATTGTTGAAAATGAGTTTGATGAAAAAACTCTTCTTGTTGTGGAAAATATTCTCATTGTCCTCGGTAGACCTAGTAGGCCAATTCCTCTTGTTTTAAACCTCTTTTGTAATCATCTAGCTCTTTGGTGGGGTCTAGCAACATGCTTTTGACTTCATCCATCTCCTCACTATCAACATTTTAGGATTGACTAGTAGAGTAACAAGGCTAACTTGGGAAATAAGGGTCCTCCCGAGGGTATTGTGGACAACACCCCCACTCTATGTAAATATCATTCATTTTCCTTTCAAATTCTAACCTTATATCTTTGATGCTCATTTGTTCCAAGTTTCTCATGTTCTATGGATGGGTAGGAGGATAAGCATGTTGATTGGGAAAAATGAGCTTCTTTGGGTTGTTGAAAAATATGTGAAGGCTGCCAAGAAGGTTGAGCAAGGGTGGGTGGGGGGTAAGTATTTGGAAAAGATTGGTAACCCAATACAATAAGGCTTTGTGAAATAAAAGTGGTGGTACTTCTAGCCTAATTTATTGCTGATAGAGAGGTCTAAAGTTGATATTTTCATGATATGGAGGTGTGTAAACGTGATTTACATAATAGCTTGACATATTTTAGCATCAAGGAAAGTTAGGAAAATTTTCCATAACTTTAAAATAAAATAAGAGGTCTGCCCAAATAGATATTTTTGGGTACATCCCAATATAGTCACCCAAAATGAAAATGCAGAGTTTCCAGGCGCTTTGAATGAATGCCTCTTCAAGGATGAAAATTTGAAAGTGACACCACCCTCTCAATAGAATGAGATAAAGTTCATGAAGAAGTCCCATCGCTAGATGCCAAAACCGTCGGCACAGTAGCAGAGAAGAACTTACACTGGCTGAACTTGAATTTATCCCATCGGGCATACCAAAAACTATTGTCATGATAGGTGGGGAGAACTTACATTGCTTGAACCAGTAGATTTTATCATAGAGTCACCATGGTGTTTTGTAGAACTACCCTATTAGACAAAATTGTGAGGGACACATCAGATCATTTAATAGAATGAATTAAAGCTCATTAAACTAGTCCCATTAGGCATTCCAAAAACTGTTGTCACATGAAATTGCACCGTATTTAATATAGGCTTAGTATTCCAATAACACAATGGAAATGACCTTAAGGTGTGAGACCTTGCAAGTTGAGGTCAAGTCTTTGGAGAAGGTCGGCTTCCTCTTTCGATCAAAGTTCAGATGTGTTGGTCCAACCCAACACATGAAATCCTACCACTATCCTATTCTAATCAACTCATATTGGAAAGGGATAGAAGGAATTTATAAAAAGGGAAAGGGGAGGTCATACACCAAGACAAAAATGTGTTTCTTCTTGCTTTAAACAATAACATATTAATGAAAATATCCCAAATGACTTACATGATTCTCTATTACAACATATACAAAGAAAGAAAGGGTAAAATGATAAATTCTCACTAAAATAGAGGCTTTAAAGATAATTTATAGCTATCGAGTGCAAAAACATGCATAATTCTACTAGAGAAACTGGGGAAGAACCCTTCACAATGAGAAAAAGGCTACTCTTTATACAAGATATAAACCCAAAAAGAGACATTCCCAAGAAGAAAAATTGACACTCAACACCCACTATGTCTTCACATTGATGACTATTGGAAGCATGCGTACAAGGATGGAGATCTCTCGTGAAATTCATGAAATGGTCATGGAGCAATGATATAAAGGACACCTGCATGCAATAAATGAGCATGGACACTACTAATCATCTCCAAAATCACACACAAAGCATTAAATTTCCTCTCCACCACCTTATAAACCAATATTGGATGTATGAGGAGAGTCATTAGGCATTAATAGCAATTTCAGCTTGAGAAAATTCTTTTTGGAGTATTATCAAACTTTCAAGCTCGAAAGAACCACTTTGTTGAGCATAAAATGGTTTGGAGCCCTGAAAAAGGTATTATCATCATACATCATGTGTCAAATGTACCAAGGAATTCTTGTTGAAAGACTAAAGAGAAGAATGTTACTATCTTGAAAGTCAAAGGAGAAACCTTGTCAAGCATCAAGCATTGAGCATTGGGCATACCTCATACAACATAACACTTTGCTACATAAGATGGCATGAATAATTAAAAATCCTCAAAAAACCACATGTTGGGTGTCGGGTGTCGGGCCTGACAGTTGCTGAAGGAAGGGAAGGAAGAATACCAAAAGCTTGAACGTTGGTGGGAAGATTGGAAGACTGTGGAGGAAAGAGAAATGTCGGGAGTTGGGAGTCAGAGAGAAGACTTACACCTTATAGAAAAATGTGATAAGGAATTAGAGGGAGACCCAATGCCCAAATTCCAAAAGTAAGGCATTAGAGATCGAGGGTCAAGAGGAAACCTTATGTCTTATTGTAAAGATAAGACTAAAGTTAGACATAAAGCTCGATCATCAAAAGCCAAAAATGAGACATCGAGAATCAGGATTGAGAGGGAAGCTTAATGCTTAAGATGAAAATATGGTAAAAATAAGGAAGAAGGATAATCCTCGAAGTTCGTAAATTTGAGACTTAGTCAAATTTTCAAGAAGGAAAACCTATGTCTTATTGTAAAGATAAGACAAAGGATAGGGGGAAGGCCCAATCACTGAAGGTTGAAGTGTCATGGATCGAAGATCAGAATGAATGTTTATGCATTAAGATGAAAGATAGTAAGAGGTAAGGAAGAAGGCCAATCATCTAAGTTCAAAAATTTGAGACATAGTCAAATTTTCAAGGATTTCATCGAGACTTCGATGATTGGGGGAAAGAATTATGGCTTATGAAAGGGAAATGATAATATTTAAGGGTTAAGATCAATGGTTGAAACCCAAAATACTTATACGAGCGATGGAAAGAAGAGCAAAAGAGATGGAAGATCGGGAGCAAAAGGGAAGGCATACGAGTATCCAGACAAGCAAAAGCCCAAAAGTCTGAAACTTCAAGACTTAGACATTTTTGGGAATTTTCAAGATATAATTCATGCAAGATGGCCCATATAGGATCTCTTAGATAATTTTTTATTGATGGGTCATATAGGGTGGCATGAAATGTCAATAGGTTTGTTTCAACAATGATTGATGCTTATAATTGTTTCATGAATGTTTTTGTTTCGATAATTACCACATTTTTTTCACTTACTTTATCAAAGATAAGTGTGATGATAGTTCTATTATGGACGACAATTTTATTATGGATGGGTGAATTATGTTGATTTGTTTTTGAAATTTTGGAAAAAAAATTTGAATATTTTTGAACTTTTGTTGGATATATTTTGAGGTTGTTTTGAAATATTTTGGGATGTTGATTTTTTTTTTGGATTTCTGACTATTTGGATGTTTATGGATTTTTAGATTTAAGATAATGAGCAAGGATCTAATCCAACTACTAGGTTTAGGAAAAAATCCCTTAGATTTAGGATCGTTTTATGATGGACTAGATGAGGTGACCCTAAAATAATATGAGGTAGTATGGGTAACGCTAGATACTAGTAAATTACCAAGCCATGATAGCTGCATAGGTGAAAATATGGTAGATGGATGAATGAATGTGGATGAAAAGTTGGATTTATTATGGATGGAATATAAAAGAGATTTGATATATGGTAGATGATGCTTTTTACACATGGCTCCTGTTTGCTAGGTTTTCACCTAGGTACATATCCAATGTGCCACCGAAGTGATTTTCACTAGAGGATGATTTTTATCTTTACTATTTTTCCTTTTTTGGGGATTTTTGATGGGATACTTTGAAGGGTTTAAGTATAAAATTGCTTGAGATGACTAATGTTGATGGAATATTGTAAGGGATTGCCTTAAAGTGTGGCTATTTGATAGGCTCCTAAGCCATCGCTTGTTGTGACTATAAATGGTCCCAAACAATTCGGTTCAAATTTTCCCTTGTTGTCTTGATCTAGTTGGTTCTTTTGATTTTCCTTGAGGACTAGATCACGTACTTGGAAGTTTATGTTCTTGATATTCTTATTATAACTACAACAAAGATGATTTTAATAAGCTTAAATGATTAAGTGCATTGAGACATATTTTTTCTAGCAATTCTAGCTCATGTAATCTAGATACTTTGTATTCTTCATTGTTGACAAGATGTTGTAAGGACACCCTTAATGAAGGAAGTTCAACATCGATAGGAAAGATTGCCTCAGTTCCATAAAATAGGGAGTATGGTGTAGCACTAGTAGGAATTCATATACTAGTACGATAGGCCCATAAGACAGGATTAAGTTGGACATGGGTGATCCCACAATACTAGTTTACAATTTTTGGCCAAACTGGACATTGAATTGATATTTTTTAACTAAATCTCCACTTTCTAGCACCTATAGAAACTAAACCATGAGGAATTTGAAGATGATGCAAACTAGTGATTTGTGACATTTTGTCTGTAGATTCTAAATATTTTTTTTTTAAAAAAAATTTGGAATCAGATTGCACTTCTTTTTCCATCTCCTTCAAAAACTAGTTTTTAACAATAAACACCATTTTTAAAGAGTGACGTCACTGGCTAACACAACTTTTTTTCTATGAAGGATAAAATTCTATTTTTTTTTTAATTTAAATTCATAACTATGATATCTAATGCATGGAATTAGTTTCATAGCATTTCATTGAATATTTTTTTCTTAATTAAGTTTCAAAGTCAAACCTTTTACAATTTAGACATGATTCACTAGCTAAAGCATAACTTTTTTGGTATGTATCGAAATTCAATTTTATTTTTTTTGTTGGATCAAGGAAATCAATATCTAGTGCACTGATATTTTTTAATTTTTTTATAATCTACTATTTTTCCACATGTGCAAAATAGAGAGCTTGATTTTCAGTGAAAAACCTATGTTTAATCAAATAATAAAACCAAAACATATTAAAATTATATTCGATGGATAGCTCATTCCGAGGACTACCATCATCCAGTTGGGTCTGTGAAGTCTCCTCCATTTTCATCCTCAACCCGAGTTTCGAAGGGAAAATTTTTGCAGAAATTTGGTGTAAGAGGGGGAGAAGGGGAAAATGGGGGTTTCGCTCGAACCCCCTTCAAGCAAACCCACCTTGACCTTTCGAAATGAATGGGGGTTTGAGCGAACCCCCGTTTTTACAAAAAATTTATTTGTTTTTTATTTTGGGAAACGTGAAAAATGAGGGACCCAACATTTAATAGGGTTCACTCAAAGGGGGTTCGAGTGAACCCTTATTGGGTACATTCGGACCCTAAGTTCGTTTGAACCCCCCAAAACCCAAAATTTTCTTCATGAGGGCATTTTTTACAATTTTGCTTCCTCAATGGAATTGTAAACCAGTATTGTGGGATCACCCACATGCTAGTCACCACCAACATCATTAACTATCTTTTTAAGGATTTTAAGGATGGTTTATTAGACTCTTTAGCTTGGCCATTTCCCCAGCAATAACAGAGCATGGAAAAACAATGTTGGATATGAAATTGGGAACAAATATTTGAGACATCCTATTTTTGAAGGGTGTGCCATTATCTATGATGATGGCATGGGGACACCATACCAAAAAATTAGATAATTTAGGATGAACTTGGATATTTGTTTATTGATATTTTAGGTGAGGGGGTGGCTTCTATCCACTTCGTAAAGTAATTAGTGGCAGCTATGATAAAATGATAGTTGGAGAACGTGGGAGAGATCTTTCCTATGATGTCAAGTCCCCATTGTGAAAAATGCCATGATGTAGCGATAGGTTGCAACTCTTGTGCTAGTGCATGAATGAGATCACCATGTTGTTGACACTATAAACACTTATTAGAATATGGTGTACCTCATGATCCATAGTAGGCCAATAGTATCATGTTCTCAGTAGCTTCTTAGTGAGGGTAGGGCCACTAGAATGCAACCCACCTACACCTTTGTGTACCTCATGTAGGGAAGTTGTAGCTTCTTCCAAGTTAAGAAATCTAAGCAACATACCATTGAGATTGTTTCAGTAAAGGGTGTAACCAAGAATGGTGAAGCAAGATGATTGGCATATAAAGGTTTTCTTAAGGTTAATTGTAAGTTTAGGTGGTATGGCACCATTTTGTAGATATGTATAAATATCATGGTACCAAGGGGAATTGGGACCAACAATTTCACACACAAAGTTAGATTCGAGAACCTCAAATGTTTGCACTAATAATTCTTCCACAATAAACTCACACTTTTGATTGTTATTAGACATTTCCAAGAGAAACCCAATGGTTGCCATAACATCTATAACCCTATTATTGAATCTAGATATTTTGTTGAATGAGATAGTAGTAAAGTATTGTTTAACACTATCAACCATTCTGTTATATGGAAGAAACTTGTCATCTTTTTTTGGTAGTCATCATTGACTTGTCTAACCACCTATTGTGAATCACTGTAGACCTATAATCCTTTGATCTGCCATTGTATAGCCATCTTTAATCATGTGATCAATACTTAATATTTGGCTAAGTTATTTATACATGGGAATGTTAATCGATATGAATTTGGTATGCAATCACCTTGAGGGGTGATAAACAAGAATCCTGCCTTTGAACCATGTTAGGTATGTGATCCATCAAAGTATAAATTCCATTGAATTTTCAGAGAGATAATAAAGACTGCCTCATCTAAGAAATCTAATATCTCATCAAATAATTACACCTCCACTAACTGATATGCAATGACTTGCCCTTTGATTGCCTTCATATCTATATATTCTATGTCAAATTCACTAGGTATCATGACCCATTTAGCCATATAGCTTGTGAGTGTTGCTTTTGATAGTAGATACTTTAGTGTATCTACTTTGGATATAAGTTTAACTTGATAGTTGAGCATGTAGTTTCTAAGCTTTTGTGAGTCAAAGATGACTACTATGCATGCTTGCTCAATGGGAGTATAGTTAATCTCACAGCCTAATAATGTTCAACTAATGTAATAGATTGATTTTTCTTTCCTAGAATCATCGTGTTGTGCCAAGAGAGTGCCTAATGCTACAAATGTGGTTGAGATATATAAGATCAAGGGTCTATTTGGAACTATAGGAATTATACTGGAGGTGATGCTAGGTAATCCTTAATTTTTTGGAAATCTTGCTAAAATTTATCATCTTATTTGAATGTAACATCCTGTGTAGGAGATGAGTAAATGGATGACACTTATTTTCTAATTGTGCTATGAATCTTCCAATGGATTGTAGTTTCCCTTGAAGACTATGAAGTTTCTTTAGAGTTTTTGGAGGAGTTATATCAATAATTTCTTTGACTTTTGTGGGGTCTACTTCAATACCTTTGCAAGAAACTATGTATCCCAATAGTTTTTCGGAAGTGACACCAAATACACATTTATTTGATTAAGCCTCACACGATACTTCTATAGTATGTAAAATATTTGTGCTAGAACCTCTAGATGTCCTTTCCTTGTGACTGGTTTTGCTACAATGCCATATGCATAGTCCTCCATAATGTTATAAAACATGTTGTGAAAGATCACTGTCATAGCTCATTGATATATTGCACCTACTTTCTTAAGGCCAAATGGAATGACATTCCAACAATATGTACCCAAAGGGCATGTAAATTTTTTTCTTACATCAGTCATCTTGTGCTATATGGATTTTGTTATATCTTGGAAAACCATCCATTAGGGAAAGCATCTCATGACCTATTGTCAAATCCACTATGATGTCTATGTTAGGTAATGGAAATTCATCCTTAGGAAAAGCTTTGTTGGGATCCCTGAAATTTTTATAGATGTGTATGACCCTAGTGGGTTTGGAAACAAGTATTAGATTGGACACCCATCCTAGATAATTAATTGGTCTTATAAAACCAAAATCCAAAATTTTATGTTGCTCAACTTTGAGTAGGGCAGTTTGTGATGCATCTTATGTAGCTTTCGTTTAACTAGTTTTGCCTTTGGATATATTGTCAAGTGATGGAACATTAATATTGTGTCTAATCTAGGCATGTCACCATAAGAAAAAGAAAATTTTATTTTTTATTCCTCTAGGAATGATGCAAAATTTTGTTTCTCATCAAGATCTAAAGATGCTATATAAAATATGATCTTAAGAGTGTTGGCAATTCCAATATTGATTTTCTCTGTCTTCCACTAATGTTGTTGATTTATCTTGATGATTAGCGATACTAGGTAGGTCAAATCCTTCATCATTAGGTGCTTTAGAGAGGTTTTCACCCTTGTATGAGTCCTTTATTTTGACTTTTTCATGATTCGAAACTACCATATTATGGTTATCACTATGGGATCTATTTTTTATTTTTTTATTTTCACTTTTGTGACTAAAAGATCCAAATTCTCCCCCATAGTATGATTTCACATAAAGCTCTCTATCAAAACTTTCTTTGTGATCTCCAAGAGGTACGCCATCTCTAAGTCCCATTAACTCAACAATAACGTCATCATTTTTTAATGTTAAAAATTGGTGCTTGTTGTTGGTCCCAATCAATGAGTTGAGAGTAGACAAGTTGAAGGCCTTTATCTTATGTAAATGATAAGGTCATAATGGTATTGATGGATGCATTCTTGAATAATTTTATGATGTACATGGGAGAGTCCTCAATGATATCATTGTTAGAAGTATTAACTACAGCATAAACTCCAACAACCTCACTAGGGGCACTCTTGATGTTAGGGGTAGCATTATGTAACAAACCATACCCAAGCCCTTGATATTTCTGTCATTTCTCTAGAACAATGGGTTCTCTTATTCCTTGCTAATGTAGAAAAAGGTAACCATGGTCTGCAAATCCCATGTTCTTAATGATTTTGAAACCTTTTATATTTTGATCCATTCATAGAGTAGTTTGTTCTTTCTCATATTCATACAACCATTTGGAGATATATTCCTCTATGAACTCTTTGTTGAGCTCTCCCCGCTTGGAGAAAATAGTAGGCTCAAATTTGATAGTAGAAGAGGTTTTGTCTATGTGTTGTGGTTTTCCATATGTCTTAGGAGAAGATGGTAGTTGTCATATGCAAATGAATGTTTAAGGTCATAATCTCCACAACTATTGTCTTGTACTTAAACCTTAATTTTTAGAAGGGGTTTGTGAATGGTGGATGATGAGGCTAATGTTGATGGATCAATGCAAGACTTTATATGTGAGGTGATATCATTGGTAGGCATTTGGAGTATTTTTTGATATTTTTCTTCTAAGTTACAATAGTGGAAAGGTTGAGGGAACCCATAAATAGTGACTTCAGTTTCATTGTAAGGGAATTTAATGAATTTCTAATAGGTTGAAAGGATGAACTACATGACATGTATCCATGGGTTCCCTAGGAGGATGTTGTATATTAAATCAAGATCCAAGACTTGACATGTTATTTTGTATTAATTGGATCGACATAAATAGTAAGATTGATAGTTCCTTTTTATTCACATTCATAATCATCATATGATATAATGGTAATGCCCTTTTTTTGCTCAATAACCTCCTCAAAGTATCCCAATTGTTTGAAAAGTTTCAAAGTAAAAATGTTCAATCCCACTTCACCATCTACCAAGACTCTTTTGATTTTATGTTTGTGGATGAAGACTTCTGGATGTAAGGCATGGTTATGATATGTATTGGAAGGGAGATCTTTTTTAGTGAAATAATAGATGATGACTAGATGTGATATGTCATACCATGACCTAGAATTGATCAATATTTATGTCAGTTGGAATGAATTATTCTAGGAGTGCCTTATATAAGACCTTTTTATACGTTGGGGAGATCCCAAGAAACTCTAAAATGAATATTTCAGCAAGAGTTTTCTTAACATGATCTATAAGACTGTAATCAATTAGTAACACCTTGGTTATTCTTTTAGATTGAGGTGGAGCTCCTTGAATGGAAACTTTTCCTCATTGTGTGGTGAATCCACAATCAAGATTTTTACCATGTATAGTGATGAGGTAAATGTGATTGTTTGATTCTTGGATATGTTCTACTATGTTATCATAGGAGTGATTAATTAATTTATAATTATTTTCTTTACCTGGTTCATTTCCTTTACGATGGTTTGGGATTGGATCCTTGTAAATTCCTAGATCATTGTTTCCAAATGTTCCAAGACATTGTTCAATGTCAATTTCTCTTTGATCAATGAGGTCTTGTATAAGGTTCTTGAGTCTCATAAAATTTGGTGTTTTTTGACCTTTTATCATATGGTATTCACAATAATCATTATCATTATACCAGGAGGGTTTAAATTGGGGTTCATCATAGTATCTAAGATTTAGAAGTTTGACAAGATCGGTTTGAATTAACTTGTTCAAGATTGGCTCGATTGGCTCACCTAAGGGAGTGTACTTATGTCTAATGGTGTTTTTAGGTCTTAGTGGTCCATTTGGAGGATTCAAAATTTGACTATTTTATTGATTGTTTGGTGGGGGTTGTATGTTTTGTACAAAGTTTGCATCGATGACACCATTATTAGTAACTTTATTGTTCTTATCCCATAGGCAAGGATTATTCTTATAATTTGGTGTATAATCCTTGTTATCCTTGTAGATTTTGATAAGCCCTTAGTAATAAGAGCCTTCTCAATGGTGATCCCTTTTTCTATGTTTTTTCAAAGGTATTAGCACATTGTATGGTTAAGTGAAAGACAATTTCTATGTTAAGATTTTGGACAAAGATATTCACAAGTTATTTTTAGGAATATGCCATTTGCATTTGCTAGCCATGTTTCTCCAACATTGTAGGAATGAAGTGAATGTTCCTCCCGAATTTTATTTTGTGCTACATAAATTGGTCATGGTAACCTCATTTTTTATGTTGTATGAGAAGTGATAAAAAAAATCTATAATTTTGTGGAATGTTTTCATACCATGTGGTAAATGGGAGATCCATTCTATTGCTTGTCCTCCTAAAATTCTAGGGAAGAGGCGCATTAAGTATGTGTCATTGTATGCAACCTCTAGACACACTATGTAAAATTCATGTACATGTTCTCATGGATCGCATCTTCCCTTTTGTTTTTCAAATTTAGAAATTTTGAGATTGTGAGGGAAGGGTACCATAGCTATGTTTATATCAAATGGATAAGGACAAATGTCCTCAAGGGTATAGATTTTCTTTATTTGTCCTAGTTGCATGTCGATAATATTTTGGTTCAATTTTTGAATTTATAATGCCTAGTCATTGTGTTGGTTATTTTGTGGTTAAAGATAACAAGTTTCCACAATCCATATTGATAATTTCTGAATGATTTCTAGATTCGATTGTGTGATAATTTTTTGCATCAAATCCAAAAATTGAATCTAGAAATTGTTCAACGATTATTTTATGGTTGGTTATATGGAGTGTGCATTTAGTGTTGAGGGATGGATGAAGAATTATATAACAAATTTTTATTTTGTTGGACGTTCTGAGGGACGTTGTATGAGTTATATGGGGTATTTTGGTGTTAAGGATTACTTTGTTGTTGAGATAAGTTTTTTCCTTTGAAATAAAGAAAAATATGGGGGAATCAAAATGGAGTATAATGACTCACCTATTTCTCCTAATTTCATTCACAATGTGTGTTATAATGTGCAAATGATAAACAATAACCAAATCTAACCCAACTAACAGTCAAAAGGTATATCTGGAAAGGGTCATATGTTGTGTACCTTTCACCAAAATTTCCTTTTCAGACCTCATTGAGGACTCATTCGCCCTATGGTGAATGGGTCCTAGCTAGGGCTCCGTAAAATCTGTTTCTGGGTTTTTTTCTTCTATGTCTACACTCCCAGATTCCTATCAATCACTGTCAGAAAGTAGGCAATAAATCATGTAGCTCAATTTTCATGATTTGACAACTTTGTAACTGTGATATCCTAATGTTTAACTTATTCTAAGAAATTAAAATGCAATGGAGAATCATGAAGAAACACCTCAAGATTAGCCTAAGGAATTTGTAAATGCAAAGAGAAAGAATGTAAAATGATGAAAAATAGATATACCTCCCCTTTGCAGCTGAAACTCCTTGGTTGGACCTTGATGTTGATTTGGTTTGTATGCTCCTTGATGGCTCTTGATATGACTAAATGAAAGATTTGACTATGTGCTGGAATGCAAATGCAAATGGATGAAATTGATGGCTAGATGAGTGCACAAAATGGCAGCATTTAGTTGCAAAATGGCTAAGTGTTTTTTAAATGCTTTAGAGGAGGGGGTATTTATAGAGAAACTTGAATTCTCTAGAGAATTCAATGGTTGATATTTATTCAACAAGGCCAAGATGGAGGGCTAAGGTGAGTTGAGGACTCACAATCCATCACATTTTGACATGTGGAATGTGAGATGGCTAAGGGTGAGATGATGTGGAGGAAGGACATGTACCTTGGAAGTACATTGGGAGATGAGAAGATTCCTTGGAGGAATAAATGTGAATTAAAAATTCACATGCTTGGGAGAATCTAGTGGATAAGAGAGGGTCTCCAAAAAGGTGGGAGTTTGTCACATGTGACTTGATGTGACAAGTCAAAGATTCTAGAAGATGCATGGGAAAAGGGATTCTAGAAGGAATAAAATGTGAATTAAAAATTCACATGGGGAAGAGGGGAACCTAGGGTGAATACAAATGAATTAAAAATTCCTTGGGGATGGGGAGAGTTGACCAAGGTACTAATTAGGTTAACTAATTAGTAATTAGAGATAATTAGGGGTTAATGAGGATTAGAAGCCAACTTGCAAAAGTTGGAGGATGTGACACATCCTAATCAAGGATTAGGCATGTGCACATCCTTAATGAATAGATTAGGAGATGGATTAGGATTAGATGAAAATGACATGTGAGGAATTAAATAAATGTACTATTTATTTAATTTATTTGATGAAAAGGGATTAAGGAGGGTAAGGTATTTAATTATTAATTAAATACCTTAGGGATTTGGCAGAATTAAGGATATTAATTAAATAATAGTAATATTACTTAATTAACTCGGATAAGAGGATGTTTAGATGAAAAGTGATAAATTTGGATAAATTATGTGTCCAAATTTGGATGTCTACAGTAACTTTCTTCAATTTTTCTCTTCAATTGATCTTCAACCTAAAATCTACAATCACACATCAAAGAGAGAAAAATGTTGTTTTGTTAGGGAATGGGGGTTTTCCTTGGTCAAACCCCATTTTGGTAATTAAAACTTGAATTAAATAAAAGCATGGAAGGAATGATGAATGAACAACAATATGTAACAACTAACCAAACCTCAATTGAAACCTTGGACTACAAATCTGCAAACTTGCATGAACTGGCCTTAATGAATGTAGATCTTGATCATGAAACTTGATGTGAAACAATTCCTTTGATATGCTTGATTTGATGCTGAACACTACAACATATTAGCTCAAACCACATGCATGATGCAATACATCTTTGAAATGAAAATGGAATCTTGATTGCTGCAATGATCTTCTTTAAATATACCCTTTAATGCTTTAGAAATGCTCTCAAATGCTCTTTTGATCATAAGTTTTCTATTAGGATGCTTGCATTAAAAACTCTAGGTGAAATTAAGTGAAAATGTCCTTATATTTATACATATCTTAAGATTAATTCCCGAAATTCAAATATCACAAGCTGGCATTGAATTATGTATTTGAAATCATTAAAACACCACCAAAAACACATCCAAACGAGGGGTCCTAGGTCTAAGTGAGGACCCATTCACCATGTGGCAAATGGGTCATAGGCCACTTACCTAGGACACACATCGGACAAGGTGAAATGTCATGTAAAAATAGGGTCCTAGAACTAAGTGAGGACCCATTCAACCTATGGCGAATGGGTCCTAGGTCACTTACCTAGGGCACACATCTTCCAAAGTTAAGTGTTGTGAAATGGAATTTATGAATGTTGAGTTTTATCCCTCAAAATTTGCATTTAATTAGGCTTGGATTTGAAGTAAAGGGGCCAATTAAGGTAAATTAACCTCAATCAATTAATAAAGCCCTAGATTAGTGTGAAAGTGTAAATATACACCTTACAACACCATAAATAAGGCACAATTAAATCCATTTTATTAAAAAGGGCCCTAAAATTAATGTGAATGTGAAAAACACATTACAACACTATATCAAGGCAACATTATGCTCATTTTAATATTTAATTATTCCCAAATTAAGTGTGAAAAAGGGATAATTTTTCCTACACTACATCCTTGAAAAGTGTTATATGGATTATATGAGGTATTTTGATTTTGTGGGACAAATTGTTGTTGAGGAATGACTTGTTGTGGAATGAATTGTAGTTGAGGTGTGTTTTTTGTTGAGGAATCAATTATTGTTGAGGTATATTTTGAGGGATGTTATGAGAATAGTTTTGAGTTTGGATGGCATGGGTTTGTGTAGGTATAGTAAATGCATTCAAGATTGAGATTGTTGTTGTAGAATGAACTATTGTTAGGGATACTTGTGTTTGTGGATATGTTAGATGTGAGAGTTTGTGAAGGGTTTAGTATGAATTGTTGGGATTATATGGGATCCTTGTTATGTTAGGGGTGTGTGTAGCATATGGAATATTAGGAGGCACATAATGTATGGGTATTTGGGATATGAAATGAATGTTTGTATAGTTTATAATGTTTCATGATGATGAATGAGGAATGTTGGTGTTTGGAGGATTAGGTATATGTGTGTTTGTTTGATTGGACGTTTATGATGATGAATGGGGAATGTTTGTGTTTGGAGGCTTTGGTATATGTGAGATTGTTTGATCAACTATGTTTAGATTTTGAAATAACAAAATCATAAATTATTTAGAAAATGGTATTGAATTTATGTTGTACAATGGTACGATTGGTTAGCTAAGTATTGTTGGCATTAAAGATTGAGGTATTGGTTCATTAATAGCTTGAACTATAGGTATGCTCTCATGTAATGGAACAGTAGATTCCATTACATGTGTGAGGGATTATTCCCTAAGTATAGCTATGTCAAAATCAAAAGGTATCTTAGCACCACTTTGTGCAAGTCTAAGAAAATATGTGTTGGGATCAAAAGAAATGAGAGCATCAAGTGCTCTATCCAAGGAAGGATCTTGTTGTATTTCTAAGAGTTTATCTTTGGTAAATTCCTTAGATTCCATAGATCCATTTGTGATGTCTTCTATGATGACTTGTTGATGTTGAGGTTGTTGATATGGAGTTTGGTATTCATGAGGATCAAATAGATGAACTCAGGTATTCCAAATGATGATTCAGTGACACCTATTAGCACCTAACGTTTGAACTACTAGGATTAGACCCCATGATTTTCTTATGTTTTGACCTTATAATAGGCATAAAATTGGATGAACTTATGTAATATGAGATGTAGGTAAAGTTTGGTAATATGATATAGATGATTGTTATTTGAAGATGGACTTATGAGAGACACTTTGGGTATATTTGGACAAAAATTGATGTTGATGTTGTTAAGTTGATGGAAGATATGAAAAACCTTAAAAGTCAAAGTTTAACCTAGATCTCCATTTTGATAAGTGTTAATGGCGGTATTTACTTGTACTAGATTAATGAGTGCAAGCAAAGAGATGATGGTGATTTTAAGAAATTATAAATAGATAAGACCACTAAGCTAGTTTTCTCATAGATATAGATGCTAATCCAACTATTCACTTGACAAGGTTAACTTCCAAACAAAAGCTAAACTAGGAGATAAGCCGAGGGATCTAAGAAAGACTATGATCGATATCAATTGTTGGTGGATTGATGTTTGGTGTTGATTACAATGGTGTTGTTTGTCTAAAGATAAAGTTGGGTGACCCTAAAAGTCCAAGATGAAAATGGTATGAAATGGGTGTGAAAGTTGGTTTTCTTGTGAATGATGACTCTTGATTACAAGTCAGTTGTATTACAAGTCTTAGATCCTAGGTTGATTTGCTATCAAATTCTAGAAACTAGAATTTTGAACATTATAGAAGATTTATTTTCACAGTCAAAAGAATCATTCTAGATTTCAAAATTGTCACTATATTTAGCAAGTATGTCGAGTAGATATCAAATGTGTCACCATAAGTACCTAAGGCATCACTATGTGTGATCAAATATGGCAAGCTAATATCAATGGCATAGTTTTGTGTCAAAAGCGTCACTATATTTATCAAAGGCATCACTTTAATATCATATGCATCATTATATTTTAATTAGATGCATCAAGGGATATTTACAAGCACTTTAAGATAATAAATTATATTATTGTGACATCAAAAAGTCACTGTAACTTCAAATGTGAAATTATGAGATTTTACCTAAAATCTTTCTAGGGTTTTGACTGATTTAAAGATTAATTTCGATTTGTTTTGACTAGAAAGAGATAAAAAAAACAATTGAGAATAGCAGAAAACTAACTCCAAGGTATACTATGATTAGTATTAATGGATTTTTACATTAAAAAACATTCAAAGAAGTACATCCTAGCTAGTATTAAAGGTGTGTCGCACTAATGTGGGCCCAAGACAGAATACCATAGGTTCGTCATGATGCACTCCCTAATCTCATGTGAGAATAGCTAGGTATTCAGTGGCATAACTCACCTTCCTCCTTCTCTTGTAGGTTTTTTACACCTCCAAAGAAATTTGATCTCTTCTCAAGATGATACATATTGAGTAACTTCAAGCATGATATTGTACCTTGCACCACATTAGATTAACGGTTGATAGTCTTAAGGTCTCTAATAAAAAATGTTTCATATTGGTTTTGATAACATTGAGTCTATTAGAGGATGCTTGAGTTGAGGGGGGCCTCCCCTCTTCTCATCACCTATACAAGTCTCGATAAATCGATGGTATTGAGGCTTGGCTTTGAAAAAAATGGCTACACCTTGAGGTAAAAATTTCATTCTCCCCCTTTATATAATTCACTAGTAAATATGGTTGAGGTCACCCTTGAGGTGATGAAATCCCCAAGAATGCCTCCTACTAATTTAAAAAATAAGATGCTCTAGGGTGTTGCAAGTATGAATGAGTTTGGTGGTGTTGTCATTAATGTTGTCATTGATGTGAACACGGTATAGGTTGTTGCAGAGAAAGGAAACAAGTGATTGCAGGTGTTGCATGTATAGTTGAGATATTGTTGAGATGTTGTGAGTACATGAAGATATCTTTATAGTGTTTCAGGTGTGTTGATATGATGAGTTGCCAAATGCTTTTGAGAAAATTAATAAATAGGAAGTTAGAATTGTGTGTGTGTTTAGAATGTGCTCCAGTATGTGCTCCACATTTCTTCTATGTTGATCCTATGCTTGTGTGGATCTGAAGTGTTGTTTATGGGCATCCTTGGGTGATATATCCTGGATTGTTGCTTCTAGTTTGATGAAGAGTGAAAGTTGTGTTCACCAGTGTGTAAAATGGTCTGGTAGAGTTGTTTGTCTGTGGACTAGGAGAAATGTATCTACTCTGCAGTCCTCTGCTGGTTTGTTTCAGGACTTGTGGATCTAGAAGATTATTTTTAATGGTGTTATTTGTGCTCTATCAAAGTTGTTCGTGGTTTGGTGCTCCAAAAGACTAGTTTTAGAGTTATTGTGTGTGTTTGTATAGTCCGAATGGACTAATGGAAAGTGTTCTATGTATGCAGATTGTTGCATTTGTTGTGGATGAATCTAAAGGCATCTAAGATGTGTTCTAGTGTATGGTGAAGCGTGTTATGTGGTCTGCATGTTATCTTCTCGTTGCGAAAGTGTGTACTTCAAAGTTCATTGGTGTTTTCATTAGGTTTCGCTGACCTGGTGTTTACACATCATGTGAAGGATAAGTTTTATTAATGAAGTGTGTGATTGATCTGAGATGTTGTTTTGGGTCTCAGTTAAGTGTTGGTTTGGTCCGCTCTCATTCTCTTCCACTGTGGGAATATTGAGTTGCCAACCTAATTTGAATTTGTAAAATGAAGCGTGTGTAGCCAACCTTGGAGAAAGTTTCTAAGGTTGAAGATGGTATAAATACAAGGCAAGATGTTATTAATTATAAGCAACAAGTGTGAGAAGCAAGAGTGTGCGAAAGTGAATTGAGGAAACAGTAATTTAATATGTTAGACTCCTTAAAGTAGTGAGTTGATGGTGTCTGCAATTTTCTGATCAAGGCTACAAATGTGTGGAAGTTGTTGTGATGGATCTTCTATTGCATTGAGAAAGTGTTCTCTATGTAACATTCTTATTTCTATATTTATGTATTTGTAGGCAGTGAGCCTCCCTGTTGGACAGTGACCCCTTTGGCAGTGAGCCTCTTGTAATCGGTTTTGCAATTACTCTATATTGTGAGTTAATCCTCACCATGGTTTTTCCCTTATTGGGTTTTCCACGTAAATTTGGTGTTTCTTGTGTTGATATTGCTTTATGTTATCTACACTTCATGCTCATACTTAATAATAGATTAAAGTGGATGTGAAGTTAATGATTGTTTGAGATTTTTGATTGTGATTGGTGACAACCAATTCACCCCCCCTCTTAGTTGTCTTGTGCATTTCAACAATTGGTATCAGAGCTTTGGTTCCTCAGAGAAGAGCTTAACTACTTGAGGTAGATCTAATGTTGCACAAATTGACAATTCTTGTGTTTGATGGATCTGATTATAGTTTTTGGAAAGTGCAGATGAGAGGTTACCTAATCTCTCTTGGATACAAGACTTGGAAAGCTATTGAGACAAAATATGTTGCACCATCAAGTAGTCCTTCTTCTGTAGATGAGATTTATGCCTATGAAGAAAATGTAAAAGCAAGGTATGAAATCTATAGTGCTTTATCGAAGCTTGAGCTAACAAAAGTTATTTCATTGGGAACTGCTTATGAAGTTTGGGAAAAGTTGAAAGATATCTATGAAGGAAATGATAGAGTGAAATTGTCAAAGAAGCTAACAGCTAAGCTCAGATATGAGAACTTGAAAATGGAAGAAGGTGAAGATATTGCAATATATTTTTAGAGGGTTGATATTGTAGTAAATGAAGTTAAAAATCAAGGTGGTACTTTGACATATGAAGATGTAATAGAGAAGATTCTGATGACACTACCGAAGAGTTACAGTAATAAGGTCTCAGCTATTGAGGAAGTTTATGATCCTAAGAAGTTCACTAAAGAATAGCTATTTGGCACCTTGATTTCATTTGAAATGAGGAAATTTAGAAAGGAAAAGGAGAAAACATAATTAGCCTTCAAAGCTAGAAAGACAAAAGATGATCCAGATGGTGATAGTTCAAAAGAGTTGGAAGCAAATTTTACAAGGAAGTTGAAGAAAGGTACCGGTAAGTACAAAGGTATGTTAACTTTTAAATGTTTCAGTTGTGGAAATATTGGTCACTATGCTTCAAGATGTCCAAATAGAGCCATAAACAAGAAGAGTAAAGACAATAAAGACAAAAAGGACAAGAAATTCAAGAAATTGTATTATGTTAGAGAAGATGCTAGAATTTTTGATGAATCTGATTTTGAGGGTGATAATGATGAGTGCTTGTTTCTAGCCTTAGAGAATAAATCAGAATCTACTAACCATGGAATATGTGTAAATGAATGTGGTCCAAAAAACAAGAAGAAAGAGATGGAAGGTACTCTAGTTACTGCCTTTCATGCTAGACAAGATGAAGACTATTAGGTGATTGATAGTTGCTGCTCAAATCACATGAATGGAGATAAAAGTAAGTAAATAATAAACTTGAAAAGTATGATGGAGGATTAGTCATGTTTAGATATGATTCTGGTACAAAGATTGTTGGAAAATGAACAATTATTTTTAATGGAAAACACAATACTGGTGATGTCTATTATGTTAATGGCTTAAGGCATAATCTCTTGAGTGTTGGAAAATTGTGTAGCAAAGGATTCAAGCTTATGTTTCAGGATAATACTTGTGAAATCAGAAAAGGGTCCGAAACTGTGGTAGCTGCAGGAAGAACATATGAAAACATTTATTAGCTTAAGGGTGTTGATGGAAAATGTTTTGTATCTTAAGTTAATTAAAGTTGGCTATGGCATCAGAGGATGGGACATGTAAAATTTGACAATCTTATTAGGATTACTTCAAGAGAAGTTGTTTAGGATCTGCCTAAAATCACAAAGCCTACCAATACAGTTTGCAAAAGTTGTCAGTTGGGAAAAAAAACAAGATGTAGCTTTAAAGGAAAGGAACAATCAACTACCAGAGTGTTGGAATTGATTCATATAGACCTCTGTGGTCCCACAAGAATAGGAAGTCTTAATGGTGATAGTTATTTCATGCTTCTTATTGATGATTATTCTAGAATGACATGGGTTACCTTTCTTAGGGAGAAAGCTCAAGCTCTGGATAGATTCAAAGTGTTCAAGGCTAGGGTAAAGAATGAAGTGAACCTGATAATCAAATGTTTAAGGTTTGACAGAGGTGGAGAATTCACCTCCAGTGAGTTTAATACATTTTGTGAAGAGCATGGTATAAAGAGACATTTTTTGCTCCTAGAACTCCTCAACAGAATGGAGTTGTTGAGAGGAAGAACTAGACTATTCAAGAGGTTGGAAGGACTATGATGAAAGAGGAAAATGTACCTGGTGTATACTAGAGAGAAGCAATTCATACTGCTGTTTATATTCTCAATAGAGTTCAGATCAGAGGTAACAACACAAAGACTCCTTATGAATTGTGGACTAGCAAAATTCCTACTATTAAGTACTTTAAGGTATTTGGAAGCAAATGGTACATTAAAAGAGATGATGAGAACCTTGGAAATTCTGATGCAAGATGTGATGAATGTATTTTCATTGGATATTCAACTAGTAGCAAAGCTTATAGATGCTTCAATAAAAGACTGAGAAAGATTGTTGAGAGTGCAAATGTGAAAGTTGATGAAGATATGCACAAATTAGTTGAAATAAGTGAAGTTGAACCAGATGAACCTATCTGTGAACAAGTACAAGAAGAGAATAAGGAGGAAGAAGAACAGATTGAAGAAGAAGAGGTTCCAAAACCTGCTTCTAAGACTCCAAAATATGTACAGAAAAATCATCCTGAAGAACAGATAATTGGAGAAAAAAGTGAATGTGTAAATACAAGAAGCAAGGTGGTAGCAGTTGAGGTAAATTTATGTTTACTTTCCAAGATAGACCCTAAAATAGTGTGTGAAGCATGCAAAGATGAAAATTGGGTTAGAGCAATGAAAGAGGAATTGCAACATATAGAGAAAAATAAGACATGGGAATTGGTTACTAGACCAGTAAACAAGAATGTAATTGGTACAAAATGGGTGTTTAGGAATAAGCTGAATGAGAATGGTGAAGTAGTAAGAAATAAAGCAAGGCTTGCATGCAAAGGTTATTCACAGGTTGAAGGAATAGAATTTGAGGAGAAATTTTCCCCAATGGCAAGAATGGAGGCTATTCAAATGTTTTTGGCATTTTTTGCACACAAAGATTTCAAGGTATATCAGATGGATGTTAAGTCTGCATTCCTGAATGGAGAATTGGAAGAAGACGTGTACATGGAACAACCAGAGGGATTTTAGTTATCAGATAAACTAGACATGGTATGTAAGTTGAAAAAGGCACTATATGGACTTAAACAGGCTCCCAGAGCATTGTATGCAAGGTTGGACAAATATTTGACACAACAAAGGTTCAATAAAGACTCCGCAGACAGTAATCTCTATTTTCAGGTTGAAGGAAACAAAATGTTGATAGTGGTTGTGTATGTTGATGACATTATCTTTGGAGGAAATGAAGGTATGTGCAAGGAATTTGTAGAGGAGATGCAAAAAGAGTTTGAAATGTCTTTGATTTTTGAGTTGAATTTCTTTCTTGGACTTCAAGTGAATCAAACTGATAAGGGCATATTCATTTTAGAATAAAAGTATGTTAAAGAGTTGCTGAAGAAGTTTGGAATGGATGACTCCAAACTGGTCTGTAGCCCTATGGTGACTGGATGCAAACTGAATAAAGATGATGAATCTCCTAAAGTTGATCAGAGCATGTATAGATCTATGATTGGTGGACTATTATATCTTACTACTACTAGACCAGATAGTATGCATGTAGTATGTTTGGTTGCCATATTTCAAGCAGAACCTAAAGAAGCACATGCTACAACTGTGAAAAGGATATTCAGATATCTAAAAGGCACTCCATATTATGGCTTGTGGTATCCTAAGGATACTCATTTCACTTTGAGTGCTTACACTGATGCATATTGGGTTGGTTGTGTGGATGAATTGAAGAGTACAAGTGGTGGTGCATTATTTCTTGGAGGAATATTGGTTTCATGGCTAAGCAAGAAACAAGATTCAGTCTCTTTATCCATTGCAGAATTTGAGTACATTGTTGCAACATCTTGCTGCACTCAGGTATTATGGATGAAGCAAACATTGAAGGATATAGGAGTGATGTGTGATGAGCCTATCCCTATCTTTTGTGACAACACAAGTGCAATAAACATTTCAAATAATCCAGTAATGCATTCAAGGACAAAGCATATTTCTATCAGATATCATTTCTTGAGAGAGAAGGTATTGAAGAATGAAGTCAAGCTGGAATATGTGCCTACAAAGGATCAAATTGTTGATATATTTACCAAGGCTCTTCCGAAGGATACTTTTAAGTATCTCAGGGAAAATTTATGGGTCACTGCTCCTCCTTCTTTGAACTAGGTGCACATGGAGGTGCATCAGTTCAGTGGATCTACAAATTCTTCATTTGTCTAGAATGATGTCTGGGGTCTACTCCTCATGGGGAGTAGGAAGTATCATTGTTGCAATATGATATGTGTGGGTGCACTCCTAAGGGGGAGTGATCATTTTTTTTTTTTCCATTGATGTCAAAGGAGGAGAGAGTGTCGTGTGTTGCCATCAATGATAAAGGGGGAGATTATTGCAAGTATGAATGAGCTTGGTGGTGTTGTCATTAATGTTGTCATTGATGTCAACACAGTATAGGTTGTTGTAGAGAAAGGAAACAAGTGATTGTAGGTGGTGCATGTATAGTTGAGATACTATTGAGATGTTGTGAGTACATGGAGCTATCTTTATAGTGTTGCAAATGTGCTGATATGATGAGTTGCCAAGTGCTTTTGAGAAAATTAATAAATAGTGAAGTCAGAATTGTGTGTGTGTTCAGAATGTGCTCTAGTATGTGCTCTGCATTTATTTTGTGTTGATCCTATGCTTGTGCGGATTTGAAGTGTTGTTTATGGGCATCCTTGGGTGATATGTCCTGGATTGTAGCTTCTAATTTGATGAAGAGTGAAAGTTGTGTTTACCGGTGTGTGAACTGGTCTAGCAGAGTTGTTTGTTTATGGATTGGAAGAAATGTATTTGGTCCACAATCCTCCGCTAGTTTGTTTTAGGTCTTTCGGATCTGGAAGATGGTTTGTAATGATGTTATCTATGCTTTATCAAAGGAATTTGTGGTTTGGTGCTCCAAAAGACTAGTTTCAGAGTTACTGTGTGTGTCTGTACAGTCCAGATGGACTGATGGAAAGTGTTTTGTGTATGAAGGTTGTTGCATTTGTTGTGGATGAATCTAAAGGAATCTAAGATGTGTTCTAGTGTATGATGAAGCATGTTAGGTGGTTCACATGTTATCTTCTCGTTGCATAAGCATGTACTTCAAAGTTCATTGGTGTTTTCATTAGGTTTGGTTGACCTGGTGTTTACACGTCATGCAAAGGATAATTTTTATTAAGGAAGCATGTGATTGATCTGAGATGTTGTTTTGGGTCTTGGTTAAGTGTTGGTTTGGTCTACTCTCATTCTCTTCCACTGCAAGAATGTTGAGTTTTGACCTAATTTGAATTTGTAAAATGAAGTGTGTGTAGCTGACCTTGGAGAAAGTTTCTAAGGTTGAAGATGGTATAAATACAAGGCAAGATGTTATGAATTATAAGCAACAAGTGTGAGAAGCAAGAGTGTGCAAAATTGAAATGAGGCAACAATACTTTAATGTCTTAGACTCCTGAAAGTAGTGAGTTGATGGTGTCTGCAATTTTTTGATCAAGGCTACGAATGTGTGGAAGTTGTTGTGGTGGATCTTCTGTTGCATTGAGAAAGTGTTCTCTGTGTAACATTCTTATTTCTATCTTTATGTATTTGTAGGCAGTGAGCCTCCCTATTGGATAGTGATCCCTTTGTAAGTGAGCCTCTTGTAATCAATTTTGCAATTACTCTATATTGTGAGTTAATCCTCACTGTGGTTTTTCCCCTATTGGGTTTTCCATGTAAATCTAGTGTTTGTTGTGTTGATATTGCTTTCTATTATTTGCACTTAATGCTCATACTTAGTAACAAATTAAAGTGGATTTGAAGTTAATGATTATTTGAGATTTGTGATTGTGATTGGCGACAACTGATTCACCCCCCCTCTTAGTTGTCTTATGCATTTCAACATAGCGTTTCTGATTCTCAAGATCGCATGAAGCACAAGATAAGAGTATATTTTGTTAGTACTTCTTGGGTATGCATAGCATGTGCAAGTTAATAGTAATTTTGATCTCCAAGATTACACAAAGCATAAGGAGAGATCATATGCACTAGAATCCAACCAAACATAACATAATTCTTTAATTAAAAACCCAATTGAAATGTGAACTAATCTAGAAATTAAAGCATTTAAAATTTTGGCCCTTCATGAGATCTCTCAATAGCTTATTTTTATGTGTTTTCCCAACATTTTCTATAGAAGCTGAAAAGATGTGTTAGTTTCAAAAAAATCAAGCAAACATTAGGTTTAGCACAAAATTCAAGAAATTGAATCAGATGTGTCACTATAAAAGTCAAAGGCATCACTGTAAATATCAAAAGCCTCGATATACCTTTCAATAGAATCATTGTACCTTCAATTATGTTTATGCGTACATTAAACATATTGTTTTATTTCTCAAAAGTATCATTGTAAAATCATAAGCATTGATTTATGTCAAAAGTGTCACAATAGGTTTCAATTACATTGTTGTAAATCTAAAAATATACAAAACAAAATGATCAAATATGTCGATCTAACTTCAAAAGCATCAATGTGGCTTGCAAAAGCATCACCATATTGTCATAAGTGTTGATCTACATTTCAAAGGCGTTGATATGTATTCAATTGTGTCACTATAACCTATAGCTTGTAAAATTTAAGAAAATTCAATTAAACATTAAATTTGAGATGTGGTTCCCATCAGACATGCTAGAATGTGAACGAGAATAATGGAAAGATCAATCAAATGGTTTCGAAATAGCAAGAGGGTTAGGTCAAATCAACAAAAACCCAAGAACCTAAATGATTAAATTATACCCATTAGCAATTTGAAGTGTTTTAACAAAGATCAAATGAGAGAAAATCAAGAGAACAAGAACATAAATCAAATTAAGTCTACTTTTACCTCACCCAAAGAATTCCAAACCCTTACTCCATTGTTGAAAATGTGAGATTATGCCTTAGGATATGTGGATTGCTTATTCTTAGTATAATTTAATTGTGCAAAATCTTGATGATAATGTGCTATGGGAGCTTTGATTACCAAATTGAGGCTCAAATATGAATGAGGAATGCATTCTTGTTTTATAGATTATCAAGATTTGATATCAATAATTGAGGATGAAAGATTAGATCAAGGGTTGAGGATGAATGAGAGCCAAGAGGCCATGCATGTTGAGGAAGAGTTGAGTTAATTAAAATTCCTTATTTTTAGGAGAGATATTTTCAAATGAGAAGATATTTTTTAATTTGAATTTGGAATAATAAAGAAGGAATATTCTATTTTTGGATGGAATGCACAACTAAATAAATTATTTAATCTTGGAAGAGAAATTAGCTAATTAAATAGTTATGAAATTAGTTAATTAAATAGTTATGAAATTAGCTAATTAAATAGTTATGAAATTATTTAATTAAAGTGGATGAGGAAAAATGATATTTCTAATTAAATAATTAAAAAATAATTTAATTGAAGGTGATGAAGGGAAATATGATGAATTAATCAATAATTAAAATTATTTAATTAATAGAGGAAAACAAATTAGCTTAATCAAATAATTGGAAATTATTTAATTAAAAGTGATGAAATGGGGTGATGAGTGAGACATACTGAAAATGAAGAATTAGAAGAATGAGTGATACTTTAAACATTTTCAAGTGTCTATAGGTCCTAACTTTCCCAACCTGAAGATAGGTTTGTGGTAATATTCCCAGGTTTGACACCCCCTACACTTGGGAGACTATCAAACCTTAGGGACTTGGGGTCTACAACTCAAATCACCAACATGGCCCACTTTGATTAGGTTATTTGTTATGCATTGGATATTGTGTAATATGGCATAGGTGTTGTGTCGGTGTTGGAAAATAACCTTATCTTAGCTTGTCCCACCATCACTTATCCCTATGATTTAAATCTAACTTACTGGTAAGCATATTTTTTATTGTTGATTTTAACTTGACTCATACAAAATACAATAATAAATATTTATAATAGATGGAAAAATTGTTAGGAATTAACAAAATTCCTTTGTGTTTGAGAGGGGAAATTCCCTCATATGATGGGATTTTATAGGTTTTGTGTACTTTTAACTTGGAAGTATATAAAGAAGAAAATGGAAAATTAACACAAGGGAGATAAGGGAGAGACCATAGTTGAGCACATACAATACACAACATGTGATTTCTCAAGAATAGGAAAGAAGAAAGGTTGTACAGTTATCAATTGAAGATCAAAGGCTTTTGATTCATGAGTACAAAACTATAGAGATATAAAAACTCACTAAAAGAACTTCTCAATGATGCAAAGAAATATGAGGGAAACCTATTTTATATTAAACATGAGTGACATGAAACAATTAATAACAATCAAGACACAAAGATTTGAAGTATTCTTTGAAACCCTTTGAATTAGGGCACAAGATATTCAATCTATTTTACGTATAAATTAGCACATAGAAGAGAAAGATCAAGAAATATAGCATATTGGATACATAAATAACCAAAAATAAATGAATATTTTAGTGAAACCATGTTCAAAAAAATTCTTCAAATTTCTTCAAAATATAATCCCTTTTTTGAGAGGTTGAAAGAATTCCCCCAAGAGAATAAGAACTAGTAAAATAGGAAAGGAGAACTAGTAGAAGAAAAATCTCTATTACATCCAAAATCCTATTATTTGCAACTTCCCCCACCTAAATAACTAATAACTAATTCTTGAAATGTAATAATTTAAGCTAGATCTTATTTTGGTTTGCTTTTCTTTAACTTTTTAGAAATAAGGTCTATTATCTAAGCTAGGTTGTAATAAGTGACTTAAGTCACTTATCAAAAAGTATTAAAGAATTAGGATGAGGAAAAAGGAATAGAACTACAATACTGCATCGAAAGCCACTCTACTAGATTCTTTGTTCTCTCTTATTTCACCATCAATAATGTTGTTTCCCAGTTCATTTGTAGAGTTAAACTTATCGATCTCAATTGTTGAATCAATGATCCTACTACATATATAATTTCACTTTATATAATGTAGGAATCCTTGCTACCTTATTTATAAGGTATAAGGAGAACTAGTATAAGATGAATATCTAGTACATCCAAAATCCTTTTATTTATAACTTCCCTTGCCTAACTAACTAATAACTAATTCTTGAAATGTAATGATTTAAAATAAAGCTTATTTTGGTTATGTTTTTCTTTATTTTTTTAGAAATAAGGTCTATTTTCTAACCTAGTTTATAATAAGTGACTTAAGTCACTTTTCAAAAAGTACAAAAGAATTAGGATGAGGGAAAGGAATAGTTGTAATATTGCATCAAAAGCCACTCTACAAGGTTCCTTATTCTCTCTTGTTTCACCACCAACAATGTTGTTTCCTACCTAATTTGTAGATTTAGACTTATCAATCTCAATTGTTGAATCAATGATCCCACTACATTTATAATTCCACTTTCTATAATGTAGGAATCCTTGCTACCACCTATTACATAAATGAGACAATAGATACCCAAATATCTCATAGCCACTTTTGAGCTTTTGCTTGCACTAAATATGAAGCGTTTTCAATAGATCCATTGTATGCATATCCTGCAATCATTACATTCCATGAACCTTCTCAAGTGGTTCATGTGCCTTGTTAATGGTTCAATATTCTATAATATATATGATTCCCATATTAGCATTTCTAAACACAAATATTTTTTATTTTTTGAAATCTATTAGTCCTAGGATCCCATTATAAGAACCTTGAATTTTGAATATAAATTTATGATTTTGTTTATTCCATATTGCATTATCCATGTCATTAATATTGTCTTACCAAGAATTATTATGTCACCCTAGACATAATGTTGTGAACACAAGCATTAAATAAGTGATGGACTAGCATTTGATATCCAAGCCATACTAACACGTAATTATCATGAAGACTCTACATATGTTTTTCCTGTGTATTAAAAATCATAGCATGATATGCTCTCTTACTATATTATCATAATTCCATCTATAATTTTTAAGTGCCAAAGTACTTTAACAAGGGACTCTAGGTGGGACACCTGAGAAGATAAAATAATATTACAAAAAAATCCTTTGTACATGAGTTTTCATTTGATAGGGAAATCTTTAAAGTTGAAATTGATTGAAGAGTGTCTTTTTAAGAATAGATAATTAGTTCAATGGTTGGTATGAAGTGTTTTTTGTTTCACCTTCTACTGGGATTATCAAAATATATCTATTGTAGTATTTTATTGAATGGGTCTTTGTTTTGGACAAGCTTAAACAACACACTCTAAACTTTGTCTTGTTTATGTGGCTCATTTGAAATCACACTAATAGGTGCGCCCTACCAAAGAAGCTAGTGCAATTTTAGACAAGCCACCTAAGCAAGTGAAAGCTTAGAGTATGTTCTTTAAATTTAAATGACTTCATCTAAGGAATGGGATAAAACTTCTTTGAGTGAGATTGCCTTTTATTCTGATTTCTTTTCAATAAATTTATTTTGGTATCAAATGTTTTAATGATTCTCATAACCAATTTTTTGGGTGATATAATGGTTCTCATAACCAATTGAAACATCAAACACTTATGACATATGTAAAAAGCGTTGAAAGATCAATTTTAAGAACTAAAATTCTTGAATGATTGTCGGGTAGTAGAGTGCTCTCCATAACCCCGTTGGCATTCAACGTGGTTGTCACAACCACATTGGGGGTTGATATAAGTAATAAAACTTATTTCCTTTTTATACTTGTTGACTACATATTCTTGGAAGTTTCTAAAGTCTTTTCAACAAATTCATTTCATGATTCTCTTTACTTTATCCACTTCAAAATATCTTCAAAAAACCCATTTTGTGTACATCCAGTAATCATCATGATATAAAATAAAGAAAATATAAAATCACAAGGTACAAAATACCCTTCAATAGGAAGTAGTCTAATGACATTTTCTAAAAAGTCACTCAAGTTGTCATTTCTCTTTATTTTTTAAGTATACCACATAAAACATATTTTCCTTTCTCCTCAAGTATCTATATTGTACCATTTTGGATAATAACTCCATTGATGATCATCTCTTCCATTTCATGGTGGACTGTATTGAAACAATGATCCTTGCAAATAGTTCCATTGACATAGTTAGAAGATCCTTTACCCACCATTCATTGTTGTTAACTTTTCTTGAAATCATACTAACATTGCTCCAAAACTAGCATTATGTTGATTTTATATTTCTCTATAAATAAAATCAAGAACTTACATGTAAGCAATGTAGGCTAAAGATACAATGCCTCTACTCATAATATAATTTTATTAGCTAGTGGAAGGTTATCTTCGCATCTCTTGACAACAACCAAGGAATCTTCCCAAATTTAAAGGACAACTTGAGTAAAATATAGATCACTTCTCTCACAAAGGTTTCCTTTGTCATACTCTTAAGTCATTTTTAGAACCTTTATTCCACATCTCAAGACACCAACATTGAAGGGTTGGTCCACAAGTATCATTGACTTATAACATAAGTTTGCAACAAAATTGAATATTTCAAGTTGTATTTTCAAAGTAACCTCTAATGCATCAAATAGATTTCATTTCAACTACCTAATTTTTGAAACAAGAGGATATTTATGGAGCTTGAATCTACAACCCCTACATGAACAATAAAATTATAGTAGGTATACCTATTGCTTTAGTGCCTCAAAACGATAATAAATTTGTGTGGTCAACACTAAACACCAAGCATATGCACTTTCATATTTTTTTTTGCAAACCAAGAAATTTGATAAATCGTGCAATTCAAAATTTAATATATTCAAATAAAATCATTTTAATGGTAGCCTTCTTCAAGGTGTAAACTCTATGAAATGACTCACAAACATGTGGTAAATTCTCAAGAGTGATTTACACTTGCAAATCCATGTTATACTCTATCAAAACTTGAATTACCTTTGATAGAAACTCAATCAAGTGTATTATCATTCTCACAAAAATTAAAAGGTAAACAAGATATGACATATATTGGTTTAAATAAACTACTAATTCTTGAGAGGAATGAATTTGAGTGCTAATTTCTTGTTGTAGGAGTTGAAAATCTGCTCTATCCAAGGACCACCTACAAAAAATAATGAAAACCTTCCACAAGAGAGTAAGCAAGAAATGAGATTGCTTGATATTAAGATCTATCAAATATGATGATGAGGTATCTTGCAAGTGTGTACAATGTCAATGCCTATATAGACAAGGTGTGATGAAGTACCAAATACAAAATATGAAATGATTAGTATCACTAAATGACCTAGGACCCCAATATTTAATAAAATCTAAAAAGATAAAATCTTATCTAAAAAAATCAAATATTCCTAGGACCTAAGTGTACTTAAAATGTGTTGAAAGAATGAAGAAGTTGTGTGTTGTCATTGATATCAACACTAAATGGTAGATATCAGAATGATATGGAGAATATTCTACAAAGAGGGCTTGATCCACAGTAAAGCAATTCTACTATATATCTACACCAACAATTTTTTCTCTTTGTACCCTCCGTAGATTGGTTCGCATTCCATCGTGCATACAAATCTACTTTTTTGATTCCAATATGTTGTTTGTGGATGTCAGTAGCATGAGAATTCAGAATTTTAGTCAATTTGGAAAAATGGTTCAAAAGTTGTAAGTGACAGAAGTTCAGTATATAAGGTTTTGTCAGTTTTCTGTGTAATGAGTATGACCTATTCAGTATGCACTCCTCCATGAATTTGTGTTAGGACTTGTGATTTTGGGAGAATGTTTACAGGTGTTTTTGCATTGAGATTTCAAATTGGCATGATATTTTGAGATCCACATGTCTTGTGATTAGCGATCAATTGAAGTATTTGTTTTTAGGTCCTATGCCTGGCCAACCTAAAATATGTAAAGGGTTGTGGAGTTTAATTATGTGATGCAAATGTAAGAAGAAACTATTATAGGTCCATGTCGACCCATATCACATGTGTTGTGGCACAAAGGTAATTTAAGTTGAATTGGGTGTTGACAAGGCACATTTTGCATTACCTTGTGTGACATCTAATTAGGCTGACCTAATTAGTGTTTACAATGGTGTTAATATATAAGAAGTTCATTTTGAGTTTGTGATGACAATCATGATAGAGATGTGATCTGAATACAAGAAAAAAAATGAAATTTTGCAAAGGATTGAAAAAAGGTTGTGCGAATGTAATTTTGAGCAAAAACTTATATTTTGTTTTAGGTGAAGTGTTTTATGTCAGGGTTTTGAGCTTCAAAGGAATCAAATTCAACATATGTTAGATGCACTTTGTATTAGTTCAAATATTGGTTGTGTAGCCACTTTCTCTTTCTTTTCTCTGTGAATAGTGAGTTCACTTGGACAGTGAGTCCACCTGGTAGTGATTCTTTCTATAATATTTAATGACCGGTCATAATATATTGTGAGCTAATCCTCATCGTGTTTTTTCCCACTTTGGGTTTTCCGCGTAAAAATCCTAGTGTTCATGTGTTGTATGTGTTATGGGTTGTTTATGCTTTCATTTTTGTTAATTGCTAAGTATGTTGTGATAATTGGATGGCTAGTAATTAAATGGTTTTTAGGAATACTGATTCACCCCCCCCTCAGTTTTTTGGGTGTTCAAAAATTGGTATCATAGCTTGGTTCCCTTGAAAAAGCTTGACTGCTTTGGGAAGATCTTGGCAATTAAACACATGGTTGATATCCCTGCCAATGGATACTCTGAAAAGGATTGCATACTTGACAAGGATGGAGAACTCAAAGTTTCTCTTGAAGACATTGACAAAGTTGAAGGTGAAAACAAAGATTTGATGGAAAATATCAATGAAGCTAATGAATGCATCAAAAAATTGAGAGAGCAAATCAAGAAATTATGGGAAAGGCATAAGAAGTCAATGAACAATTGAGGCAAGAAAATGAAGACATCATCGGATTAAGATTACAAGTGGAAGAAAAGAAAAGAATTGAGGAATTCCTAAATACTATGGTAAAAAGAAAAACCAATGAGTGCACTAGACTTGAACAAGAAGTGGTAAATCTAAGATCAGATCTGGAAAAAGCAAGAATTCGTGAAGATAAGTTCAAGAAAATTTCTATAATGCTTGATGAGTTAATTGCAGGTAAAAAAGTATCTAAAGACAAAGGTGGTTTGGGACTTGAGAAGGTGAAAGTTCAAAAGCGGATACAAAGAAGATCAGTGAACCTGAGAAGAATAAAGATAAGAAGAATAATGGCAAGTACTGGAATCAAAGAAACAATTCAAGAAGACCTATCAAACAACCAAATACTCAAAGGTACTCATCCTTCAATGGTATATGTTATTTATACAATGTTTGGACATAAAGCAATAGAATGTAGAAGTAAAGTAAATAAGAATGTTTCATCTTTTACTGGTCAATGCTTTACATGCAAGAAGTTTGGAAATAGAGCGAGTGAATGTAGAAATCAAATGAGGAATACATATAACCATGGTAGAATGTTTCAATCTTTCAATGGATATTGTTATACATGCTATGGATTTGGACACAAGGCTAACCAATGTAGATCTAGAATGAAAGAAAAGAATAATTATTAGAGGAATGTTTTATGTCACAATTGCAATAAACTTGGACATATTGCTAGAGTTTGTAAAAACATAAGGAAGAGCAATCCTGAAAAGAGAAATGATCTAGTCACAAAGATTGATCTGAAAAAAGTAAAGAAGGAAATGGAGAAGATCTGGAGGAATAAAGAAGAGCCTGAGGACAAGAAAGAATTCGAAACTACAAATGAATCTGTACCACCCTCTGGTGTAGATAATTCTCTCAAAAATTGAACCTAGGCATTGGCTTAGGGGGAGCAATAACATAAAATAAAAAATCCCCTTACCGATATAAAGGGTCATGGCTTGGCACGAAGACATAAGTTGGATATTGACAATTTGAATCTTGTGAAGGAAATTCTGGAAGAAAATATGCTTTTGCATAGTTTTGTGGAGTAATTAAAGGTTTGTTGTTGCACAGTTGAGAGTTGCCATCAACTTTATTGATTGGTGTATTGAATGTGAATTAGGGTGAATCAAAGGACTATAAGTTTCTAAACTTGATCTAATTTACTCACTTTTATGCATTTGGAGTGAATTGAATCAAATTCAAGAGTTTAGGAAGCATAGCATTCAAACCCTAGTTTCAGTCAAGCAAAGAAAAGGTATTTACCATTGTCTTAGAATTTGTTTTCAAAGAATTTGAATTTTTTAGAGATGGCTACACCTATATTAGTGAATGTAAGCGAGAAGCCTCAGTCGAAATTCAAGAAGTATGCTATGAAGACATTTGAGGATGACCCACTTAGAGCATTTTCGAGCATTCCACACAGGGTTTCTCCTATAGAAGACACTAGGGCTTATATCCACAGAAGAATGGAAGACAATAACCATGTGAAATTCATCGACACATGGATAAATAAGTTAACTGGAGATGATCACTAGATCAAGCCCGAATATAAAAACCTAGTGGCAAAGAAATTAGACGTCTGGCAGCTATTTCCAAATTTCACCTATGATGATGCAGCTAAGTTTGTGAGAATGGCATTGAGTAGAGTACATGATTGCTACTTATGGACTGACAAGCTCGACATGATAACAAAGGAATTTATAAGGGAAGTGACAGGACTTTGTGCTACTGGACCTACTAGTATTGAAATCTGTAAAGAATAAAGATGTGATGGAATTGACTAGAGCCACATTTGATCATAGGGCCCTCATGGTGGACACTATTTGAAACCCTGCAGTAAGGTATACGAAAATGCTCATAGGATACAAAATCTACTACACTAATAGGGAGAATTCAGTGTCATCTACAACAATCCATGCTGCCTATGAAATGGTGGAAAAAGGTAAGGACTATGATCTATGTGAGTTGCTTCAACAAAAACTATTTGATAACTTGAAGAAAACCAAAGATAAGAAATATCCATTCAAGTTTGGTTCCTTGGTAGTCTATCTACTATTTTACTTTCTAGGGGAGTTTCCAGGAAGAAGTAATTTCATATGGTATTTTGGAACATTTACACAAACTTAGTGACATGAAATTTCAAGAAGAAGCAATTATTGCATTCTTTGCAGTATTCCAGACTTGAGAATGTATGAAAGGGAGAGAATCCCTAGGTACTTAGTGGAAAAATATCGAACTAATATCACACTTTTAGTTTACACAGATTTTTGTATCGCTGAAGCTGTGGAACCCATAACAAGAAAAGGTTGTGCGGTTTAATTATGTGATGCAAATGTAAGAAGAAACTATTATAGGTCCATGCTGACCCATATCACATGTGTTGTGGCATAAAGGTAATTTAGGTTGAATTGGGTGTTGACAAGGCACATTTTGCATTACCTTGGGTGAAATCTAATTAGGTCGACCTAATTAGTGTTTGTAATGGTGTTAATATATATAGAAGCTCATTTTGAGTTTGTGATGACAATCATGATAGAGATGTGAGCCAAATACAAGAAAAAAAGTGAAATTTTATAGAGGATTGAGAAAAGGTTATGGGAATGTAATTTTGAGCAGAAACTTATTTAGTTTTAGGTGAAGTGTTTTGTGTCAAGGTTTTGAGCTTCAAAGGAATTGAATTCAACATATGTTATATGCACTTTGTATTAGTTCAAATATTGGTTGTGTAGCCACTTTCTCTATCTTTCTTTTCTTTGTGAACATTGAGTTCACTTGGACAATGAGTCCACCTGGAAGTGAGCCTTTCTGTAATATTTTATGACCAATCATAATATATTGTGAGCTAATCCTCATCGTGGTTTTCCCCACTTTGGATTTTCCACATAAAAATCCTTGTGTTCATGTGTTGTATGTGTTATGGGTTGTTTATGCTTTCATTTCTGTTAATTGCTAAGGTAATGAGTTCTTTAAAAAAATGCCTCAAAGAAATGTGGTCTCATGGTGATGGACATCACCATGAGACCACATTTCTTTGAGGAATATTTTCAAACAACTCATTGCCTTGTCTATGCTACCACATTTTGCATACATGTCTACAAAGTATTTTTATCAAACAACATAGACAAGGCAGTAAGGTATTTGTTCCTCAAAGAAATGTGGTCTCATGGTGATGGACATCACATGAGACCACATTCTTGAGCATTTTTCAAAAAATCACTCCTTATCTATGCTACCAAATTTTCCATACATTTCTACCAAGAATTTTATCAAATAACATAGACAAGGTGGTGAGATGTTTGAAAAAATGCCTCAAAGAAATGTGGTCTCATGGACATAACCATGAGACCACATTCTTTGAGGTATTTTTCAAACAACTCACTACTTGTCTATGCCACCACATTTTCCATGTAAAACATTTTGTCAAAAAATTCACATGCCTTGTCCATGCTTCCACATTTCTCATACATTGCTGCCAAGGGAGTTGCAATAATAATGTTTGACAAAAATCCCCCTTTCGTTCAATGTTTTGATTGATGCCCATACCTTGTTCCAAAGGTAGGATGTTGACAAAAGTTGTGGAATTTGAATTTATACTCAAGCCAATTGCATTTTCTTGAAAGTTTGTAATGTATTTTAAAAAATCCATTTTGTGCCTATCTTGCAATCATTTCATTCCATGAGACCACATTTCTTTAAGGTATTCCATCAAAAAATTCATGTGACCTTTGTCTATGCTACCACATTTTGCATACATGTCTATTTGTGGATATTATATTGGTAGGTCAAACATTAGAAAATGGCTAGAGCAAAGTCACATTTAATAATTCTTGCAAGGTAGAAACACTTTTTAAAAAATAGCTTTCCATTTTCCTTGTGTTCTTAGTGCACTTGTTTATTAATCATGGTTGAGTGACATTTACTCTTCTACAGGATGATTGTATGCATTTTGTATGAAGGGTTGAATGACATATATTTCATTTATTGTATGGATTCATTTTTTAGGAACTAATATTTGTCTCTTTATCATGCTACAGATAAAATTCTTCATCATGTCGAGGAAACGATCAAGGATTAAACCAACACATGAAGAGAAAGAAGCTAAGAATGCAAATAAAGTAGCATATATGAGGAAACTTTGTGAGAAGAAGAAATTGGAAATGATTTTCGAAGACATGCCAATTGAAGAGGAACCTAAACCATCAACAAGAGATATGGAAATTGGTGGCACAAAGGGAACAAATGCAAAACCTTCATGCTATGAGAAACTTGAATATCGTAGTTGGAGACACATCCTCTTCTGCAAGTGAAGATGGAGGGACACCATCTACCACATCTCAAGTTGACAGTACATCATCAATCACATGTGAGGAAGGAGGTATACACAAGAAGCATGAAGCATACAAGCAAATGGTAGCATGAAGCATACACATGAAGCATGAAGCATACATGAACACATGAACACATAAGTATACACAAAGCATGAAAACATACAAGCAAATGGTAGCATGAATCATGAAGCATACACATGAATTTCCTTCATGAAGCACATGAAGCATTACTATATTTATATATTGATTTAATGTTCAATAACCTTATAGGAGAATAATGTTCAAACTTTATTATATATTTACAATTATAGAAAAGAAGAGTGCATGGAAAACACTTGGATTTTAAATATTTGAAGTAAACCATCTACAAATATCTATTGAAGCATGGATTTATAATGCAAATATGGACATAATCAATAAAAAAGATGTGTATTAACCAAATAGCATGTAGGCATACATCAATATATGCTGATATAAGTACAAAATATATACAAAATAGCCATATAGGCATACAATGTCAAGTATATGCAATAAAAAATATGTCTAAAAATGCCATATAGGAATACAACAAAGGACCCCAATCAAAAGTCATTTCCCTCTACGTGAAGAAAACAAACAGCGATCTTTGTTCATCGGGGGGATGGAGATACATATGAAACTCATCTACTTTGAACTTGAGAGATTCTCCTCCTATTTAGTTCTTGATCAAGCTTCAGTTGTTACAATAAAAATTAAACACATTAATATATAGAAATTGTATTATAAAAAATGATATATTTAACAAAATAATCACTTACCACCGCTAAATGATCTCTCTCCTCAATTGGAAGATTTGTATGCTCAAGCTCTGGCATCCCAAAGTTCTATACTAACCATCCAGATATAAATTAAACTAAAAATAAATAATAATTTTATTTTTCAATAATAACCAACTATAAATACAAATGTAATTTGAAATTTACTAATTTTCCTCATACCACGTGAGAGCCATTGAGCTGTCTATTGCGGAAGATACACCACACTCCATTTCCCTATCAACATCGGGAGGTGTTTCTACTTGCATCATGTGAAAATAAAACAAAAAATTATTCAATCATGAAAACTTGAATAGTGATGCAAGTCATGGATTATAATGTATAAGATAATCAACAAAATTTTGAGTACTTGTTGAACTATATATTTCTTACTATTATGCTTACTATTTTCCCTATCCATAGCTTGTTCGAAAGCACCTGTATTAGGCTTTTATCCATAGCAGCAAGGCAATGAAATGTTTGATAAAATGCTTTGGTAGACATGCATGGAAAATTTGGTAGCATAGAGAAGGCAATGAATTGTTTGAAAAAATACCTCAAAGAAATGTGATCTCATGGTGATGGAATGCCATGAAAAATTTGTTTGTCATGGCATTCCATCACCACGAGACCACATTTCTTTGAGGCAACTTTTAAAATAGTTCATTGCCTTCTATACTATTATGTTGAGATGGGGTGGATGGCATAGTGTGGTATTGGTTATGAGGTGGAGGGGGGTCATGACATGAAGAGGGAGGGGTGTTTTAATCATGAGGGGAAGAGGATCATTAGATGGGGTGGAAGGTGTACTTTGAGACCACATTTCAAGAGTGATCATATAATGGAGTGGATGAGGTACTTTGATCTAGAAACTGAAGAATATCATTAGATGAAGTGGGGGAGAGGGGATTGTGAGGGATGAAGGGATATCTTGCCCTTGAGATGGAAATATATCATTAGATGAGATGGAAGGGATATGTTGTTCTTTATTGGAAATGGGATCATGAGATGGAAGGGGGTCATATGATGGAGGAGAAGGGTTTCCTTGATCTTTATATGTAGGAGGATCTATGTTAGCATGCTTTGGATTAGGAGATGGGCGTAGTTCATTTGATATGGATGGTGTGATGAGGGAGGAAGGTTTTATAGACTCTTCAACTTAGATAGATGGATTGATAGGGGATTCATAAGATTTAGGGTATTAGGGTTTATCTTGATGTGGGGGTGATGAAGGTGTATGCATGATATGGGAAGATTTAAACACTTTGTTTTTGCATGGGGGAACAACCATATTTGCAAATAGTCCTTGGAGGAAGTTATTATGAGATACATGGGATGACTTTACTTGGTAATAGTGGGGTGATGTGGATTTTAAGGATAGGGGATATGAAGTGGAATAAGATGTGGAAGCTTCCATGGATTGGTAAATTGAGGATGAGGATGAGGACCTTGAAAAGGATTTGGAGGGGAATTTTTGCTAAAGGCTTGGTTTCTATTGTCAAAGGAAGGGGAAGGATAAGCAAGAGGATATGGATTGGGATTGGATGAAGGTAGGGAGGATGGAATCTTAGCACCAATGCCAAGGAGACATCTAAGAATGGCATCCTTATAATTATGGAAGTAGTAGGTGAGGATAAAATTAGTGGTGATGGATGGGGATGATATGGATGGGACTTGAGGGGAGCTTTGGATGGGGCATTGGTGGAAAATTGGAGCATTTTGTCTATTGAAAATGGATTCAAGGTGATCCACAATGCTCTCATTATCATCATTGGGATTATATTTGAGTTGGTCAAAAAGGCTATCCTCATCATCATCGATATGGTTTGGGTTGATTGGAATGGATGAAGGTGGACTAAAATATATTAGATTGGATGGAGGATAGATTATATGGTTAGACATGGTGGAGGATTGATTGGAAGAAAGATTGGTAATGATTTTGGATGAGGATGGAAATTAGGATGATGGATTAGAAATAAACTTGGGGATTGGAAGAATAGGATATAAGGATGAAGATGGAGGATGGGATTATATTTGGGGATTCCAAGCATCCATAGTTTGTTTGTAAGCACTTGTTTTAGGCTTTTAGTCATTGCAACAAGGGAGTGAACTATTTGATTAAATGCTTTGGTAGACATGTATGGAAAATGTGGTAGCATAGAAAAGGCGGTGAGATTTTTGAAAAAAATGCCTCAAAGAAATGTGGTCTCATGGTGATGGACACCACATTTCTTTGAGGCATTTTTTCAAACAGCTCATTGTCTAGTCTATATTATTGCTTACTATTATGCTTTGATAGATTTTTTCCAAGAATCCATAGCATAGACAAGACAGTGAACTATTTAAAAAAATGCCTCAATAAAACATGGTGTCATGGAATGCCATGCCAAGCAAATGCAATTGGAAGCTACTCCTAGTTATTAGTTATGCAATGTGAAGTAATTGCATCACTGCTTATGTTGACTTTCTAAAAACCTATATTATAATTAAAATTTTGTCATCTATCAACATCTAGTTATTAATTATACAATGTGAAGTAATGCTTTGAGTTTGAAAGATGTGCAATGTAATGTAATCAACGATATGAATATAAACTACACAAATCTATTAAGTATAATTCATTAGCTAAACTATTTATTCTATTACCTGAGTGAAGCTTCGAACTCCACCGCCACTATGAGGTGTTGTCATGAAATCTCTAAGATTAACCTATTTAACATCCAAAATTAGATATTATAATACCATTCATATAAAAATGTTGTTCACATGTAATATTTATAATTGTTTACTAGTTACATACCTCGACAATACATGTCATAGTGTAATACAAAGGTGGAGGACTGCTGAAAACTAAGTGAATGCTATGACCCTGAAATTTTATTACAATCATTAAACTAAATTAGTTAATCTTGCATTTCAAAAATAAAATTTAATAAATTAAATTCAATGAACTTGCTAACATTTACTGAAGTATCAAGGTCGAAAGCCTCATTTAGGAGGGCATCTATCATCACCAACTGGTCAGCTACAGATGTAGCCTATGCACCTGCCTCCTGACTATCCATGGGGTCATAACCATAGGTGGACCCACGAACCTAATAAATATGGGGTGGAACCGTACCCCTCAAAATATTCCTTGGCTCATTTTGTACTACAAGACTGGCATGCTCTATGATGCTTTGGGTCAAGGAACTAATAGATTGTAGTGTCTCAACCTTAGCACTCTCCTTCACAATGGAAGGGATAGCCACATGATCATAAGTTGGTTTGGAAAGTGCTCATCTCCCTGGCCATTAAGGATCAATATGTGCTCTTGGTCTTTCCTATGTAGACCCACGACCTCTACTTTGGAAGTCTCGCATATCAAAATAGTTGGGGATTTTGTTGAGGACAAACTCGTAGTAGAGATTCCTCAAGAAATATTGTAGGACCTCATTATTGTTGCATGGAGAATGGTCAAAAACCATCTACCACCTATGTCAAAAATGGTATTTTATTCCTTGGTGGTTGCACCAATGGATAGGAAACCTCTTACTTTTAAGGTGTAGAGGTTGATTTGTTCATGGGTTTGTGAAAAGGGAACACAAGTCGAATTTTGTAATTTTTTCATTTTTGACTTGTCTATAGAATAGTTTATCTACATAATATTCTTTGTACTCCCATCTCTTCTTTGGCCAACCACTTAATTACTTTCTAATTGAATCTACATGTGTTAACATAGCTTCAAGTGGTTGTGCAAGCATGGTTCTTTGTGAGGTTGAACTTGTAGGATCTTTCAACCTTGCGATTAACTCAATTTTCTTTTTGTTATTTTCAATTTCCCCCATTAAATTTTGTTGTGTTCTAGGAGTATATTGAAGAATTATTGGAGAAATTTGTTGGGTTGGTTGTTCATCAATTATTTGGTGATAAGGTTGAGAAGGATTTTGAGGAGAAGGAGGTGAATTATCAACTCCTAAAAATTAAATAAATTAACATAAAAAACATATTAAATCTACCTATTTAACAAGGAAACAAGCTATACCTTTGGCTCTGCTATTTGCAACTTTCCTGCTCTAGCTGTTTTTGAATTTTTCGTTTCTGTTCGGAGTTGCCTACTCGATGGGACGGTCAAGTGGGGGGCCTAGGAAGGCTCCCCATTTTAGGGATGTTGTCCTTTCCAAGGATGTTGTCCCTTTGTCTGGTGTTGTGCCTATTTTAGCAACTCCCAAGGTTATTTTCCCCCATATGGGCTTCCCTTCTCATAATTTTGTCCCTTCTCTTGCGGGAAGGATAGTTAGTACCTCTAGCAAGATGCCTTTGTCCCTATCTTTTGGACTTGACTGTTTCTTCTCTAAGGAAGAACCAGTCTCCTTTGTGGAAAAACCAATGGGTGTCAGCGCACCAGTTATGGGTAGACAGAACATAGAATCTGACTCTTGCCTAATTTTTGGATGGGAAGTTGATGTCCCCGAAACATTTGTGATAGAGATAATGGACGGCCACAAGCTATCATTGGTTGGAAAATTCTTGGCGTATTGGATGAGCATTGAACAGGTAAGGATTTGGGTTGCTTCTTTTTGGAACCTAAAAGGTAGTGTCTCTATCAGTGCAATGCCTAAAGGTATCCTTCTCTTTTCCTTCATGGTATATGAAGATATGTTAAAGGTTTTAACGAGAGGCCCTTGGGCTTATGATGTTGGCTTTAAGAAATTTCTCTCTTTATGTAAAGGGAAATTGGGCTTTGACCCTTTCACAGACTTGGGTGCTATGGCCCCTACCCGGGTTCATCTTCCTAGGCTACCCCTAGAGTTTTGGGAGTTGGGTATTCTTAAGGGCTTTCCAATTCCTTTGGTAGTCTCCTGGCAGTTGAAAAGATAACACAAGAGAAGTCTAGGCTAGTATATGTCCAAATTTGTGTTAATGTTGCAGTTAACTCAATTCTCCTGACCTTTGTTCCTCATAAGTCAAAGTTTAGAAACTGGTCCCATCCTCTAGAGTATGAAAATGCTAGACAATTATGCCAATTCTACAAGAAATTTTGCCATCTTATAGATGCTTGTAATAAAAGGTCTCTTGAGGAGCTCAATGTAGGTTCGAAACCCCTTTTAGAGCTAGCGATTTAAGACCCTAAGGCTAAATCTGCTGCCCCCTCCTTTGTGAGTGTGTCCAGGGGGTATTGTTCAATTTTTTCCCCCTCTTAGCTTGATGCTTCTTCCACTGACAAGGTTGATGTTTTTCATGACCCTCATGTTGTTTCTCTAGTCACGAACTCTAAGGTTTCCAAGAAAGCAGCCTTAGGGGATGGAATCCCAATCCTAGGTCTGGAGTGAAGGATGATACTTAAGGAAGTGGAGGATACTCCTCATGAAAAATATAATGAAGAGTTTGAAAAGGCTCATGGGGGGACAATGAATAGACTCAAGATATGGTTGATCCTGGTGTTGCTAATGGGGATAGGATGGAGGAATGGGAAATTCCTACTGCTCCTGCTTCATCCTTAGAGGATATCTCTTTTATGTTTGGATAGCTTTTTTTGGTTTCCCCCCTCATTTTGGTGATAAAGAAGAGAGTGAAGATTGGGTACAAGCCTCTAGCAAGTCAAAAAAGAAAAAGAAACCAAATTTTGGAGGAGGGAATAAAGTTGGAAGACCTTCCCAAAAGGAATCAAGGAACAAAGATACTGTGAGGGATGTTGCTTCAAGAAGACAAAAAACTTTGGACTCAATTACGTGTTTTTTCCCTAAAAATAAGTAATGGAGGTTGTTTCCCTAACTGCCTCTTGGAGTTCTTGTTTCAGTTTTGCTTTGATTATGAAGATTCTTTCCTAGAATATTAGGGGCCTAAATAGCCCGTATAAACATTTTTTGGTCAAGTTGTGTATTCTGGATAACAAAGTGGATATCCCGCTACTTCAAGAAACTAAAATGAAGAAAGAGGTTTTTGAAAAGGCTATTTTGAAAATCTAGCCTAATGCAAATTAATTTTTGAGTGATGTTGAGGGGGCCTCAGGGGTAATAGCCACTCTATGGAATCTTATAAAATTTAAAGGGTCACTCAGATTCTATGGAAAAAAAAATTAATGGTGTATTTGGAAGAATAGTCTTCCTTGGAAAAATGGAATCTAATCAACATTTATGCTCCCAACTTTAGGAAGGATAGACTGCAGTTATGGGATTATTTTATTGATGCTATAAAGAGTAGATTGGATGATTATTGGATGTTGGGAGGTGACTTCACCTCTTCTCTTTTACCCTCAAAGAAGTTGGGAGGATTAGAAGACTACTCTGAGAGCATGATGGAATTGGCTAGGTTTTTCAATTCTACTGAGTTATTTGATGAACTCCTTTATTGGGTTCCAAATTTACATGGTCTAATAGAAGGCTTGGAAATCTGCTAATTCAAGTTAAGCTAGATAGGTTTCTTATCTCTCCTAATTGGAATATCTCCCAACATCTCTCTCTTAGCCCTTCCAGGATCTGGTTCAGACCATAATGCCATCTTGTTAAAGAGAAATGTTGATTTTAACAAAGGCCCTTTCCCCTTCAGATTTGAACTAATGTGGACTCTACATCTTGACTTTGTTTCCCTTGTTAAAAATTGGTGGGCTAAACCTACGAGGGGTACCCCCATGTTTCTCCTGGTGGAAAAAATGAGAAGAATTAATCAAAGAGTGAAAGGATGGAATAAACTCACCTTTGGTAATATTTTTGAAACTAAAA
Organism: Sequoia sempervirens; assembly: GCA_007258455.2. Lineage (NCBI taxonomy): Eukaryota > Viridiplantae > Streptophyta > Pinopsida > Cupressales > Cupressaceae > Sequoia > Sequoia sempervirens. Next base: position 873,273,195 of record VDFB02271358.1, on the reverse strand, counting down.
ATTTCTTGGGGAACAACCTCAAAGAAGTAAAAGATAAAATGGAGGGTGGTCTTGCGGATGAAGGGATTTGCACTCATGAACACAATTTGAGATCCCAATGGTTTAAGGTCAACAAACAAGAGGATATTTTTTGGAAGCAAAAATCTTGGGTTTAGTGGCTCACAGAGGGAGACCGAAACATCAAATTTTTTTATCAATCCACAATGAAACACAAAATCAGGAACATGATGAGAATGCTCAAGAAAGAAGATGGCACTATGGTGACTACCAAAAGAGAAATAGTTGATGAAGCTATGAATTTTTTCTCCTCTTTCTAGAATGTCCAAGGGAATGCAAACCAAGTATTTGATGATATTCTAGAAGTTATCCCTAATGTCATTAGTGAGCAAGATCTTAAGGTCATGTCTAAGGTTGTTTCTTTCTATGAAGTTAAGTAGGCTATTTTTCTTTTGGGACTTATAAAGCCCTGGGGCCTGATGGGTTCCCTTTGACCTTTTTTCAAATTTACTGGGATATTATTAATACTGACCTGTTAAATGTAGCTAGAGATTTATTTAGGTTTGGAAGGCTTCTCAATCAAATGAATTATATATTCATATCCCTTATCCCCAAAGAGGAAGATGCCTCATATGTTAAGGACTTTAGACCCATAAGTCTTTGTAACACTGTGTATAAGATTTTCTCAAAAATAATTTTGTTTAGGATCAAAGTTGTGTTAAGCAAAATGATAGCCCCTAATTAGAAAGGTTTTTTCCAAGGAAGAAATGTTATTGATGCTATCATTACAACCCATGAAATCCTCCACTCAATGGACCTAAGTAAAAACCCAAGGATGGATATCAAAATTGACATTCCTAAGGATTATAATAGAGTCTCCTAGCCATTTCTCTTTGTTGTTCTCAAGAAATTTGGGTTTGATGGTACATTCCTCAAGTTACTCATAGCTTGTGTTACCACCCCTATGTGCTTTGTCCTTGTGAATGGAGTCCCCTAGGGATTCTTTTCATGTGGTTGAGGACTGAGAGAAGGAGACCCCCTCTCTCCCTATTGATTCATAATTGTTGTTGAGGTTCATGGAAGGAATATTCAAAAGCTCATTGATTCTAAAACCTTGAGAGGAGTCAAAGCTACTTCATCTCTCCATCCTGAATCTCATCAACAATTTGTCGATGAAATTTCACTGTTTGGAGAAGCCAAACAATGTAATCTATTTAAAATGACTATGCCTCTACCTCTAGCCAACACATTAATTATAATAAGAGCAAGCTATAATTTTTCAATGCTGACCAAATTGTGAAGGAAAAAGTGGTGTGGATATTGCGCTGCCAGGAAATTATTATGCTTGTTGCTTACCTTGGTCTCCCCCTCATTTCTAGAAAGCTAGATAATAACTATTGGAATCATTTAATTGAAAGGGTCCAAAAAAGCTAGTAGGTTGGAAAAGTAGACTTCTAAGCCTTGCAAGGAAGATACAATTGTTGAAAGCTTCTCTCTAGAATATCCCATTATATATTTATTTGTCTCTCTTTAAAATTTTAGACTTCATTTCAGAAAAAAAAAATGAACAAATCTAGAGAATATTCATGTGGTCTGGAAAGAAAGAAAAAATAGACTGGATTTGGTTGGTTGGGAGAAAGTGTGTACCCCTAAGAATGTTGGAGGATTAGGAATAAGGAGAATAAAGCTCTTCAACAAATCCCTCACTGCTAAGATGCATTGGTGTCTCCTGGAAGGGAAGAAGGACTGGGTTAAGTTATTTCAAGCTAAATACCTTGGTTATTTCCTCACTACCTCTAACCTGCCTTATGGTTTTGTTTTCTGGAATCACCTAATCAAAATTGTGTTGAATTTGGGTGTGAGAAAGCATATTGGAAATGGGAAGGATACAAACTTCTGGAAGGACCCTTGGGTTGTTGAACCCACTCTCTTTTGTGGATGGATTTAATCCCTTAAAACATAGTCTGACTAAATTTTTTGGAAAAAAGGTGTTTGATTACATCAATTGGGAGACTAGTGACCCTAAATGGAAGGAATTTAGCAGGTTGGTCAGGAGTGCCAACCTGAGAGGCCAAAAACAGTTGAATTGGGAGCATGTGGTGCAAAGGTTAGAGAACCTCATTGGGGAGGTGACTTGGTTCTCTAAAGATAGGAATGATGAATGGATGTGGATCAAGAATTCCTTAGGTTGTTTCTCATTAAAAAATGCTTATAAGGAACTAGAAAAACATCTTATAGAGTACAGAGATCCTCACTAGAACAAGGTTTGGATTAAAAATTTTACTCCAAAAATAAACTATTTTTGGTGGGCTGCCACACATGGTAGAATCTTAACTATTGATAACCTTGTTAGGAGGGGATTTCAGCTTGTTAAAAAATTCATCCTTTGTAAGTAGGAAGAGGAGTCAGTTATGCACCTTTTCTTCCATTTTTTGTACTCTAGAGAAGTGTTGTCCTTCTTCCTCATCTTGCTGCTCATGGATTGGGTGTTTCCCCCTACTATGAAATAATTTGTTGAAAGATGGTCGAGTTTCCTGTACTCCCATAAGATTATAGTGGACTTATGGAATCAATTCCCTCCTTTTATAACATGGGGAATCTAGAAGGAAAGGAACAATAGGATTTTTAGGGAAGCCAAGATAAACAACATGGAGCTATGTATGTCTATAAAGACCCAAATAGAGGAAAATGTGGAAGTAGGAAGGCACAACTTCTCAAAATTTTGGCCAACTTATAAAGATTTGAGAATCAAGTAGATGTGGGGTTTAAAGAAAGACCTTATTAATCTCAATTGAATCACTCTTGTTGCTCAAAATTTGATAGTGTGGGCTCCACCTGACAGAGATTGGATCAAATGCAACTTTGATAGGTGCTCAAAAGGTAATCCTAGAATTGCAGAGGCTGGTGGGTTGCTGAGAAATCATCTAGGAGATTGCATAGTGGGATATGGAAAAAAATTGGGCATATGTTCCAACAAAGTTGAGGCTATGGAAGTGTGGGGTGGAATAATGACTCTTACAAATTTGGGTTATCAAAAAGTTATACTGGAAAGAGACTCCAAATTTAATAGTTGATATTTTAAAAGGTGGTGTTGCGGTTCCTTGGGAACTCAAAGATATTATTGACAACTGCAAAGTCCTAATGAGATTCTTTACTCATTGTCGTATACAACATGTGTTCAAGGAAGGAAATATTTCTGTTGATTGTGTGGCCAACGAAGCACTCAGGTGTAACACATGGACTAGATGGGAGTACAACCAATTTCCTAAGTCAATGAAAGACAATTATTAATGAAAAATATGCTAATGATTATATCTTTTAATGTTGGCATAAAGGATATACATAGGGGGACTATGTGATCTTATGATTTAAAGGACTCTTATTTTAATAATGGTATTGATGATTTTAAAAGGACTAAGAAGATTACCCCTTGTGAGAATTTCAATCTTTATACTGTTTCCAAGGTTTCTCAGAATCACATGGATTATTTCAAAGCTAAGGCTTGCCCCAGTTCTCAATGCCCCGACATGCTTAATGTCAAATATCTCCTCCCCACTAAAGATCAGCATGCTACGAAAAATCTAGATTCATTAGTTATTTGTAAAGGTAATAATTATATTTCTATCCAAGGAAATGTGCTAAAGATCACATCCTTGAGAAATTTCTCAATTTCTATTCCTAAAAGAGTTATTCTTCAAAACAAAAATTGTTGTGTGCTCTGCAAGATAACTTGGTTATCGAGGTGTTGTGGTGGGATGAGGGAAGGTTCAAAGAAGAGTAACACAAAAAGTTTGTAGTCTTCTAAAATGGGGGGGGGGGATAGAAAAAGAACTGGACCTCCAAACTACTTGGCCCTCAAGCAAAACACTAATTTGTGGAGGTTGTTCAGTAGAGCAGGAATGGTTCCTTTTTTGAGGCGATGAAAGGATACAATGAGAGCCTTACTGCTAAATTTACCAATTCTTGGAGGAAGGGGCAAGTGGCTATTGGCACTGTCAAATTCAAAGTCACTACATAGTTCATTGCAGAGGCGACAGGGTTGCAAAACCAAGGCAGGAAGGTTGCTAAGAAGAGCAGAGCGGATTACTAGGTGTTTGTGGAAAAATTCCTCCATGATGATGAGAAACTCGCAAGGTTTCAAAATGGCTAATGCTAGACTCGAACTCCCACCTCCTTTTTCTCTTGTTAGCATGTTTGTTGTGAGATATTTTACTTTAGAGGGATGTTATATGACTATCCATGCATATCACTTCCCAAGGTTGCTAAGAAGAGCAGTACGGATTACCAGGTGTTTGTGGAAAACTTCCTCCATGATGATGAGAAACTCACAAGGTTTCAAAATGGCTAATGCTAGACTCGAACTCCCACCTCCTTTTTCTCTTGTTAGCATGTTTGTTATGAGATATTTTACTTTAGAGGGATGTTATATGACTATCCATGCATATCACTTTCCTCTACTAAACCACATTTGGCATGGCGAACACATAAACCTTCCATTTTTCCTACTTTCCTCATTACAAAAAAGTATTGGAAATGGTGTGAACCCCCCTCTGCACCATGGCCTCATGCTTTCTCTTTATAAACATGCCCTGGCTAATAATCCCCATGGAAATCCCCTGCCTGCTAGATTGGACAACTCAAATCAAAATGTTGGGGAAGATGATGAACCTCAGGCTAAGGTAAATCCCAATTTTGTGCCTAACCCTAGGCCCTTGTCCCAAATTATTGGCCATAACGTGATTTCCCCTGTTAATGCTTCTTCCTCTGTTGCTAAAAGATCTACTTCGTCCACCTTGGTGGGTAAGTCAACCATTGCAAAAAATTCCCTTGAGCTTGAATTGATTAAGGAAAACATCAGAGAAGCGAAAATACTCACTGCTTCTTCTAGAACCTCCAAAGGCCAAGATTTTGAAAAACAACTCAAAAAAACAAAGTGAGGTCATAACAATAAATGAAGAAAAAGAGGGGAGTCAAAAGGATTTTGTGGAGGAAGGGCGGTTGATCCAATCTAGTGGAGGCCAAAGATCTGCCTATCTGGAAAAGGTTGCCTCTCAGGATCAAAAAATGGAAACAAATGTCCATTTCCCACAATGAAGAAGCTTTGGAGGTTGGAGTCTTTGAGCCTCAAATGGATGAAGACAACGGGGATATGGAATCTGAAGAGACTGCATATGACATGGGAGAAGAAGTAATGGAGGAGGAGAATCCAAACAAGGAGGAGGAAGATACTGGTAAAGAGGAGAAGGTGTATAGGTATGATATGTCAAAAGAGCAGGAAGACACTGGTAAAGAGGAGGAGGAACATAGGATGGACATGCCAAATGCCACTATGAATGATAACATTGCTATTCTACTAACACTCTTGAGAATTCTAATATTGATTTTCTTAAAAGAGGAATTACCTACATGCAGGTGCAGATGGATGATATGGAAAAATCCATAATCACTTTGATGAGATTTACCAATGGTCTCGTGCACATAGCAATTGTGGGTGTTGTTTCATGCCAAATGAAGATAAGGAAAATGCTAAAGAAGCTGGGTAAGAGTGAAGATATTCAAGACCAGACTATAGAAGAGGGGCCTTACTGGAGGGAGTTTGTCTCCCAAATTAGTGACCACTAGGACCTAATAGCCAATGCCAAATAATGGCATGGTTTCTTTTATTTGTCTATGGCTACTTTGCATGTTTTGAATTATTGCTTTTTAATCTTAGGTTGCTATTATGTAATAGCTATGTTATGGTTAAGCTTATGTTGGACTTGGATTGACCTTATTACTCGTCTTTGTTTCATTAGTAGGATTAGTAGGGGTTTTACCTTTTTTTGATTAAGTTTATAATGGTTCTATGGTTACATCTCTTGGATACTTGGCCTGCTAGCCATTTTGGTTGTTGGTGCTAGATTGTTGTTGTTTTATGGTGCTAGCAATTGTTGTTCTTTCCTGCATTTTTTTTGTTGTTGTTTTGGCTTGTAACCATGGGATTAGGGCCCTTCCCTACATAATTAATCAAAACAAAAAATTCACAAAAAAAAATTAAAGCTTACTCCTTTGAGCTCCCCATCGACGTGGTGACATTATGGCAAAGAATTGGTGAAGAATTGATGAAGAAATGGTGGAATTTAGGCTCTCAATAACGTGAGCATGCTTGGGAAGGGTTTGTAGGCCACAAATGGAGGAAATAGAACAATGATAAAATGAATTGAAGTTGCTTTTTTTTCTTATAATATGACATAATGTGATTGCGTTATAACACGAGTGTGTTATAGCTTTGATGTGATCAAGCCTTAGGATCAGTACACTGAAGCTATAATGCGAGCGTGTTATAACGTGCTCATGTTATGGCTTTTCAATTTTTTTAGAAAAAGTTGACCACTTTTTGGCCCCCCATATTTTTGTACCCACCCTTAATATGATAATAAACTAACCTTACTATTAATTATAATTACAATATTAATAAAGTTGATTAACTTCTAATTATGGCTAACTTATTATTATAATTAACTATAAGATATAGAGTAGAAGAGATGGAGTGAATAAGATAGAGAGAGATATTTCTAGAGATAGGGAGAGAGATGGATGGGTAGAGAGATGGAGAAATTTATAGAGATGGAGGGGGAGAGAGGAATATAGAGTTAGAGATGAATATAGAGTGAGAGAGGAAGAGTGAGACAAATAGATAGAGGTAGAGATGAATATAGAATGAGAGAGGAAGATGGAGAAAAATAGATAGAGATATAGAGAGAGATAAAGACAGGAGGAATGGAAAGAGAGGAAGAAGGAAGAGAGTGGAAGGAAAGGACTAATGTAATGACACAAAAATAAAAAAAAAGATGACATATATAAAGACATGTTTTATGGAGATGAACTAGAGGAAAACAAAAACTGAAAGATGACATATATATATATATATATATATATGAGAGAGAAATGAAAATAGATAGGGAATGGAGGAGGACATGGAGAGATGGGAGAGGAAGAGGGGAAGGAAGGGAGACATGCAGAGAATGACATGGAAAGAGAGACAGCAAAAAGATGAAAAGATATGGAAGAGGATGGAGGAGATGGAGGAATAAGGAAGAAGGAAGGAAATGGAAGGATGGAGGGGGGGGGGGGGTGAAGGAATGGAAGGAAGGATAAACAGTGGAAGGAATGGAGAGATACTTTACACACCTTGAAAACAGATTAGAGTGGAAGGAGGAAACAGGAGGAGGAGGAGGCACAGAGAAACAGAAAGAGGGATGATATGGAGGAGAGATTGGGTGGACAGGAGGATGGACAACCTGAGGAAACATAGGAAGTCAAAGATGAAACATAGAGGAATGGAATGGAGAGAGGAAGTGGATAAATAAAGATAGGAGGAGGGAGGATGGATAAAAGGAATGGACATGGAAATGAGGGGTAGAGGTAGAGATAGAGATAGGGTGGAGTGAAAAGGGACCGTATGTACATTATACATTACGCTAGAATATTGGGACAATGAGGGTGAAAATTATTATATATATATAATATTAAGTATTATAGAAATTTTATTAAATTTCTATTATTTGATGTTTAGATAATATTATAATATTATTTAATTTAATGTAATTTTAAAAATAATTAAATTTATCGAAAACTTATTTTCAATAATAATAAGCATAATATATTATAATTTTAAAAATAATACAAATGTAATATAAATATGTTAAACAAAGTAATAAAAAATTCACTACTTTGCGGGCAATATTATTGCAATGAGTTTTATTTTTCTTAGTTAATTAGTTATTAATTAGCTTTTAACCAATCAAAAAAAAAAATTAAAAATAAAAAATAAAAATAAAAATCAATTTTATAAAGTGAACTTGCAAAATATTTAATTTTTAAATTTTTTAAATTATTTTTTTGTGAATATGATTGGCTAAAAGGTTTTGTGTGTTATTGATGGATTTTCAAGAAAAGTGAAAGTTAACTATTATTTTGCCTATTTTTAAGAAATGAAGTTTACTATATTTTGTTTTGTTTTCCAAAAATTACATGCAACGCTAACACCACTAGGTGATTTGTTTGGAGGTCCCACTTTAGACGTTAGCCCCATCTCCTCCTATAAATGTAAGCTTGCTTTACATCTTGGTGATATAAAATAAACCATATTGTAGATATAATCAAAGGGAATTCCACCATAATCATTTTAACATTCCACTATGTGTAAAATCAAACAAATGGAAGACAAATGTCTTCTAATAGATTGGATGGCGTGGCAAGAAAATTGTATTTTATGAATTGGATAGTCATTATAGGTAGTGTGTTATGCATTGGTATGCTTGCCCTGCATGCTTCCAAACCTTTCAATAAATAAAAGTTTTTGTTTAAAGTTTTAGTTATTCTCAATGGGTTTTGATTTATTTTTATGTAATTTTTAATTTTATTTTTAAAAATTTATTATTTTGTAATATTAAATATTATATGTTTATATGTTCATTTTGTTGTGTTTTAAGTTTTTATGTATATTCATTATATTTTAAGATGTTTGTATTGAAATATCTATTTAGACAAATTCATTAACATGAATAGATAATTAGATAGATAAGAAAAAATAAAAAGATAATAAAACTTCTCCCTAATCTAATCTAGTGTAAGTAATATAAATGAAATTGAATGTAATGATGAAATGAAGAGGAAGAAGGGAGCCTAGTAATAAATTAAATAATACTAATAGTAACAATAAAAATTATAAATTTAAATTCATATATTATTATTATTATGAACCAATTTATTGTATTAACCTAAAATATAGGCATTTAACTCTTTTCTCTTATTGAATTAAAAATAATTATTATTAGTATTAATTTTTCATATAATAATTATGTCAAACTATTATTATTATTATTATTCAAATAACTTAAATGACAATTAATAGATTTTTTTTATTTCACATAAATTATATGATACTGTCGACTGAGGATATTAGTATGGGCCAATTACGCTTGATCCATGATGAATCAAAGCATAAAAAATCCACTAATACTCAATCTAAACAAGATCAATTGAATTGAAGTTAACTAAACATTCATTAAAACAAAGCATGGAAATGTTTAAAATGTCTATTCGAACCCATTTGAAACTTATCCCATTATGGAATTGGTGTTGTGTTGATGTGAAACAAAGAACCTTTCCCAATCCCATGATCAATGAGCATGTCTCAATCAATTCTATTGAAGAGAATCGATGAAGCAGTTGTGAGATGTGATTAAAAACATGATTTATGCTAAAATGAGTATGATTCAAAAGCTAATCTACCATGATTTTATGTTAAAAGATGTAGATATGCAATTGCTAAGATAATCTAAATGAGATTTAAACTAAAAAGATTCAAACCCTAATTATCTAATTAGCTAAATGGATGCATAGAAGCCATTAATGGAAGCTAAGCTATTATGCAACTAATTTAAACTAAAATATGCTAAATGTGAATTAAAAAAGAGTGAGTGTGAATGATTTCAATAGCATAAGTTTGCTCTGAAAAAAGTGGATCCATTTGTCTCCAAATAGTGTTCTATTTATAGGAAAACAAATGAGAAATGAAGAGTTGAGATTGAAAAAGCTAATCAATGGTCAAGGATGGAGGAAATTGGAGGCATGGATCATGGATTATCATCAATGGATGAGAATGCAAGATGATATTTAATCAAGGGTTCTCATTCCTTCCAAACAAGCACACTTTTGGCCTGTACAAGAGTTCAAAAGTTAACTTGCACAAGAAGTCACAAGTTGACTTGCATATGAGCTAAGCGAGAATATTCCCTTTTTCAAATAAGTGAGGAGAAAGAATATTCTTTGGAATATTTTCATAGGTGAGGAAATAGATATTTTCCAAATTAAAACAAAGTTTAATTGTGCAAAAGGGGAGGGAATATTCCCATGGAATATTCCAATTTTGGAGGAATGTGCAAAGAAGGAATATTCCCTTGCAAGTGGGGGGGTTAGATTAGTTAATAATTGATAATTAAACAATGTTAATCATACAATTAGGGATATTAGAAGAATTAGATGATAGTCATTAAATTAAATAATTTAATGAATGGGGAAAGGTGAAATGACATTTAATTAAATAACTTAGGGTTATTTAATTAAATAAGAAAACTTAGGGAATTAAATTAAATAGTTTGATTTATTTAATTTAATGAGATGAAATGTTAGCACAAAAGGGGGTGAATTAATCCGATTAAATTAATTAGGTTAATAGATGCAAATGACGCAATTAATTAAATAGCTAGGCTAATTTAATCAAATTAAGCAAAAAGAGGATGGGTTTCAAGAGGAAATGATGTTAGTATATCTAATTCGAGTGTATGATATCATTCAAGACATTTTTTAGTGTCTACATTTTGCCCCTCTTTGAAGTGAGGTACATGTTGCCTCGGATCAAAGACTTATGCTCTTCGAATAAAAAACTACTGCTTAAATAAAAATAAATATTTTTTTTCTAATTTCTTAGATGCCCTAGTAGATGGATAAAGTTGATTCCTTGCCCCCCTCAAGAAATCAGGCAAAAAATTTGAATTTTGGGTTGATTTCTTGATAAAGGTAAAAGGTTGCCCCAGGGGTCTATAAAGGCTCCGGGATGTAAGAAATATGCCAAAAATGCCAAAAACGATGCAAAATAAGCTTCAGTTTGGTAAATTTGGTGAAAATGATGATAAACCCTACCTTCAAGGTTAAATTAGGGAAAAAAAACCCTAATTTTGATGTATAAGTAAGCTAAGGGTAGGGCCACAAAACTAGTTTAAAATTTAATTGAGGAAGCAAAAATGCATTTTTGGTGTTTGAACAAATTTAAGGGGTTCACTCGAACTGATGGGTTTGAGTGAACCCCCTAGTTCACTTGAACTAGTAAGTGTAGATTTTTTTTAATAAAAAAATGGGGTTCAAGCGAAAGGGGGTTCGCTCAAACCCCTGAATTAGGGAATTTTGAATAAAAAATTGTAAAAATGACTATCATTTTCACAGGCACTGTATTGCAACGATGAACCTCCAAACCTCCTGGGCAAGAACACTAGGCTTTGACGAACTCACCACCTTTAGTGACTTCCTCCAGTGCATCACCCTCCAATGCGATTTCCAGGTTGGTTAATGCTTCCACATTTCACATACATGCCTCAAAATGAATTGCATTTGCTTAAAAGTTTCTAAACCATTTTCAACAAATCCATTTTGTGCATATCTTTCAATCATAGAATTCACTGTATATTTTCAATAATGTCAAACAAAAGTTGGAACGGTTTCAACATAAACACCTAAGAAAGGAGTGTCATATTTGATAGAGGGCACACAAAATAAATAATGAAGAATGTATTACAACCCTTGTCGTGCTAGAATGTAACTTTGTGTTGCCATGATTCAAGACCTGCATTTGACAAAATGCCACCAAAAATATGATCTCTTGAAATGCCCTAACACGTAAGAATTATTTTGATAAAATTACATAATTTTTTCTTCCAAATGCAATCTATAGATGTGATACTAAAAATGCCAAAATCTTTGTCAGAATCTTGTAGCTTAGATCATGAAATAAATTTTGAGGTAGAGTGTGGATGCCCATTAACACCTGAATTAGTGTGAGATTTTTTAGATGTTTTAGTTGTAAATGCTCTAGTAAAAATGTATACAAAATGTGAAAATCCAAATAGGATAGAGGAACTATTTAGTGGAATGTACCTGCTTGGAAGTATGACCTTTGGTTCATGCCATAGATGATTTTTATATGTTTCAATTCTCATATGTACATGCACATAGAGATACTGTTGTGGGTAAGATACAATTTAGAGCAACTTTGTTTTCTCCTTCTAGTCCATTGATCATAGTTTCATATGAATTGATCCTAAAAAATAATCATTATGGTTTATTGTGTGTTTTCATTGAAATACTAAAGATCATATTGAATTGGTGATATCCTTATAGTTCATATAATGCTCCATAACAACCTTATATATTAATCCATAAATATTGCTTTATAATGACCATGAAAAAATGGACTATTTTTTTAAGTAACACCCTAGAGAAGAGTAATAAGGATGTGCATGTGAGCACCTAAGGTACAAGAATTTCTAACTAACATAAAAAGCTATTGTATGTGTCTCCATCAAAATATATATAATTTTTAAGTTTATGTGCTTCAATACATACACTCTTATTATTGTTCAATTAATTGAACCTATTAAACAAAAACCAATGTTCTTGATAACATTTTCTAATAGCACAAGAACACATGGAAAGAAATCTATACCATATCACATCTATTTTGATATATAATACTACTTTGGTTCATTCAAATGAATCAATCATTCCTCTACCTTAGTTAAATTTATAAAACAAATAGATTTATATCCTTATTTAGATCAATAGTTTCTTTCCTTGAATTAGTTTATATTCCTTACCTTTTCATACAAATAGAAAATGATTTTTTCTATACTCTTTTTATTTGTGACCTATATTCATCTCTCTTTTCTTAACTTATCACATGTTAATGGAATACACACACTTGTACTTATATTGAAAGTATTTATTGTCTTATAACTTGGTGATTCCTCTTACCTAGCAAATAGTGTAAGTGAATCAATGATTAAAAGGAGTTCTAGTTGCAACCCAACAATAATATGTTCTCTTTTATATTTGGTAGTTTTAGAACACTTAATAAATTACCTAAAAATCTAGTGAAATTCCAAATGAGTCCCATTTTGGCTATCATTATAGGAATTTACCTCAATACTAAAACAACCAATCCCCATGTGCATAAGATCCACCACTTATACCTTAAACATCAATGCATTGATTTTAGAGCTATTAACTAGGTTCTTCCTTATCTATTTATGGTCCACATTAAAAAAAAAAAAATAGTATATAAAAAATAAGATGCTTAAGTCGACATTACACCCTTCATGATTATCACTTCTAATTTCACCTATGATAATGAATAAGAATAAGGCATAATCTTCAATTGCTTCCTTCATAAAAATATTTATCCTCAAATCTTGACATGTGTAAACTTGGATAGAATGTTGGAGATATCCAAACTTGTATAGATTTAGGTTTCATTCCTTTCCATTGTACCAAACCTCCTTAATTACACAATTATAATGTTGTACTTGGCACAATAACTAGTTTAATATGTGTGTGTGTGTGTGTATAGCATTTAGGTCCACCTTTTTATGATTATTTTACACTTTGAGCAAACCTTTTCTTGATACTCATTGATATATATAGCATATATTCTTATACTATTATATATACATTGTATTCTTCAAGAATATATTTATTATATCCATTAATTTCTTGTCACACATGATAATCCACTAATTATGTTCTTTCATATTTTTCATCATGTGCATAATTTTTCCTCACCTCTAATTATATTTTATGTTGCTATTAGTAATGTCATCAAATTTGGCAGTTTTATTTCATGGATCTTGTCATTGGTAACCCTTTAGGTTGCATTTTCAGATTTATATATGGTTGGTTAAGTGTGTTGTTTGTGATTTAGTCAAGTCAATTCCTCTATGTGAGTTACATTTTCTAAGACAAGGAATTCCCTCTATGTTGAAAAATGCATGCATAGGTTAGAAAGACATGACCTTATAAAGGATGAAATGATAAGATGAAATAAAGCATAGGAAACATAAAGATCAATAGTTTTTTTCCAAATTAGTTTATATTCCTTAACTTTTCATATAAATAGAAAAGGATTTTTTCTATACCCTTTTTATTTGACCTACATTCATCTCTCTTTTCTTTTAACTTATCATGTTACTTGGGAATACACACACTTGCAGGTCCATATTGAAAGTATTTATTGTCTTATAACTTGGTGATTCCTCTTACCTAGTAAACCCAAAAATAGTACCTATGCATACCACAAGACAATCTTGTTTCAAAATCAAATCTACACCACCCATATTGGAAATTGAGCCTAATATGTACAATAGATCTAATCAAATATTATAATCTTTTTCATGGGAGACATAGCCCATCCCTGGGTACTCCAAATTCAAGCCCTGTTTATTTACCTACCGGCCAAGTGGCATCCATAGGTTAATAAATAGAGAATAAGGCACCTAGAATTAACAATAATAATTTCAATCACAAAACTAGTAACCCTTAACCTTCAAAGTCTAGTTCAAGTTTTGTTCCAAGATGAAGAAGAAATCAAGTGACTCTTTTTAAAGCTTTTGTTACACACTTGGTCATCCTACATTTTGGTGTACATTTATAGAATGGATGCATTAGAGAAAGTCATTCATCAACATATAACTTATATTTCTTCCTCCTCTTTAACTAATAAAATACAAGATCTTTTTAATAGAGTTTTGGGTGTCTCTTCCAAGAGTTTGACACTTGATAAATAAGAGTGTCTCTCCATAGGATTCATTCTCAATAGATTCTTAATTCTTATTTTAATAGCACTTCAAAGATTTATCATTGGAGACTCAAATTATTTTTTTAGGATATGGAATGGTTTGATTATAAGATGGGTAAATCAATGGTGTATTGTGTATTAAAGTTCTACTTTAGCCTTCTATTTATGTCATCTTTGGTGTGATCCTCCTTGCTACTTCATCTATAATTTATATGTTGGTGTCCTTTCATTTTAAACACCTTCATTAGTCATGTTTGTTATTTTTTATATACTCTCTTTTAATTTCTATATTAGGATTTCTTCAAGTCATTTGTACATACTTGATGGGTGTCTATATTATATATTATCATTTTTATATTTATCACTTATGCTCTCTTTATCTATCATATACATTTCACTCTCATATTTTCCTCGATGAATTCTTCATCTAGATCTTAAATATTATTGCTCATAAATTTCATGTTCCCAATTTGGGTATTCATACATGTGTTATGATTCATTCACATATATTTTATGAGTTTTCATGATCTATGCTACATATGTATGATGTCTTCTATGTGCGTAGGCTGTGATTTTATTCTTATTTTCATTATGATTTTTATCTATTTTGATACCATATATAATTTGCCATGTTTAACTACTTATGAGGCATCATATTTGCCACTTAATGCTTATCACTTTTTCATGCATGCTCGAGCTCATCCTTATGTTACTATGTATATATGAGCCTTGTCATGAATTCCATGTTCATATCATTTTAATGTCTTACTACAAGACACAACTTTGTATTTATGCATCAATCATTTTATGCACCTTTCTTCTCTTGATCTAAGCATATTTGCTATCTTCGCCTCATAATTAGACCATGTCGCAAATTCCTTTAAATTGCACTAAACCCTCTTAATGGAACAATTAAATAATGTTACTTTGCATGCACTTATTTAAGTTCACATTTAGTTCCAAAAAATGGACCCCTCCTCACCTCTAGTGTAGGAAGTTTTGTTGAAACTCTAGTGTGGATTGACCAATAACTCTCAAGTAAGGCATCACACATGAAAGTTTTGTATTTGATAAATTTCTTGTCTAAATTTGATATGACTTTTGATTTTATGAAGTTTAAATATAGTTTTTTTGAACATAGATAATTGCAATTTATATAAATGCTAGCTTGAAACTTCTATATAAGAAATGTGAAACGTATTTTATTAAATAGTTTGAACTAGACCTTATCTCTAATCTATGTGTGTTTTCAAATCTCAAGCTAATTTAGCACTTGTTGGTCCTCCTATGATTTGTAACTCATGTGGATTGAATATATTTAAGATAATTTTATATATATTTAAATGTATAGTTAGAAGTTTCTACATTTTTGGTGAAATGAGTTTGTGCATGTGATGTATGAGACTCCAAGGTTTGCTTTCACCAATCTGCTAGAAGACTTCTCTCTGTCTTCAACCAAGAACCTGCCAATTTTTAGGCTCTGACTAGACTTAGATCATTAACTAAGCCTTGCTTCAACTCTATTACAAGAGTTCCACTGCTTGTGCTTAACCTTGAAGGACTCAACACCATTTGAACTTGCAATCTTCTTCCAACACCTAGAAGGATCTAAGTGCCAACTTCATCATCTTTCTTGAACTGCTTGCAAGGGAGCTGAAGACACTGATTTCTTGCATTTCACATCCAATTGAATGCATCTTGGAGGGTCTTCAATCTTCAATCTACCCGATCTCCAGATTTTGCCTTTGAAGAGACCTAATCCTTGTAGCCCTTACCAGTCACTTTTCTGCCTTTCATGGTTAAACTCTCCAAACAACCTAACAATTAAATGGCACTTCCTAACACCCTTTTCAGTCCTTTAAAACATTCATAGGGTTTCAGACCCCTAGTTCATCCGTACAGTGGATTCCTACTTTCAAGGGCAAAAAGGCTAATTAGGCCTAATTCCTAGGGTTTCAAGAATTTCTTGCTAATTTCTCACACCAATGGATTGGTCAAGTCTCAATATTTCTAGTTTTCTTTTGTTAGGTCATATCCCACCTGGAACTGTGCTTTTTCCATACAGTAGTGCCTTCCCCTGCCTAAGTTCTTCAACTTTTACCTCTCAAACCTCTAACCGAACTATCCTAGCTTGCCTAGGGTTTGAGTTTAAAAATACTTGCTTGGCTCTTTGGAACTCCTACTTCTAAATATGTACAAAAGGTTGGCTCCCCTATCATTTCCATCCAATCTCTGGGAAACCCCGTGGTTTTTTTTCATGGGGGAGCCATTTAAGGACTGACTGCTCAAAACTGAAATTACAAATCCCTTACACTCTAATCTATGGATTCAAAGCACTAAATCTACTCAAAGCAACTTGTTTATACAAAGAAAGATACTCAAAACTACTCTATAAACACAAATACAATGCTGATTCAGTATATACAACTCCTTTGATATCTCTGTTTCTCAAGATGCACGGGTAAACACAGGAAATGCATAAACTACTCTATTCCTTCAAACCAAATTTTTTTTTCAATACAATCTAACTGCTCTCTACGAGCCACACCTCTACTTAGATTCCTTTTCCACATTTCAAGGGATATTGATCGATCCCATGCTCCTAAATTTTAGGGAATCCAATCCAACTAAGTTGCATGCAATTCCACAATTGTTTTCATGCAACTTTACAACAACATTTTGCAATTTATCACTATGTCATGATCCTAAATCTTAGGACCTCTAACACCTTGATCTCGAGCAACCAACTCCCTTAACTGTCCCTTGGCATCTTCTAACAACGACCATGTGGTTATAACACATTTAATACCCTACATTCCAACATAAGTTGTCTAGAGCTAAATAAAGCAACATTTAACAAAAATGATTAACTAATGATGACTTTAGTCCTAGTGACTAACTCACCACACACAACCAAGACCTTCTAAGGTCCAAAGCAAACACACTAATACCCTGATTTGGCTAAGATCAGGTACAAGCCAAAATTGATGACAAACAACATGGAGGTTAGCCTAGGTGCTCCTGCACCATCCTCCCCAAAACAAAAGATTTCAATCCACCCTTGGATTGAGCAAGTTGGGATCAATGCCCAACTTCTTGAACTCTGACTCCTTGATCCACACTACATCTGCATCAGATTGATCATGCCTCTTAATCAGATGTTCTTTGTATTCTTTGGTTCTAGTCCTCTTATAGACCCTGGTATCCAATATCTTGTCAGCTTGCTTGACTGTAGCAGGGGGCAGTTTGAGTTCTTCCACATCTTGGATGACTTCATGGAGGGTCTGATCCATGTTTGGTGGTGGTCCTTTGTAAGGCACCAGATCTGCAACATTGAAAATAGGGGACAGTCCACTGTCATCTGGTAATTGGACCTTGAAAGCATTGTTTCCATATTTCTCCAAGATAGGATAGGGACCTATCCTCTTCATTTGCAACTTGTGAGGAACTCCTTTATGCAGTCTAGACTTGTTCAAATGCACCATTAGTAAGTCTCCAACATTGAATTGAACTTCTTTCCTATGCTCATCCACCTTGGTCTTCTGTTTCATGGTGTTTTCTACCAATGTTTTTTTGACTGTCTCATGAATCTCCTGCATTGCATAGGCAAAATCATCAGCATATCCACTTCCCTTGACTCCATCCTTCAACTCTCTCAGCTCATAGACACCTCTAGGATGTAGTCCACAGACAATTTCAAAGGGACTCTTCCCTGTTGATCTATTTATAGTGTCATTATAGGCATATTCAGCTTGCCCAATCAATTGATCCCATTGTTGACCATACTCCTTGGTCAAGCATCTTAAGAGATTTCCAAGTTTCCTATTTACAACTTCGGTCTGACCATCAGTTTGGGGATGGTATGCAAACCCAAAAGATAGATTGGTGCCCATTCTTTGCCAAAGAGTCTTCCAAAAATGACTCATAAACTTAGTGTCTCTGTCTGATACAATGCTGATTGGTAATCCATGAATCCTTACTATCTCCTTGAAGAAAAGAGAGGCTATTTGACTGGCATCATTGGTTGTTTTACATGGCACAAAGTGAGCCATTTTGCTGAATCTGTCTACAACCACATAAACACTGTCCATGCCTTGCCTTGTCTTGGGTAACCCAACTACAAAGTCCATACTCAGGCATTCCCATGGCCTAGTAGGAATAGGTAGTGGTTGGCATAGGCCTGCATTTGAAGAAGTTCCCTTGGCCTTTTGACACACCATACAATTCTCCACATACCTCTTGACATCTAGGTTCATCCTTGGCCAATAGTAAAAACTTTGAACAAGTTCTTGAGTTTTGGTGATCCCAAAATGACCACTCAATGCACCATTATGCTTTTCTTGTATCAAGTTCTCTCTAATGGAGCCTCTAGGAACACATAGTTGATTCCCTTTAAACAAAAGATCACTTTGCAAAGTATATTTAGCATATTTACTATGAAAGTGATTCTTGTATTCAGCACATACCTTATAGATGTCTGCAAAATCTTCATCATCTACATATAGATCTTTGAAATGATCTATTCCCATGCTCTTCAACTGAATTTCCTGAATTGTGAGGACTCTTCTACTTAAGGCATCTTCCACCTTGTTGAGAGCTCCTTTCTTGTGCTTTATATTGAAGGTGTAAGCTTGCAAGTACTCCACCCATTTCATGTGTCTGTGACTCAACTTCTCTTGTGAATTCAGGAAACTGAGTGCTTGGTTGTCTGAATACACTATGAATTCCTTGGGAAGCAAGTAGTGCCTCCACTTCCTGAGAGCTTGGACCAATGCATACATCTCAAGGTCATAAGAAGAATACTTCTTCTTGGCTTCACTTAACTTCTCTGAATGAAAAGCCACCGGTCTTCCCTCTTGACTGAGAATAGCTCCAATAGCCACATTGCTTGCATCACATTCAATGGTGAATAGCTTCTCAAAGCTTGGTAACACCAAAACAGGTTGGGTAGCTATCTTTTCCTTCAGCAACTCAAAACTTTTGTTAGCTTGCTCATTCCATACAAACTTGGTTTTCATTCCTCCTTTTATGGTATCCAACATAGGAGCACAAATAGCACTAAACTGTCTTATGAATTTCCTATAGTATTGAGCAAGACCATGGAAGCTTCTTACCTCTGTTGTTGTCTTTGGGGTAGGCCAATTGAGGATGGCTTCCACTTTGCTGCTATCCATCTTCAAGTTGCCATGTGATAGCACAAATCCAAGGTACACCAGCTCTGTTTTGATGAACTCACACTTTTCCAAATTGATCATCAGCTTCTCCTCCTGCAGCCTCTTGAAAATCAACTCTATCTGTTGGAGGTGCTCTTCTCTTGTTCTACTATAGATTAGTATATCATCAAGATACACCACTACAAATTTGCCAATGTAATCTTTGAGGATTTCATTCATGAGTCTCATGAATGTGGAGGGGGCATTAGACAATCCAAATGACATAACTGGCCACTCATAGAGACCCTCATTGGTTGTGAAAGTTGTTTTCCACTCATCTCCCTCATGTATCCTAATTTGGTGATAACCACTCTTTAAATCTATCTTGGTATAGTACCTAGCTTCACCTAGACAATCCATGAGATCTTCAATCTAGGGATAGGAACTTATACCTGATGGTTATCTTGTTTATTGCCCTGGAATCAGTACAAAGCCTCCATTCTCCTCCCTTTTTAGGTGCTAAGACAGTGGGTACTGCACATGGACTAATGCTTTTCCTAATAAGACCTTGGTTTAGGAGTTCTTGAATCTGCCTAGCTATTTCCTCATTTTGTTGAGGAGTCATCTTATAAGCTGCTTTGTTTGGTAGGGTAGCTACTGGTATCAAGTCTATCCTATGACTTATGGCTCTCTTAGGGGGTAATATTGCTGGTTGACCACTACTTACAATGCCTTCATAGGTCTGCAACAATTTTTGTATCTCCTTGGGTAGCTCTGGTTTTTCAGCTGCTCTCTCTTTGCTCACCTCTCTTGGCTTGATCATCACTGCATAGCCAACTCCTTCTCCTTCTTCCAAGGCTTCCAAGAACTCTTTTTCACCCACCATGAGCAGTTTAGAACCTGCTGTCTGCACCTCTGTATCTTCTAGCAAAGACTGAATTTTGAAGGTTACCTTGTCTTTCTTGAAAGTATATGAGTTCTTTGCTCCATCATGCACAGCTTGGTGGTCAAATTGCCATGGCCTACCTAGGAGCAAGTGACATGCATCCATAGGTAACACATCACACAAAACTTTGTCCTTGTACCTACCAATTGAGAACTCCACCCATGCTTGTTCATTCACCAAGACATGTTGACCTTTATTGAGCCAAGTGACCTTGTAAGGATTGTTGTGGGGTATCCTTGTCAACTTCAGCTTGCTGACTGCCTCCTTTGACACAATATTGTAAGTAGAACCTGACAATGATGACTTACACACTTTCCCCATCATCTTGCACTTTATCCTAAACAAGGACCTCCTTTGGCTTGGCTCTTCTTTAACCGGTTCCTTGATCAAAGTTCTCCTCATCATGAGGTTCTCACCTTCCTCTGAATTCAATGGTACTTCAGGATGTTTATCTGCTGCAGTAGCCTCATCATGGACCAGGTTAGTTCTCTTGTCACCTCCATGAGAAGTACTTCCTTTCTCTGGACATCTATAGGCCGGGTGTCCCAATTGATTGCAGTGGTAACATTTCATATTAGTGAAGTAGTTGCCTCTTCCTTGTCCACCACTTCTTCCTCTGGAGCTGGAACCTCTTCCTCTACCACCTCTGCTAGAGCTTCCTTCTTGCCGTTCAGAGTATCTGACTTCTCCTTGGGCCCTTGGTTCTGAACTCCTTCCACCATAACCACCTCTTTGTCCTCTGTTGTCTTTCCCTTTACCTCTACTTTTGGGGTTTTGCTCTTGCTTCTTTTTGCCTTTCTCCTCTATCTTTAAGGCCATTTGATAGCATTGGTGGACTATTTTGAAGTTCACTAGGCTCATGTCTTCTTGGATAGACCACTTAATCCCATTCAAGTACCTTGCTAGCTTGATGCTTTCATCTTCAACCACCTTTGATCTGAGGCACAATTTTTGAAACTCCTCGGTATATGTTTGAACATCCATATCTTTTTGCCTCAGATTGTGTCTTCTCCTATGCAACTGAACTTCATAGTCATCAGGTAGATAGGTCTGCCTTATCTTAGTTACCATTCCTCTCCATGAAACTATGGGACCTTTGCCTTCTTTCTCTCTTTCAGCTTGTACAAATTTCCACCATGTGAGAGCTGCTCCTCTCAACCTTGACTTGGCCACCTTTACCTTTTGGGCCTCTGTTATACCATCACATTCAAAGTGATTTTCTATGCTTTCAATCCAGTCTACAACTGAATAAGGGTCCATTTGTCCACTAAATAGTGGCACACCTTCCAATGCTTTACCACTTAAGGCCTGCAATGCCTTCAAGAAGGGTTCTTCAGCAAGAACAGGGTCAGGTTTTGGAGCTTCCTCCTCCAAGTCCTCTTCTTTTTCCTTTGCTTCTTGCTCTTCCTTCTATTCTATCTTATCCTTCACTTTATCTACTGTCTCATGGACTTCATCTAAGAGCTTCTCCATTTGAGACAACCTTTCTCTTAGCAGCCGGTTGTCTTCCTCTTGCTCTTCTACTTTTTTAGCTAACTCTGCATTAGTCACCATGGTTCTTTCCTCTGGTGTGTTCTCTCCTATTGACTCAGTGGGCTGCAACATCAATTCACAAGCCTTGATCAAACAAAGGCTCTGATACCAATATGATGTATGAGACTCCAAGGTTTGCTTGCACCAATCTGCTAGAAGACTTCTCTCTGTCTTCAACCAAGAACCTGCCAATTTTTAGGCTCTGACTAGACTTAGATCATTAACTAAGCCTTGCTTCAACTCTGTTACAAGAGTTCCACTGCTTGTGCTTAACCTTGAAGGACTCAACACCATTTGAACTTGCAATCTTCTTCCAACACCTAGAAGGATCTAAGTGCCAACTTCATCATCTTGCTTGAACTGCTTGTAGGGGAGCTGGAGACATTGATTTCTTGCATTTCACATCCAATTGAATGCATCTTGGAGGGTCTTCAATCTTCAATCTACCCGATCTCCAGATTTTGCCTTTGAAGAGACCTAATCCTTGTAGCCCTTACCAGTCACTTTTCTGCCTTTCATGGTTAAACTCTCCAAAAAACCTAACAATTAAATGGCACTTCCTGACACACTTTTCAGTCCTTTAAAACATTCACAGGGTTTTAGACCCCTAGTTCATCCGTACAGTGGATTCCTACTTTCAAGGGAAAAAAGGCTAATTAGGCCTAATTCCTAGGGTTTCAAGAATTTCTTGCTAATTTCTCACACCAATGGATTGGTCAAGTCTCAATCTTTCTATTTTTCTTGTGTTAGGTCATGTCCCACCTGGAACTGTACTTTTTTCGTATAGTAGTGCCTTCCCCTGCCTAAGTTCTTCAACTTTTACCTCTCAAACCTCTAACCGAACTGTCCTAGCTCACCTAGGGTTTGAGTTTAAAAATACTTGCTTGGCTCTTTGGAACTCCTACTTATAAATATGTACAAAAGGTTGGCTCCCCTATCATTTCCATCCAATCTCTGGGAAACCCCATGGTTAGATTTCATGGGGGAGCCATTTAAGGACTGACTGCTCAAAACTGAAATTACAAATCCCTTACACTCTAATCTATGGATTCAAAGCACTAAATCTACTCAAAGCAACTTGTTTATACAAAGAAAGATACTCAAAACTACTCTATAAACACAAATACAATGCTGATTCAGTATATACAACTCCTTTGATATCTCTGTTTCTCAAGATGCACGGGTAAACATAGGAAATGCAGAAACTACTCTATTCCTTCAAACCAAAAATTTGTTTTCAATACAATCTAACTGCTCTCTACGAGCCACACCTCTACTTAGATGCCTTTTCCACATTTCAAGGGATATTGATCGATCCCATGCTCCTAAATTTCATGGAATCCAATCCAACTAAGTTGCATGCAATTCCACAATTGTTGTCATGCAACTTTACAACATCATTTTGCAATTTATCACTATGTCATGATCCTAAATCTTAGGACCTCTAACACCTTGATCTCGAGCCAACAACTAGCTTAACTGTCCCTTGGCATCTTCTAACAATGACCATGTGGTTATAACACATTTAATACCCTACATTCCAACATAAGTTGTCTAGAGCTAAATAAAGCAACATTTAACAAAAATGATTAACTAATGATGACTTTAGTCCTAGTGACTAACTCACCACACACAACCAAGACCTTCTAAGGTCCAAAGCAAACACACTAATACCCTGATTTGGCTAAGATCAGGTACAAGCCAAAATTGATGGCAAACAACATGGAGGTTAGCCTAGGTGCTCCTGCACCAGCATGACTTTGAATTATGTAAATTTTTAATTTACTTGTTTCATAAGTGTTTAGTAATTTAGATAGAAGTTACATTAAATTTATTGAATGTATATGTGTGCACTTGAGAACTATTATCTAGATATATCTAGTGTTCATGTTTAATTTATGTATTTTATATCATGTGCACACTTGTATTTATTTAGAACTATTTTAAATTTAAATTGAACACATGTACATGTTCTATGTTATTTCTATTCTCTAGATATAGATATATTAAACCAAGGTCTCATTGCTTCTTTAGGTACATATATATCACATGGAAAATGCACTTGTTCCACCTCTGCAAACACTCTTTACAATATACTAATAGTGATATTACGAGATTGAGAGAGTCATTAACTGATGGTACAAACACATGCATATATGCAGAAACTTGCATGTCCATATTACAAAGCCTAGAACAAATAAGAGACAAACTTGGGGGTACTAGTGCATTTTCCCCTGATAGAGTAGTTTCTATTCTTTCCCACATGCAGGAAGACATACATGGTGAGGTTCCCTATAAACAAATACATGATGTTGTGACCAAATATATGATTAAAAACCAATGTTTTCCATTCTATCAAAATAAATGTAAGGTGAGGGGATACCAAGTCACCAAATGTGTGGATGATGTTATGGCCCGATTGATCTACTTATGATTTCTTGTGTCACATGGTCAATATCCAAACAATGACCAAATTCTGTTATATTTTGTTCAGCAGTTGTAAGTTGAGGTCCATTTGGGCCTCAAAGTCAACTACCTAGACATTCCACCATATGTCGGTTAAGGGTGTGGCAGGATTATTTATAGGCCCACCTATCGTCGAGCAAGTAGACCAACCTTGGTGTTTAGGGCATTGGTTGGTGATAGGTATCCTTCTCTCACCCCAGCTTTGGCCCCCTTAGGGGATCAAGTTGTAATTGCTTCCCAAAAGGAAGCAATTGGTAGTGTAGGCGACATTGTAGCTACAACCACTAGGATATCTATTGATCGTGTAGGTCATTATTTGATGTCTAGACATTCATGATCCATACCATTTGTAGCACAACACAACATGGATCCTTTTACAGTGGCAGGAATCCCTACACCCACAGAGCTCTACAGAATTACAAGAGATATGGCATGTAGGACTATGCATTATTTGGTTGAGGACCTCTTGGAGGCATATGCCTTCATCACATCAGACTATGGGATCTCTATAGACCATGTCAGATGTCATTTGGCTTTAGGAGTTCATTCACATCCAGGATCCCATCACTCTCAGCCTAGCACTAGTGCACATCAGGATCCACCTACAAATCATTTGGTTGTGGCATAGACTATTGATCCTTTAGTTGACTTGCAGAGGATGCAAACTTCTATGGGTTTTATGGATATGTTGACTGGTCCCGGTTTGTCGTTGTTGATGTCATCTCAGCTACATAGTCCCCTTCACTCGTCATTTTTGGCACAACATACGATGAATCATATGGATGATCTTGATGTGTCAACCAAGCATTTGGTTGATTTGGTGTAGATGGCCATTGTAGAGGACTTAGATCATCCGATACCAAATGATGTGCATGTGAATGTTTCAATTTTTTTTTTAAATTATTTTTAAATTTTAGTTTTAACTAGATATTCATGTAATATATATGCATATATATTGTAGATGGACATACCTCATGTTACTCCTAGCCTTGGTTCAAATCATGTGCGTCAACATGACTTTGTAGATGATTATGCTGCCAGTGGACATGTGAGTTTTAAATTTTTATATATACACACATGTATATGTACATGCATATGTATGCATAGATCTAGATAGATATTTAAAAATACATGTAAATTCTTAAATAAATTTCATAAAATTTATAATATATTATATGTATTTAACACATTGTGTACACAATTTTATCTCTAGGGCTCGACACATCTGTCAAAGCAAGGTTCTCATTCATATGATCGTTCGACTAGGTGTCAACATTCATATTAGGTTGCACTAGATCTATGAGTTTTTTAACATTATATATGACTTGGGCTACATGTTTGGTGATCTCTAGTACATGTTTGTTAGGCTGTTGATACATTATTACTTACATTTGAGGATCTAGATAGTACATTTGTTAGATTGTTGATACATTGTTACAGGTACATTTGCTTGTATGATATACATACACATTTTCTTATGTTTATATGTTTATTTTCATTCAATCTGTACATGCATGTACTTATATTTGCTTATAACGTTTATGTTTATGTTCATCTATCTACATGTACATGTGTTTGCTTATGTTTAAATGTTTATACATTAATCCACATGTGTACGTGTACATGTACATGTTTAGTACACTCAAGAGTGTTTATACAATCTACATTTATATGTTTATTTTCATTCAATCTACGTGCATGTACCTCTTTGCTTATAACATATTTATGTTTATACATTGAATCTATCTACATGTACATGTGTTTGCTTGTGTTTAAATTTTTATACATTAATAGATACATGTGTACATGTACATGTTTACACTCAATAACATGTTTATACAAATTTTAAATCTATATTTGGAGAACTCATGCTCACGTATTTATGATTTATATATGTTAAACACATGTTAAATGTGCATTAAATACATTAAATGTATGTACACATGTAGTTCCACACATGTACATGTACACATGTAATGTTATAAAATTTGAATATAATTGAAGGTGAATTTGAGCTTGAACCCTTGGCCAACGAATGTATTTTAATTTTATTTTTTTTCCCATATGCATATAAATACAAGCTTATTTTTCATTATTCCATATCATTACAAGATTAATTCGCATTTATATCACTTGGAGAGAAGATTTTGGAGAAGATATTTTTGCACATTTATCAAGGAGGAAGATTTTGGAGAAGTGGAGATTTTAGCATTTTTATCAAGGAGGGCAGATTTTGGAGAAGAGAACTTTGCATTTTTATCAATCAAGGAAAATTTTGGAGGAGAATTTACCTTTGGTAGAGGATTTGTTTTGAGACATCTTTAACTTGAAGAAGAAAATGGGAGAACAAGGAAAAATAAAAAATAAGGCTCAATGAAAATTTTCAAAAGAAGAACAAAAGAGGCACGAACAAAACCTGGAAAATTATCATGGAAAGAAACAAGGTACATGATTATTTCTTCTCTCTCTCTCTCTTGTGTGTGTTTAGGAATTTTATTAACACCTCAATATTTTCCTTATAAATCTATTTCCAATTATGAAAACCATGTTAGATAACTTGGAAACTTTAATACTAAAAAATAGTCATCTTGCATAGACATTACCATATCTTGGAACCTCATTTTTCCTAAATTCCTTATCATTTATTTCCAATTGCATTTGTTCCATGGAATTCTTAAGTTCAAGAATCTTTGATTTTATTTGTTCAACTCCACTTAAATAGCTCATCGTCTCTCACTTTCTTTGCTTGCATGTAAATTCATGTATCCAATTTCCAAAACCTACTAACTTTGAAAATTCATTTTTCCATTTCCTTAAATTGAATCCATTTCCAATTATATTTGTTCCATGTAATTATTAAGTTCAAGAATCAAGATTGATGTCATTTAAAAGTTCTAATCCACTTATAGCATCATGTCTCTCGCTTTTTTTGCTCGCATACATAAACTCCGCTTATATAGCATCATCTCTCACTTTCTTTGCAAAATATTTTGTGACATGTAGAAAGGGCTCAACAAGTAGGAAGTTCTCAAGTAGAAGTTGAGCCAAATCTAGATATTGGATCCGTGATCAGGTAGAACAGTGGACGAGAAAATGGGGAGGGCTAGTTCGACAATGGATGGATCAATAGTGGTCCATTGCCAGTGTGAAAATGGAATAATCAATTAGTCATTTCAGTAATCTTAAAATAAGATTGCTCATGAAAACAAAGTCATTGATGAATTAATTCCATTGGGAAAGGATCTTGATCAGTGGATAAGGCCACTACAAGAAGGGTTATGTTGACATCTATTTTAAATCAAGATATACCAAGAAAAAGAAAAATGTTTGCACTTTTGGTTGAAATTGGTTATAGTAGAACCACACTAATAAAATATGAGAAAAAGAGAAAGGTTTTGGATGATAGTTTAGAAGAAAATTGGGAAATTATGTGTAGAGGTCCCTATTCTAATAGGATTGAAGATGTTAGGAACTTGATCTCAAAATTTTGGAATGAAGAGACTCATCCATCATCAAATATTAGAGATTTTATGAGACACAAGATTAGGCCCAATATTTATGAAAATCATATTAAACATTGGTTAGACATAACACAAATTGAGATGTATATGAACTTTTCTAATAAGTATCCTCATATAAAGATTGGGCAAACAATATTTGAAATGTTTAAGCCATATTATGTGAAGATAAACAAGTTTTTTGAAACTTGTCGTTATCATATTGAATTTGATCTCTACTATCAAGTGA
Source organism: Sequoia sempervirens (assembly GCA_007258455.2). Classification (NCBI taxonomy): domain Eukaryota; kingdom Viridiplantae; phylum Streptophyta; class Pinopsida; order Cupressales; family Cupressaceae; genus Sequoia; species Sequoia sempervirens. Next base: position 873,244,964 of record VDFB02271358.1, on the reverse strand, counting down.
TTTGAAAGATGGGAGAAGAAAGTTATGGTTTTTAAAATGCACCACCTAAAGAGGTAAGTTTGTTCATAAAGGATATGTTATGTGATCATGAAAATGGACCTCAAATAAATCGCATAAAAGGACTTTGTGAAACATGTGGAAATTTAGCTAAATTTCCTTCAAGAAACGAAGATATTAACCTAACAAAGATAGTAAATTGCAAGAGTAACAAGTATGTAAAGTTTCAAATAAATTTTGGGAAAGAATCCACAAGGTTAAACTATGTAGAAGAGGAGATTCCTATTGGAAAATTTATGGAAGATTTTTGAAAATTGATACAACCATACATACAACATTCTTTTTTTACTAAGTGGCAAGCACAACAATTTCAAACATTAAGAGATACTTTCCCACTTGGAACATTTCTATCAGTAGTTAACTTTGCAGAAAATTACTCTTTTGTACATCAAAAAGAGATTCAATCAAAATAATAATTTTTAGAGGAGATCACTATTATGGTTCATGTGTGTTATCGACGTTCACAATCAAAATTGGATGGTGTTAACAGTATAGATGAACAACAAGCCATTAAGAAAGAATATCACTTTTATATTAGTGATGATAAAGGGCATGACACACTTTTTGTACAAGATTTCTTTACAAAATTTACTGAGAATTTGAGAAGCAAGGGTGTAAAATTTGAAAAGATTTTGTATGGTCAGATGGATTTGCAACACAATTCCAATTATCATGACCATTTTATGCACTATATAGATATCATAAAATTTATAAAATACCACATGTTTGGAGTTTCTTTGAGAGTGGGAATGGAAAGGGTGAGCATGATGGCACAGGAGCTTGCAACAAATGTGCTTTAAGAAAGCATCAAATGAGTTATTCAAGAGATTGTATAGATAATGCACATGATGTTGTTGAATTGTGTAAGAAACACTTTGCATCAAATGAGTTTAGTACATCTTCAAGAACAAACTGAAACATTCCACATAGAGTGTTTTGGGAGATATCGGGTATGTATAAATTACATTTTCAAAATTTTGAATTTATTTAAATTTAATATATATATATACATGTTTGTTCACATAAGTTTGTTTTTGTACATGTATCTGGGTGTGAACAGAAGATCGATGCATGGATGCAAGAGGGTAGACAAAACAAGGTCTTTGCATTATGTTATGAGTTTAGATAGTCACCCTGGATGAACATGATACACGAGGGATTACTCTTGTTTCTGCACTAAGTGCATTGCAAGAAACTCTGATGCATGCAACAACCAAGAACTTGGATATGTTAGTAAATGGGATATGGTGCCAAGTTATTTGTTTTAGATACATACGACGAAGATGAGGATGAAATATTTCAAGACATTCCTTTGATTTCAAATGATTATGACCATATTTTAGGATTGGTTAGAAAAGGTACATGTGTAAGTTTTTAATAATTTAAATATTATATAAATTTAATGATCTTTAAAGTCTAGAGACAATTCTATTTTTTTTAGAAATTTTTTGTGTAAATTTGGTGTACAAGATATGTTTTTGCAATCATAGCAGAGCCTAGAAACATAGAAGGTGTTAGCTATTATTTACTACATTGCACAAAAGAGAGGAATAAGCTAACACAACCTGAAACAAGTGATGGAATGTTATTACCCATAGGTGAGTTTGAATTTAAAATTATATATATGCATTGTGTACATGTGTACATTACATTAAAAACATTAAATATATATTGTACAAACCTTGAGCATGAAAATGTTGTACATGTTCACATGGCTTACCTCAAGTTCATGTCTACCATGTAGATTTTTTGTAGTACAAGGGATATCTAAAACAAGTTAAAGTTGTTCAACATGGGATTCATTTTGTTGACTATCAACCTGATAACAAGGTATATCAATATAGTCACCTAATAATTGCTACTGCCCTACATCTTCATGCAGTTCCACATGCACGTGGACAAAAAAAATGGAGACTAGATAGTGATGATCATAAAAAAAAATTTACATGTTATTGAAGAGCAAGCTGAACCAGAATGTTTGAGTTAGAGTATATCCATGATTTTCAAGTTCACTTGTACATGTATACATGTTCAAGTGAAAACTTATAGTAACTTGTTTGAACTTTGGATTGTTTGAGCTACTTATAATATATGTTGATGACAAGTATTTTAAATTTGGTTGGACACAAATTAGTGGTTGAAATGCATTGGGACCCTTAAATTGAGTAGATATTTCCAATTACATATTTGTTCCATGGAATTCAAGTACTTTTCAAGAATCTTTGATTTCATTTGAAAGTTCAACTCCACTTATAGCTCATCATCTCTCACTTTATTTGCTTGCATGTGTAAACTCATATATGCAATACTTGTTCAATCTAGTGAAGTTTTTTAAACTCATTTTTCCTAAATTCCTTATCATCTATTTCCAATTGCATTTGTGAACCTAGTGAATCTTTTTAAAATCATTTTTCCTAAATTCCAATTATATGTACATATTTGTTCCATGGAATTCTTAAGTTCAAGAATCTTTGATTTCATTTGAAAAAAGTTAGATACTCCACTTATAACGTCATCTCTCACTTTTTTTGCTTGCATGTGTAAACTCATATGCAATACTTGTTCAATCTAGCGAATTTTTTTAAACTCATTTTGCCTAAATTCCTTATCATCTATTTCCAATTGTATTTGTGAACCTAGTGAATTTTTTAAAAATCATTTTGCGTAAATTCTAATTATATGTACATATTTGTTCCATGGAATTCTTAAGTTCAAGAATCTTTGATTTCATTTGAAATTTCAACTACACTTATAGCATCATCTCTCACTTTTTTTGCTTGCATGTAAACTCATATATATGCTTTCAATACTTGTTTGAAACCTAGTGAAGTTTTTTAAAATCATTTTGCTCCATGGAATATATAGTATATTTGTTCCATGGAATTCTTAAGTTCAAGAATCTTTGATTTCATTTGAAATTTCAACTCCACTTATAGCTAGAAAAGTTATTATAGAGGGGGAGACAATTCTATAGAGAGATAGGTATATATACTAGCACTTGCACCTAAAGGAGGTTCAAGGAATATGTCGATAGAAAACTAAATGTATGTTAATATGTTAGAGAGTATGTGTTTTGGATGTGCTGTAAATTCTAGTTGCATGCGGTGTAATTAAACAATTAATAATAAGTGTTAAATAATGGAATGAAATAAATTTAGACATATCTAGATTTTTTCTTTAAAGAAATTAAGTATTATCTAATTATAAAATATTTGCACAGATATTTAAAACATAAATCAATGAAAATAAAAAAAGAAAGTTGTCATCAAATTGACAAAAAATACTGCAAATGGAAATTGAATGTTCTTGGTCGATTCCACAAAAGGATATACTAGTCACGGAAAATCCTAACCTTGGAATTGGACATTCCAGCAGGCGACTAACATCTTCTTATGGTCATTCATTTACATTATCAAACCAGGGAATGTATACTTGAAATGGAGTGGCACTGTATGTGCACTAAGAACCAATTCCAGTCACGATTTACCATAAATAAATGTGTGGAAGGAATTCTACTCATACTACAGGAATGTAATGCAAAGCCTTTTAAACTTAATCAAAGCAGAAATCATGACAACTATTACTAAGAGACAAACTATGAATTGGCCTTATGTTGCAGGAACAATATAAGACTAAGTTTGTGTTAAAGCTTTCAAGAATGAAATCTAACTTATAATCAACAGGAAATAAACAACTAACTACAGATACTTACTAAGTGGGCCCCCTCAGCAAGCATCAACAAGCTTATGCAAGAATTAAACTCAAAACTCCATCAACTTTTATTCATAAACTTGGAATCTAATACATTGATTATTCTGCCTATAAGAAAATTAACTCAAGAACACTGCTTCTTATTATAATACTAATTCTGACACACACTGTTGCTCACTCGCGTAAGAGGAGAACTTATTTATATCAGAAAAACAACTAACTACCTAACTCTATCGAAGAAAGATGTGGACATAAATGTATCCTGAAACTGAGGAACAAACTTCTCATGAAGGTACAACTGTTCAACACGATTCAAAGAAAATTTAGCATTCCACTCTTCCAAGATTGATGATCATTTAGATTTCTTCCCAATGACCCAGTCAAAGAATCTTTGCTGGAACAACTTCCTTGACACCGTGCTGGAAATGGACTTTATTGCAGGGCTGAGATCTGTTGCGCTTGACTCGTTCATGCTTCCTTCAACCACCTACGATGCACAAGGAAACAAAAGTGAAAAGAAAGCATGTATGGAAAACAACACGATACATTCATTCATCATCCAAAAACCACATGCATTATATCAGTCATTTGGGAGGTCAAACAGGGTAATTAATATGGACACATTTAAGCTGCAAGAATATAGGAATGTTTGGCTACAAGATTCTACCCGATTTTGAATAAAAATTCTTTAATCAAAGAGTTAAAACAACCATCAGTAATAAAAGTAAGGGTATTAAAAATACATTATAACATTCAAATTATGAGCATATTTTAAGCTCATCATTTTCCCCCTACTTATCCTAATGATGGTCCTCCAGCATTAAGTTTTATGGTTGTTTCTCTGAGATCAGTAGGAGCAATATGGCCCTGCAATGAAGTCCCGAACTTGTAGTAGAAACCTCTGAAGTTTTTCCATCTCTTATATCTGCGGGTTTATGTATCCTTATTAACATCTGTAGCCCAATAGGGGTAAAGTGGCCATATCAAAACTGGGGGTCGAAATGTTATCGGTAACCACAACTCAAACCTTTTCTATAGACCAAGCTGCATGTACTTCTCTATTCTTCCAATGGTTGCCTTAAAATTCAAAGGGCTATGAGGCTCATATTTTCTTAGACCAACAGTCAATTTTTCCCATCTTGTCTCGATCCTGGAAGATGCAAGCTTCCAAAACAAATATGGTTGGCCTTTGAATTCATCATATACCTGCTTCCTCATATAAAATATTTTCATTCTTACAGTTTGATCATTAAATCCATACACAACATGAAGCCAAGTTCTCAAAATTGTGTGGGGATCTGAACTTTCAGGTCACAGTGGTATTGGTTCATTTCTTTCAGCCTCTTCATAAGCTTCTAGTTTTTTTCCATAATTATTTTCATTGGCCGCCCAAGACATGAGTGACCTCAAATGAATATCACCAATATAGAGAAGTGGATTCCACTTTGTTTTAGAGGGAATTATCAAACCATGCAAATAAAATTCACATAAGGAATTTTTTAGCCAATTAGGTGCTACTTGGTATGCATCATAGAATTCCTGAGCTATATGAATAACAGGATCCAAATTTCTTGAAATTCTCATTAGTTGAAACCAAAGAAATTGTTCTTTAAGACACATGGCATATACCCTAGGCAGTGGCCTACATTCCATAATCTTGCCAGTTATTTTCATCATTTCATCCATTTTCTTTTTCATTTCTTGAATCTCTTGTTTTTGTTTTTCAATTTCTTCTTCTCTTCCTCCCAAAGGCTTTGTTGAATTTCAGTTTTAGCCAAATGGCGGAAACTCAAAGTTTGGAATGTGACAGGCCTCCATATAGTCCTACGATGTTCCAAATACTCAATCAACAATGTTCTTTTATAGACAATCGATGCTTTACAGGTTCCATGGGGTGATGGAGTCTCATTAGACACTTCAAATTGTCCAAGTTGTTCTTCTTCTTGTTGTAGGATGGTTTCCTGTTGCTACGCAGGAAGAGATTGTGCTTCTTCTGAAACTTTCCTAACTGCTTCAGCCAAGTCATCAAGACTTGGCATCTCCCTTTCATTATTATCTTGTTGTGCTTCTTCAACTTCCATTGGCTCAGTTTGCACTTCTTATGAAATAACAAATGGAATTTGTTCAACATTCTTAGATACATTCTGAGAATCATCATGATTGGATTTTTCTGATTCCTCAGAAATTACTATAATGTCAGGTTGAGGAGGAGTGGAGGTAACTTTACGTTGCTTCCTTGTTGAAGCTCTTTTCGGCAATGTTGCAGAAGATACTTTTGTGGCTTTCCTCTTTCTATCCCACCTAGAGGATTCAGGCTCAGGAGGAGAGGATGATGGTGAAACTTCAATGGAAATAGGTGTTGTTGTAGGAGAAACTGCTATAGGGGAAGGTGTTGCAGGAGTAGAACGTTTTCTCTTTTGAATATGAGGGTCAAATTCTGGGGTTTGTTCTGCCCTAGATGACTCTCTGACCTTCATTTTCCCTTTTTCTTTTCTACTAGTAGACCTAGTTTGTACTTGGGTAGGGGGTTCTGGTGCGGAGGTTGCAAGAGCAGATGATTCTTGCTCGGCTTCCCTACTTGTAGATTTTGCTCTTCTTTTCTTTTTCTTATGTTGAGAAGGGAGCGCTCTAGGAGGCTCTAGAAGTTGCAGACCCTTCTAGGCAACAAATTCTTTCCAAGAAAGGGGTGACACATCCCTCAGGGAACGCTCAATCAAAAATTTAATGAGGGCATGATGGGAAATAGAGTTATTCCTACCCTTCTGGGTTTCATGGGCACATTGTTGTAAAAGGTTTAACAGAAAATTTGGAACATTAATAGCTAAATCGTGCCTCATATGACTTAATAATTTAAAATGGTAGGAATGCAAATAGGAAAAAATCCCCTCACAGGTCAAGTACCTGATTATGAAGTTGGCATATTCCGGGTATGGAGGAGGCAGTGATACCCATTTGCATCCTTGTTTAGAAACCTCCAATGGTCCATCTATTGGTATTGTAAATTCTACCCTAGCAGAGACAGCATCCCTTCCTGAAGGAAAATTTTCTCCTACCGCTGGAAGCCCAGTTACTTCCACAATCCTCTCTTCGGCAATAGCTACTGTCAGACCCCATACTATAGCTTCTCCTTCTGAAAGAGTTCTCAAGAACTCACCTGTAGCTTCCTCATCAAATGAATTTATCCTCAAAAAATAATTCAACCATCCACAATTACTGAATGCCTGAATTGGTTGAGGATTGTGCGTCAAAGGTTCATGAGTTGCAGGCTCATGTCTTACTAACTGGCAACCCATATTCACAAATTATCCTACTGAGATTCCTGAAATTTGAACTTCTTCTAAAAATTCAAAAACTTTTTACTTTTTATGCCCTGCTTCTTTTTGTCCTGCTTCTTTTTTTCCTTTCGTCACTTTTCTCTACTTTTCCAAGAATGGCTCGAAAGATAATTGCATGAAATGATTGTTAAGAACTACCCAAATCAAACAATTAATTGTTTTTTTAGGATGAAAACACACAGTCATATTTGGAAAGTACAAGAAAATAAAAATATCCAAACAGTTGTGACAACGGCCTAAGAAAAAGTTTGAAATGGATTATCCCGCCCCCTACTTAAAATTTGACATGTGTCCACACATGTACGAAAGGATAGGCGAAGATCAGGCAATAATGACTAATATGTAGATTGCAATTAATGAATAAATGAAATAGATAAATGATGTCACAATAAAAGATATCGCGTACCTTGTAATAAGTACTCATGCATGCTAGGAAAGATCACATCGTCAGCATGAAATGATGGCTCAAAGCGAAATCATAAATGAGGGCGGTATGGCAGAATGGATGACATGGATGGGTGATGTGGAAGAAGAGGAAATGAATGGTGGTGATGGATGAAAAGCGGAGAAAGTGGCTTCCTTAAAAAGGAAACCTTTATTATGGGCATGCAATGTGGAATTTAAAGAGATGCTGCAGGAGAAAGGCCGGAGTCTTTTGTTGCAGGAAGATTAGTGGCCGCATTCAAAACAAACTACTTCATAAATTCTTCTTTGGATGTTGGCTTATGATACAACCTAAGACGGTGTCCATTAACCAATAGCTTGAATTGAACAGTATCTATTGTAGCTAATTGAACTGAACCATTATCAAATACATGTTCTATTTCATAAGGAACAACCATCTCGTGGTGAGTTTACCTTGATTTTCCTTGTACCTGGAGTCATAGAGCACCGCCCAATCAGAAGTAGAGAATTGCTTAGTTCTGATATGATGGTCGTGCCATTTTTTCCTTTGTTTCTGGATGGCTTTGGTATGCTACAGAGCAGCTTTCCTCATCTTGTCCAACGTATTCAGCTGTAGGAGGCATTCCTTTTGCGCTTCTGAAATATCAATGTTAAGCTAGAGAGCAGTCCTTAAGGTCTTATGTTCAAATTCTATTGGCAACATGATATTTTTTTCATAGAGTAACTCAAAAGGAGTAAACCCTATAGTTTTTTTCCATGTCCTAGAGGCCTAGACTTCTTTAGGAAGGTGACTGCTCCAATCCTTCTTGTGTAGCTATACTGTCTTAGTAAGGATTGCCTCAATTTATTTGTTGGTAACCTCTGCCTGACCATTGGCTTAAGGGTGGTAGGGGCTAGACTTTTTGTGCCTGATCTTGTAATCATTCATCAATGCAACAATTAAGTTGGATGTAAACTAAGCTCCTTGATCAGTAACAAGTTCCCTTGGGACTCCAAACTGAGTAAAAATGTGCTCATACTGGAACTCAACAACCTTATTGTCATGGGCATGTGTCATTGCTTTCACTTCCACCCACTTAGTTACATAATCAGTAAAAACCAAAATATATGATTTCCCATTGGATGGAGGATCAATGGGTCCAACAAAATCCATGCCCCACTTGTCAAAGGGATTGACTACCACTTGAGGGTACAGGGGCATTTCATTAGACCTTGTTGGTCTCCCCATACGTTGACATCTGTCACATTTTCTGGTGTAGGCTGCAACATCTTTGTGTTATGTGGGCCAATAATACCCTGTAGCGAGCACTTTCATAGATGTTCTCTTAGCTACGAAGTGGCCACTGCATGGCTCATCATGACAGGCATGCAAAATGTCGTAGGTCTCATCTTCCCTAACACACCTTCTCATGACTTGGTCAGGTCCTGTGTAAAATAAACAATCTGCAATCCATGAAAAGTTAAAAATTTTCTCTACCAACAATTGCCTTTCCTTTGGTGAGAAGTGGGTTGGGATCTTATTGGCTGCTAAATAGTTTGCAATATCTGCATACCATGGAGTTTGAGCAGTAATGGAAAATAGATGTTCATCAAGAAAGCTATCATCAAGTACCTCAGGGGTGGTAGGTGTAGTTGTTTGAAGTCTTGACAAGAAATCAACCACCACATTAGCCCAGCCTGGCTTATCAATGACTATGATATCAAATTCCCACAACAATAGGAGCCATCTTGCTAATCTACTAGATATGGTAGGCTTATTTATGAAGCACCTTATTGTTGCATGATCTGTATGGAAAAATATTTGGTAACCAGTGACATAATAACGAAACTTGTTCAGGACGTACACAACTACTAGCAATTCTTTCTCTGTGACAGTATAGTTTAATTTAGGGCCTTGAAGGTTTTTGCTAATGAAATATATGGCATGCTCTATGGAATTCTCTTTATGTCCTAAAACTGCCCCTATGGCATAGTGAGAAGCATCTGTGTGTATATGAAAGGGCTGACTCCACTTTGGTCCTTGAAGAACAGGTGCCTGAGTAAGTAAGTTCTTAAGCTATAAGAAAGATTTGTCACAGGCCTCAGTCCAGTTAAATTCAAAATCCTTAGTCAATAAGGCATATAATGGACTAGCTATTTTGTTGAAATCTTTGATAAATATTCTATAATATCCAACATGTCCTAGGAAACTTCTAACATTCTTTTGTTTCATAGGTGTTGGAAAAGTTATAATGACTTCTATTTTTGCAGGATCAACTTGAATTCCTGCTTAAGAGATATGATGGCCTAGAACGATTCCCTCTTGCATCATCATAAAACACTTCTCACTATTCAAAGACAAATTTTGCTCCTTACATCTTTTCAACACTTTTTCCAAGTTTGTTAATGCTTCTTCATAAGTAACTCCATAAGTGGTGAAGTCATCCATGTAGATCTCCATAGAATGATTAGAAATGTTAGCAAAAATACTGATCACTGCCCTTTGAAATGTTGCTGGTGCATTACACGGGCCAAAAGGTAAGACAGAGTAGGCAAAAATGCCCCATGGACTAGTAAAAGTTGTTTTGTCCTAATCCTCAGAGGAAATTCTAATTTGATTATACCCACTATATCCATCCAGAAAGGAGAAATACTTTTTACTAGATAATGAGTCTAGCACTTGATTAACAAATGGCAGTGGAAAGTGATCCTTTTTAGTTGTTGTGTTCAACTTCCTGTAGTCTACAAAAACTCTCCATTTTCCACCTTTTTTAGGAACAATCACCAATGGAGATACCCATTGACTATTTGAAATAGAATAGATAAAACCAACATCAAGCAATTTTTGGAGTTCTTGTTTAACTATTTCCCTGAGTGTTGGGTTGATTCTTCTTTGAGGCTGCCTAATAGGTGAAAAATATTCCTTAATGTAGATCCTATGAGTACAGAGTTGAGGATCTATTCCCTTCATATCCCCATAGTCCCATGCAAAAGCTCGGTGTTGATCTTGCAGCATTGTGATTAGGGAAAATTGTTGAGACTGAGGCAGCTTATTATTGATGTGCAGCAGCCTGGAGATACTTCTACTTGCTTGGTAAGATCATTTATTGAGTTTTTTGATAAAGGTGGTGTCTGTATGTCATATAGAAGCAAATTGTGATGGCTCTCAGGATTCAGTTGTTGCAAGAAACACTGTTGAAGACAGCTATCTGAAACAGATGGGCTACTCATATAAGAGCTAAACTACAAAATGTGTAAAAGTAGGCCATCCTCACTCTGAAGCTGGGAAAATAGATTAGTTTGCAACATCATTAGTTGAGCCAATGAATTGACTTCTTCAGTTTCCTCTCCTAAATCTAGCCAAATTGGTTGAGACAAGTCTGGCAGAGGTTGTGCAGGTGGGTATAAAGCCAATTTCTTTCTTGACTGACCATCAAAAATTGTCATGTCTCTTGAATGACATCCTATAAGAGCATCAGTTGTGGCTAACCATGGTATACCTAGGATGATAGGATATCCACCCAAAGTTGCCTTAGTGGACAATATGGTGAAATCTGTTGGGTATTCCTAAGACTCAAGGGTGACAATGACATCTACCACTCCATCAGGTGTTACTATGGAACTATCAGCAAGCTGTAGGATGGTAGGTGTAAACTGAATGTTTGGGATATTAAAACACTCCATGGTGTGCTTGGTCATTACATTAATGGCTGCACCAAGGTCAATCAAAACATTCTTTACTATCTGGCCATTGATATTTATTTTTACCATAGGACTCTGAGGGTCAATATATTTTAGAATGACTACCTTCTCTAACATAATATCTGCCAACTGTCCTAGAACATAGATAGTTTGGGGATCCTTTTTCTTTCTTCCTAGTTTCTTTAAATAGATCTCCTTAATGGCTTTTCCATAAATTGGGACATCTTTAATGGCTTGAAAAAGTGGAATTTGAATGTGTACATTCTTTGACTGGTCCAAAATATCAAAGGTAGGCTCTTCCATAGACTTGGATGTAGTAATTTGCAATCTTTGAGGAAAAGGCAGTTTTTCCTGATGCTGCAGGACAGGTATATGTTTTGCAAGATCAGTAAGTTGTTCAGAGGAAAAGTCTGGAATCTCTGTAATTATAGGCAGTTGTGGAGTAGGAAGAGTAGTTCCAGACCTGAGATGGATATCATTAATATTCAGGGCATAAGCTGGATACTGATTGGCTTTCGCATAATACATAGGTTGATGTTGTTGTTGTTGCTTATTATTAGGATTTGGAAATGGTTGAGGAGGCATAGGCGTTTGTTTTGGAGGGTCGGTATTTGTTGCAGGTGTTGCAAGAGGTGGCATGAGGGCCAAAGGTTGTGGCTGCTGAAGCTACAGGAATCCAGGGGATTGGTTCTGCCATTGCTGAGAACCTCTCCATTGAGGATTTTGTTGCTAGTTACCTAGAGGTGGAGTCCATTGTCCTTGTGGCTGCTGTCGACCTCCTTGAGGAGGTTGCCATTGAGGGCTCTGATAGTTAGGCTAGTTTGGTTGAGAAGTATTCCAAGGTGGATATGGGCCATATGTAGGTTGTCATTGGTTATTGTAATTAGAATAAAGATTACCAAAAGTGAAAGGGTCTTGAGGCATACCTTGTCTTTGAGCCCATGGTCGCCTTTGTGCAACAAAGAATACTTGGTCATCATCACCTTCTATCATCTTAAAATAAGTGGGTAATTGCTTAGCCTCCATATTAGCCACCATCTTACATTTGCAGTCATGTTTCTTCTATCTACAATGTGGACAAAACTCATCCAATATTTCTTCAGCTTCCTCATGTTTCTTCCGAGCTTGCATAGTATCCAACTATGTAGCCATGTTGTTTATGATGTCCTGCTTGAAATCAGACAACAAATTTGTGATCTCCATTGGAAGAAGACTTTCCCACTGTGGCTTGATAACCTCTGCCCTTCTTAACATTTTCTTGAGAGTAGTTGAGACACATTTTCTTGATATCATCCCAAGACACTTGGGTTATATCTCTTCCTCCCATTAGGTCTAGGACATCTATACAGGTATCATTGATTCCCCTTAGAAAAATTAGTTTCTAAGATTCTTCATTGAGAGTATGGTCTGAATTCTTTTTCAAGGAAAACAAGAATCTTGAGATATAGTCTTCCAGGATTTCATCCTCCTTTTGTTGAATTATGAATATATCATCACCCTTACTACCACTCTTACAATATTCCTTGTATTTCTCAAGAAATTTTGTTTGCATGGTTGCCCAAATATCAACAACACCCCTTCCCAAACTCATAAACCATCTGAGAGCTCCCTCCTTCAAGGTAGCAGGAAACAACTTCAGCCTATGAGCATCTGAAGTGTAATCATAGCTACGATAGAGGATGTCAGACTCAAACAAGAAGGTTTGTGGGTCCTCTGTAACTAGTCCATAGAACTTGGGAAGTAATGAAGAAGGAATTTTTTTAAGTTTGTCATTATCTTGTTGAGCGACGATGGGGAATTCAAAAGCAGGAGGTCGATTAGGTGGATTGTGTGCCATAGTTGCTTGATTGAGTATCAAAGCAAATGGATTTTCTTCAGGTTCTCGTCAGCTAGATCAAATGGCAATTCAACAAGCAAGTTTTCAAAAAAATTATTGATATCTTGGTCTCCTCCTTCCTCAAATAGATTATAAGTTGGTTCAGGATTATTATCAATGAATGGAAGGTTAGGGAGGAATCTTCCCAGAGTGTCTCTTCTTCTATGCATGCAATAGAATTAACTGTATATTGAAGGAATTTTGGAAATGCTTGAATAAACACACTAAACTACTGCTAGCAATGACTATAACAAGTTCTTAGCTTGACACCATCCTCGACAACGGTGCCAAAAATGGTCGATTCCACAAAAGGATATACTAGTCACGGAAAATCCTAACCTGAGAATTGGACATTCTAGCAGGCAACTAACATCTTCTTATGGTTGTTCATTTACATTATCAAACCAGGGAACATATACTTGAATTGGAGTGGCACTGTATGTGCACTAAGAACTAGTTCCAGTCACGATTTACTAGAAATAAATGCGTGGAAGGAATTCTACTCATACTACAGGAATGTAATGCAAAGCCTTCTAAAATTAATCAAAGCAGAAATCATGACAACTATTACTAAGAGACAAACTATGAACTGGCCTTATGCTGCAGGAACAATATAAGACTGAGTTTGCGCTGAAGCTTTCAAGAATGAAATCTAACTTTTAATCAACAAGAAATAAACAACTAACTATAGATACTTACTAAGTGGCCCCCCTCAGCAAGCATCAACAAGCTTATGCAAGAATTAAACTCAGAACTCCATCAACTTTTATTCATAAACTTGGAATCTAATACATTGATTATTCTGCCTGTAAGAAAATTAACACAAGAAAACTGCTTCTTATTATAATACTAATTCTAACACACACTATTGCTCACTCACGCAGGAGGAGAACTTATTTATATCAGAAAAACAACTAACTACCTAACTCTATTAGAGAAATACGTGGACATAAATATATCCTGAAACCGAGGAACAAACTTCTCATGAAGGCACAACTGTTCAACACGATTCAGAGAAAATTTAGCATTCCACTCTTCCAAGATTGATGATCATTTAGATTTCTTCCCAACAACCCGGTCAGAGAATCTTCGCTGGAACAACTTCCTCGATGTCGTGCTGGAAATGGACTTTACTGCAGGGTCGAGATCTGTTGCGCTTGACTCGTTCATGCTTCCTTCAACCACCTGCGATGCACAAGGCAACATAAGCGAAAAGAAAGCATGTATGGAAAACAACACGATACATTCATTAATCACACATTAAATCTATTTCATCATCCAAAAACCACATGCATTATATCAGTCATTCGGGAGGTCAAACAAGGTAATTAATATGGACACATTTAAGCTGCAGGAATATAGGAATGTTTGGCTACAGGATTCTACCCGATTTTGAATAAAAAGTCTTTAATCAAAGAGTTAAAACAACCATTAGTAATACAAGTAAGGGTATTAAAAATACATTATAACATTCTAATTATGAGCATATTTTAAGCTCATCAATTCCCATCCAGTTGCCAAATCAATATTTATATGACTTCTATGTGAAAAGTGAGATTTTGGAGGCTTTTACCTAATATTTAAAGGATTTTAACATTAAAATGCAGTTGTTTTACCATTAAACGGAAGTTAAAACTCTTTTTTTCCAACGACTCAATAGTGGTTTGTAGGGATGAGACTTATTTCAACCTCAAATCTTGCAATATGTGTAACCTATTAGCTAATAAAGAGAGAAAAACTCAAAAGATAGAGAACGAGAGAGAGAGAGAGAGAGAGAGAGAGAGATGGGGATAGAGATTGAAAGAGAAAGGAATTGACAAAGAAAGAGAGCATGATAGAAATAGAGATAGAGGGAAGAGCTCTTTGATTAGGTCATTTCATGTGATCAGGATGAAATGTGTCAGCAGGGTGTTGTCAAGGTGCTGTGAATTTTGTGGGATGGTGATGAAGACCTGAAGTGCAGCCTCAAGAAGGGAAAAAGATTAGGGATCTCGAGGGACAGTCGACCCGAAATGAACTTATCCGGGTCAGGTCGATCACGCGTCGGGAGTCCGATCAGGATCAGAGAACGCGTCGAAAAAGATCCGGAGATCGAGATCGAAAGATCCGGTTTTCCGTCAGATCGAGAGATCGATCCACGCGCGGGCGTTCGATCGTCCTGTCTCCTATCTCTTTCTCTTCCCATGCTCCTTCTTTCCTTTCTCTCCCTTCTCTCCACCATCTCTATTTATCTCTTTGTCTCTCCCTTCCACTATATCTTTATCCCCCCTTCCTCCTGTTTATGTCTCTATCCATCCATCTATCCCCCTCTCTATCCCTCTCTATATATTTATCTCTTCCATCTCTATATATCCTTCTCTCCATACCCCTCTCCTTCTCCTTCTCCTTCTCCATCTCCATACCTATCTCTATCTTCTTATCTATCTCTATCTCCTTTCCCCTCTCTCTCTCTTGCTCTTTATAATATCCTACCCATATATATCTCCTCTCCTTCCATTGCCAAGCATAACATGATGTTGTTGTTATTCATTCCATCTTCCATCCATCCCTCCTCTTCCATCTCTCTCTCTTTCCTTCCTCTTCCTATCCCTCTCCTCCATTCCTCTATCTCCTTCCTCTCTGTTCCTTCCTCCTTTCTCTTCCTCTCCATCTTCTTCTCTCTCTCCTTCTCTTCCACTCCCTCCACTATTTATCTCCCTCTTCTATATCTCCCTATCCTCCCCCCTCTTCTCTCTCTTCCTATTTATTTTGTCTCCTTGTCTCCTCTTCTCTGCCTCTTTCCTCTGCCTGTCCCTGTCTCTCTATCTCTTTGCTCCTCCACCATCTCCAATCCATCCATCCTCCCTCCTATCCCCCCTTTCTCTTCCACTCTTCCATCCTCCCCTTCTTTCCTTTCCTCCACACCATCTCATTTACCTAATTCTTTGTTTGTCTCTGTCCCTCTCCTTCCCTATCTATCTCCTCCATCTCTATCTCTTTCCTCCTATCTCACCATCTTCCTTTGTCTCAGCCTCCCTCTTCCTCTCCATCTCTATCTCATCTATCTATCTCCCTCTTTGCGTTTCTCTTGGGCTCTGCCTGTCTATCTGTTTCTCCTCTTCCATCTGCATCTGTAGACGTAATCCACTCCGTCTGTCTATCCTCACTCATGTCATTATGTCTCCATGTCCATAATCTACATATGCTCATGTCCTTACCCCCTTCTCTCTCTCTCTCTCTCTCTCTCTCTCTCTCTCTCTCTCTCTCTCTCTCTTCCCCCCTCCATCTCTCCCTCTCTCCTTATTGCAAACATAACATGAGCCTATTACTAATGGACCCTAATTATCTTCTTGATTCAAAGGTTTTATTGCAATCATATTTCAATCCCTATAATTGGATGCATAGTTTATTTGAAGCTATCACTTTTCCATTGAGACCTTTGTTGCACAAACAAGATCATGTTCTAAATGGCCTACCAATTGACCTCATGTACTACATAAATATATACAAAAAATAGACCAAAATTTATCCTAATTGACTTTCCACACTTCTTTGGCGTACCTATTGCACACTAAGGTGCAATTGCTAGTATTTATGTGCATATGGGGAGAAAAATTAAAATTAAAATGGATTCATCGGCCAAGGGTTCGAGTGGACCTTGGCCAAGAGTTTTCTCAAACCAACTCAACCGACATTTTTTAAAATTATTTTGAAGGTGTTCAATTGAACCAAGGTTCGCTCAAACCCCCATTCAAGCGAACGGGTTTAGGGGGTTCGAGCAAATAGTGGTTCGATCAAACACCCCTTTTTCCCCTTTTTCCCCCTTTGCTACTATTTTTTTGCAAAAAAATTCCTTTCGAAGCTTGAGTTGAGGATGAAAATGGAGGAAACTTCAAAGACCCAACTGGATGATGGTAGTCCTCGGAATGAGCTATCCATCAAATATAATTTTAATATATTTTGGTTTTATTATGTCTTTTTTTTTGTTTTATTAAACATAGGTTTTTCACCGAAAATCAAGTTCTTTATTCTGCACATGTGAAAAAAGTAGATTATCAAAATAAGATTTTAAAAAATATGTTCAGGCTAGGTATTGATGTCCTTGATCCAGTAAAAAAAATTGAATTTCAATACATACAATTTTTTTTATGTTGTATACAGTCTGCCTATGTCTGAATTGTAATTGGTTTGACTTCAAAACTTGATTAAGGAAAAATTATTCAATAAAACACTATGAAACTGAATGAACTTGTTATATATAATAGTTACAAATCTAAATTCAAAAAAATTAGAATTTTATCCTTCATAGAAAAAAAATTATGTTGTATACGGTGAGCATTACTCCTTAAAAATGGTGTTTACTGATAAAAATTAGTTTTCGAGGGAGATGGAAAAAGAAATGCAATTTGATTCAAAAAAATAAAAAATATATATATTTATAATCTACAAAAAAAATTCACAAATCACTAGTTTGCATCATCTTCAAATTCCTCACGATTTAACCGCTATAGGTGCTCGAAAGTGAAGTTTAGTTAAAAAAAATTAGTTTAGTGTCTAGTTTGGAAAAAAATTGCAAATTGGTATTGTGGGATCACCCCTTTCAAGTCATTTGTGCATTCACACCTTATTAAATTCTTGCAAATTGAGCTATGATCCTGTGACGAAATGGCACAACAAGAGATCCCACGACACATTTTTGACCGAGTTCAAGAGTACCAGTAGCTTCCAAGCTTAGGACCACTGGTATGTGATTCAAAAATTGATTTGAAATTTGAATTTTTGATGCATTTATAATGCTTTGAAATTTAAACTTTGGTGGCGTCGCTATATGGTGACACTAATTTTAGAATTGGCGACACTAAAATGAATTTTAGCAATGCATATGTCTATTGCAACATAGTTCACAATTTAGAATTAGGGTTTCTTAGGGTTTCCAAAGGTTAAATCGCGATGCATATGTTTATAATGACATGATTTGTGATTTGCAATTTGAATGCCTTTGGGCATCACAATTTGGAATTTGAAATATAGTGGCGTTATTGTAAATAGCGACGCTATCGTAAATAGTGGCGCTATTGTCATTTTGGAGCTGAAAATTCCAAACTAAGTCATTTTTTTTTTAATTTTGACATCGTGTGCTTCATGGGTGCAGGAGGTCATTCCTCCCTTGATGTCTCATGAGCACTAGCCCACATTTTTGGAGACTTCGTGGTTTATCAAAGGAGCGCCAGGAGCACCTAGGGGAGATTGGCCTATGGTACGTTGCATACATGCCCATCGTCCAGACACATCTGGCTATGATGACCGCATTGTGCGAGCAATGGCACAGTGAGAATTTGTCATTCCACCTTCCCACAAGTGAGGCGACAGTGACTTTAGAGGATGTATGGCAAATACTACATTTGCCAATACATGGCAAGCATTTGATATACGATGTTGACGTCAAATACAATTTTCTGCCACGAGGTGATGGAGATTGAGGACATCATTCTAGTTACTTCACAAATCAACCTTGAGATGTATAGAGGTCAAGTGCCCACTTTTTGATTGATAGTTGCAACCATAATTTCTAGTTTGGTTGCTCTAGACTGACAGAGCAGGGGGTTCAGCCCAGGATGGGGTTTGGCATGGCATCAAATGCTCTATAGGAGGACATTGTTTGCATGTGGGCCAATGATGTTGGCCTCATTGTATCATGATATGCATGATTTTGTCTATTGCGATGACAGAGCAATTGGAACAGGGGTTACCTTGCTACACATTTGGGCCTGGGAGCACATTGTTGTGTTGTGACTGATCATCCATATGGTCAATGTAGAGCCGGATGATCCTATGGTTTGGTGATATAGAGGTGCCATTACTTTATAGTATACTAGGCAGCTTGGGATCCCGTACTAGCACCGATTTATTGATGATATGACAATATTTAGATGGTGGCCCTGGCTACAAATGCCAGCATGGTATGATGATGTGCAACAACTCTTCTTTTCCAAGCATTCCCAATTCATGTAAGGTTGGGAGCACACGATTATAGAGAGGTATCTGCCAGACAAGGTGGACCAATAGTTTGGCGAGCAACAGGATAGGGAAGATGATGCATACAAGGCCATCTTTTCTAGATGAACTCAAGAGGTTCCCATGTGGGGACCTACGATCCCAGCCTCAAAGGTGGTTGAGGGCTTTTGGTAGTTGGTGGCATAGCCATGGGCTTACGATCAGGGTCAGACTAACGTGTAGACAACGCCTACATATGATGCATGGTTTACACCCCCTCGCAAGTTGACAGATCCAGCGGGTGTGCCTCCATGAGGGAGACCCATAGGGAGGGGAGCAAGCAGAGGTAGGGGACAGGATGACTAGGATGGCCACGATCAGCGGGATGGGAAGATCCCTAGGGAACCACCAGTGGGTCAGCAACGGCTAGTGCAACAACAACCAATTTAGCCACCACCATCGGATCCTCGAGATTTGTAGATTCAACGGCAGGTATAGGTCCTTACAGGTGAGCGAGATCAGGCCTGACAACAAATTTTGGTAGTTACTGCTAAGAGGGATCAAGCATGGTAACAGGTTTGGGATATTACCATGGAGAGAGATCATGCAAGGAAGTAGGTATAGGTCATGATTATCGAGAGAGATCAGGAGATCGGTCGCCGCTAGTAGTTGGAGGTGATGATAGCAGCTACACTGGGCAAGACTGTATCGGCCAAGCTATATAGAGAGGTTGTGATTGAGATAACCTATTACATGATGCACTATCACAGAGATGTTCCACAGGCACTCAGTTAGCCTAACTACTCATAGAGGAGTGATGCATGGCCTAGGGCTGAGGATCAACTAGAGAGACAGGCCGAAGAGGGGAGCCACCATCAGGGCTAGCTTGATTTTATAAACACTTTTTGACTTATTGACTGATTATTTTATACAAATATACATTCATGGGCTTCTTTTTTATAGCCTCGTTTATATTGTATTTATGATCAATATACATACATTGATTCAGATATTGTACCATGACATTCAAATTTTTTGATATATATATGATAGGATTCAGATGTGATGTGTTCGCTTTATTTCACGTGTATGATTGTATGGATGCATTTGGTATGAGATGTGACATGCTTATTTTTGATAATGTATGGATGCACTTTATTTATATATACTTATGCGATATGCGATGAGATGAGATGTAATGGATGCAATGTTATATTCTTTTTTAGTATCTTTTCATGATATGCCATGTGATGGATGATATGAGATTATTATGCTATCCTTATGCAAATGGTATGGAATGCATTTGTTTTTGTGTATTTCCTTATGCAATTTTAGGATGTGATGTGTGCATGTGGATGTATGGATGGAAAATTCATATGTTTATATTTATGATATGATAATGTGATGCATGTTTATGATATATGTATGCAATGATTTAAGATGCTTAGAATAAAAAATCTATATTATTCATCACAACTTAAATGATAATGATGGTGTAGGATGAATGTTTATGATATGATATGATTATGAGATCTATGTATGATGATGATTTGTGGATGCAGGATGGATGCATTGATGATGTTTTTGTTGACTATCATGATACCAGGTTAGCTTGGAGAGAAGATAGAAGAAACAAGATGATTGACCATTAATTGTGATGATTGTTTCAAAATATTCAACAAGTCTATGATCCACCGAGACTTTATTAGAGATGGTGATGTGAAATGCATGATGATGATGAATGTAGGACGATTTTCTCATTTCTCAGGATTGGGATTTTTCATTTTTCCTTATTGTTTGATATAACACATAGACATGATGCATCAAGGTATTAATAACCAGGACGACGTTGTATCTAGTGTAATGGACTTTGAATCAAAAAACAAATAGGATAGTTCTTGTTCACATCTTGACATACAAAAACCTCGTTGGAATGTAAGTTATAAGCTTAGGATATATTGGACCAAAACATACGCAATAGTCAACAATGTACTCCAAACAACCTTCCTACACACAACTAAGCAAGTATGCACCAAGATTATTTTACAAGAATACCCACAAGCACAACAAACGAAAGATAATGAATGATGCCCCATTCCTTTCTCTCTAAATAATTTTGATATACATCATCGAGAGGTCCTCAAAATGGGTCATTAAGATAAATCATAAGAAAAGATCAAAAACAAATAGTCAATATTATCTATATCTCTTGCTTGTTTAACTTAGCTAAAGTGATTTCTGATACTGATGTCCATCGCAGGAAGGATACATCCTAGGAAATGTTGATCATATGGTTGTTTGATGTTAGGATGATGATGAGCTTTATGATATGCCATTGATATAAACTCCACTAACGCATTTACCTATGATCTAGACTATAGATTATGACACTTAAGTTCTCACTTTACAACTTACTACACCTATTTTCTATTTGTTTCGCCAAAGGTTGAAGGTGACAATTGATTTATTATGGGTGAAGGTTATTACTGGTGAAAGCGAGATGGGGTGGATGGTTTTGGAGTTTTAGGATTATTTCAATGTTTTGGATATTTTGAAAATGTTTCGAAGTTGTTTTTGGTCTTTTTGGAAGTTTATGCGAATGTTTTGGTTTTCGATTATGTAAGGTTGTTTAGGTTTTTTCCAAGATATTTGAGGCTTTTTAGGTCTTTTGAATCTTTTCCAATGTTTTTGAATTTTCAATTTTCAAATGTTTTTGAGTTTTCTAAGATTTTGAATGTTTTAGTGTTTTTTTAGATATTTTGAATGTTTAGGGATTATTTAGAGATTTTACAAGTGTTTAGGGATTTTTAGAGATTTTACAAATTTTTAGGGATTTTCTGAGTTATCTAGATGTTTAGGGGTTTTCTAGGTTTTCCGACCAAGAACCTAACCTAGAGACCTATCCTAGGGGCCTCGGGGGCTAATCAAAGATAAGCCTTGCCTACATTATACATGCAAAGATTGTGTAGTTCAACTGACATGACTTATTGAAAACAAAGATATGAACAGTTGATGGAATGCCAATTTATTATGATGGACTCCTAAAGGATTGACCTAGGGTGTCTCAGGGGCACATCAACGATGGCCTTGCCTACGTTCAAGCTTAGAGACCCATAGTTTGACAAGGTACTATTTTTTGGATTTTTGATGTTCAACCTTTTTAGGGATTTTGATGTGATTTGGATGCTTTGGATTTTGACTTTACAATTTTTGAATGTTTTTTGATTTTAATATATAGGATTTGGATGTTTTTGGATTTTTTGATGAATGTTCTACAAAAAATTTTGGATTTTAGTTGTACAGGATTTGGATGTTTTTGGATTTTCTGATGAACGTTTTACGAATGTTTTTGATGTTTTTGATGAGATTTTTGATAACCTTAAGATATACAAGATCCTGATACAATCCATAATCAATTTCCCCCAACGTGACATGCTAGACTACCTCAATATAGGCAGGACAAACTAACCTTTGGAATATGCAAAGTAGTACTAAAGGGATTCCAATACTTCACAACATCAAGCTATGATAATGACACAGATGGGCGATGGATGAATAAACAAGATGAAGGATGAGATGGATGGAATGATGCAAAGAATGATAGGATAAAGGATAAAGAGTCAAAGAATAGATGGAGGTGCCTTATTTACACAAGTCGACTGTTTGTCAGGTTTTCACCAAGGTATTTGCCTAAAGTGCCACTGAAGTGGTTTTCACTAGAGGACAATTGCTTTTCTTGATTTTTTCAATCCCTTTTCTCATTTTTTGTATTTTCAGACTTATACCCTTCAAGACTAGGCATAAAAAAATTTAAGATGCAAGTTGTTAGTTGGTTCCTGTAAGGGTTCACCTTCATGCGTTGACAATTGGTATGCTCTTGATCCATAGCTTTTTGTAATGACAGAGGGACCCAACTAGTTAGGCTCAAAATTTCCTTTGTTGTCCTGATCTGGAAGGTTCTTCTAGTTCTACTTTAAGACAAGATCCCCTACCTAAAAGGACCGACATTTGATCTTCTTGTTATAGCTCGATTTCAGTCAGTTTTGATATACTTGTAAGTGATTGAGGGCGTCAAGATGACGCTCATCTAGGAATTCTAACTCGTTTAGCTGATATACTTTTTATTCTTCATCGGTGATCAAATTCTATAGTGAAACTCGCAATGATGAGAGCTCAACCTCAATAAGCAAGATAGCTTTGGATTCATAGACTAGGGAGAAAGGGGTTGCACCTATTAGTGTGCAGATACTAGTTCGATAAGCCCAAAGAGCGGGATTCAACTACAAATGCTAGTTGTGGCTAGCTTCATTGACCGTTTTCTTCAATATTTTTAGAATGGTTTTGTTCATAGCCTCAACTTGACCATTGCCTTGGGGGTAATATGGGGTAGAGAATCAATGTTGGATGTTGAATCTTTGACATAGCTCTTTCAAATCCTAATTCTTGAAGGGTGTTCCATTATTTGAGATAAGGGTTTGTGGAACACCATAACGACAAATTAGGTAGTTCAGGATAAATTTAGCAATTTGGGAATGGCTTCAACCCACTTTGTAAAATACTCAATAGCTATCATGATAAACTTGTGGCCATTGGATGAGGTGGGAGTGATTTTTCCTATGAGGTCAAGTCCCCACCATGAGAAAGGCCAGGGTGTGATCATTGGTTGCAACTCTTGAGCTGGAGCATGAATTAGATCCCCATGTTGACATTGGACACACTTCTGCACATACTGATGAGCTTCTCTTTCCATGGTTGGCCAATAGTACCCTGTCCTTAATAGTTTCTTAGCTAAATTCATACTGCTAGAATGGGATCCACATATGCCATTGTGTCCTTCTGTTAAAGCGGTCAAGGCTTCCTCTTGGTTAATACATCATAGTAATGTCCCTTCAATGCTTCGACGGTAAAGGGTATCACCTAGGATCACGAATCAGGATGCCTTTTTAACAAAGATCTTTTTAAGGTTTGAGGTTATATCATATGGGAGGGTTCCTTTTCTTAGGTAGGTAAATATATCATGGTACCATGGGGATCCAGGACCAACAATGATACACATGAATTTAGATTCAAGGATTTTGAAGGTTGGTACGAGAAGTTGTTCTACCAAGAATTCATATTGGAGGATGTTGTTCGACATGTCTAGTAGTGATTTGATTGTTGCCATGGCATCTAATGCTCTGTTATTCATGCGAGGAATCCGCTCAAATTTGATGTTTATAAAGAGGTCCTTGAGAATTTCCACCATATTTTTGTAAGGAGTGAGCTTATCATCCTTAGTTTGATAGTCATTGTTGACTTGGTTGATAATTAGTTGTGAGTCTCCATAGACCTTCATATCTTGTATCTACCACTGAATTGTTATCCTTAGACCTATGATTAGGGCTTCATACTTAGCAATGTTGTTAGTACAAGGGAATGCTAGCTGGTATGAATTTGGAATGCAATCACCTTGAGGGGTGATGAAAAGAATACCTACTCTTGATCCATGTTGGGTGAATGATCCATCAAAGTACATCTTGCACTGAGCTGTGAGATTGATAAGGAACATTGATTCATCAGGGAACTCAGATATCAGAGGGTTCTCAGCATAGATAGGTGTTTTTGCTAGTTGGTATGTGATCACTTGTCCTTTTACATACTATATGTCAAACTTTGTTAAGAGCATCACCCATTTGGCCATTCGCCCTATGAGAGTTGCTTTGGATAATATGTATTTCAATGGGTTGATTTTGGCAATAAGTTTGATTTGATGTGAAAACATGTAGTTCCTAAAATTTTGTGAAGCAAAAACTACTACTAAGCATGCTTTCTCAATAGGTGAATAGTTTATTTCATAGCCCACCAAATTCCTACTGATGTAATAGATAGCTCTTTCCTTTCCATTTTCATCATGTTGTGCCAAAAGAGATCCTAGTGTTGCTAATGTTGCTAAGATATACAAGATCAGTGGTTTGTTTGGTATTCGTGGCATGAGCACTGGAGGTGTTAGTAGATAGTCTTTGATCTATTGGAAAGATTTATCACACTTCTCATCCCACTTGTAAGTTATCCCTTTATGGAGAAGATGTGAAAAGGAGTGGATTTTATTTGATATTTGTGCTATGAACCTCATGATGGACTGCAATCTTCCTTGTAATTCTCTCATCTTCTTTAGTGTTTGTGGTGGTTCCATGGATAGGATGGATTTTACCTTTGTTGGATCAATTTTTATCCCTCTTTTCCAGACGATATAGCCAAGGAGTTTCCTTGATGTAACCTCGAAGACACTTTTTTGGAATTAGCCTTACTTTGTATTCTTCCAGCCTGTCAAAGATGGGTCCTAAGACTTGTATGTGCTGATTTCTTTTCTTTGATTTTTCCAAAATATCATCCACATAATCTTCAAATGTTTTGTGGATCATGTCATGAAAGATGAGGTTCATTGCTCTCTGATAGGTTGCTCCTGCATTCTTTAGCCCAAACGACATCATGTTCCAACAATAGGTTCCCCATGGACAAGTGAATGCAGTTTTGTGTTGATCCTCCTTATAGATTATGATTTGATTGTAGCCTAAAAAAACATCCATGGGTGATATAATTTCATGCCCAACTGTTAAGTCTACAATGAGGTCGATATTAGGAAGGGGGAAATCATCCTTTGGGAAAGCCTTGTTTAAGTCTCTAAAATCAATGCATATTTTGATGCCCCCAGTGGGTTTTGAGAGTGGTACCAGGTTTGAAACCCACTTAGGATAATCTATTGGTCAGATAAATCCAACATCAAGAAGCTTTTGTAACTCGAGTTTGACCAAGAGTGTTATCTAAGGGTGCATTTTCCTTAATTTTTGCTTAACTGGCTTGGCTTCCAGATAAACGGCTAAGTGATGCACAAAAAATTCTAGACCGAGCGATGGAATATTTGTGTATGACCATGAAAATTTAGCTCTATGCTCTTTCAAGAATGCTACTAGGTTCTTTTGTTCTTCATATAACAAGATTTTGTATAGAAAGTGATCTTAGGTGCTTCATCGGTACCCACATTGACTCGTGTGGCCTTTTCTGCTAGCACTGTTGACTTCTCTGGATGCATTGCACTAAGGGGGAGATTGAATCCCTCATCCTTGGGCACCTCATAGAGGTTTTCACCTTTAGATTCATCCTTTTTTTAATTTTTTAGGATCAAAAAGTGCCACAATGTGGTTTTCACTTAAAGATTTGCATGTTAGTTGCATTTCATCAATTTTGTGACTGAAGTATTCAATTGTCTCCCCATAGTACACCTCTATATCTAGCTTTATGTCAAAACCTACTTTGTGATCTGCCTATGGTAAGTTGTCACAAAGTCCCATGAATTCTGAGATCACTTCATCATTTTTTAATAAATAAAGATTTGGTGGTCCTTGTTGGTCC
The DNA here is from genome assembly GCA_007258455.2 of Sequoia sempervirens. Taxonomy (NCBI): domain Eukaryota; kingdom Viridiplantae; phylum Streptophyta; class Pinopsida; order Cupressales; family Cupressaceae; genus Sequoia; species Sequoia sempervirens. Next base: position 873,218,537 of record VDFB02271358.1, on the reverse strand, counting down.
ATGTCAATGAGTTGTGGGTAGACTAGGTGTATTTTAGTTGGTTGATTGCTTGGAGAAAAGGATGTAATGGATATCATGAAGAGGGATTTGTTTTCAAATAGGTCAGCAACATCAAGGGGGAAGTCATCTAAGGTCGTATCACATGATGGAGGTAACCAAGAGGAAGCCTCAACTCGTTTGTAAAAATTACCTTTGCTAATAAGGGTGACCTTGCTAGTAGTATAACTTAGGTCAAGATTCTTTAGTCATTTCTCAGGAACGCTAGGTTCCAGTAAACCATTATCATTCTTTCCTAGCTTCTCGTTCTTGTTATATCCCATTACCTTCATTAGCTACAATCCTTTGTTATCATCTTCCATGGGAAGATCGGGGATAGGTCATTCATCTTGATAGAGGAATTTAAAGATATCATCCTCATTGACATATTCTTGATTCAAATCCCCCCACTTGGTAAAGGTAGTAGTTGCCATCATGATAGTTTTAGGCTCTTTGCTATTAGATATAGGTTTCCCATGAGATTGAGGAGAAATAGGTAGTTCTCCTGAGACAAAGGTGTTCTTCATTAGCTTATAGTTCCCATAACCATCATCTTGGATCACTGCTTTGATATCAAGTATGTTCTGCACAATGGGTGTCTTTGTTTCAGAGGTAGATGCAAGGGATGATGGGTCAACAAATGAGGTAGAAGGTGTAGGCCCTTCTTCATTCTTGGGTATTTGGGGGATTTTATATAACTTGGCCTCAAGATTTTTGCAATAGTAAAAAGGCTCAGGATCTCCATGGATGGTAATCTCTCTACCCTCGAAAGGAAAATTCAAACATTGATGATAAGTCGAGGCTACTGCTTTTAGAGCATGGATCCAATGTCTACCAAGCAATATGTTATAGGGAAAATCCAGGTCTAACACTTGGAATGTAGTTTCTGTGATGAGAGGGAACACTTAGATGGGTAGTGGAATGATTCCTTGTGATACTTGTTCTTGGTCATCATATGCCCTAATGGTGGTACTCTTTTTCTTCTCAATAGTATCCTCTAAATAGCCCAAATTTTTTATTAGTTGAAGGGTACAAATATTCAGACCAACACCTCCATCTACTAAGACTCTTTTAACCATGTTCTTATGAATGATAACCTCAAGGTGTAAAGCACGATTATGAGATGGATGTGATGGTAGGTCTTGCTCTGAGAATGTGATAAGGTGATTAGCGATATGGCCTACCATAGCTTGAAACTGATCAATATCAATATCCTCAGGAATAGATGACTCTGATAAAACTTTCTCCAAGATTTCCCTATGCATGGGGGATAGCCTCAATAATTTTAATATTGATATCTATGTGGGGGTCTTTTTAAGTTGCTCTAAGAGATTATACTTGCTAGTGCTTGTTGTTGGATGAGTAGGTTGTGCCCTAGATTGGGGCGAGACTCCTTGGATAGTGACTTTACCATGTCGTGTAGTGACTCCACATTCTGCACTATGCCCTTTGATGGTGACAATAGTGATGACGCTATCACAAGAAGCAACTATGTTGGAATAGGTATGTTGCACGTTTGTGTAATCCTTACCTTTCCCAATGTTGTTCACTTTGTTATGATCTGGCATAGGGTTCTTGTATACCTTAAGATCTTGATTCTTGGTTGGTACCTCAATAGATATGGTGTTGTTCTCTATGAGGTATTGGATAATGTTTTTGTGCCTCATGCAGTTTGATATTTTGTGTCCTTTAATCTTGTGAAAGTCACAAAGATCGTTCTCGTTGTACTAGGATGGTTTCTCTTATGGCTCTTGGTAGTTTTCAAAGTTGGGAAGTATTCTCAGATTTGACTCTACCAACTTTTTCATGATGGTTTCGATGTGTTCAAATAACTGCATGTACTTTCATTTAGGATAGTTGTTCTTGTTAGGGGTTCGCCTTTGCATTTTGGTATTATTGATTTGATTGTTTTGAGGAGGTGTTGTTTGTTGCACAGTTGGTTGAATGTTAGCAACTTGAGTGTTGTTTGGCCTAGGATCACTTAGGATGACCTTAGCATCTACCACACCATCATTTGTTACATTCTTGTTCTTAGGCTATACACAAGGATTGTTGTTTGAACTAGTTGATGGGAGGTTGTCTTCGTAAGCTTGAGTGTTTCCCTATGAAATTATAGCTCTCTCGATGTTAAGGGATCTAGGGACAAGCTCATCATAAGATGTGATCCATTGCATTTTCAAGTGGAATGATAGATCTGGATCTAGATTTGCTATGATGATTCCCACTTGTTCATCAGAAAGAGGCCACTTTCTCTTACTAGCTCTTTGTCTCCACCATTGTAAGAAATTAGCGAAAGCTTCTCCTTTGTTTTGTCTTAGAGTGTATAATTCCTTTAGACTGACATCCATGTCAAGATTAAAAGATAAGTGATTGATGAATTTATCAGTAATTTCTTGAAAGGTTTTGATCCCGGGAGGCAAATGAGAAAACCAATCCATGGTAGGACCTGTTAAACTTTGAGGGAAGAGGCACATTAAATATGAATCATTGTAAGTCACCTCCATACACATGATGTTGAACTCTTTGACATGGTACACAAGGCTTCCTCTCCTTTTATATTTATCGAATTTGGAGATTTCAAAACCAAGAGGGAATGGTACCATTGCTATGCTTCGGTCAAATGAATATGAGCATAGGTTTTGTGTATGGGGCTTCTTGGTCTTGCCCATGCGAAGGTCCTGCATTTTTTGTAATAGTGCCTTAAATTGTGATGCTAGATCATCTCGCAGGTTTGGTGGAGGAACATATGGTGGGATGATGGATGAGTTGTACTTGGAATTTTGATATGAGGATGTGTTTTATGGGGTGTATGGTGGTGTAGGATTCTGTGAAGGTGATTGGGGTATTGATGTATATGTTCCTAACACATTTGTATGGATGATGTGTGATTGAGGGTTATAATAGGAACCTTGTTGTTGTTGTTGTTTCTATTGGGCATATTGTTGAGCTAGTAAGGATTTTTGTTGATCTTGATGTTGTTGTGCTACTAGGGCTTGTTGTTGGGCTAGTTCTTGTTGTTATACTACTAAGGTTGCTTGATGGGCTTGATGTTGTTGTTGTGCTAAGGTTTCTTGTTGTTGTTGTTTTTATTGTTGTGCTAATATGCTTGTTGTGCTACTAAGGTTGCTTCTTGTTTTTGTTGCTATTTTTGTTGTGCTAAAGTTGCTTGCTATTGTTTTTGTTGTTGTACTGCTAGGGCTACTTGTTGTGGTTGTTGTAAGGCTAAGGAATGTGCTTGCAATGTAGGATTAGGTGGTTGTTGGGACATATGTGGATGATTGTGGGTGTTGATGTTTTGAGTGGGTAATAGATTGGTGATGAGAGGTTGGGGATTCCCTTAGGTCAACATTCCTTGTAAGATAGTGGATTGAGGTGGAGGAATGTACGTTTGAGATCCTATTTGATTTTGTATGGTAAAGGGGATTGTGGGAAAAGATGAAGATGGTGCCATTAGATTATGTGATGGGAATGACACACTAGGAACTTGAGTCCATTGATTAAAAATGTTCCCTTTTCCCATGTCTTGAGGATTCCCTTGTGTTAGGGATGTAGACAATGTATTATCTGCATGGACAGGGTTTGTTACCAAGGGATTGTTTTGAGATGTGTTGATAATGGATGGGATGGATGCATTTTGTGAAACTAATGGTATAGATGAACCATTTTGGAGGGTTGGGTGAAGATATCCCTATCTTCATTAAGGGTTGACTCTGTGGTATGGTACTGACATGCCCTTACGAGCTATTTTGAGATACTTGGTCCATACTGCTTGTCATGATGGTAGGCACACTTGTGATACTCATGGGTATGGATGAAGAGGGATTTCCTCGATATGTGGAAGTCATTGTGGAATAATAAAGGTCAAGAGGTTTTCATGGTTGTTTGGGATCTTCAGGAATGAGAGGAGCACCAAAGGTAGGTGTCTAAGTGGTCATGTGAGATGGAGGATTGGTTTCAAGGGTACCCACAATTGTGTTGCTTTTAAATGGTAGAGTATGGCCAAAGTCTTTAGCAAGGCTTGTTGAAATAATGGGAATGTATGTTTGATTTATCCCTAGCGATGGAGTTGTGAAGCCTTGTGACAAATTTTGTGCAACAAATGATGGGGAGATAGGAGTTACGTTTTCAAAGGCTTGACATTTCATGATTTCCTCCCTAGTGAGTTCAAATGGATTGTTTGTGATATATTTTATCTCATACAGTCTTGACGGTGATTAAGGTTGTTGTGATGGGGTAACTTGACTTCTCAGATCAAATTCTAGAGGATTTGGATTACTTGAGGTAAATGAAACTTTGGTTTTCTCCATGATTTTCTTGTGTTGTGATCTTGTCTTTACCATAAATTTTGTGTCACCTATGGGAGAGTTGTGTTGTGATTTGTAATGTTTGAACTCTCTCATTGACTCAAATCTAGGTAAAAGGGATGCTCTGAGTCTTTTTGGAGCAATGATGATAGTGGGGAATGAAAAGATGGGTGATGAGGAGAGTGATCTTTGCAAACATTTTGGGACAACACTTTTGACTTAAGTTTGATTTTTTTATGTTAGGATAAAGGATGTTTATGAACTTGGAAATCTTTATGATAGACTTGTGACCTTCAAAATAGAGTAGTTCAAAGATCATAACTAACTCAACCAAATTCATGGAAAAGGATTCATTTCACATACAAAGTAGCTAAGTTAGGGTTTGGGTTGATTGATGTCTATGCCAAGAGTGTTGATGTATTTGATTTTTTTGCAAAGTTGGGTGAAGTGAAAGGTCGATTTTGATGAAGGGGTGGATGAAATGTTTGACCCAATGTTGACCTAAAGGGAACCTTTGTTTAACAAGACAAAGGTAGTGAGAAACATGCTATACCTCTAAAGTGTTCAACTCCTAAGGACTTAATGATCATGTGAGAAATTCAAAATTTTGGAAAAGACCAAGATTTTGACTATAATAGAAGGAATACAAGTTTGGATTGTTCTTTGAAGCACGATTGTATAAGTTGTACACCAACCTATTTCTAGTTTTGTGAAGTGCCAAAAGGTATTTCTTGAGAGCTTTTGGAATAAGATGCATAAGTTTGAAATGACGACTTATAGGCCTTACTTTAGGGATCCTAACTTTGTGTGAGATCATTTAGAAAAAGCTCAAGTTTGTGGAAGAAAGGAGGATATTTATTATCATGCGGGTGGTGGTAATGTGGGCCTTCCCCTCAATATCAAATTGTTCCTCTTCTTCATCTAAAATGGTTGTTGTGTTTCTCCACTGGGTAGGTATTTCTTTTGTTTCAAAAGTGAAGCTTCTCAAACTACTAATGATATTGGTTTGTTCTCTGTTAATGAGTTCAAATTTTGGTTGAATGATAGCACCTTTCAAGATTAGGTTGTTCAACGGGAGTAATCAGTCTCCAAATAGTCATGTGGGGTTCAATTTTCAATTTATCTTACTTAAGTGAATTTATTTTACCACAAACACTTGTCTTGATTAAGTTTTCAAACTAAATGTTTATGTCAAAAACATCATAACTTTCACAATGTCCATTTTGTGAGAATCATGAGGTTGAAGTCATAATTGCCTATGTTGTCTTTAGAAAATATGGATTGAGATATAAGTCAAGGTATTTAGAAATCTCTAAGGATAGAAATCCTTAGGACAAGTAGTAATATCAAGGCTATTTCAAAAGGTATCCATATTTAAGCTAAAGTGTTTGAAATTTTGAGGAAGATAGTGAATGTTTGTTTTGTAATGTTTTGGAACCAAGCAATGTATTAAAATAACTCACAATCATTTACAATCCTAGGTTGGCATGGCCATACTTGTTGAGTCCCCACTTGGATTTCTCCAAACACTAAGACATTGCGAACAGTTAGAGATTTGGCGACACTGGCTCCCCTCCAGGACACACACTTCTTGGGACCACTAAATCTCAAAATCCTGAAGATCCAAAGATCATAAGGATTTTTTTGTTTTAACAATGAATATTAAAAATGTGGGGTGGCTTCAGAACAATCATTCTTACACCAACAAGCATTAAGGATTTTTGGTAACTAAATAGTGTGATTCTTAGTAACAAACCGAGAACACCTAGCCATATACACACCCGTTTTGCCACTTAAGGCTCTTGTTACCGATCCTGTTCCACTTAAGGAATGGTACTAGGTGCAGTATGTTATACAGTCCAGGATAGAAGGTAATTTCTCACAATTTTCCAACCTTTAATATAGTTGACCAGTAAACGTTCTTGCAAGAACTTTCCTATGAGTTTCCCGTTGCGGGGTGTGTCTCATAGTAAGTCCTCTCTTAAGGGTGAAACAAAGCATAAAAGTGTACTTAAGTATTTATCTTCACCCAAGATTGCACGGAGCGCAAGGGGATTGGATACATACTATAAGTGCACACAAACAACAAAGTACATTTGGAGTGTTTCCCTTCACCCAAGATCGCACAAAGTGCAAGAGGATTGGATATGTACTACAAGTGTGTCACAACAAAGCAAACACTAATTCATTTTATTGACTAAAGCTAAGATGAATTCATTTTATGCACCAAATGAAATGTTAAGTTGCCTTGTTCAATTTTAAAACCCAAAAGATAATGATAAAATGTGGATTCAATTTTAGTCCTTGTTGGGCGTTCATTTTAAACCCAAATGAAATTTAGTGAGGTCCTAGAGCATAAAATAAAAAGCATAATAAATTGGGTTATAATTGCCCCAAAGCATTAAACACTTGTTACAATCATAAAATCTTAAGATGAGAATGCTTCTTCACTCTAACTTTGTGTCGTCCAACTTGCCAAACCCTATTAGTATAACAACCAGAGCAATGCTAGAAGTGTGTTAGTAATCTGACAAATCAAAAAAATTAAAGCACATGCTAGAAAATGATTGTTAAAATTCTTACCAAAGTTGGGTGTCGTTAATTATGATAGTGTCGCTCTAGTGAACAAGGTTGTCGCTCGGTAGGCAAACCAAAGAACATGATAGCATCGCTATTTGGTCGGGTGTCATCGTTTGCAAATATTCAATACCTCTATAAAGTATTAGCATCACCGTTTGTTTAATTAGCGACAATGCATTTAATAGGAATCATTGTTTGAAATGACGATAGCATCGTTATATGGCGACGCCCTGCAAAGGTCTCACTAAAATTGAGTTACGTGTTGCTCTTTCCTGCAAAAGTCAAAACAAACAAAATTTGAGATAGAAATTGATTAAATTGATTGTTTTTCCCTCCTAGCACTAGAATTTTGACCAAGGATATTACTATGGGCTGATTACACTTGATCCATGATGAATTGAAGCATAACGAAACCACTAATACTCAATCTAAACATGATCAATCGAATTGAAGTTAACTAAACATTCATTAAAACAAAGCATGGAAATGTTTAAAATGCATATTCTAACCCATTTGAAACTTATCCCATTTTGGAATTAGTGTTGTGTTGATGTGAAACGACGACCCTTTCCTAACCTATGATCAATGAGCTTGTCTCAATCAATTCTATTGAAGAGAATCAATGAAATAGTTGTGAGATGTGATTAAAAACATGATTTATGCTAAAATGAGTATGATGAAAAAGCTAATCTACCATGATTTTATGCTAAAAGATGTAGATATGAAATTGCTAAGATAATCTAAATGAGATTTCAACTAAAAAGATTGAAACCCTAATTATGTAATTAGCTAAATGGATGCATGGAAGCCATTAATGGAAGCTAAGCTATTATGCAACAAATTTAAAGTAAAATATGCTAAACGTGAGTTAAAAAAGAGTGTGAGTGTGAGTGATTTCAATAGCATAAGTTTGCTCTGAAAAAGATGGATCCATTTGTCTCCAAATAGTGTTCTATTTATAAGAAAGCAAATAAGAAATGAAGGGTTGAGATTGAAAAAACTAATCAACGGTCAAGGATGGAGGAAATTGGAGGCATCGGTCATGGATTCTCATCAACATATGAGAATGCAAGATGAGATTTAATCAAGGGTTCTCATTCCTTCCAAACAAACACATTTTTGACCTTTACAAGAGGTCAAAAGTTAACTTGCACAAGAAGTCACAAGTTGACTTGCATATGAAGCTAAGTGAGAATATTCTCTTTTTCAAACGAGTGAGGAGAAAAAATATTCTTTGGAATATTTTCATGGGTGAGGAAATAGATATTTTGCAAATTAAAAAAAGTTTAATTGTGCAAAAGGGGAGGGAATATTCCTCTTTTGGAGGAATGTGCAAAGGAGGAATATTCCCTTGCAAGTGGGGGGAATTAGATTAGTTAATAATTTATAATTAAACAATATTAATCATACAATTAGGGAGATTAGAAGAATTAGATGATATTCATTAAATTAATGATTTAATGAATGGGGAAAGGTGAAATGACATTTAATTAAATAACTTAAGGTTATATAATCAAATAAGAAGACTTAGGGAATTAAATTAAATAGTTTGATTTATTTAATTTAATGAGATGAAATGTTAGCATGAAAGGGGGTGAATTAAATCGATTAAATTAATTAGGTTAATAGATGCAAATGAGACAATTAATAAAATAGCTAGGGTAATTTAATCAATTTAAGCAAAACTAGGATGGGTTTCAAGAGGAAATGATGTTAGTATATTTGATTCGAATGTATGATATCATTCAAGACATTTTTCATCTACAGATACATATGGTTATTTAACAAAACTATGATATAAATTTTATGTTTAAATAATTATTATTTAATTTTTTCTTATAATTACATTATATAATTTCATTTCATTTTATTTACTATAAAATAATTTAAAAAAATTATTATTTAAATTTATATTATATAATCAATAAAAAATATTTAATATAATATAATAAATTTATAATCTATTATACAACATAATTATTAAATAAATTTTATATTTCTATAACTATCATTTTTATATAATATAATTAAGATAAAATTAATAATTATTAATATTAATATAAATGCATGTAACTACCTTTAACTCCATTAAGTTAAATATAGACATTCATTATCGTACAATTTACAATTAATATATTATTTACATAATTTTAATAAAAAATAATATTTATATAACATTTTTAAATAATATGTTATGAGAATGGCGAGCAAGAGTGTGAATGGGAGGGCGTGCAGGAGTGGGGATTTGAAATCGTCTGAGGTCAAGGAGGATTTTGTGGAGGATGATGGTGATCCGTTTGTTGTTGTTGGTGTCTTGGTTGCGATGCAGACTGGCCTGGCTCCTGTGGGTCTGTCAGAGATGGTTGTTATGGCAAAGGATACTAGTGGCGGCATCGCAAAAGGGGTCTTTGACTTTTCTATCTGTGGGTCGAGTCCTACTCTTTCTTGGGCGGTGTCTGGCTCATGGTGGGTGTTGGTTACTCATGTTTGGAGTGCTATTTTTCTTGCTTTTGAGGGTTCCCATGTGTCTTTTGGCGATGTTGGGCTCGTTGTGTTCATTATAGTGAGCATGGGTGGGGCTTGCTATGGGACAACCCCGACTGTGGTTGTTGGTGTGAGCCTATGTTGTGTTGTTGTGCACTCTATGACTCTCCCCTGGCTAGGAGTGGTTGATCATGGTGTGTTGGGAGGAGGCTTTGTTCTTCTCATGGTTTTTGGTGCTGAGTTGGTTAGGAGTGGTTCTCTTGGCTTGGAGAAGCTCTTTCTTCCTCTTGTTGAAAGAAGGGTTTACTTGGCTTCTCTGGATGTTCAGGATAAGCCTTGGTTTTTGGAGGTGTGGCACATGCTTGTGTTGTAGGGCTCTTGGATTCTATTGTCTCTTGGGCTCTTTCTTAGAGTTTTTGGGTACTCATTGTGGGTTCTCTTTGCTATGGTTAGTGTTTTTGATGATGGAGTTTCAATGGTTCCTATTGGGAGGTGGGTTTCATTGGCTTCTTGTGTTATTCTTGGGCTCTCTATCAGAGCTTTTGGGTACCCTTCGTGGTTATATTGGCTATCTTTCTCGAAGGGGGTTATCTTTTGCTCTTGGCTCCGGGGTTTCTCTTGGAGGAGTCCTCTATTATTGGGCCTATCTTGGAAGATGGGCAATTCTTTAAGCTAGTGGAGTGGAATGCATTTCCCTCTTGCTCCTTCGGAGATTCATGTTGGTTTGGTTGTGGTCTCTCTTTTGGAGCCCTTGTATGCTCAGCCAAAGGATGGTGTGTTTCCTCAATCTTCAGGAGCTATGACTTTCTTCCATTTCTTGTGCACTGTCTTCTATTGATGAGAAGACTTCTCTTGTAGGTCAAGAGTCATTTCCTATTGACTTGGAGATGGGTGTGTTGGATGTGGATGGAAGTCCTCTTTTTTGGTTTCCTTTGGTGGTGTTTCTATTGAGGTGGAAGTTTCTCCTATCGAGGTGGAGCCCGAGGTTGCTGGAGACGTGTGCTTTTGGTGTTTTGGGTTTTCACAGTATCCTCTTCTATAGAGGGGAGCTCAGTCCTCTTGAGGTGGACTTGGAGTTTGTTTGTGGTGCGCTTGGGTGCTTCAAGGGGTGTTTCTCCTCTTGTGTGTTGGTGTTTTTGATTAGGTGGTTGGGTTTAATGGTGGTCTTTTCCATTAAATTTCCTTTTCCCTTATTGGGTTTTGTTCTTTTGTTTCTGAGCAGAAGGTTGGCTGCTGCTTTGCATTTTTGTTGCCTAAGTGTTTCAGGTGGTTTCTACAGTCAAAATCTAGGTGGGGTTTCTGGTCCAAGATAAAACCAGGTTGTATCTGGGCTTCAGGCCCATGCTTGTATGTCTTTTGTAGCCTGTGTTTTCATGATAATTTGTTAGAGGTTGTAGTTGGGCTACTGGTGGTTAGTGTGTTATCTTTTTAAGCAGCTTGTTGTTGTTGGGCTGATCTCTGCTTACTGTTGATCTCTTGTGTTTCAGTTCTCTTCTTTTGTACAGGGTTCTGGGCCCCTTCAAAACTCATTTTTTACCCCTAATCAAAACATTTTAAAATAATATGTTAATACTATAATTAATAAAATAACATTAAGTTTTATTCACATTAACAAAACTTACATTTATTTTTATTAAATATAAAATACTATAAAAACAAGTACTAGACACTTTCTTAACAACTTATTAATAACTTTGATTTAAACAAATGGGAACTCATTTATTTTATATTTGACAAATATTTGTATAATTCTAAAGTAAATATGCAAAATATTTAACAAAACAAATATCTAAAATTAATTTTCTGAAATGTAATTGGGAGAAAAGTTTTGAGCAATAAGGGCGGGCATAAAATTTTTATCGCAACTTTTTAAGGTTTTTGTTTGCCACAAAGACTATAATCAAAAAATATTTAGCTAATTTTTAAGAAATTTTTTAACTCTTCAAAATTTAGTTTACTTGTTATATTTTCCATTCTATTCATTTATTTACTTGTCATATCTTAAATAAAATATAATTAAAATAATAAATTCAAACATATAAAACAATCTAGTAACAAATTCAAATAAATAATGTATTTTTAATATATCATATTATTAATTTAACAAAATATTATAATATTATAATTACGCCGAGAGGCGTAACCTTATAATGGCAGCACGGTCCCTATAGGAGGCCAGCAAATGTAACGGTCTTAGCAAAAAGAATTGTTTCGTATTCTACCAGTTGTCAAGAGGAAGACGAAAGGTCTGCAACCAACAATAATGGAAGAGTAAATTATTTATTTCTATTAAAAAATTTGGAAGAGAAAGCATAAGGTTTTTATTGTTCCGAAACACTTTCGTTCCTATGCATAATGCACTTGTGAATGCGAGGCTTTTTATGATTTTGTATTGTTTCCTCTGCCTCCGCGAAAATAAAAAAACCAACCTTTGAATCCCCATTGTTTTAACAGTTTTGCGTTCATGTGACCAAATCTGTACACACATTCACAAACAGCTCAAGGCAGTTAGTCGGCTTGCAATCACCAAGTGGGATTTATTTGCCTCCTGTATTAGTTTCTTAGAATAAAATAAAATCTTAGCGTTTACAGAAAAAAGCCAAAGCAGTGACTGAATCTTTTTGTTGGAAAAATACTCCAGGGTTTGTGTTACGGGTAACAGATTTGTGTTACAGTGAAGATATAAAAAATGAGCGGCGCCGTCAGGTCCGGTGGGACGGTTCCGATTCCCGCTAGTGTCCGCAAAAAACATACAAAATTTAATGGAAATTGTAGGGCACTACTGTGATGAAGAGATATACGCAATGCTAAAAGAATGTAGTATGGACCCCAATGAGACCGCCAGAAGTTGCTTTATCAAGGTATGACCTTTAAGGGTTTTGTTGCTCCTTTATGGGCTTTGCTTAATTTTGCTGCTTTGGAAGGATTAGTTTTGACGTCTTTAGGGTTTCAATTTTGCAGCAAGCCAGTCATGCCTGGAGAAAATAAAACCCCATATCCTATGACTTGTTCTCTGCCAGAAATATTTGAGCAATCCAGAGCTTTCTCAAATGGAGGTTCATTCTACGGTTTCTGAAGTTCTCTGCCAGAAATATTTGAGCAATGCAGTCATGCTAAATGCCATGCGCGTGTAGCCTGCGGAGCTCAGTGACTTTGACATAGAGCTTTCAGGCGAGCAGATGAAAAAGCCCTCCTCCTGTGCGCCGATTGCCATGACAAGTAGCCAGAAATGATGGAGTAGTAGCAGCCCAGGGAGCACACATTCGTTTCAATGTTTTTTTTTTTTTTCCTTTCCTTTTTTATTTGTTTAAATTTTTTAAGTTTTATTTTCAATGTTAACCATATTTTTCTTTCCATTGTCTCCATGCTTTACATGGAATTTTGGATAAAACAAAGATTCAATCTTAGCATGTAATTGTTTTTTACTAAATTCAATGTTGAAAAATCACTCCATTGAAATTAACATACTTTGTAATTTGTTTCATTTATTTTAATTTTGGATAAAACAAAGATTCAATTTTAGCATGGAATTGTTTTTTCCTAAAGTCAATGTTGAAAAATAACTCCCTTGAAATTAACATACTTTCTAATTTGTTTCATTTATTTTTTGGTTTGAAGATTTTTCTAAATTCAATGTTGAAAAATCACTCTGGTGAAGTTAACATACTTTCTAATTTGTGTCATTTATTTTTTAGTTTGAAGATTTTGTTTTAAGTTTTATTTATTTATTTATTTTAATTTTTATTTCATCTTGTTATTAGGAATTAAGTTATACAATTATATTCATTTATTGGTTTTATAATAAATTAAATTAAATAAAAATCTCCTTCTCTTACCCATAGAAGCTTTAATTTGTGATGTGATTTTTTTTTAATTGTTATTTATTTTATCTTCTTTAATAAATGTTGATTATATTTTATATTTTATGGATGGCAAAATGTTGATAGCGCAGTGACAAATGTAAAAATTTGTGCTAAAAGTCTAAAATTGAGAGATGCAAGATACAATCTAAGCAACTAGACTATCTCTAGAATCATTAGACTATTTGAAAAATCTTGATTTATATTATTTATATTCCTTAATCTAGAAATTTAGATTTAATAAAGTATTTGATCTAAATTATTTATATTCCATAATGTAAAAATTTTGGTTTAATAAAATATTTGATTTATATTATTTCTATTCCTTAGTCAAGAAATTTTGATTTAATAAAGTATTTTGATTTATATTATTTCTATTCCTTAATCTAGAATTTTTTATTTAATAAAGATATCATTCAAATGCTAATATTCCATTTAACTTTTGTTTCTTAATCACTAAAATTTAGACATGGACATGGATGTTCTTCAAGGGCAAGTTACCAAATGATAATTTTGTTTCCTAGCTTATTTATATTTAAAAAAAATATATCTAAGGTTTCATTCAAGAGCAAATTTGATGGGTCTTTTTATATCAATGCTTTATAAATATAAAAAAATTCATTTCAATTATTTTATCAAACATCATACTAGGTAAAAAGAGCTTAGAATCATAAAATTCTCCATTATTATAATTATGTCAATTGTTGGCATTCTATCTCCCATGGTTGCATAAAAGATTATCAAAGTGAATTCATATGAAGAATAAACACCATTAACAAGTGTTTCACAAGCTACATACCAAATTGTTTCAATAAAAACTAACATTTACATGGTTGCATTGAAAATATAAGTCTTAAGAAAATGGGTTTTGGTATGCAATTCAATTGTATTGTGAAGAATTCACACAGCATAATAGAAAATAGATTACTAATTAGAAAGAAATGCACTCAAATTATGGAAATATTTGGACTACAAGCTTATTAGAATAGTTACTAAAATTTTTAATATATGAATTTTTTGACTTTGAAATAATCAAAGTTAGAACCAAAAGACAGTAATTTTGTGGTTAAAAAAATAAGATCCTAAAACAAGGCTAAGAGATCAAAACAAAACAAGAGTGATTTGTGAAACTCAAATAAAACAACCATGATATTAATTGTTTGTGTAATTTTCAAGGGTAAAAGTATTTGTAAAGAAAATAGATAGGAATGTTATGTTGACAAATAATATTTTTATGTGTACAACTACTAGGGTGGTAATGTACATGCAATGGAATACTTTATATTAGAGTTAGAATTACAGTTAGGGTTAGAATTATGGTTAAAACTAAAGTTAAGGTTAGGGTTATAGTTATAATTTGGTTTTGAATTAGTAATAGAATTAACATTGGGGTAAGAATTAGGGGTAGGGATAAAATTAAGGTTAGAACTATAATTGGAATTAGGTTTAGGGTTACAATTATGGTTAGAATTAACATTAGGGTTACAGTTAGAATTATTGTTGGAATTAGGGTTAGTGTTACGATTTAGGTTAGAATTGGGGTTCAAACTATGATTAGAATTAGTGTTATAATGAGGGTTAGGGTTTAGGTTAGAATTAGGGTTTAAACTATGAGTACAATTAGGGTTAGGTTTGGGGTTAGAATTAGGGTTGCTATTGCATTGAGCATATATACTATTAATATTGCGTTATTGTTAGGGTTAGGATTATGGTTAGAATTAGGTTTAGGGTTAGAATTAGGGTTAGGGTTAACAATACTTTCATAATTAAGGTTACAGTTATAGTTACAATTTGGGTTCGAATTAGAAGTTAGGGCTACAATTAGGGTTAGGGTTGAGGTTCAAGTTAGAATTAGGGTTAGAAATATGGTTAGGGTTAGGGTTAATTTTAGAACAAGAATTAGGGTTACAATTAGGGTTGGAGTTAGGGTGTAGGTTATAATTAGGGTTATAGTTAGTATTAGAATTAGGTCTTCAATTACGGTTACAACTATGGTTAGAATTAGGCTTGAGGTTAAGGTTAGTATTAGGGAGAGAATTAGGGTTATGTTTAGAATTAGTTTGGAATTAGTGTTATAGTTTAGGTTAGAATTAGGGTTAGGGTGAGAATTATAGTTAGGGTTAGCATTACTATTGCCTATTTAAGGTTAAAGTTATAGTTATAATTTTAGTTCGAACTAGAAGTTAGGACTATAATTAGGGTTAGGGTTTAGGTTAGAAATAGGGTTCGATTAATGATTAGAATTAGGGTTATAGTTTTTTAAATTAGGGTTACCGTTAGGCTTTGAATTAGGTTAAGGTTAGGGTTAGGGTTTCAATTAGTAATAGAAGTAGGTTTAAGGTTGGGGTTATAATTAGGGTTAGGGTTCAATTACGGTTATGTTTAAGGTTAGAATTAATGTTAGTACTAGAATTATATTTAGAATTAAATTTAGTGTTAGGGTTAGGGTTTAAATTAGTGTTTAGGTTAAGGTTAGGTTTAGGAGTATAATTATGATTAGTGTTTGGGTTAGAATTAGAATTAGGATAGAAATTAGGGTTGTCGTAAGATTAAGGATTAGGGTTAGAATTAGGGTGTTGGTTCTAAGATAAAGCTTGGGGTTAGGGTTGGGTTCAATTAGGGTTATAACTAGGATTGTATTTTAATTAGGGTTAGGGTTAGGAGTTATGGGTTAAGATTATGGTTAGGGTTGGACCTAGGGTAAGAGTTAGGTTTGGGGATTAATTAGTAGTAAGATTATGGTTTAATTAGGGTTAACGTTCAATTAGGGTTATAGTTAATGTTCAATTGGTATTTAAATATGGTTAGGGTTAAGGTTCAATTGGTGTTTAATAAAGATTATGGTTCAATTAGGGTTAGGGTTAAGGTGAGGGTTTGGAACAAATAGAATTTGGGTTAGAGTTAGTTTTCAATTAGGGCTAGAGTTTAATTAAGGTTAGAGTTCAATTAGGGATAGGGTTATGATAGGGTTAGGGTTCTTGATTAGAGTTTAATTATGGTTAGGGTTTAGTTAAGTTTAAATTAGGGTTAGGGTTAACATTAGGGTTGTACGATATAGCTTGGGGTAAAAGTTATGGTAAGGATTGGGTTGGGGTGAGGAACAAATAGAGTTTGGGTTCAATCACAACTAGCGTTTAATTAAGGTTAGGTTTCAATTAGGGATAGGGTTATGATAGGGTTAGGGTTCTTGATTAGAGTTTAATTATGGTTAGGGTTAAGTTAAGTTTCAATAAGGGTTAGGGTTCACATTAGGGTTTACATTAGGACTTAACTAGGGTTAGGGACAAATAGAGTTTGGGTTAGGGTTGGGGTTCAATTAGGGATAGAGATTAATTAGGGTTATGGTTCAATTAGGGTTATGATTAAGGTGAGGGTTAGGGTTTAATTATAGTTAAGGTTTAATTAGGGTTAGTGTTCACTTAAGGTTATGGTTAGGGTTGGGGTTCAATTATGGTTAGGGTTAGATTTGGGGTTCAATCAGGGGTGGAGTTTGGATTAGTGTTGGATTCAATTAGGGCTAGAGTTTAATAAGGATTATGGTTCAATTAGGGTTAGGGTTAAGGTGAGGGTTAGGAACAAATAGAGTTTGGGTTAGAGTTGGGGTTCAATCAGGGCTAGAGTTTAATTAAGGTTATGGTTCAATTAGGGATAGGGTTATGTTAGGGTTTTTTTATTAGAGGTTAATTATGATTAGGGTTAAGCTAAGTTTCAATTAGGGTTAGGATTAACATTACAATTATACGATATAGCTCGAGGTAAAGGTTATGGTTAGGATTGGGGTTAGGAACAAATAGAGTTTGGATTCACTTACAGCTAGATTTTAAAAAGGATTAAGGTTCAATTAGGGTTAGGGTTAAGGTGAGGGTTATGGTTCAATTAGGGTTAGGGTTAAAATGAGGGTTGAGAACAAAGAGGGTTTGGGTTAGAGTTAGGGTTCAATCAGGGCTAGAGTTTAATTAAGGTTAGGGTTCAATTAGGCATAGGGTTATGATAGGGTTAGGGTTCTTGATTAGAGTTTAATTATGGTTAGGGTAAAGTTAAGTTTCAATTAGGGTTAGGGTTAACATTAGGGTTATACAATATAGCTCAAGGTAAAAGTTATGGTTAGGATTGGGGTTAGGGTTAGGATTAAAGTAGGGTTAGGAACAAATAGAGTTTTGGGTTAATGTTGGGGTTCAATTAGGAATGGGAAAATATATGTGAAAAATTAATTGTAATGAATGTGTCACAAATATATGAAATACTAAATGTGTCATAGATATGTGTGTGTGTCTATAAACCAAACCCTAATTCTAAGAATAATCCTAACCATAATGTAAACCCTAAGCCTAACCATTATTTGAAATCTAACATTAACACTAATCCTAATCTTGAACTTAAACCTACCATAACTATTATTCTATCATTCTATCATAATCATAATAATAATCCCAATCCTACCCATTTCCTCACCCTAACCATAATTTTTACCCTAACTCAAACATTAATGTAAACCCTAAACATAATCCTAACCATAGAACAAAATTCTAACCCTAACCATAAACCTAATGCTAAGACTTACCTTAAATGTGTTACGCACGCAGCGGCTACCACTAGCATACATATATATTATTTTAATAATATATATAAAATGTACGCCGAGAGGTATCCTATATATAAAATACGCCGAGATGTCTCGAGGCGTTTAATTTTTTCATCATTCAACTTTAATAAAAAATAAAGTTGAAAAAATTCAACGCCTCGAGACATCTCGGTGTATTTTATATATAGGATATCTCTCGGCGTACATTTTATATATATTATTAAAATAATATATATGTATGCTAGTATATATAATATATGTAACATATATAATGTATAATATATAATTTTAACATCGTATTATAATATATATACAACATAATATGTAACATATGTAACATCTAATATATAATATAATATATTAAATAATAATATTTTAATTTTAAATTATGTAATATATTATCTTTTAAATAATTTAATATATTTTCAATATATTATATTATTAAATATTTTTATAATATATTATATTAAATTAACATCTAATATATTAAATTTATCTTTTTAAGAAATACTTTGAGGCTATGTAGCAATTAAGACTACTATCAATTAAAATTAATTCTCTCTTTTAAAATACTATTTGTTTTACAATTTAATCCATAATAATTATTGATTATAAAAAATAATTCAAAACAAATACTAATTAAAATAATAATTCTTAAAAATAATTGCATACCTCGATTAAATTTTAATATAATAATTCTTAAACATAAATGTTTGCCTCAATTTAACAGGTTAAAAATAAATATCTAAATTTTCAATTTAAATAATTGTTTTATAGAATTATAATATTTATTAATTTAATCATTTTATGAAATAATACTTCACTATAATAAAACAAATTAAATTTTAAAATTTCATTTACTATTTAAATAATAAGTTTTATCATATTTTAAATTTCAATATTAAAATATATTTTATTTCAAAACATTTAATAAATATTATAATTCTATAAAACAAATTATATATATATATATATATATATATAAATTTAATTAAATGTTATATTATGTAATTTATTTTATTAAATATGAATCTAAAATAAAACAGAAATAAATTATAAAAATAATTCTTACGCCTTTCTTTTTAAAGGCAGCTTGCAACCTACTTTAGAGTATTTTTTTATTACTTTATTTTTTTAAAAACATTTTTTTTTATGTTGCAAATAAATTTTTATATAATAATATTATATGTTAAATTTAATACATAAATAAAAATAAATCAAAGTTTAATTAATGTGAATAAAATTAAATGTATTTTTTTTAATTGTTGTATTTTAGTTTTGACTTTTGTATTTTGTGTTTTGTTTGATTAATAGCGTTGGTTTTTTTATATGTTTTGGTTATGTAATGTAAATATTTGTTTGATGTTAAATATTTGAAAATAAAATAAATTGGAATAAATGTTTATTGTTTGGTGTTTATTTAAAAAATAAATTAAAGTTGAATACATTTGAATATTTATACAATGAACCCATTATTGAGAGAAGGAAGTAGTTTATGAATTATTTGTACTAGACATAATTATGACTAATAAAATTGAAATTGAGTTTGTTCTTTAGAATACATATTTGCTAAACATTAAATAATCAAATGATTTATTATTAAAAATAATTCTTAGATTGATTCTAGTTGATTTTGAATTTGATAGTGACATCTTCATAGTTGAAGTTAAATATACTATTAATATAATGAGTATATTATATTCTAATTTAATATTAATAATTTATAAATTATATTATATAAATTAAATAAATAGCTAATATTATAATATTAATATATTTTAAAATATTGTTATAATTATTAATATAGTGATTTACTATTATATTAATTACATTAATAGTAATAATATAATAATATTAATATTATAATTAACATAGTAGTCAATTAAGATAGTTTATTAATATATATAAATATATATATATATATATGAAAGGAGAACCTACAAAATCAAATAACCTATATTATATTGTACATAAATATATAATATAAATTAATATATTACCTACGTAATATTATCTTATATATTATAGGTTATAATTTTTTTGAAGAATATATATATATGATGATGAAAAAATCTTATTAATGAAAAGAAAGAGCACATATATAATCAAATTATACCATAAAATATTAAAAACATACTTTATTTTAATAGTGTGAATGATCGATGGCATTCTCAAGAGTTTGCTAGTGCGCTAGGGCACTCGTGCCCTAGTTGTTTCTGGTTTGCGTCTTCTGGTGACTGAGTGCATGGGTGGGGTCTTGGTGGGGTGCGGGTAGGGGCTAGGGGTGGCCTGTTACTGTTTTCTTCTGAGCGCGGGTTGATTTGGCTTGGCCTTGGTATGAGTGGCTAGGGTTTGGTGCGGCCGTCGGGGCTATTCTTCGATAGCACTTTCTTTCTTAGGTGTTTTCTTCCTTGTTTCTTTGTCATTCTTGTTGGCTAGGTACAACTCTCATTGATTGCTTGTTTAGGGTGGTTTTTTGTTGGTATTTTCTTTTGCTTGCGTTATGGTGGAGGTTGGTAGTTTGGTGTTGGTTGGGGTTTCTTGGCTGGTTTTTTTGGTGTGGGGTTGTAATGGAAATGAGTACTCCTATTGGTGAAGGGAAGGGGGATGCAGTTATGACGGAGGTTGGTGATGGAGCTACGTCTGGTGTGGGTTTGGAAAGATCTAATGCCTTTAAATTACAAAAGATAAATGGTTTCATGGAACAGGCTCATGTTCATCCTGTGTTGGTGATACAATCAGAGGTGGTTGCTAATGATTTGGATTACTACAGTAAGCATGTGTTGATTTGCAAGTTTATGGGGATGAGGGTTTCTCATGCTTTCCTAGACACTTGGATCCGTAAGACATGGTCTCCGGAGGGTGACTTTGATGTTTTGTTGGTTGCAAATAATTTCTTTCTGGTAGATTTCTCATGCATCTCAGATCGGAATAGGGCATTTGAAGGGGGCCTTATTTTTATAACCAAGTTGGTCTTTTTATAAAACCATGGCTTGCAGGCTTTAATTCAATGGAAGAGTTGCCTTCTAGGGTCCCAGTTTGGGTTCACCTCCCTCGGCTACCGCTGGAATGTTGGAGATCTGATATATTACAATCAATTGCTTTACTGCTGGGTAAACCTATTGGTCCCTCCCAACATGCTTTAGATAAGAGGATCTTTTCCTATGCAAGGGTTTGTGTTGAGATTGACTTGAGTCAGCCTCTACTTGATTCTATTAATTTGACCGTTGGCTCTAATTCTTGGACTCAACCATTCGATTATGAAATGTTGCCTTTCCGATGTCGATTATGTCATGAATACAAGCACTTGCAATGGAGGTGTCCTTGGGCTCTTGGGGCAGGGGGTGTAGGTAATGGGGATACCTAGTCTAATCCGAGGGTCAAAAAGGGTAAAGCTTCCATATAGGGAGTGGCAACAAACAAAGATGGCTTTGTTCCAGTTAAATCTCGCAATCGTGGTCGGGGTCAAAAGAGACCTATCTAGGATAGGCAAGAAGAGGAAATTTTCAACAGATTTGAGGTTTTAGAATAATTAGTTCAGGAGGAAGGGTTTCTAGCTGTCATACAGGCAGAGGTTGGCTCTGGTACTAAGGAATTGTTGGAGGAGTAGCCTTTGGTGGTCCCCGGATTGGAGCAACTTGGTGATTAGAATCCTCAGCTGGCGTCTAGTCCTTCTCCTTCAGCTCTGGCTCAGTGTGAGGGGGGTGGGGTGTTAGTAGAATCTGGTGGCTCCTCTGGTGCTGGTATGGTTAACTTGGAGGTTTGGGGTGGCCCTGATTTAGGTAAGAATAAGTTTTCTTCCTCTATCTTGGGGGTGCAGCAAAAATCTTTTAAGAAGGGGATTCCTGAGAAACCCGTTAAGGTTGGTCGCAGGAAGGACCAAGAAAAGGTGAAGCTAACTGGAGAGACATTGGTTGAGGTTGGTTCGGTGAAAACTATTGATGCTCACTTCTCCCAACCTCAACAATGATAGTTCTTTCTTAGAATGTGAGGGGTATGAATAACATCCCTCGACAAAAGGCTATTCGAGATCTGGTTCGTATTCATTCTCCTGATGTGGTTTTCTTGCAGGAAACTAAGCTATCAGTTGATAGTATGTTATGTGTGGCTTCAAAGATTTGGGGACATGGTCAATGTCAATGTGTGGATGCTTTTGGAAATTCTGGTGGAGTGGCATGTCTTTGGGATCCTTAGAAAGTTTGTCCTTTTTGGTGGATCTCTTATAGGGGCTCGATTTCTTGTGTTGCTTCTCATTTGGAGTCAGGGGAAAAAGTTCTTTTTTCTAATATTTATGCTCCGATTGATTTTCAAGGGAAATCTCAACTGTGGGATCATGTTAGATATGTGAGGTCTTTAGATCCCTACTTGCCTTGGATCTTGGCAGGAGATTTTAATGTTGTCATTTCTTTAGAAGAGAAGAGAGGTGATAGCGCTCGTTTGGAGCCTTCCTCCAGGTTCTTGCAAGATAATATGACTCTTTTGAGGTTAGTTGATATCAAGCCAGCTAATAGAGTCTTTACTTGGAATAATAAGAGAACTGGTGAGGCCGCTATCTTGGAAAGACTTGATAGATTCTTGGTGTCCAGTTTTTGGATGGGGGACAGATGGACAATTAGTTCAAAATTTTTGGATGGTCATGGCTTTGACCATTAGCCAATTAAGTTTGTGGCTGAAATGCCTCAACGATGTGCTAGAAATACTTTTAAGTTCCAACTCATGTGGCTCAAAGATGAATCTCTTCATGATATGTTGCCTGGCTGGTGGGATCTTGGGAAGCTAGCTTATGGTACTGCTATGTACTCTTTCTCAAAGAGGATTCAGTATGTTAAATACAGGTTGAAAAGATGGAATAGGCAACATTTTGGTAATTTGTTTCATGAAAAACAAAAGGCTCAGGATAATCTAGACTTAATCACCAGGCAGATTCGTGAGCAAGGCCTCACGAAAGAGTTGAGTTTGTTAGAGGTTGCTACAACAAAAGAGGTAGAGGAATGGGTGTTAAGAGAAGATTTTTTTTGGAAACAGAAATCCCATATTGAATGGCTTCAGGCTGGCGATAGGAATACTTCTTTTTATTCACAATTCTGTTAAAGACCGGAGGCAAGGTAATATTATTTCTTCTCTCTTGTTGCCAGATGGGGAAATTTTGTCCTCTTCTGCTTCTATTTTTTCTGAATGCATTCGATATTTCTCTACTTTATTCTCTGAGGATTCTCCTCCAGCGAATGAGGATGAAGGAAGGATTCTGGATTGTATCTCGCAGTTGGTGTCTAATGAAATGAATGAATCACTACTTTCTCCCATTACCTTGTTGGAACTTGAGAAGGTTGTGTTCCAAATGAAAAAAGGTAAAGCCCCTGGGCCTGATGGATTCCTAGTTGAATTTTTTCAGGAGTTTTGGGAGGTGGTTAAGTTGGACCTCTTAGAGGTTTTTCAAGAATCACTCATGAATAAACAAATATTGAAGTCTCTAAATGCAACTTTTTTAGCTCTCATTCCAAAGAAGGAGGGGGATAACTCTTTGGATCTTTTTAGGCCTATTGCCTTATGTAATGTTGTTTATAAGATTATTACTAAGCTGATTGCTGAAAGGTTGAAATCTTGGCTTGGTGGGTTAATTTCTGAGGAGCAAGGGGGTTTTGTTGCGGGCAAACAGATCATGGATGGTGTTGTTATTGCTGCTGAGACCATCCATTCTATGGAATCCTCAAAAGAAAAGTCTATGTTTATCGATTTGGACATGGCTAAAGCATATGATAGAGTTAAATGGAACTTTCTATTTAATATTCTTGGGGCTTTTGGCTTTGCTGGTGGCTGGATTGATTGGGTCAGGAGTTGTGTTACTTCCTCCTCCTTTTCAGTGCTTATCAATGAGGAGCCCACAGAGTTGTTTGGTGCTTCTAGAGGCCTTAGACAAGGATATCCTCTGTCTCCCTACTTATTCATCCTTTTGGTGGAAGGTTTGGGAAGGCTTATTCCTGCTCAGATTGCAAGCAGCTTGATTCAGGGTTGGATTTGGGGAAATGATATTCCCCCTCAGTCTCATCTTCAATTTGTTGATGACACTACCTTGATGGGTAGGGAAAAGGTGGAAGAGGCTCTCAACTGGTGTAGTGTGTTGGATAGCTACTTGGCGGCCTCTGGGTAGCGTATTAATGAGGGGAAATCCTTCATCTACTTCTTCCATACTCCTAAGGCTATTCAAAGGAGAATAGCAGGTATTCTTCATTTTCATATTGGTTCACTTCCTTTGTCCTATCTTGGAATCCCTCTTGCCATCCGTTCTCTCCCCAAAAGGTTTTGGCAAGAGACTCTTGACAAGTTTCAAAGATTGGTCAATCATTGGACTTGCAGGTGGCTTTCTTTAGCAGGTAGAGTGACTCTTCTAAAGTCGGTGATCCAGGCTCTCCCTCTTTATAGATGCTTTGTGCTTTCTGCCCCTTCAAGTTTTATTAGGGACTTTGAGAGTTTGTCTCATCAGTTTCTGTGGTCTGGCAACCTTCTTCATAGAAAGTGGAGCTTGGTGAAGTGGGATGTTGTTTGCAGGCTGAAGCAGGAGGGGGGTCTTGGCCTACGACGAACAGATTTGAATGGGAAGGCCTTGGCTGCTAAGCTGTATTGGCGTTGGTGTTCACAACAACACATGTGGTGGGCTAAAATCCTTACCTTCAAATATTTGGGTGTTGTGGACAATATGGAGGTTGCTAGATTTAGCCTAGAGGGAAAAGGTTCTATGATCTGGGGTACCCTCAAACGGGGGGCCAAGTTGGTTAAACAGGGGCTTTTTTGGATTTGTAACAGTGGTTGTGATGCTCTCTTCTGGCATGATTCCTGGGATGGACACCCCCCCATTTTGTCTTCTCACCCCCACCTTCATGACTTGTGCCAAGTTTTTATGGAGGCAAGTTGGTGTCATGTGGCTGACTTCAAATCGCAACAATCTTTGGGTCGGATTGTTGTGTCCAAGTGGAAGGACCCTTTAGAATGGCCTCCTGGTGGTGTGACGGAGGATCGTCATGAGCTTGCGAAGATTCTTTTAAATCGTGCCTGCAACTCTCTTCTTGGGAGAGATGTGTTAGCCTGGGGTCTTGATTTGAAAGGCAAGTATTAAGTTGTCTCTGGTTATCAGGTTTTGGATAAACAGGTCTTTGGGAGCTCTGAGGTTTCTTGGTGGAAGCATGTTTGGAATAAATTTGCTTGGCCTAAGTGTAATTTTTTCTCTTGGCTTGTGGTCCAAGGGAAGTGTCTTGCTTGGGACAATCTTTGGAAACGGGGGTTCCAGGGCCCCTCCATGTGTGTTCTGTGTGGTTAGCATGAAGAATGTTTCTCGCATCTCTTTTTTCAGTGTTCTTTTGTTAGGGCTATTTAGCATCACTGGTGGAATCTCTAGAACTTACCGTGTTGCCATGTCTCTTCTATGGATGATTTTTGGAGGAGACAAGGATCCTCTCCTGCCACAACCTCTTTTCTTAAAATTGCTTGGAGCATTGGTCCTAGTTTGATAGTTTGGAAAATTTGGTTGGAGTGTAACAAACATATTTTTTTGGATAAAAAATTGATCATGGAGCAACTTTGGAGGTGAATCCTTGGGGCTTTGCAAGAGACTTTGACTACAAAGTGTGACTTGTTTGTGTCGGTTGACTCTGGGGACTTGGGTGTAGTTATTGCCCTGGGTCTTGTTGTAGGGGTTAGGGGAGATTTGAGCAGGGTGCATCGTAGGCGTGGGTGGGAGAGAGTTGCTCGTGATGACTTTTGGTGTCCACCTGCTCTGGGGGAGCTCAAAATCAATACGGATGGGTCATCTAGGGGTAATCTTGGGCATGCTGGAGTTGGAGGTATTGGTAGAGACAGTCTAGGAGTGGTGGTTTTTTTCTTTTCTATGTATCATGGTTTGCAAACTAATAATCATGGAGGCTAGTGCCATTCTTATGGCGATTGAGCATGCAGTTGGCCTTGGGTGGCGGCAGATAGTGTGAGAGTCTGATTCTCAGGTGGTTATTGACATGTTGCATAAACGACATTGGGAGGACAGGAATTGGTAGCTGGTTGTGGTAGTTAAGCAGATTATTTCTATGTGCTCTACTTTGGAGTCCATTATTTTTCGCCATATTCTGTGGGAGTGGAATAGGGTGGCTGATGGGCTGGCTAGATGGGCTACAGAGAGAACTGATTCTTGGTATGTGGATGGTTGGGGCAATCTTCCTAATGACATGGCCCCTATTCCTGAGGAGTGGGTTGCAAAGGATATGAGGTGCTTCTTAGGTGTGAATTAGTTCTTGTTTTGTTGGGCCCCTTTTGGGCTTGTTTCTTTGGATTTTGTATTGTTGTTCTGATTCAATAAAGTTTTTACCCTCTTTTTATTAAAAAAAAATAGTGTGAATTCAAAAAAAATCATTCTAAAAAAACGTCAAAATAAATAACATTTATTTATTTTAGAAAAGATTTAATGAAATGATTTTATAAAGAAAAAAATGAAAAATCGTTCCTTAAAAAAATGTTTATTTTGCTTTTATCCGCCAATAACACTCAAAACTTTTTTAACCAATTATATGCACAATTTTTTTTTAATTATTTAGAAAGTTAAATATTTTACAAATTGACTTTACAAAATTGAATTTTATTTTAATTTTTGTTTAAATATTATTTTTGATTGGTTGAAAACTAAATCGTTAATAACTAGTTAACTAAAAAAAGCCAAACTCATTACAATAGTACTATGCCTAAGGCAAGTACTAATAAGAATAAATTTTATTTATTTTTATTAAAAAAAATTCATATATATATATATATATATTTTTTTTTTTCTCAAGGATTTCATGAGAAAAATGATTTGAAAGAAATAGTAAAAGAATTAAAGAAAGATTAATTAAAGTATTTTTCAAAAGAAAATACAAAATGACCAATGCAAACAAGAATCTTCTTTGAAATCTTGCAATAAAGCTTGTTGGAGAAACCCCAAAACTACTTGTATGCATTTCTATCCTTTATTTTATAGAAGTTAGAGGGGAATAAAATAAAATAAAATTGATATCCATCATTAATAGATTCTTTTCCAAAATATCCTCCACTAAAAACATGTCATAAAATATTCAATGCAATATGTAACTCCCACTATATTTGGTTTTATTCTCTCCATTTATTTTTTAAATTTAATATATTCTCCTTCAAAATCCTCCACTCAATAATAAATTAGAAAAACATGCAACTCCTCATTTGTTGCTATTCTTCTCATAAAATAGGTAAGTTAATTATATTCTTTGTAACTCCCCTTTTGCATAAACTCCCAACAAAATAAAATTCCAAGTGCTATTTCCTCTATAAAATAAAATGAATATAATATTTTTCCACCACAAAATTAAACTATTATTTAGCGGAAGTATTTTTCACTTGACAATTAATTACTTTTTATGCATTCTAAATATTTATTTATTTATTATATCTTAAAATATAATTAATAAATTATTATAAAGTATATGAAAAATAATCTAATCACAAATTAAAAATATATACTACAACATCTAATACATAATTTAATATATTATTAGTATATTATATTATAAAATAAAATTATTTTTAATATATTATATATTATATTAATATATTAAATTATCATGTAATATATTAATTTAACATTATATTATAATATATATTCTATATAATATGAAACATATATAACATATATAATTTAATATATTAGATAATAATTTTATAATATTATATAATAATTTTTAATAATGTGATATATTATTATTTTAATAGTTTAATATATATTGGATTATATATTATATTAAATTAATATCTAATATATTAACTTAATTTTTTATGAGAGATTTTGTTATCTTGATTTTTTATTTATATTTATAATAAATTTATTTATTAAAAATTATTGGTTCAAATAATTCATATGTTTAGTTTAAACATAAAAATATAATAATCAGAAGTAGAAAAAAATTACTTTTGGTTATTTAAAAATAAATAAAATTATATTTTAAAGCTTTAATATGTAAATATCAAATTGTGTTAATAAATATTATAAAATCAACCTCTTTAAATTGTAATACCAAACTTGACATTATAATTTTTTTTTATACAAAAATATATTATAAGAGTATTTGTAACTACATATAAATATTGAAGGAGATGAGCAAATACCAATTGAATACTAGAAATGGCTCTCTCGTTCTCTGTTGGAACGACTATCCTGCCCTCTGCTGAAACCCTCTTGCTTTCTGCTTCTGGTGCGTCGTTGGCTTCTGGTGTGTAGTCGACTTTTGGTGTGCTGTCAACTTTTGTTGGGTCAGTTTTGGCCAATGTTGGGTTGTGTGTTGTTGGCTCGTGGGTGTCTACGGATGGCTCACCGCTTGCTATTGGGTCGCCGCTGTCTTCAGCTGTGTCTCCTGACAGTTCACAACCTTTTCTAGGTGGGCTTGCTGCTTCTAATTTTCTTCCTTTAGGGTTTGGGTTGTTGCACGTGGATATGCCTCTTTCGTGCCCTACTTCTCAGTCCTTTGCTAAGGTGATTGGTTCTATTGGTAAAATCCCTTCTTCTTCTTTGCCCCTCTTTTAAGGGTAAACCCTTACGGTGCTCTTCTTCTGCCCCTACTGTTATTTGTGGGTAGGAGGTGTTGGATAAAGAAGATTAATTTTCTTGTTCTACTCTTATTTGTAGATTTAATGGTTCATGGCCTTCCCTTCCAAATTTTCACAAATGGGTTTTGGAGTCTTGGAAGCCTATTATTGAGGATAGGATTGAACTCTATCCTTTGGCTAGGGGTTTTTTTGTGGCTTCTTTTCAATCTGAGGAGGATAGGGCTTGGGTGTTGGAAGGGGGTGGTGTTTGGTTGTGGGAAAAACACTTGCTTTCTCTCTGGCCTTGGTTCCCTTCTTTCAACTCTCTTTCTGAATCTATTATTGTTGTTCCTACTTGGGTCAGACTTCCTAATCTGCCTCTTCAGTTTTGGACTCCTTCTTGCTTTAAGTCTATTGGAAATGCTATTGGTAGGTTTATTATGGCTCATTCATCTTCTCTTATCTATTTTTTTTTATAAAAAGGGGGAAAAATTTATTGAATCAACCAGCAAAGTATAAAGAGCAGGGGCCAAGAGCCCGAAAGAGAACACAACACCAACAGAAAAAAACCCCCAAAAGGGGCACAACTAACCATCCATATCTTCCTTGACAAGACTCTCAAGATCCAAAGCACATTCCGGAGGCAGGTGAGTCCAATCTCCCATCCTCCATCCCTCTCCACGATCAGAAGCCCACTTAGCCAGGCAATCAACAGTCTTATTCCACTCACGAGGAACATAGCAAAAAGAGACTGCATCCAAAGAAGTGCTCAACCTAAGAATTTGTCTACCCACCACTGCAAGATGCCAATCCACATCTTCCACCCGTTGCGAATTCAACATATCCACTACCACCTGAGAGTCAGACTCGCAGATAATCTTGCTCCATCCTAGAGCACAACCTCTTTCAAGAGCCATGAGGATAGCAAGTGCCTCCATGTAATTATTGGTTTGAATCCCCTTATATTCAGAGAAAAAGAAAATAACCTTACCAGAGATGTCCCTGCCAATTCCTCCAACCCCAGCATGCCCAAGATTTCCCCTAGAAGACCCATCAGTATTGATCTTGAGAGTCCCATAAGGGGGGGGGGACCACTTTCCCTCCCTACAAACCTTCCTTTTAGCTTTCCTGCTTCTGGTCTGTTGTATCTTCCGAAGAGCACCACTAGAATCAGCACATAGAATATTCAACTTTTGAACCACTCGCACATCTCCAGGAGCAATATCCTCTGAGAGATCACACTTCGCAGCAAGAGTCTCCTGTAGCATATTTATTACTTGCAACCACACCTGTTGCACCCTCTTTGGCTTATCCTGGAAAATCCTACGGTTCCTTTCCAACCACACCTGCCAGATAATAAATCCTGGACCAATACCCCAAGCCAC
The DNA here is from genome assembly GCA_007258455.2 of Sequoia sempervirens. NCBI lineage: Eukaryota > Viridiplantae > Streptophyta > Pinopsida > Cupressales > Cupressaceae > Sequoia > Sequoia sempervirens. The sequence goes on along the minus strand of VDFB02271358.1, from coordinate 873,188,737 downwards.
CTCCAGAAAGGAAGTCTTAGAAGGGGGTCTACCAAGACTATTCCAAAACTCAACCAGAGAGTGCGCATGAATACAAGCATGCTCCCAAGCTTCCCACCACCAATGCCAAATAACCCTGGTGAAAGAACATTGGAAAAAGAGGTGCAAACTATTTTCTTCACTTTGATTACATAAAGTACAGATAGAAGGCCCATGAAAGCCCCTCTTCTGGAGATTCTCCCACGTAAGACATCTATTTTGAACCACAAGCGATAAGAAAAAGTTGCACTTGGGCCAAGCCGACTTATTCCAAACTTGCTTCCACCAAGATATGTCAATCCTGTCAAAATTTTGTCTTTCCAACTCTTGATAACTTGAGGCAACTGAGAACTTTCCTTTTGGATTGGGTCCCCAAGCGAGGGTATCAGCTCCTCTTAAAGAGTTACACGCTCTGCCAGCAAGAATCCCAGCAAGGGTCTCTCTCTCTCCCTCAGAACCCCCAGGAGGCCATTCTTGGGGTTCTTTCCATCTGGCAACCTCGCCCCTTCCCACCCTTAAAAACACCTTAAAATCATCAACCTTACTCCATCCTGTTGCAAGGAAACTATCACATAAAGGTTGAAGGTGGGGGTATTGAGATAAAATAGGAGGAAAACCATCCCAAGAATCCTCCCAAAACAGGGCATCCAAACCGCTATTGCAAATCCAAAAAAGACCGTTTTTAACTAACTGCGCCCCTTTCTTCAAAGTCTCCCAGATCATGGACCCCCTCCCAGTCAGGTTGTACCTTGGTACATCTTTCCCATCCACCCCACCAAAGTACTTAACATTAAGGATTTTAGCCCATCCTTGATCTTGGCTTATGCACCATCTCCAAAATAACTTAGCAGCAAGAGCCCAACCGTTCAAGCTTGTATTCCTCAAACCAAGGCCACCATCCTGCTTTGATCTGCAAACACAATCCCATTTGACCAAACTCCATTTTGAGGAAAGCAAATTACCTGTCCATAAAAATTGCCTTGAAAGGGCATCAAAGTCCTTAATGAAACTAGCAGGGGCTGACTGCACAAGACACCTGTAGATAGAAAGAGCTTGGATCACATACTTCAAAAGAGTAATTCTACCAACAGTTGAGAGCCATCGGTGAGTCCAATGACTCACCTTACTTTGAAGCTTATCCAAAATCTCTTGCCACACACCCCTCGATAGCCTTTGGACTAAAAGAGGGATGCCAAGATACACTAAAGGAAGCATTCCAATTTGAAACCTCAAGATATGAGCAATCCAAGCTTGAATAGAAGCGGGGGTATTGAAGAAGAAGATTTGTGACTTTTCTTCATTAATCTTCTGTCCTGAGGCTTTCACATAAATATCCAAAGCTCTTCGGAAACTAGCTGCCTCCTAAATTCTTGCGACACCCATCAAAGATGTATCATCCACAAATTGGAGGTGGGAAGAAGGAGGAATGCCATGCCCCCACTTCCAACCTTGAATCCCTCCCTGACTAACTTGAGACTTAATAAGTCTTCCCAACCCTTCCGCCATCAGGATGAAAAGGTAAGGGGAGAGAGGATCCCCTTGCCTAAGGCCTTTGGTCACACCAAATAAGTCAGTAGGTTCACCATTAATTAGGACAGCAAAAGAAGGTGAAGTTATGCAACTCATAACCCAGCATATCCACTCCTGTCCAAAACCAAAGGCCTGTAAAACTTTTTGCAAAAAACTCCATCTGACCCTATCATAAGCTTTGGCCATGTCCAACTTTATGAACATAGCCTTTTCTGTAGAGGCTGCCATAAAGTGCATAGCTTCTGCCGCTATGATAACCCCATCCAAAAAAATTCGCCCTGTAACAAAGCCCCCTTGCTCCTCAAAGATTAGGTTACTGAGCCATGGCTTTAACCGTTCAGCTATCACTTTTGTAATTATTTTTTACATCACATTGCACAAAGAGATAGGTCTAAAGAAATTAAGGCAGTTAGCTCCTTCCTTCTTTGGGATGAGAGCAAGGAAAGTTGCATTCAAAGCCTTAAGCATCTATTTATTGTTAAAGGATTCCTGCACCACTTCAAAGAGGTCCATCTTGACAATCTCCCAAAAGGCTTGAAAGAACTCTATAGGAAAACCATCTGGTCCCGGGGCTTTACCCTTTTTCATTCCAAACACAATGAGCTCTATCTTAGATAGAGTAATGGGCTTAATGAGAGCCTCATTCATTTCAGGAGTGACCAAGGAGGGAATGCAATCCAGAACCAAATCCTCCTCAACCCTAGCCAGATCCGAGTCTTCTGAAAACAAACTCCCAAAAAATCTAGTGGCCTCCAAAGCAATCTCCTTATGGGAGGAAAGCAGAATCCCTTCAGCCGTTGTGAGAGAATTGAGAACCCTCCCATACCTTCTGTCCTTAACAGTGTTGTGGAAGAACTTAGTATTTTTGTCCCCTTCCTGGAGCCAATCAATTTGAGCTTTTTGTTTCCAATAAATCTCTTCTCGTAGCTCCCATTCCTCCAGATCCTTTAAGGCCACAACTTCTTCTCTATATAGCCCATCAGACAAATCCTGTTCTCTGATTTGACGCGTAATATTGTCCACCCTCTATTGTGCTACTCTCTTGGCTCCAAAGAGATTTCCAAAGCACTCTTTGTTCCACCTTTTCAGCTTAAACTTAACATACTGCAATTGCTTGACAAAAGAAAACATAGCGGTGCCATAAGTAGGCTTCCCTTCCCTCCACCAAGCGGTGATATAATCCTGAAGAGAAGCATCCCTCAACCACATAAGCTGAAACTTAAAGGATGGATTCTTTATCTTCTGAAACTTAGAAGCAGTCAAAAGAATTGGCCAGTGATCTGAACCCCTCCAGTCCAAAATCTCTGAACTAGTAACCCAACTGTTCGCCATCCAGAAACAAGAAACCAGAAACCTATCTAATCTTTCTGCTATCGCTTCCGCACCACATCTCCTATTATTCCATGTGAACAACCCATTGGAAGGTGTGATGTCCACCACCCTCAAGCTTTCAATGTTACTCCTTAAAAGGCCAGCAGAGGGGTCGAGCTTGGGATTACCTCCCCGCTTCTCTTCCAAACTTAAAACTGCATTGAAATCTCCTACCAGAATCCAAGGGAATAGAGGGGAAAGAGAGCGAACATATCCTATATGTGACCAAAGCAAAGTTTTTCCAATAAAATCAATCGAAGCATAAACATTAGTGAAGAGAAGAATCTCACCAGTTACACAACACGTGGCCACCAAGGAAATAGCAGATTTGCTAGAAACCCACCAAAGCGGGACCAGCTTGCGAGGATCCCATAAAAGAGCTAAACCCCCAGAACATCCTTGAGCGCCAATGCACTGACAAAGACATCTAGGCCAAATCTTAGCAGTCGTGTAATGCATCCTATCAATAGATAACTAAGTTTCCTGAATAAAAACCACCTTAGGCGAATGAGACTTAATCAACTCTCGAATAGCCTTTTGTCTAGGGATGCTATTCAACCCCCTTACATTCCATGAAAGAACAATCATTTCTAATGAAGAGGGAAGTGGGAATCAATGGTCTTCACAAAACCAGACTCCACTAAAGTCTCTCCCACTAACTTCACCTTTTCCTGGTCTTTCTTCCTCCCCACCTTAAGAGGCTTCTCTGGGGTATCTTTTCTAATGGTTTTTTGATGAATACCTAAAATAGAAGGGGAACCCTTGCTTTTGCTCTCCTCCTGCCGAACATTTCCGGTGCAAGCCTTGGTTTGGGCATGAGCAGAAATCTCCTACAAATCCTTGTCTCCACTGGTTTCCAACTCCTCAAAAGGTCTCACTAAAGTATCTGTGACCATCTGTACCCCAAGCTCTCTCTCCTGTGAATCAGCCTGAACAACATTGTTCTCCTCCCCACCTATTTCCTTTGCTTCCAAGAGCTCATGGATAGCCGACATATTAGCGATGGTACCATCAAACTGTTCCAAGTCATCTAACCCATGAAACCTATTGAAAACCTCATCTGTCTGTCTGTCCTTAAAGGTCCTCTTTTGGCTGCCCCCCCTATTACGTCCTCTTACAGGGATGAAGCCCTCCTTGTCCTCCCTCATAGGGGCCTTCCCTTTATCTTGGGTGTGAGGAGCACTAGCCGGCCCTATTTTTGAATCCTCTATAGGTTTTGATTTGGGGCACACCCTCTGCAAATGCCCATATTCATGACAAAAGCGACAACGAAATGGAAACGTTTCATAGTCAAGTTGTTGAATCCATGAACTTGACCCCAACCGAATTTCGATAGAATCAGGCAAGGGCTTATTCAAATCAATTTCGACATAGACCCGGGCATAGGTAATTACCTTCTTCTCCATAGTCTATCTTGAAGGACCAACTAGTTTTCCAAGCTGGCTTGCAACTAAACTAAAAATGTCCTCCCTCCAGAATTCTAAAGGAAGCCATGGTAATCTCACCCAAACCGGAACTCGCGAAGGAAGCTCTTCTGTAGGATTGAATCCCACATGCCAAGGCTTAATGAAGAGACCCACTTGATTGTAGAAATAGGGCCCTCCTTCAAAAACTTTATTCCTGTCCGACATGCAAGAGAAAACCACTTGAAAATAGCCATTGGCTGCCAACAAAACATCCATATCCCCCTTCTGGAGACCAGGTATGCCGAGCCCATGATTCCAAAAAAGACAAGGATACCTGAATCCCTAGGAACTTATAGATCAGAGCATGCTTTGATAAATAGTTGATATCGTCCACAATAGCTTCAGGTTGGATCTCAACAATCAGCCGATTATCACTCTTAGCAAGGCACCCATTCACCTTTGAGGGCCTAAAACCTCCAGACAGATATGAGGACTCTCCCATTCCTGATCCAGACTCACCAAAAAAAGGATTTGTATGCAATAGAACCGAAGGATTGCTTCCTGCCACCGTATCCTTGAAAGACAACCCCTTACCACCAGGGGAAATCCCGTTTGGAGCCATGCAAGGCTTGAAACCAAAGAACCCCAAAAACCCAAAGCACACCGAAGAAGAGCACATAAAATAAACCCAACTTCCCTCCACCAAGCTTCAATCACCACAATAAACCGTATCCCTCCCACAGACACTAGAACACCCCCCAACCACCGCATATAGAGCACAAAACGCACAAGAAGAAGCAGAAAAACGTTAGCAAAACGCACCAGAATCAAGCAGAAAATGTGACCACCCAAGCCACAAACCCTGCGCACCAGATCACCCCCTCCAATTTTCCCCCAGCACAGAAGAAACTAAGCACGAGGCATAGCTAGGGCAGAGAAACCCTAGCCTGCGCGCACGCACCAGCCCGCAGCGACGCCATCCATCTTCTCTTATCTATGACCATCCTACTTTTGCTTGCATTTTTGTGGACGTTGATACCTCAAAATATTTACTTGGGGAGGTCATTTTGATGGTGGGGGATAGACCATGGTCTTAAATTCTTGATTGTGAAGGTCTTCATTTCCGTTGTAGGAGATGCTTTTCTACAAGTCATTTGGTTGCTAACTGTTAGAAATTGTGTCAGAGTTATGCTACTTGGTGGAAAGATGGTCTTCGTGAGCATCTTACTGTGCATGAATCTTTTGTTTTGGATGATGATTTTGGGGATGATATCTTGGCCCTAAAGTCGTGGCTTCTTCTGGTGATGGTTCTCAGTTGCCTTCCATTGTTGTTATTGGGGCTTCTGGTTTTGTTGGTGTTGTTGGTTCATTTATAATTGTTGGTTCGTCTGCAATCTACTAATGTGGTTGGTTTGTCTATAGTTGCTATTAGACTAGTGAGGTTGTTGGTGGACTGGAAAGGTTGCTGTTGATGATTATGTTGATGGTGTTGTGACTGCTAGTTTATTTATAGCTCCTATTGTTGTTGTTGGTTGTGGGAGTGGTATTCTTGGTGCTCTTCCTTTTTTTCCTTTTGGTGGCTTGTCCTCTATCCTCCCCTTGCTCTAATCCTTCAAAGGATGATCTTTCTTGGATGGTTGTGCAAAGAAGGAAGAGAGGTCTTCCTAAGCATAATCATTCCTTTCAGTCCCTTGTAAAGTTTGCTCGTGGTGGTCAGAAGGCTGCATGTGTGGTTTAGCTCTGCTGCTGGTTTGTCCCATTGTTGCTTGTTGTTGTTTGGCTGATGGTATTATTTGTTTATCTTTTGAGCAGCTATTTGTATCTTTAACAGTTTTTGGGTTTTTGGATGCTGCTGACTGTCTAGTGTTGTATCTTTTGAGCAAAATTTTGTGCCCAAAGTTGTAAAGGGTTTTGGGTCCCTTCAAAACTTGTTTTTCCCTTATAATCAAAACTACATGTAAATATTATAAAATATTTAAATAATGTAAAGGATGATGATACATCCTTTGAAAAAATATATATTTTAAAATACTTGGAGTAAGTTTATTATTTTAAAAAGTAATTAGCATCATATTTTTTTAGAGTAAAGGATGTTTCAATTCTACTAATGTGATTTGATTTTTAAATTAAAAATTAAAAAAATAGATAAATAATTTTATGTTGTATAAAATATAAATATTATATAATATTTACAACTAGATGTAAATATTATTAAATATTTAAATCATGAATATTATAATTTTTTTAAAAGTTTAGATAAAACATCATCTAACATTTGCAAAGAAAAAGCAATATATTAAATACATTTTCAAGATCAATCAATTATTTTATTTTTCTAAAAAATAGAAAATCATACTAATATTACAAATAAAAATTAACACACACAAATATAAATACTAAAAAATAAAAATATTAATTATTTAAAATTATTTAAAAAAATTATTGGTTCAAATAATTCATATGTTTAGTTTAAGCATAAAAATTATAATAATGAAGTAGATGAATTTTACTTTTATTTAATAATTTAATAATTTAATTATATTCTTAAATTTTAATATGTAAAATATCATTAAATTTATTTTCAAATGTTTTAACATATTACATTAGATTATTTTTAAAATCCTTAAGTGCATGAACAAGATCCTAAATCTATGTAATCAACGCCTCTCCAAGCACAAATATTACTTCTAAACCATGTTGGCTCTATAAATCATGATCATTTCTAACCAGTGATGGGTTGAAAAACCATGCCTTCCCACTTCCACTAAGATTTGAGCTCCAAGGCCTTACTTGCACTTTTCAGTCAAACTATGATTTGGGTTCTCTTATCTCATCTTTTAAGTTTTGGTCCACATATACTCTAGGGTATTGCCAACTGCAAACTAGTAATCTAAATTCCTTATAATGTCGTGTCACCAAGAATCTTGCAATTCTCTATCAGTGCAATATTTCAAAAATTTAAAGGAAAGAAATGACATAAACATACTAATACAACTAAATGTTCACATCATGAAGACAAACAGTAATTGAAATTATAAAAGAAAAGCCTCAAAACAAGGCTATGTATGGTTCAAATGAACATTGTTTACCATTTGCAGTTCACTAAGATATGCTCCTCTAAAAAATATGGAAGTTCAAACATGGACAAAAAGGTGCATTTATACTTGGACACATCAGGATTTTAGTTTTTTTAGTGTATTTCTCATTTGCAAAGGACTGGGACTGCCCTTCTTCACCTATTCAACTATCATGTGTCTCATAATTCTTGAAGCAAGGGTCTTAATTAGCATATGTATGATCATGTTCACACACCCTAAACCTGTATGTAATGTCATTATCCTCAACTGACCATTATGTATACCAATATCCAAAGTTTAAATGCATTGTCATTGAAAACAAACAATATTGCTATTCTTCATAGACTGTCCTTTTAATGCATTGTTGGCATTTGTTCTCACTGAAATGGTGCACAATCTTCAGGTGTCATCACAGTTTGTCTTTTATTCTTAGTTAACTAGGAAATTGTTAATGCATAATTAATTGAAATCCAAAACCTTATTATATTATTATATTTGCCTTATTCACGATGCATTTATGTATTGCATAACACTTACAAGCAACATTAATGCAATTATGAAGTATGCACAATCAAAGCAAAACCCATGAAATATTGTTATCTATTCCTACAAATTTTGTATAAGTTGTTCACAAACAACAAAAAAGAGCAGGACTCTGGACTTCTAAATTATTCATTTAACTTGTAGATTAAGGAGTCGGTAGAAGGAAATGGATATAACATAGCTTAAAATGAAAGTGAGATCTAAGGGACCAAGAGCTTACAATGAGTTGCTTGACATCTGATCAAATGTAAAATATACACCGTGACAAATGTTGTAAAGCCTTGTAGGAGGGCAACTTGCTCCAATTTAGAAAATGAAACTTTATGTTTAATTTTAGTATCCACCATAATCTCTTGTTGTCTTTAAATGCACTGCTCTGTCTTCTTCCATTGTATAGTCATAAACAATGTCTTTCTTTCATGCCTTTGCCAACCTTTAATTTTCCATAAGGTTTTTCCAGTTGTTCCCTAGATCTTTTCTTCCGAACAACATCATATCTCCCTAATATTTGTAGTTGCTCTTTGTTGATATGACAGTCTCTTCCTCTCCTATTCCATTTCATTGCTCACTTTCTTGTTAAAGATATTAGGTAGGTTTCTTATAGAAATACACATGCCTTGTTGAGTTAAATCAAATAAACCTTTTTGTTATGGGAATAAAAGGAATCATGTTTTGTGTAACTGGTAGATTGCCAAAATGCTTGAAAAACCTATGGAACCTTCAAGGATTATTTTAAAATATTCTTACTTGACTTTGTTAAGTTATAAACAAGATTCAAATAAAACAGAATAGCATGAACAATGGTTGCATTTTTATCCAACATTGACCATAATTGGTTTCCATTTGAAAGTAGTTTTCTTGTTTTGTGTTAGGATGGGTATGGCAACTTAGTAGTGCAATACACTTTAATAGGATAAATAATTGATTGTTTTTTCTTGGCCTTCATTAATAAGACAATAATGCATACCATGTAATTAACTATTTTTTTCAAAACCATGCATGTGAACTTCTTTTGATTGAAGTTTCTATCCTTGCTTCTGATAACATGACAACAACCCATAAGCTAATTGCCTCCTTTGGTATGGGGGTTTGAACTTTGAAGTTTCCATCTGTTGTGCAAATTTATTCTTCATTGAAAGTAGGACCCAATTGGATAGTTTTGGAAATTATATGTTAACTTAGGAATGCAATATTGACATAAAAACTTCAAAATCCCTTGATCATGAAGTGTCAACATTCAATTAATGTGTCGACTGCTCCCAACTGGTTCTAGGAATTCATTTTATTCTTGGATTTCACAGGTATGGTTTGCAAGAATCAATCAAATTTTTAAAATTCCTAAGTGGATGAACAAGATCCTAAATCTATGTAATCAACAGTTCTCCAAGCACAAATATTACTTCTAAACCATGTTGGATCTATAAATCATGATCATTTCTAACCAGTGATGGGTTGAAAAACCATGCCCTCCCACTTCCACTAAGATTTGATCTCCAAAGCCTTACTTGCACTTTTTAGTCAAAGTATGTTTTGGGTTCTCTTATCTCATCTTTTAAGTTTTGGTTCACATATACTCTAGGGTATTGCCAACTGCAAACTAGTAATCTAAATTCCTTATAGTGTTGTGTCACCAAGAATCTTGCAATTATCTATCAGTGCAATATCTCAAAAATTTAAATTAAAGAAACAACATAAACATACTAATACAACTAAATGTTCACACCATGAAGACAAACGGTAACTGAAATTATAAAAGAAAAGCCTCAAAACAAGGCTATGTATGGTTTAGATGAACACTGTTTACTATTTGTAGTTCAGTAAGATATGTTGCTGTAAAATATATGGAAGTTTAGCCATGGACAAAAAGGTGCATTTATTCTTGGACACATCGATCGGGCTTTTAGTTTTTTTTAGTGTATTTCTCATTTGTAGAGGACTGGGATTGCCCTTCACCTATTCAATTGTCATGTGTTTCATAATTCTTGAAGCAAGGGTCTTAACTAGCATATGTAAGATCATGTTCACACGCCCTAAACCTGCATGCAATGTCATTATCCTCAACTGACCATTATGTATACCAATATCCAAAGTTTAAAAACACTATCATTGAAAACAAACGATATTGCTATTCTTCATAGACTATCCTTTTAATGCATTGTTGGCATTTGTTCTCGCTGAAACAGTGCACAATCTTCAGGTGTCATCACAATTTATGTCTTTTATTCTTAGTTAAATGTGATCCTCAACCTTCAACATTCAATACAAATATTACAACAATGTCAACTGTAGCATAAACAAAAAAATTGACAAATTTTAAGATTATTATAAAGTTATTATATTATCAACTTTGTTGTTGATGGCCTTTGGTGCCTTGTATTAAAGGGACAACACCCTAGTTTTGCTACTTTTTATATCAAAAACATTATTGCTATAACTTTGGAGACACAACAAATTAAAACATAACTATTCTTGAACATTTTGGCAGTAATTTTTTCTGCTTTGCAGCTCTTGTTTATATGTTATTTAATTAGATAGATATGCTAATATTTATTCAATTTATAATATAATACATCTTCAATTTTTATTAAAAAAATCAAAATCAATCAATATTTATGTGCAAGCGTGACTTATTCTCACTTACGGAGTAAACATTTGGAAATAACTACCTAATGGAATTTGCTTTGCGAGGGCAAAGTTGTTTGCATGAAATTATGACATCAGTTGCTGCACAGATAAAAACAAACAAACCACCAATGTGTTGCCTAATCTGTTAATATGTTTTATCACATCATACTCAGTTGTGGCACGGATTGGAGGCAAGCGGCGAATAAATCTTTATAGAGGAGATGGCATGGTGTTCAGTTGGAATTCGGTCCATGTCTGTACCATTTGCTATGCTCATGCCCACTGCAAACGGGAATATTTGCACAGGTAGACATACCAATGATTGTTTGTGAGAAGACAATGACATTTTTTATTTAGCTTTAACAAGTTAGTTGTTCTCGGCCGCAGAAAACGGTGCTGCAACAATAGACGAAAAATGTTGTCATGACTACGAGGACAGATGGAAGTGGAAACTTGTGCTAGCCTATAATGGTACCAAATATGCAGGTTGGTTTTGTCACAAACCTAAAAGTTTAATTTACTCATGGAGGACGTTCTAGTTTGTTTTGCTGCGAGCAACCATTGGCCTGTAAATCAACCTTGCCTTTTCTGAGCCCTCTAGCATTTATAATCTCAGATAAGAACTTATCAAAAAGTAGTGATTTACCCTTTAGAAGAAACTATAATTAGTATTTGAGATAATTGGATTGCGTTTTTGTTTTGTTTTGCGGATGAATAACTGATTTGTATATTAATCGTATAAAGGAGTATATTACACTAAATAGAAAAGATAGGGTGGAATGGTATAACAGCCCAAAGTCTAGGCAAGGTAAAGTGTTAAACAGTTAAGCAAAACATAAGACTGAAAAACAAGGGCACGCAGCGAAACTGCTAAGCAGCAATAACTATAAATCCAACAGAGGTGGAGGTGGGTCACAGTCATTAGGCTTACTCCAGCCATTGGGAAGGTATTAGATGTTAGGAATTAGCTCCTTACTTGTAATGGTGCCGTCTTTATTATCCTGCTCTCCGTTTGGTGGCTGAGTTTCATTGTTGATGGGAGAAATGGTCAAATTGAAGCTAGCAACTTTGCCATTTCCCTGCCAATGAGAAGTACCCCTGTCACAAGGTCGTAAAATAACAAAAGTCAGTCAAGTTTGTGGAGATCAACCATGAGCACTGCGACTCGAGCTCTGTGCCGAGGTGGTTGAAAGCTGTGGGAACCATGAGAATCATGTCTATGAGCATTTCAAGTACATCTCTGCTGACATCCTTAAGGAGGAGACTGAAACTTGTGGGAAAGAGAGGTTGGTGGGACTTTGGAACTATACAAGGGACATAACTCTAGTGGTCAAGAGGCACTTGTAGATGAACAACTTTATTAGCTTGCACTTGTATCTACATGAGAACAAAAGAGCAAATCAGTTATTTAGTATACACATAAATGAATATCAATAGAAGCTTCTGAAAAGAGAGCTGAATTTCAATCTTTTCAAATACTAAATAGAATCTCCATTCACATGTTAGATTTAGGTGAATCTAGTAGGAGTTTTGGGCCAATCCCGCTAAAGAATCATATTCCAAGAAAAAAGCTTTGGTCTAAAAGGCCAAAAGAAGTTGTGGATCCAATTCCAAGTAGATTGGGCTCTATTGTAGATTGGGCTCTATTGTAAAACTAGAAAAGATGCTTGAGAGTTTTAAGATGTATGTTGAAAGGATAATGAGGATTGACAAACCCTAGATGGATCAAATGGGATCCAAGGGAAGAATTTTGATAAAGAATACACTAAGCGAAGTGAGCAAACTTAGGCTCAAGAGTGGCTATCCAAATAGTTTGGAATTTATGTTGCCGTGAGCAAGCTAAGGACTATAAAGCCCATTTATCATTGAGTTTTTAAACCATATGCAGATGTGGAAAGAGCCATGAATATATTTTGTGACATTTGTAGCTGTGAAATGCGGTAGTAGTATACCATTTCCAATCTTTCCACATAGGTTTATTGCATCTAACACCAAATTTAAGGAGCATTTGCATAGGAACAAAATCAACAATTGTCTAGAAAGACTCAAAATTCTATTTGGAGAGTTGGAATTTCAATTTGGATTTAGGTCAAGATAACCAATTTCTGCTCACTTTAGAAAATAAGTTTGAGAGAGTTGATGCCCATATGAAAGAATTTTAGGGTGTGGACCCAAGGAACTTTAGCTAGAGGTCAATCTTGGAAGGTGATCATAGGAGACTACCAATGGATTGCTAGTTAATAGATAACCCATTGCGAAAAATCATTCCCATTTCATAGAAGTCATGGATTAATTGCTTCCCAAGACTTTTGTATGCTTTTAACCCCAAACATGCCTTGGATTTGAACAGATTCCTTTATGATGAGAATAGAATGAAAGTCCAAATTTCTCCATGCTTTATGACCATGAGGAACCCCAAAAGAAATAGTGGTGAAGCAAAAAATTCTAGGCTTCATTTCCCTTCAAGGCTTTGATAACCCACATAGCACATAAAGCCAAACCTTGATGCTAGATGTTAATAATATCACTTGAATCATGAGGGAAAATAAAATTTCTAGTCGACCTTGTGGAAGCCTTTTCCCTACTCCAAGAAGGTCCATAAAAGGTCCCTTAGAAGTTTTGAATCTTTCGGTAGGAAGTCTTTGAAGACACTCAACAAAAGGAATAATAAACATTAGTAGGAACTAACACTTTATAACACACTCGAAATTTCCTTGCAAGAGGAAGAGGTTTGGTGATCAAATAAGCCAACTTTTTCTTACCATAGGCAATGATAGATTGCCATAGGGAAGAGGAAGATGTCTAAAAGGCAAAAGGGATCCCAAGAAACTTGAAGTCCTCACCATGGTCATTCTATTTCCAACCAAAAACATTAAGCCAATATGGATTGAATACTTGATCCATAAGCTAAGAAAAATGTATCAAGGCATTGAAGAGCATGTTTGATGCTATCCTCATCTTCCAAGAGAGTAAAAAACGAATTGTGAACAAAATGACCTAATAGCAAGCTATTGGGAAGAAATGAGAAGAGTAATACCTCCGACAAGTTTCCATGACATAACATGAACCATTAGATAGCCAATGCCTTCAACAACAAACACATACATGATACAACACATGGGCAAGAGGATATCCTTGCTGTATGGATCTAAAGAGCTCAAATGAGGAGGATTGACACCCATTGTTAGTAATGCAAGCATAAGCATTGACAAAAAGCATTTGAACATAGCATAGGAAGTAGGACCAAAACCCAAGATTGGTAGCATAGCAATTATAAATCGCCATTCACTGCAATCATAGGATTTTGCGAAATCAATTTTGATAAAAATGACTTGTTGTCATGAATGCTTGGCCCCTTCCATTCCTTCCCACATAGCAATGATATTATCAAGAATGCTTTTGGATTTAATGAATCTATTTTGCTCAAGTTGGACAATGAGAGGTAGCAAATGATGTAGCTAGAAAGCAAGGTCTTTCACAATGATTTTGTAGGAAATGTTTAGCAAAGTGATTGGCCTCCAATTGTAGATATCTCCAAACATAGGTATGAATTTGATAGTCTTTATAGATAATATTACCTAAGGTCCTAAAGAATTAGAATGATAGGCATCTATGTGAACTTTAAAAAGATTGTTGCCAACAGTATCCCATAAGCCTTTGTAGAATTCACAAGGAAATCCATCACATCTTGGAGCTTTTTCATTGTCCATGGTGAACATTGCCTCATGAAGGTCTTCTTGATTGAGAAGTTGGTCACATAAGGCTTATTGTGAAGTAGAGAGTTGACATGGAATTGCATTAATGCATTGGTAAAGGGCATTATTTTTCTCAAGAGATGACTCTTGAGTATTGACAACCTATTGATAATGTTAGACAAAGGCTTGTACAATGGCAGTAAGCTTGGTTAAGAGTTGTTGGCCTTTGTTGATGCATTTGATAGATTGAGAAGCATGGTGAACTCTTAAGGATTGGAATAATTCTTTGGAAATCTTGTCCCCATTTCTAAGCTAGTGAAGGCAGGCTTTGATTTGAGTTTCCATAGTAGAGTGATTGTAAGCAATATGCTTATGTTGATGAAGTTTGGCCCCTTGTAGTTTTAAAGAAGGCGCAAATGGTTGCTCTTCCAATTCATGGTGGTGTGGCGGAGCTCTAAGGTGGCAGCCTTGTATGAGTGGTGGAAAAAAAATGCTAGTTGGTGCCCATAAATGCATAACAAGAAGGTGCATTTGAGAGTACTATTTCACGATTCTATCCAACCAATCTAATAGGATGTGGCTCCAAATTCCAAACACGTTGGATGTGGGCAAGGTTTGGTTGATGAGTCAGCAACGTTGTGTTGAGAAAAGGAGTTTTCTCCACCTTGGGCTTGGAAAATTACTCCTCAATTTGAGATTTTATCAAAAAATGATTGGAAAGGAAAATTTCCAGCAAAGCCAAAAAAAATGCAACTAGCAAAAGAAAAGAAATATTGATCGAACAACTTGGCTCTATCAAGCTATTTGAGAATCCCTTTATATTCAAAACAAAGATTATTCCACATTTACTAGGGAAATTGATTGTGACAATGGCCAATATTGGGATAAAAGCCCCAATTTAGTGTGCATGTACTACCAAGCTTCCCTCTTGCTAGTTGTCTATGTTAAATTTAGAGATCAGTTTAAGTGCACAGAAAATTAATTCAAATTAGACACAATAACACAGCAGATACCCTGGGAAAACCCTCCTCTTGAGGGAGAAAAAACCCAGCAACAATATATCACTTATATATTGAACAATGATAAAGTCTCTTTTACAATAGGGGCCGATTATGAAAGGGCCTAACACAAGCTCTTCAATCTGAAGCAGTACAAAGATAATCTCAGCCAATAGATATATCGATTTCCCTTTGATAATAAACTTGAACTGCCTTTGAGAGAATTTGCACTAGAAAAGAATGTATGAACTGAACTGAATGTGTGTATGAATGATCAACAAGTGAACCATCACTGATTATATATACAATGCAAGGGAGATGTGACCCTTCAACAACTCATGTCGGCCATCATAGAAGGATGCGCCTCTTCTATAAAACCACGTCCTTGATTAATAAGTCGGCCTCTCCAAAAATCGGCCAACAATAACAAATGATGACTTTTCATAGAGGATCGCGCCTTGAGGGAAAATAGCAATCAATGTAGAATGAGGTTGGCCTCATTCAAAATACAACTCTTCATTCATTGGTGATTCTTCAGTAATTAAAATATAAATCGTGCCTCTTGAAGTCTTATAAATTAAATAGCTACCAGCTATCATTTAATTTATCCAATCAAGTAGAATAGATCGGCTGGAAGTAACAACCGAAGCTGCTATAAACATCAACAGTCTAGTGCATAGATAGATTGCTGCATTTATTTGACACCACTTCCACCATGTTAAATCAGCACACAAAACCCAAGTTGCGGTGGGAACTAAGTTAGCAATCTAATGCCAAATATTATATCTTTTGACAACATCATTGGAAGCATACATGGTAATAATGCCAAAGGAAAGGTTATCAATATTAAAGAGGGTCCATTGAGTCTTGCAAGTGGGGTCAAATCCCTGGTCCATTAAGTGCAGCCACCATTTTGGAGAAATAAGAGTAACAACTCCACCATATTTTGCTTTGTGGTTGCTGCACAAACAGTGATTAGCTGGCCATATGGCAGCATATTGTAGAAAGCAAAAAACTTGAAATTTTAACCTCTTGCAAACAAAAGAATGTCAAGGTTTGCAAATCTTTGAGTATCTCTCACATTATACTTTTTTTTGAGGTTTATTAGATCTTGAACATTCCATGAGAGAAAATTCATGGAATATGAGAATCTAGAATTCGTAGCCATTTTGCAAAAACTCACTTTCCGTCATTGGTCTATAACTTCTTAGCTGAAAAGCTGGTATGAGATTTCACTGCTTGTTTTGAACATATTGTCCATCCTCTAGGTCTTGAGCTATGTTGCAAGAGTGTATATAATTCACTTGAGGAGAGGTAGTAAGAGAAAATAAGGATAAATTCTATGTTTGAAAAGATAAAATGCTGCAACAAGAGGCATTTTGGGGAATTGAGCTTTGATTGCCTCCTTCGAGGATTCCTTATATTGTTGAGAGACAATAATCTCTTGTACCTTGTCAAGAGGCTTCAAAATTGTAGAACCAACATTCTTGTGCTGCAACCCACTATTGGAAGATGAACCTTTTGTCTCATTGGTTTGGTTGTTCTTGCACTTTCCTATTGTAGTCCATCCTTCATCACTTTTTTGAAGAGGAATGTAACAAGCAGATTTGGGAGTGGGCTTGGTTCTTGATGTAACCAAGGGACAATCTCTAATTTTGTGTTTAGTGGATTGACACCTATAACAAGTACTTGGTAGTCTAAGATAAATGACTCCTTAGATATGGCGCATTTGACCAATCTGGATGTCACTAGAGTGTTTGAGGTCCTTTAAAAAATCAACCTCAATACAAACATGCTTTTGAGGACGAGTCAAAAACTTATCTAGATCATCACATATAACATTACTTGAAGAGGTGGTAATATGAATTCAAGAAAGCCAATTGTGCAAAGGTAAGATAGGAAATTTGATCTAGACTTGGACATAGATAGCTCGTTCTTTGGAGACAACAAAGTCTCATGTCTAGAGAGTAAAAATCAATGAAGAGCTATGAACATACCGTGGACTATGCTTGAGAATGATATTTATGTTGTTTGGTTCCACAAATTGGAAAAGCAAAAACCCTTTTGTGAGGTTTTGGACAAGTCTAACGAGACCCCATGAAGGACCTAGATATATTGAGTCCCCTGTGAAGCATGATTTCAAAGAGGATACACCCAACAAAATACCCAATCAAAGTAAAACACTAGGTGGAGTTTTTGAAGACTTACCTTGTAAAACACCTTTGTTGTAAATTTTTTTGGTCTCTTCGGAGGAGTTGCCGGCCTTTTGTGCATCCAAGCCAACAAACCCATCATCAACTATTGTGTTGCTAAGGTTGGAAGCCACTTAAATGGAAAAAACTGCTTGTTGGCAAGAAAATAAAAAATCTTGCAATAAATGCAAAGGAAATTTGACATTTATGGCTTAAACAAGAAGATTAAGTAGTATGATATGGACTAACAATTAACAAAACTATGTACATGCCAGCCAAGCCAAGCTCCAAACCCTTGATTATGTTGCATATTCAGTACTATTGCCCTCACATTTTGTGTCACCCTTAAAATTGTGTTACTGGTTCAACCTCTTGGATTTGTTTGTTTGGGTTTGATTCAACTTGTATACAAATCTGGGTTTGGTTTGCAGGGGGGTCATCTAGGGTTTTGGAAAAGCACCATGTGTCTTGGATTTGGTGTCCATTTTCCCTTGCCATGATGAACCCATTGTTTTTTCCTGGTTTTTTTTCTATTTTGGAATTTGACTTTGATTCATATGCCTAAAAATGCTCCCCAAACCCTAAAATGTAGATTCCAAGGCATGTAAAAGAAAAAAAAGCGATTTCCCTCATTGTGAATGGAAAAAAAAAATAAATCCTTTCATTCTTGCTGATCTTTCATTCTTGCTTGCCATGCATAAATAGAGTTGACGAATAATTGGAGAAGGTTCCAAAGTGGTTGATTTGCTATTCCTACACATGTGCAAGAGCCCATTTTCTGCCAAGGAAATTTTTGAAGAATTTTTTTGCAAAAGAGGTAGGTTCTTTTCAAGGATTGTTTTTTTGATCGTCATTTTCTTGGGGTATTGAATGTATCATTTCTTTCTCGAACTTCCTTCTTACCTAATCTTCCAGTAAGGTTATTATATCTTTAATTCTTTTTAATATATTTTTTAATCTTTGGATTTGTATCATAAAATTTCAAGGTTCTATGAAAATTGTCTTTGGTTATGCTCTAGTATCTAGTCTCTGCCCTTATTTCTTGGTGTGTATACCATGCTCTTGCAATAGGAGTTAGGGTCTAGTACAATAATTATATTTTCAGCCTTTCATTTGTCTCTCTTATTTTATTTTATATATATTCATAGGTATCTATATGATCTTGTGGATACTCTATTCCATCGTATATTAATACTTCCTTGGTGTCTCTTTGTAGTTACCTGTTCTTGATTACAATTGTCAAGGCTTTCCACATGGGTATGTTTGGTTTATGTGTGTTCCACCATCTTGTGATGCTTAATACTGATGTATCATCTAAATCTCTCATTTTGAATTCTTCATTTATAAATGTTCTTTCCATGGCTTGAAGATAGTTAAATAAATCCCTTACTCTTGAGTAATGTGGCAATTTTGCATGTGAAACTTCTTGTTGCATGTGGTTCATTCTCTTGCTTTGCAATGGGTTTCTTTGTTTTGAGATATTTGTTTTGATGGTTTTAGTTACTTTTCAGGCAATAAATACTTTCCTTAGTCCAAGTATCTACCTCATGCTTTTTTGGCTCATCCCATTCCCACACATCTACCACATTATCCGTGTCATTTGAAGAGCTGTCATTGTCTATGAATATTTTGCCCTTTGAATTGGGTCCTCCATCCCATTCCTTCCTGTGGCTCATCTTCATCTTCTTCCTTATCCTTAGTGTATATTTCTTCTATGTATACTCCTTTCATCCTTTCATTTAAAGGCATGTAGTATTAATTCTTCCTTTGTATCAAATTTTCCATTATTATCCACAAGCCATCTAGTATTTAATATTATGTTGAAAATTTATTGAGATCCTTTATGCATATCTATGACTTCAAAGTCGACATTTGTTTTTATGCCCATGAAGTCTACTTATACATATCTTCAAGTCCCTATGGGATTCCCATTTACTAAGTCAATGCCATAAGAGCTTGCAGCTTGCCAAATGCATCTCAAATTTTCTTTAGCATGATGTTTGTATCTGTAGCCAAGTCTAGTTAGGCTTTTTTGACCAATTTTCTATTTAATTGTACACCTAACATGATTGATTGCTTCTTCCACTTTTTTTGAGTTTTTGCCAAGGTCTTCACTTGAGGTCTTATTTCTTCTACTCTTCTTTTTCTAATGTTTAGAGAATTTTTTAAACGTTTCTTGTAAATTTTCTTCTTCCATTAATTCAATAGTTTCATTCAAGTTTTGGGCCTCCTTTTTTGAAAAATATCCTTTCTTATTTTCTTTTTGTTTTTGTATTTTTTCAATTAATTCTTTAGATTTTTTGACTACTATGTAATGTTCTCTTTTATTAGGGTATTTTTCTTCTTCCCCACTTTCATTTGTTTATACTAATTTTTGTTTCTTTTTATTTCTCTATCCCTTTGTGTATAATCAGTGAACCTCTATTCTCCTTTGTCCTGAATTCCTCAATAGCTTTTTTTCCAAGTTGTTCATTTCTTTATATTTTTTTCCAATTCTTCTTCTTTTGTCATTGAAGGTTCCCTTATCTCATACTTAAGTTCTATATCAACTTTCTTGCATCGTCTAAGGCCTTGTCCTTTCTTTGCTATTTTCATTAACATTTAGCATTGTGCGCTGAATTTAAACTTGATAGTTCTTCACTTTTTGTGCTTGGTATCTGCTTGTTTTTGTAGAATTGTGCGGCTTTATGCATTGTGTGTAGTATCACTACAAAAACCACAACTTGACTCTTCTTTCTTTCTGCTCCTACATTTGTTGGCATAGTGTCCTAGTTTATTGTAGTAGTTGTTGGCTGGTCATTGACTTCTTCCTCTTCTATGATCACCTTTATTGTTGTTGTGGTAGCCTCCCTTGCCATATCCTTGAGAATAATTGTTGCTATAGCTTGTGGAAGGCTCCTCATTATATATTTGGGTATTACATGGTTTACATTGTTGAGTTGTCTTTGGTTTCTCCTCCATTGTAGTTATTGGTAACCGTGTGTTGTATATCCATTCAATACGCTTATGAAAAATCCTTGTGCTCTAGCCATACCTCTATCTATATTGAACTCTTTTCTATTCATCCCTCAATCCAATGGTTCATATCCTTCTTCAAGTAACATTGGGTGGTCATTTGTTTCATGTTTATCCCATTGTTGGCATATACCGCAATAGAAACTTACTGTCCATCCAAGGGATTTCTCAAATTCTACCCTTAATGCAGTGCGCCTTTTTGTGCCTTCAATCATTAGACGATCATTTCTTAGGTATACTCTATTGCAGCAAGTACACCAGATATTGGTATTTTTGGCCAAGGGAGAAGTCTCACTCTTCCCACCCTTGGCCAAAATTTTCTATTTTAATTTCAGCTTTTCTAATTTCAATCTTAATTCCTTTATTTCATCATTGCCATAGGAGTCATTTCATTTTCTCCTAGGTTAGGATTCCATTTTGGTTGCTAACTCTATTGCTTCCTTAAATGTGGTGAATACTCTTCCATCCATTGCAACTCTAATATGTGGTTTCAATCTTGATATAAACCATTCTATCCTTTGCTTTTTTTGTTAGTGGTTCCTCCAATTTTCTAGCCACACTTTTAAAATGTTGGTCATATTCCTTTATTGATTCATTCTTTCCTTGTACCATTTCTCTCATTTTGCTATGTTTTCTATTGGGGCATTTGGAGAATAGAAGTTTGTCAAGAATAACTCAGTTATTTCTTTCCATTTCTTGTCATGCTAAATTTGTTATAGTGAGATTCCAAGATAAAGAAATGCTCACTCACATTCTTAGTGTCTTTGCCAAACATAGGGAACTTAATCATATTTGCGGACATTTTTATAGGATTTGAAGATTTTTTTGATTTGTCTTTGTTTCTCTCTCTCTTTTTTCTTTAGGTCTTTTCTAATTGGTTCTATCCTTTTATTGGTTGATTAATTCCCTTTCTATGCCTTTATCTCTAGGCAACAAAATCTCAAAATACTCACTACCCAATATCTCTTTGGAATCTTTCACTCAATCTCTTTTTGCTCTACCTTTTTCTAGCCTAAGCAAGGATTCACTATTTATCTCTTCTTTGGAGATTCTTCTCATCTTATTTGGCATGGGGGGTGACTCTTTGTTCGGGGTGGTCCCCTCTTCAAAGTGTCTCTTTGATGTGGGCCGAGGGGGGGAGGGTTGGGGGGGGGCTAACTCTTCATTCACTAATGGATTATCTTTACTGATGTCTAAGTTATTCTCTTCCTTATCATGATTTGGTTGGTCTTTGTCCAACATTTCCAAAATTTGTATGACAAATTCAAAATTTTTGCTAGTATTTCTTATGTTAATTTCTCGATTTTTTCGCTTATTTTTATTCCATCATACCTGTTGTGACCTTTTTCACACATCGCCCCATTGCAAATGGGGACCCCCTAATTTTTGCTTCGTTTCGAACTTTTGGCTTGATTTTAGTTTGTTTTCTGTTGTCTTTCTCTCTCTTTTTGTCTTTTTCTGTTGTCTGCCTTTCGGGGGATGTGTTCGCCGTTGAGCTTAAACGTGAATTTTGGCCAAGTCTGAGAATTAGGGTTTCCATCTTTCTGGTCAGTCCGAGGTCAAACAAGGTGAATAAATTTAAAACTGAGATTGACGTTGTTGTCAGTGCGCTTCCAGTAGATTTCCACTAAAATTTCATCAGATTCTGACTACTTACTATTTTTAGTAAGTGTGTAATTCAGGGCATTCCATCAACGTTCTTGAAGTTTCGACAGTCACGCTGCATCCAAAGCACATCAAGCTGCTCGTGTGCAATATTTGAGTTGAAACAGACAACTTACTATTTTTAGCAGTTTAGCTTCCGGAGCAGATTTCAGGGCTTGGATGCAGAATTTTTCAACGCATGTCTGGAGATTCCTTCTGGGTTTTCAGAGACCTTCGCGATGGTGTAACATGCAAAATGAGATGATAACTTTCAGAGTTCAGCCTTTAGAGGCTATTTTTAGGGTTTGCATGTCAGGGTTTTCTTTGCATGTCTGCATATTCCTTATGGGTTTTTCGAGAGCTTCGCAGTGACGTGACATGCAAATGGAGATGGTCACTCATTTAGGAACTTACTATTTTTAGCAGGTACATCCTGGCAGCCGCCCCAGCACTTCGAATCATGAGCTTGCAATGCAACAAAAACAAGAACAAAAGTCATTTGATATGATATGCAGAACAAATTAGGGTTTCCAGCCGGGACCCAAAAAGAGGGGTAAAAAGTCAGAATTTTCGAAAACCGGTGTAAACCACGCGATCAGCATCCTTCAAGCTATCTGCTAGTAAAATTTGAAGGCAAATGAGCACTTACTATTTATAGTAAGTCATTTTGGAAACAGCTAAAAATAGCGAATCAGCATCAGCACCGATGTCAGCAGGCATGTCACGTGGTGAGAGCGCATCATTCAAATTTCAAATCAAACGGAGTTGTGGAGATATCGAAGCGGTGCTACTATAAATACAAACCACTGAAATGGGCTAAAAATAGCAAACCGAAAAGCAGTGTCAATAGCCAACGAGGTCGTAAAGATGCAGTGTCTAAAATTTCAAAACGATCTCGAGCTTCTGAAGTGTGAAAATCAAGGGGGTTACTATTTATAGTAAGGCACAGAGAAACGGGCAAAGAAGAAGAAAAACGGCTAAGTCTGAGGCTTCATCCTGTATCAACATGAAAATGCGCCCATCCAAGGTGGTGAAAGTTGAAAAATTTCTAAGGCACAAGCTTCGTCCTGCTCACTGGGTAAAATGTGCCCTCATGCAAGATCTCATGCTTGAAAAATTTCTAAGTATAAAACTCGTTCACCTCCTATGGCAAAATGCGCCCATGCAACAAGCAGGTCAAAGAGGTCAACAAAGTTTATCCTTCACCCATGGCTAAATGCGCCCACATTGAGAGAGTTGATAGCAAAATTTTCTAAGGCATGGACTCATCCTCCACCACCCTCCAAATGCGCCCATCCTCCATGCATGCTAAAATGCGCCCAAGAAGGAAGTCAAAGAAGTCAAAATGTTTCATCCTGCACATATGCCAAAATGTGCCCAAGTTCACAAGAGGTCAAAATGGTCAAAGAGGCGTTGGAAGTTTCATCCTTCAGCCTAGGCAAAATGCGCCCAAATGGGGCCATGTGAAGACAAAAATGAGGAAGCCCAAGGGTCACTTGTTGGAGGCGTTGAAAGTTTTCATCCTCCTCTACATGAGAAATGCGCCCAAGCTAAGGTCAACAAGTCAAAGCAAATCCAAAAGTTTCTAAGTTAGAAACTCGTCCTTCACACATGCGCAAATGCGCCCAAGTCAGGGCATGCAAAGACAAAACGAGGGAGATGAAAGGTCACAAGAAGGCGTGGTAAAGTTAATTCTCCTACACATGTAATATGTGCTATGTAAAAGAGTGAGTCTGGAGTGAAAGGTGGTAAGTGAGGTAAAGGTGAAGATGGAGAATGTTGCCTGGGCGTGGTTATTATCCTTCCTCAAGTGCCAAATGCGCCTAAAATGTGTGTAGGGTGGTGAGTGGAAAATGAAATATGCTAGGCGCGTTGAATATTCCTTATGAAGTATGATTTGCGCCTAAGGTAAGTAAGGTGATATAAAAAAATAAGACATGCCAAGGCATAAGGTGGTGAGTAAAATAAAATATAGAGGGCGTTGAAATTAAAATTCTCCATGATGTGCTTTCAGGAAAAATTCTCTAAGTGAGTGAATAAATTTTTTTTTTCCACCCCAGGCAAAATGGATGAAGTTGAGTGAAATCTCTAAGGCAAAATTTCGAAATGCAAAGTGATTTAAAATTTTCTAAGGCACAAATGTTCTTCCTTAGGAAAAACGCCTAAGTCTAATGAAGTGATGGAATTTTCTTGAGGCACAAACAAGATTGCCAGTGAAGGAGTCAAATGATGCCAGCTGCACAGGAACAATAATTTTTTTTTTTTTTTTTTTTCTCAAGTCAGAGCAACGAAGCCCTCACAAAATTGAAGAACGGGATTAAAATTATTGAAGATTATTGTTCTAAGGTTCAAAATTCAAGAAAATTAAATGAACCCGTTCGTTGTATACCCATGAGTTCGACGCGTTCTAAAGAAAATTTTCTTCTAGGTATTGAAGATCTCCGATGAGAAGTTGATTTCAATGTCTTCCACGCTTTACCAAAGCCTTCCGAGGTGAAGATTTTTGACAGACATCAGGTTGATGAATTTCCTAAGGGAAATTTGAGAAATTTTCTAAGGCAAGGAAAAAAATTTGTTGTGGACATAAAAATGCCTTGGCGGATGAATTTGAAAATGATCGCCTAGATAATTTTTGATCAAATTCCTGATGAAAGCGTTTTTCTCGAGTCTGAGTTAGATGAAATATCAGAGTGAAGTGCGCCAGGTAGAATGCAAGATGGGTTGGAAAATTGGCTAAGGCATGAAGAATTTGAACGCAAGGTTGTGCTTGAGAAAATGATGAACTCCATCAGAAGAAGAGATCGGAGCATGAAAATCAGGTAAGTAAAGTGAATTTATATTATGGAGTGTTCTAATGCTCTTCCCCTTGCTTGTTTTGCAGGAGGAACGTCGAGACTAAACAGTGGTGACTTGGGGAGATTAGGCAAACACTTGGAGAAAATGGCTAAGTGTTGAGGATTCATACGTACCCAGCTCAAGTGGCAATGAAGAAATATTTTCAAAACTCAAGATGGAGAAAAGAATGGAAGCCCAAGCAAAGTTGAAGAACAACATCAACAAGGGAAAATCATCATCAAGCAAGAGAAGGAGGTTGTCACCTTGAAGTCAGATTGAGAACGTGCCTGTTGTGCTAGTCCAAGAAATTGAGGCAATGTTGACCAGACTTATCCAGTTTGCAGTCGGATCAAGAACAGTGTGAACGCGTTTCAAAGTGGGAATCTTCTAGAAGGATGATGGATATTAATGGCTCATTTATTACCCCACTCCTCTTGGTGGCAGTTTTTAGGGTGAATCTTGTTTAGGGCTGAGGTGGTACAATCTCATCATCAAGCAAGAGAAGGAGGTTGTCGCCTTGAAGTCAGATTGAGAACGTGCCTGTTGTGCTAGTCCAAGAAATTGAGGCAATGTTGACCAGACTTATCCAGTTTGCAGTCGGATCAAGAACAGTGTGAACGCGTTTCAAAGTGGGAATCTTCTAGAAGGATGATGGATATTAATGGCTCATTTATTACCCCACTCCTCTTGGTGGCGGTTTTTAGGGTGAATCTTGTTTAGGGCTGAGGTGGCACAATCTGGGCCATCCAGCCGATTGTAATCTGAGCCGTCCGTTGGACTTGGCCACCTATAAAAGGGGGAGTCCCCCTCATTTGTAACTCATTAGAATTAGAATAGACATTGAGTTAGACAATAGACATAGAGTAGAGGGACAACTTAGAAGTAGCTTAGTATAGATTGATAGTGTAGTTGAAGAAGAAGGAAAGTTTTCCTTTGAAAACTTTTGCAAGAGATTGTTGTGTAAAACTTTCATAATAAAAGATCTTTTCATTGATGGTGAAATTCATCTTTGCTATGGATAGCTATAACGCTTTTCCATCCTTCTACTTCAAGTAAGCGAATTTCATTTTTTTATGCAAGTAGATGTTAGCCGTGGAACGTGGTGTTTGATCTAAGCAAGCTTCACTTATCCATACCACTAGCGGCCTCACCAGGTGTGTTCGCTTTGTGTGGTCAATTGGAAACATTGGCCTAACTTCAATCCATTTGAATGATATGTGTCGTTGTGATGGTATCTTCATGTCAAGTGGGTGGTTTTGAACATTTTTCGCCATCTCCTTTGAAGATTTTTCCCTGTCAGGCGAGCAAAGCGAAGTCTGAGAAAGTTTGTTGAAGTTACTCCATATCCACGTCTTAGAGTAGATTAGAGCCTTCTTAACCCTGCACCACTTTAAAATTCAGTACTTTTTGGTTAGAATAGGAAACCCGTGCTTCATTGATAAATCTGTCGAATTGTGGAAACCCCTTCCTCTGCTGTTGAATAATTCTGTAAGTCCCCTTGAAATACCAGCAAATCACATCGAGCCAACTGAGCCTATTCGCACTGAAAGAACCTTGGAGTTGAACGCATGAACTCTCTCACAATCTTAGCGTGCTGGATACTTTGATCAAGAGAGAATAGGGTAGCCGTTGGCGACTTTATTCTGCGTTGGTGCGGTCATGAAAATCACATCAACAATACCCACTTGCTTTGATATTCCAATGGTCATTACAAAGGTTAAGTGTGCTTATTATAGAGATTGGGGTTACCAAATCTTCAAAAACCTAATTTATTACAAACCTAGGTTGAGACCAGTTAGAATCTTCATTGGCAAATGGCTCTTGGGTTCTCCACTGTATAGGCTGAGCACCATTGCTTCTAAGCCTTGTCTTCGATCCAAGATTGTAAGTCATTCATACTTGTTGATGCCTTATATTCTTTTAATTGTCATATCATTTTAGTTAGATTTTCTTTTGCAGTTTGGACTAGGGTTATGGACCACTCTAGCTCTTCAATATTGGTGAGTGTCATGTCCATTAAGAATCCACTTTTCTCCATTCTTGGGGTTTCATTGGCTGCAGCCCTCTTGGCACTCTCTACAGGTGCCCCTCACATCTTCTTTTTCTTTTTCTGTATCTTTCTTCTCTTTCTCAAGTCTTATTAGCCTTTCTTTCTTCCTCTTTTTTCTTCATAGCCATGGCCATCTTTTGGCTTTCTTCCAATCCCATTTCCCTCTCAGCAACACTTTCTCTTGCCTTCTTGCTATTCCCTTTGCCATAAAATTTTTAATTGACCTTTATCCATTCTTAATCTCTTTTTATCCATCCCAAGAGTTATACTAGATTTGTCTCTGCAGTCACGTCCTTTTGGATCACACCCTATTCCATTGTTACCCCCTAGGTGCCTAACCCCTTATCAAGGGTTAGTACCTAGTGTGTGCTAGCACACATCTCAATTACTGCAAAAATTGCCATTAATACTCCTCTTTTTGGTAGTATTCTTTACTGCAATTTTTTTCTTTATTTCTTTAGTTTCTTCTTATACACCAACAAATTGGGGTCCCAACAGTGAAACCAAATGTTGATAATAAATTACAAGCCCAAGGTTTAGATTATTTATGCTAGAGAAATTAACCCCCAGATGATGCAATAAGAAGGAAGCTAGAATAGGGTGATAGGTAACACATGCACAATACAAAACAAACAAATTTTGTTCATCCATATACACCATTGAACTAGTCTGCTCATATATTCATATTATATATTCCTTATACAATATTCATTTTGTACCAAAGGCATAGATATAAACATCATATATCCTTGGGTAGTGCTTCTCTTTATATTACATTCATTGTATACTCTCCAGTTCGCTTTGTACTCTGTTCTGCTTTGCTTCTTCTCTTACTCATTGCTCTCTCTTATTTCTCTCCTGTTGTGGTAGGTTTAGGTTCTAATATAGCCTTCTATTAGTGTAGGGACATGTACTTCTATATGTCATTGTGCCTTGTCATGCCCCAAATGATACTGCAATGCCTTAGATGTTACTGCTGTAGCCTTGTAGTGACTATAATTAGGTCTGTCTTGTTTCCAATTCCTTATTTGCCAATATATGGCTTCATCTTCAGAAGGAATGTTTCCACAATCCACATTGCAATATCAAACCTCTCCGCTATGCTCCCTCCACCATACTACACACCTCCACCATACTACACAAGCTAGTGAGAAATGCTTTCGTTCTTGATATATCACAGTACTTGGGTCTTCATCTTATCTTCAATATAGAGTTGTTGAAACCATATTTTCCCTTTCTTCTATAGCCAGCACGTTCTCAACAACCAATAAACTTGGTCCTTGTTCATGTCAATCTAGCATTAAAGGAAGCTATTTTTGACATAACTACAACCAGTACTTGTTTTGGCAATTGTTGACTATCCTATGTAGTCAAGATTGGGCAATATGCTAATTAAGCCAAATGGTACAAGTTGGAGCAACTTTATGCACAGTTTATTGCACTTAGCCTTGATGCAATGGAGATTATTGCTTCTCAAGAAGGTGCAAATGATGTGAGTGTAGCAATTGTGCACACTTCTCTCGTTTCACCTCTTCACTTAGTTTGTGCACTTGTTTGCTCTCAACATGCACAATAGAGCTACAATGCAACTTTGTGCATAGTAGTTTGCACACTAATCAATGTCCAATCCTTGTGCCTACTTGCACAACACTGCTTGCCTGCATATTTTGGCCATGCACATGGATGCATATGCCCTCACTTGGATACACCTAATTTGGCACCATATGTGTTTGACACCTGGCTGCACCTACACCACATGTTTTACCAACCAGACGGGTTTCGTATTTGGCACCACACCAATTCAATACCTCATGCTCTTGCCCACATGAAAAGTGTACCATATGCTTTTGACATCTGCTAGCATATTCTTAAAAGCCTAGCTATGGCCCCTTTGTGTAAATAGCTGTAGGTACAGACATAGAAGTTCATACCAGCAAGGTTGCTATATATACAATACTGTACACATCTTCTTTTAGGCAATAGGTAATGCCCAAATTTTTGGGAAATGTCCAAACTGTGAAATTGATAGTGTAAATTGGCTGTTGGGCATATTTAGATCCAAAGGTTATCTTTTTTTTTTGTTTTCGAATTTTGAGATTTTTAGAAAATGTTAAATTTCAAGCTAGTTTGGTGGTGGTTTGGGTAAATTTCTGGTTTTTGGCATTGAAGAAAAATAAAATTTGAATTTTTAATTTGATTTTGAATGATTTGGAATGAGGGATTTGAAGTCTCCTTTGTGAATTCTTATTTTAGGCCATTTAAGATTATGTTTAAAATTTTTCGTTGAGCCAAGTTGCTGCATTGGTTCTCGTGCCACATTTGAGTTTTGGTGCATGTGGTGAACCTAGGACCTAGTCCTTTTAGCCTTGTGGTGCTTGATGTTGTCTTCCATTGGTGAACGTGCCCAATGTGAGTGCTTGTTATGCCATTGGTGATTATGCCCAATGATGACTCCTTTGGGTACTCCATTGGTGATTGTGCCTAATGGGAGTGCTTGGTTATTCCATTGTGTTCATGCTCAATGGGTTATGTGTTTTGAACCATCTTGTAATGTTGATTGATTTTGCTTTCCATGTGTGATGCATGGTGTGTGCTTCATGCCTTGTGTGAGTGTGATTGGGCCTTGTGACCATCTCCTAGCATGGTGGGACCTTTTGGTTTCCCCTGGTTGAGTGGCGTGGAAACCACCATTGGGGTTCAGAGGATCGAGGATCAAAGGCGACATTGGTATCTCCTCTTGTTCTTTATGTTTATAGTCTAAGTTACCGATTCGTTTTTGGATTCGGGTAAGGGTATGCGAATCCGGTATGGGATTCAGCCAAAATTTTTTTTGGGGTTGGGTACAGTTTGGGTACAACAATACAAAAAACATATAAAAATCAGAAATATATACATATTTGTAGTAGTAATTAAGTTCAGAATACACCACCATATTAATAGTCTAATAACATAGCAAAAATACATCATCACTTTCATAGTCACTAAGTCAAATATTAAAATATTAGTGATACTCGAGTGTCATGATATAAAATTATAAATTAAAGTCATCTCAAGATAACCAAATGAGTATTTATTACTGTAGTCATATTTTTCCTAAATTATTTTTCAGTTGTTCACAATGCCTACAAGGCAAGGGAACCTACTAAGCACATAAAAACCTTTAAGAATTTGTTAGTAGGGGGAAGAATAGTGAAAGCTAAATACATTCAATGCTTTAGGATTTTTCAGTATTTCACCCTCTAGCCTCTGTACTCATTGACAAACCTTTTGGAGCATGTAACAACTTATAACTTACCATAATCTCACAATTCTTGCAATGTGGGATTGATACATTATTTTCACTCTTGGTTGCACATTTTAATCTTCCTTGGCTTAATGCTTCATTGGGGTATCATTCCCTCACTTGAATATTTGTGCTTAGATATAATGGTTCAGGGGTTTTAACCACTTTTTGTGTACCTACTCTTGCTTTGTTTCTTTGCTTTAGGTTTTTTATTTCCGTGTTTAGTTACTTTCTTGGCCTAGGGTCCTCCTACCTTAGATCTAATTTATTGCAAATTGTTGTACCTTCACACTCCATTGACCTACTTTGACCATTTGCAGAAATTAATATAGTTTGACCTTCACACTCCATTGACCTACCATGTAATTTCTTGGCGTAATGATAGTTTTGATGTCTACATTCGAGTTGGATTCGTCACGGATTTGGCTGGGCATATCCTGGATGAATCCACAGGGGCGTATCGAATCCAAGGTGAATCCGCAGTCAACTTTTCGTACCCTGTCCGAATCTATATCATACCGAATCCAAATTTTGAATTTGGTATGAATCGAATCATATCTAGGGGCTGGGAGTGGTGAATTAGTAACTTAGCTTATAGTTAGTTCAATTCCATGTTAGATGGTTGTTGAAGCACATTTGAGTCCTCTCTTTATGTAATCATAAATAATTGTAAAATAACCTCTCTCTTTTGAGGCAGATTGTATCCGAGTGAATTTGTTAGTGGAGTAATCTTAGTTACGTGTCTCGGTGTTGGTGTCGAGTACGATCATAAGTGAATGATGTTATGTTTATGATTTGAGAAGTTAAAATGAACTTAGGAACATTTATTTTGGGTTTAAAATGAATTTAAGAGTCTTCGAGTGAGTTTGGGCGGCCTAGTGTTGCATTTGGGTGGCTTGGTTTGCTCATAATTGGTCTAACTCACCCAAAAAGTTTCTAAGTGTGTTTGGGTGGCCTTGTCAGCAGTGGGGAGCCCTGGTACTATATTGGGGCAGCTTGGTTGGCAGTGGGGTGGCTTGGTTCTGAGCTTGATCAAACTCAGAATCAACGATCTCTGGTTGAGCGACTTGGTTCTGTGTTGGGGTGGCCTCGTTCTCCGTACAAAAACCAAAATGTAAATGCTCCCTACCACAATTAGCTAGTGGTTTTCCTAGCCTAAAGCCTCAATTGGATAATTTTTATGCTTCATATCTTGCCCATGATGATTGTTTTCGTCATCACAACCTTCAAAACCTAGTCAAAATATCTCTCTTAGAATTTGATCTTCCTCTAGGTTTTGGGGCCTTGTATGGGAAAACCATGTAAATGGAAGTTGTTCCTCATGGTTTTGAGGGTTTAGTGGTATTATGAGCATGTCCTTATGTGTTGTCATTGAGGACTTGTGGTATCTCTTGCATCGTTTTGTGTGCATTCTTCCAAAGTTGCCCAATTGTCAAACCTAGGGTTAGGGGGATTGTACACCTAGTCTTGCGAAGACTTGGGAAGGTTGCAATCCTTCATGGCTGAACTTGGTTGTGTCCTCAACATTCCTCATAGGTCGTGGGGTGTTGTGTAGTAGTATTCTTCTGCTTGCGTGATGTCACGTTGCGATGAGATGTCTTGGGAAGCATGTGGTTGTTTGGAAGTGACTTGTCGTCATTCTAGTTAGTGGAGGGTTTGTGCCTCCTAGTTAGGCATCCTTTGGTGAAGGTTTGCCCTTGTTTTAGAATTGTTAAGTGTGTTTGGATGTGGATTGGAGGTTCATGATTATCTCATCCTATCTTGGTGTTGTGTTGCGAGAGAATGTGATCGTGGGTTTGTAACTGATCGTCATGTAGGTGTTGTTTTCTCTCTCTCTCTCTCTCTCGTATGTTAATCATGGTAGATTTATCCGATGAGAGGTTAGTCTTCTGTTGTTGCCACCTTGCTATGAAATGGTGAGATCATCTTGTTGTTGTCATTGTGTCGTGTTTTATACGACACTTGTGTGCATGTAGTTGTGCAAGTGTGACATGTTGTTGTCGTATCTTCGGTGTTGTGATTTTTTCAAAAAAGATGTTCTGTCAAGTTTTGCCTTGCGCTTTGGGCATGGCATTGCACAATACATTTACATTGTACAGTCTTCTGCTCTTCTTGAATGTGCATCTGCATACTAATCTGAAGTTACTTATGCATATTCTACAAATTCTGTAGTTTATTACTTTAATTTGTAGATTTGTCCTCTG
Organism: Sequoia sempervirens; assembly: GCA_007258455.2. NCBI lineage: Eukaryota > Viridiplantae > Streptophyta > Pinopsida > Cupressales > Cupressaceae > Sequoia > Sequoia sempervirens. The sequence goes on along the minus strand of VDFB02271358.1, from coordinate 873,156,251 downwards.
ATCCTCTTAGTGTTCAGATTGGCAAGGCCATAAAAAGCAGTCACCCTTTTCTTGTTATTCTTCTTTTCTCCTTCATGAATATATGCCACAATCGAGTTTTTTGGTGGAGACAAGGATTAGTAGCGATTCCCAAAAGAGAGAATCTCTCACAATGACATTCCTTGATGATGGCTACAGATTAGGAAAACCAGCAGGAAGTCATGCAGAGGTGCGGGTCAGGCATAAGTAACCATGGAAAGGTTATTTGGTTTGTGAATACTTAATCCATTGTTTCTAGTTAGTTGTACTCTGCTTGCATGGCTTCTGATATGACTATTGTTCGTTTGATGGGTTGGTGCTTAAATCTTATAACCATGTCCTATTGTCTGGGTGGCTGCATAGCATAAGGAATTGCATTCTGATAACAATGCTATAAATGCTTTTGCCAAGATGTTTATGTCTCTAAATGTTCTGACTTCTATGTGCCAATGTGATTAATGTCTAACAGACTAATACTACAGATTCACAGAACTTCATTCAATGTCATCAAAGAAGACAATTGAAAACATGGTATTTATCAGCTAAGATTTTTTGTAATTATAGATGAAGACCATAATATTGCATTGAATTTATGAGCTATTTGCATCAACATAATCTCTTACATTTGGATTTGATTGCTTTTGGACACAACTCTTTTGATATTTTCAAGTTGCTGATTTTTTCACATTGCTTTTCAGGATGGCAGTATCAGATAAAACCAGCAACAGTACAATGCGTTGTTGGGGATGCCTTAACAAAGATTACAAAGTTGGGAAGAAAGGAGCTTTGCTTGGTTGGTGCAAGCCGAACTGACGCAGGTGTTCATGCATGGGGTCAGGTATGTTATCATGTGCCTTGGCTTTTATTTAGATTTAATATTAAAGCATGCTTCACTTATCTCCTTTTTCTTTGTTCAAATTTATTACTCTCCACCAATAAGTTTGTATTTGCTTCTATCAAAAATGTTTGTTATTTTGCATTCTATATTCTTGAGGCAAATTGGAGTGGTTCTTGGCTTGCATGTAACACCAGCTTATCTACTTCTCATACTAACAATCTTGGTGGGAATTACTGTTAGCTGTCTGAAAATATGTGTCTAGAGATTGCTGGGACCCTAAAACAATTTCAATGATAGCAAATCTGAACTTACTAAAACAAGAAAATGTTTAAATGCAAATGACTGTATATCCTTAAAGCAGAGTGCATACATATACTGAGTCATAGGTCCAAATTTCAGTTTGATACTAAACCCAAAAAAGCAGGAAAGAAGTTTGCCATTGTTAAAATTTTGAAAATGTTTGGAACCATTTTTAGCAAATGCACAAGTAAAATTTCAGATACAAATGGCCTGAACTGAAAAAATACAGTTTAAAACATCAACTCAACATCAAAATAAGCAATAGTAATATTCCTCTGCACACTTCCACATCTATAATATTGTATTCCAGGAGCATCCAGGTCACAACACACCGAATTGTAGGGATTCCAATTTGTTTATGGGAGGAAATGGTTTGAACAGTCACCCATGAATTGCTATTAGAGTGCATTGATAATGAGAAAGACAACAAACTTCTAATTTGAGCATAGCAACAACAGCATTTATCCACAAAAATATAAATATTATAATTATTGCTACACAATTATATTGTTTGCTTAGTCAATTTAAGTCTTATGGGAACAGGTGTAAAATGACATGATATAACTTGTAGATTTGTTGGTTGGATTCCCTTGGGCCACTATACACATATTTATACAGATTCCATTGAGAAAGATGAAGTTGGTCTGTTATATAAGCTAGAAGAATTGTGTTCTATCCTTTGGTCTTTTAGTCGATATCCTGAGGCATGGATGCCAACTATAGAGTTAATGTTCCAATATGTGAAAGAAAAAACTACACAACCTTTTACATGATACTTGAGTTGTAAAACTTTTGCCTTTATTGATATCAAAAATCATGAACGTGCAATACATTCTCCATGTAATAGCAAATTGACTCAACTCACATGACAAGTACCTCATGGTTTCTGTAGGACAGAACTTCCTTATCCCCCCTATTCATTTTCAGTTAAGTGGATTCTTACTTCTATGACTCCAAATGAGGAGCTTCATTAGGAACTAGTACCCAATTAGATTCGAAGACAACGACCGGTATAATGTTTTATAATATATTCCAATTTCCTATATTACATGCATGAGCAATTATAGTAATCATCTTATAAATAAATCCCTGAGATCAGAAATATTATCACATCATTTAGTTGTTGCTTCAAATACCAAAGACTTGGGAGATTTTTCTTCAAGTTCATAGCTTGCATCGTTGATACCCCATTATCTACAGCTAGAGCATCACAAAAAGGGTTTCTCAAAAGGGTTTTGGAAACATTCAAGTAAATGCAATTGACATGCGTGAATCCAACTCGATGTCCTTTGATAGAGTCCTCCATGCCTGTGCTAAAATGGGAGCTTTGAAACACAATATGGACATCTATAGAAGCATAAAATAAATAAGATTTTCATCTAATTTTATAATTGTAGGTGCCCTGGTAGACATGTACGCATAATACGAAAGTATAGACAAGGTACGTTAACTGTTTGATAGAATACCTTAAAGAAAAGTCATCTCGTGCATAGGTTTCAGCAATATTTATCGTGAATGAAACAACCTTCAATTCTGGGATGATATGAAGAACAAATTTCATGTTTGAATTAGGTTTCAGAGGATCAGGTTTGCTTGAGAATTAGACCGGTGATAACTGTGAAGTATGTCCTGTTCAAAGAGATGCTGAACCAAAATAATGTCCTAACTTGAATCACCACATATGAATGCAAGAGTGGGAATAGTTTTGGTTACCTGGAAAATGTATCTCGTGAATGTATGAAATATTTAAATTCTCTGGTATATCATCCATCCATCCATCCATCCATAGATAGACAAAGAGATTGATAGACCAATCAATAGATAGATTGACTGAGATTGATCAATAGATATATATACATTGAAAGATTGATTGATATAGGTAGATCGATTAATTAGTAATAATTTCATTTGAAATTTTAATCGGGTTACAATGGAGGTGAGGGAAACCCATATGTAAACGGTAAACCTATCAATTATTTTAACAATTGTATGCCCCCCTTTTTTTAATCTTGCAAGAATGAGGCTGGAATAACCTTTGAATAAACCTATTCTGCTTAAGATAATGACCATCAAAATTAGAAGACCTAGTAACAGATCATTATGAAGCACCCTAATTTTTAGTGAAGAAGTGCATAATTCATCATTAATTAACAATGACAATAGTCTCTTTACAACTATAATGTTAAGCGTTCCGGTTCTGTATGGGTTGATGGCATGCAGGCACTAAGATTGGGAAAGATATGTGATTAAAATGCACTAGTAGAGTGCAAGACTGGGTAGGAAAATCGAATGATGTATGTTGAAACTTGACAGAGAAGATTTCTTCATGATTTTAAAGGAAGATTCTACATTCAAATCAATATTTTCCAAATAGATTAATCAGAAAGAGAATATCATATATTTTTAATATGATACCAAATGTAACTGATCTGATTCCCAATGATTTTTTATGCAAGGAATTTAATATAATATTTAATCAATAGTTTTGAAATTAAATTGAATATAATGAATTAATCAATAATAGCATTCAATTACACTAGATTAGGCAGACAATAGATCATTGATTGCACTTTATTATAGTAATTATAAAAGGATTTAACACAAATTTATTTCTCAGATAATGAATCATGCATCAATAAATACTTATCTTTTTTGAAATGTGCAGATAGTCCGAACCATCATTGGAGTGGATTTTGGATTCAGTATCTTCCGTTTGTGAGCAATCTAGGAGGAACAGATTCTTATCCAGAACCAAACCATATGCTTCTCAAGCATCTACACAGCATGCTCTAGAACTAGTACTCAACATGCATTACAGCCCTGGCCAGGACAATCCCGGGTGCACTCTGTACCCCGAGTTGGACACACTCTGTGTGCCCCCTTCTCCAATGCCCACAACCTACTAACCCAAAATCTCACTCAACAATCTTTCCAGCAATTTCTTCTTTGTTCTCCCACTTTAATGTTTTTTCCATCTCTTACATGGATGATTTATATATCCTTTTAAGGGGTGGTTTCCAAACCATCACTCCCTTTCACAAAAGGTTGCCTTTTAATAATTATTTAAATAAATAATTATTCTTTTTTTTTTTAAAGAGTGTATACATATTCTTTATTAATCTCTCTTTTAACCAAAGGATCATAATATCCTTTATTTTCTATCTCCCTTTTAATTCCAAAGGGTTATTTATATATTTCTCTTTTCTTGGGGAAAAGTCACATAACACCTTTTGCCTTCCCTTCATTGATATTTTGTCACACATGCCATTGTTCGAAACCAATAATACATCTTCTCTTAAAAAGGAATCTTTATCTTCAACTTGCTTTTTAGGTTCCTCTTATTCTTGCTCCATGATGTCTTGTGGCTTTGAATTCAATTGTTCCTCTTGCTCCTTGATTACTTCCTTAGTGTCACCTTGTGATTTTGATTCTTTCTTCATCAATTCCTTCCTTCTTTCTCTTTTGAATATCTCCAAGTATTCCTCATAAGTAACATTGGATCATAGTTCCACGAAGTTTCCTGATGGGGGGACGCAGGGATGGGTTTCAGGGAAGGGGGACCAAGGGCCTAAATTTGGGGATGTCGCTGGAGCAATGGTGAGGGGGGGGGGGGTGTTGATGTTGTAGCTGTGGGCTACATACTTCCGCCATGTTGTGAACAATAAATTCATATAGCCTAACGACTATTCATTTATTGCATTAATCAAAGTGAAGAGGCGCTTCACTTGGCAACTATATTATTTTTTAATTGGGCCGACCCTTGTAATTCGCACCATTTATTTGTAATTATATTTTCCATATGTGGCCGACCTTGTTCATGAAGAGGTGCGACCTCTTGCTCACATTGTATATATACAAGTTCATTTCATTCATTCAAGGCATCAAGTCAAGTCCATCTATCATTCCATCTGCAAGTGCGAATCACTTCTACAGCAGTGTGAATTTATTCAAGGAGTGCGAATTATTCAGTTTGTGTGGTGCTGGATATTGGCCTTGTGATTGGCCTCATTGTAAAGAGAATTGTTGCCATTATTTATATATATAAAAGAGATCTTTGTTGCTGGGTTTTTCCCTCAAGTGGAGGTTTTTTCCAGGGTATATGCTGTGTCTATGTGTTTGAATTTGAATTAAAAATATGCTTATTCACATCTGATCATAAAACTAACATGGTATCAGAGCGGGTTTAAGAAGATTGTGATCAGATTTCTATAAGCAGTGCTTTCTCCATTCTTGTTCTCATCTTCTTGCATCTATCTTATCTTCAAAAATGGTGAACGAGCTCAAGATTGAAGATAGACTTGAAGGTGCTTCCAATTTCACATCTTGGAAGTTTAGAGTAATGCTTACATTGGAAGAAAATGAGATTGCTGAGTTCATGGAGAACGAAATTCCAGAACCTTCCGATGAGAATGAGAAGTCTCAATGGAAGAAGAATTGCACTAAGGTGAAGAAGATTTTGGTAGACTCTGTGAAGGATTACCTTGTGCCGGTCATCTCCAAGTTGAAGACAGCAAGGGAAATGTTCTAGACCTTGGAGGAAATGTATGTGATCAACAATACAAGCAAAGCTCTTGCATTGAGGCAACAACTTCATCATGTCAAGATGGCAAAAGGAGATTCTGTCATCTCCTTCTTCATGAAGATCACCGAATTGAGAGATCAACTCTCTACCATTGGGCATATGGTTGATGATAAGGATTTGGCTATGTTGGCGCTTAATAGTCTTCCTCAATCTTGGGAGCCATTTATCCAAGGTATTAGTGGAAGATCAAAACTACCTAAGTTTGATCCCTTGAGGGTAGATTGCATTCAAGAAGAATCAAGATTGGCTGCAAGAGGCAATGGGCAAAGTTCTACAAATGAAGACGTTCATGTACTTGCTGCTCAATCTTCAAAGAAGAAAGGAAGAGAAGGGAAGAAAGGCAACTTCAAGAGGAATAGAGATAAAGGATCAGACGGTGCCCCTGCATCTAAGAAGAAGAAGGACCTCTCCCGCATACAATGCTTCAGATGTGACAAGTTTGGTCACTATGCAAAAGATTGTCAAACCGGACCTAAGCAACAGGCTTCAATTGCAGATGTGGGTGAGATCTCTCCTCAAAAGGATTCAAGTGGTTTTCTATTCTATTCTGTCTTATCAAGCAATGTTCCAACGGATAACAACACTTGGTTAATTGATAGTGGTGCTTCACGCCACATCACGGGTTTTAGAGAACATCTATCTGATTTGGTGGAAAGAGATTCAAGTGTTCAAGTCATAATTGGAAATGATGCATGTTATTCTGTGAAAGGTGTTGGGACCTCCTCTCTTCACTTAGATTCCGACATCTCCTTGCAATTGAGTGATGTACTATTTGTACCAGGCATCAAGCGGAACCTTGTCTCTATTTCAGCCTTGGAGGACAAGGGATATCAAGTTGCATTCTTTGAAGGTAATGTTCTTGCATGGCCGAAGAACTCAAGTACCAAGATTTCCCGTGTGATTGGAGTTCATCATGAGAGTCTCTACAGAATTTCCACTTGTCCATTTCAGACTTTGTTGCATGATTCATCAAGTTCGTGTGAGCTTTGGCATAGAAGACTTGCTCACCTTCACTTTAGAGCACTTCCATCCATGGAGAAGATGGTCACGGGCCTTCGTAAACTCAGCCAGGAGCATGAAGGCACTTGTCGAGGATGCGCTTTGGGTAAGAATACTAAAGGTCCATTTCATAGTAGTGAGAGTAGATCTAAATGTATTCTAGACCTTGTTCATTCTGATTTGTGTGGTCCAATGTCTGTTGCTTCTTTGAGTGGTTTCTTGTATTATGTAATTTTCATTGATGACTACTCTAGAAAGACTTGGATTTATTTCTTAAAGACTAAAGAATTTGAAGAAGTCCTTGAGAAATTCAAGGAATTTAAAACTCAAGTAGAGAACTTGTCTAAGAAGAGGATCAAAGTTCTGAGATCTAACAACGGTGGAGAATACATCTCTGGAAGTTTTCGTAACTTTTGTGTTGAGGCTGGGATTAAGAGGGAGTTTTGTGTCCCTTACAATCCACAACAGAACGGTATTGCAGAAGGGAAGAACAGATCTATTGTAGAAGTAGCTAAAGCCATGATTCATGATCAAGATCTGCAAACCTTCCTTTGGGCCGAGGCATCTAGGACAACTGTGTATGTTCAGAATCGGAGCCCTCATCGTATCTTGGAGAACATGACTCCTGAAGAAGCTTTCACGGGTATGAAACCTGAAGTAAGTCATTTGAGAATCTTTAGTTGTCCTGTGTATGTTCATGTGCCTAAAGATAAAAGGACAAAATTGGAACCATCTGGCAAGAAGGGAATATTTGTAGGCTACAACGAGTCTTCAAAAGCCTACAAAGTTTACATTCCAGGTCAGAAACTGATAGAGATCAGTAGGGATGTTACATTTGAAGAGGATGTTGCATTTAAGAGATCTAAGGGCATTCACATCGAGATAGACAATGAAGACCAAGAGTCTCCTCAGGACATGGAAGTTGACCATACTCCTGAGATTCAGAGGGAGGCTACTGATCCTAAAGAAGATGATGATCTAGTTGATCCTTTGGAACCTACTGATGGGCCCACATACATCGTTATTGGTCGAAAGAGACCTCTTTGGGCTAGGCAAACAATGTAGGAGGCAGAAAAGTTTGCATCCCCGAGAGGAACATTCAGAGAGAGCAAAAGACCTCACAAGTTTTCGAGCTATGTTACATTGATGAGCCAAATGATTGAATCTGAGCCTTCCAATGTTGAGGAAGCTTCAAGTCAGCAAGTATGGAGAGATGCTATGGCTGAACAGTATCAATCTATTCTCAAGAACGATGTTTGGGATATAGTACCTAGACCAGAAGGAAAATCTGTTGTATCCTCTAAGTGGCTCTTCAAGATCAAGCATGCGGTTGATGGGAGCATCGAGAAGTACAAGGCTAGGTTTGTGGCTAGAGAATTCTCTCAGAAAAAGGGAATAGACTATGAGAAAACATTTGCTCCAGTTGCTTGTTATACCTCCATCAGGACTATCATTGCTATTGCAGCAGCTAAAGGATGGAAGTTATACCAGATGGACATGAAGACAACATTTCTAAATGGTGTAATTGAAGAAGAGGTATACATTGAGCAACCTGATGGATTTGAGGTTCATGGGAAGGAGTCTCATGTTTGTAGATTGAAGAAGGCTTTGTATGGCCTTAAGCAGGCTCCTCGCGCTTGGTATGAGAGAATTGATAGATACCTGCTGAGCTTGGGCTTCTCCAAGAATGATGCTGATTCAAACCTATATTTCAAGGTAATTAATGGTGAGGCATTGATCTTGGTTCTCTATGTTGATGATCTATTTCTTATTGGAGAAGAACACCTCATTATCAAATGCAAGGAGTTGGCTTTTGAATTTGAAATGAAGGATCTTAAGTACATGCATTACTTCCTTGGTTTAGAAGTATGGCAGAGGCCTAATGAGATCATTTTGAGTCAAGGGAAGTATACAATAGACATCTTGAAGAGATTTGGTATGATGGATTGCAAATCCATGTCTACACCTATGGAAACCAATTTTCAGAAGCTTAAGGAGGCTACAGCTAGTTCAGATCTGGTGTATCCTACTATGTACAGGCAGTTGATTGGATCGTTGATGTATCTAGTCAATACTAGACTAGATATTTGCTATGCAGTGAGTGCGCTTAGTTAGTTCATGTGTGAACCAAGGCAAATACATCTAGTTGCAGCGAAGCATATCTTGAGATACTTGCGTGACACAGTTGGGTATGGATTGAGATACTCTTCTGGTGTGGACTTGGAGCTGCATGGATATTCTGATTCTGATTGGGTAGGACGTGTTGCTGATCGAAAGAGCACCTCTGGATGTTGTTTTAGTTTAGGGTCTGCAATGATCTCCTGGTGCAGCAGGAAGTGGTCTTTAGTGGCACTGAGCACCGTAGAGGCCGAGTACATTGTAGCTTGTGTTGCAGCTCGAGAAATAGTGTGGCTTCGGAAGCTCCTTGTAGGATTGTTTGGACAATCATTGGAGTCGACTGTCATTCATTGTGATAATCAAAGCTGGGTGAAGCTTTCTGTCAATCTTGTGTTTCATGACAAAACAAAACATGTTGAGATCAAATATCACTACATCCGAGATATGGTATTGAGGAGAGCAATCTAGTTGAGATACATTAGCACTAATGAGCAGACGGCCGATATTCTCACCACACCTCTCTCTAGAATAAAGTTTGTGTACTTTCGAGACAAGCTTGGAGTTGTAGAGAATGAAGCCCTAACTGAGAGGGAGACTCAGCTTTAGTGATCTTCTGTGATTTGCTTTAATGCATTTCTCTCTGTGAGAGAGATTTGAGATGCAAGCCCTTGTTAATGCATCTTTCTCTGTGAGAGAAATTTGAGGTGAAAGCCCTTGTTCCACCCTCTGGGAGTAGCCATGGTGGATGTCATGTTGAGTGAATCCATGACAACATCACTTGTGTTTATCCACCCTTTGGGAGTAGCCATGGTGGACATCATGATGAGGTGACGACATCACGTTGAGTGATTCCATGATGAGCACTTGTGCACATATGCCATACATGGGAGTAGTCATGATGGTTGATATCACGTTGAGGTGATATGTTCCTCTCCACATATGGGTGTAGCCATTGTGGGTGTCATGTTGAGAGAGTCCATGACATTGTGTATTGGAAGTATTCCTCCCTAGCTAAGAGGGAGTGTTGATGTTGTAGCTGCGGGCTACATACTTTTGCCATGTTGTGAACAATAAATTCATATAGCCTAATGGCTATTCATTTATTGCATTAATCAAAGTGAAGAGGCGCTTCACTTTAACTCTATTATCTTTTAATTGGGCCAACCCTCCTTGTAATTCGCACCATTTATTTGTAATTATATTTTCCATATGTGGCCGACCTTGTTCATGAAGAGGTGTGACCTTTTGCTCACATTGTATATATACAAGTTCATTTGATTCATTCAAGGCATCAAGTCAAGTCCGTCTATCATTCCATCTGCAAGTGCAAATCACTTCTACAACAGTGCAAATTTATTCAAGGAGTGCGAATTATTCAGTTTGTGTGGTGCTGGATATTGGCCTTGTGATTGGCCTCATTGTTAAGAGAATTGTTGCCATTATTTATATATATAAGAGAGATCTTTGTTGCTGGGTTTTTCCCTCAAGTGGAGGGTTTTCCCAGGGTATATGTTGTTTCTATGTGTTTGAATTTGAATTAAAAATCTGCTTATTCACATCTGATCATAAAACTAACAGGGGGGTGGCGCTGATATACATATAGTACTTGAAAAAATAGTTATATAAAGATGTATAAGAATTACACATGAAACTTTGGAAAATTAGTAAAACTAAAAAACTACTAAACTTTGAAGTGAACATTAACAATTTAACATTGAACAATGAAAATGTCGAATTCAAAATTTATATAATATTCAAGATTTTATAATGATGATTACAATGAGTACAATGATGATTGCAAATGTTCAAAATAACAAAATGGAGTGAAGTGAGGCCTCTGATTATCACCAAACTCCTCATCACTAGAACTGTTGGACTCTACATGGTCAAACTCCTCCAAACTAATACCAACCAGCTCTGCTTGCATAATTGTAGCATCTTCATCAATATGTGCTAGCTCCTCCGCAACCCTCTTGCACTTGCAACACTTCACTCTTTCACTTCCACTCTTTTGCACCTCCTTAACCCTGCAGTCAATTTGAGTTTGCAAGTAAAAATGAGGATTTAAAGGTGTTTTATAGGGTTTGAGGGGCTTAGCTGGGGCCCATTGGCCATTAGGGTTCAGCCTTGGGTGCAAGTTTCAAGGAAAAATTTAAGTTTTTTTAATATTTTAAATGACTTTTTGGCTTGTCGGTCGTGGGAGATGCCTGGGCATCCTCGAGACAATTGAGAGACTCTTGGGAGTCCCTCGAGCGTCTCGGGATGTCTCAACATCCTTGATATCCTGATGATGTCCCCAAAGTCTCAATGGAGGTGGCGGTGCAGCGGGGGGACGTTTCCCCCAAGTCCCCGCATCTTGGAAGGGTCCCTATCTTGGAAATGCGGGGTTTTTTTGGGGGGGACGCATCCCTGTAGAACACTGCATAGGATTTATAAATAGTAGACTTTTGATCATATTTACAAAGGCAATAAGTTTGCACTCATCCCTTTCCAACTGATCCTCTATCGCCCTTCGAACAGGATCATCTTGTCTTGTTCTGCTAAGTGAATTTAGAGTTCTTTGGCTGCTACAAAATTGCTCCAAAAGCTGGTTTTTAAAATCTTGACTCTTTGTCTACTCTTCTTGAATAGGATCTGCATCTTTTTCTTTTGGTAAGAACTTAGGTTGCCAATCCATGTTCTTTCTCTTAAGTCCCCTTACTCGTGTTTATTGTAGATCTGTACTTAGGTGTTAGTTTCCTACCCTGCAGGATAGCAAGATCAACGGCTTTGATAACAATTGTAATGTCCTCTTTTTAATTCCTTTAGTTTCAAGCCCTAGCACACAAAATATAAACTTGCACAATTTATTGCTAATAAGATTTCTTGATTTAATAATCACTGTCAAAATTAAATTTATTAAATTGCTTTGGATACTCAGAAATCTGCCCAAATTTATATCAGGTATTATTTTCTATAGTATTTTCAATTTTCTTCAAGTCTGTACTAGTTTAATGCCTTTGGTAAATAATTTCTTAATTTGCCCAAGTTAGGGGTTTTCGTCTACAAACTTAGAAAGGAAAATAAAAGTGTTTTCGCCCTTTAATTTCTGCCATGAGGGTTTTCATCCTTAGGCTAAATGAACCGCAACTCCATGCTCCAAAGGAGTAATAATCAGATAATAAAAAATGTATTCTTCATATGGTTCCCCCTTCTCCTTGTTTGGTGTCTCATATATCTTTTTTCTTCAATAATCATGATACTTTACACGCCCCTTGACCTTTGATAAAATTAAACTTTAATTTTATATTTTATAATTTTACTATATTTTTTATATATATATATATTTATATTTTAATTAATTTATATTATTATTTATTATTATTACAATCCCATTTCAAAAAAGGGGACATTACACCAAGGAATACTTGAGCCCATCATAGCAAAGGAAATAACACTATTTGAGGGACTAGGTTGTGGAAGAATGGATATTGCAGAAAGCTCAAAGGGATCTTCACTATGCACAAATTGAGGACAGCTCATGGGAGGTAAAAGGTATCTAATATTGTGTTTATTAAGCCTCAAAATGATTCTAGGATTCTCCAAAGAAAGAGCAGCAAGCTAAGGAAAAAAAGGAAGCAAAACTCCACTTCAAGAAGTGTAATAACCACCCTTGATTTTTTTTTGTTTGTTTACTGAGTATGGTGTAGATTGCAAATTCATTTGGTTTCAAGGTTCCATTCAACATGTGTGTCATTTATAGAAACAACATTGCATTGAAAGGAAATGACATGGTCTTGCAACATATCATATTGTACCATTACAAATCATCTTAGCATATAATAATAATTGAAATCAGACTTAAAGAAATACATATCAGACCTGATTACAGTCATATATGGTCCCTTCCATTGTCATACATTGAGCAGAAAATGCATACAGCTCCTCATGGAAGACACCAAATGTATAAACTATCAAACCCCAAAACTCTCCTTCACATTGGCCAACATTCAACTGAGAAAAGACTCCATTAGCACGCTGTTGCAGACCTCTGTAAGTTGCTGTGCTGAGAGGGAAGTCTGAAAATGCAAACCCCCAAAATGGTATGGCTCCCTAGGAGGGGCAATCAGCTCTATTAAATTAATCCTTAACCAAACAATACAAATGAGGTCTTAAAATGAGGTGCCCAGCTGCAAGGAATCCATAGAAACAACACCCAAAATGATGCACTTCCCACATACGGAGTTACAAGTAGATTTATGTTTCCAGCCACTCCGAAAATGTTCTTTTCCAGAACTCAAAAAAAGTGTATCAGACCTCTGAAAATGTAATCAAACAGCTCCAAACACACTCCCAAAAGATGCAAACCATTTATCAAACCAAAATCTTCGATCCCAACTCAAAATATGGAAAATATCTTCATTCAAACACACCAAAATGATGAATATCATTAAATCTATGAATGCAGGGGTGACCCCTTGAAATATCCCCCTTAGTTTTTTTTTTTTGAATTTATCAGCACATAAATTTCACCATTAGTGTTAGCCCAACAAATATAACCAATTGAAAGGTAACCCGTCACTTTTTAATCACGAAGATCCTAGTGTGGGAAAGGTGAGAGCATACGGTGCGAGGGGATCGCTAGATGAAATCTGGAATTGAATGTACAATGCAGTAGGCAGCTAGCCGACCATGAAGGAAAAGTAAATGTTGGAAGAGTAAAGCACAAGTGGTGAACCGACCATAAGAGCTCAACCACTTATTCAACGGGAGGGTAATTACAAAGTAAACAATTAGACGGAAAGCCGACCATGAAAACAACTCAACCACTTATTCAGTAGGAATGAATGAAATAGAAAATAAGTGCAAAAATATTAATTGGTTGATTAGTACTACTAATTTGGCGTTTACAATTTTAGCTTCAGCTGCACAACAATCAGCATAGTGTCACCAAGAAAATCAGAATGTTAGAGAATAATTCTCTATTACAAGCTGTTATAGAATAGTGAATTTAGCCAAAATCAGAAAAATAATAGATCTGATCAGAAACAATAAGTACAAAAAAATCAGATCAACAAGCTAGAAATTCACCAAAATGATCAAACTTTGTCAATCCAACTCCGATTGACGCGAATTGAATGCAAATGGAAGATATCAGCTGGGTGTCCAAAAATCAGCGTACGAACACCCTCAAATTTGTACCAATGAACTGGCACGAATCCCAATGCAGCCAATAAATGGTATGGCCTCCCAAAATGAGGTCAATCTCTTCTTAAAAATCTGAAACTTGATAATAAAATCTGGAAATTGGAGTGATGAGGTGCCTTCCACAGTAGAACAGTTAGCACCAATACCCAGAACCAAAATAAAACCTTGGCGGAGCTACGAACAGAAACGTGCTTCAGCCAAGCACTTCCAGCAGCAGCATAAACAGATTTTACAACAGCAATCTGCTTATATAAATCAGAAATTAACACCAATCTGCACTTCTGAGTGAAGTACAGTCTTCAGTATGTCTAGCTAGGTACTATCTCTCAAGCACGAAGACTGGAAGAAGAAGCTAGGAGGTATGCGTTCCTCGAAACGAGCTCTGAAAATATTTCAGCAACAATTCAACATAATAATTTCCAAAAGATATCAAATGAAGGAGCACGGCTTGAATAAATAAGACTCTTCTTGGAAAACGAAACACTTCAGCTTCTTGGAATTTGAAACACTTCATCTTCCTCGAGAGGGACACCCAAACCTTTTTGAATAATATGAAATATGAAATATTAATAAATGCTCTTTATCATCATCTTAGGCATCCATAGGAAACTTAGCAAATATTTCAATTTTAAAATATGCTTTACTCTCCAACTTGGATGACCACATAAAGTACATCTTTTAAAAACAACTTAAAAGTCATACGTCTAGGCATGGGGTCCAAAAGTTATAATAAAACATAATATGACTTAAGTTAAAACTTTTCTTTTTTGAGTCCCAAGAAGACTGGAGATGCTTTTTGTTGAACTGCCTTATTGCCAAAAATAGAATGATGAATTGAATAGTTGAACTGTTGCTAAAAATAGCACTGCCATACATAGCACTTACTAAAATAGCATATTGCTAAAAATAGCAAGTGTTTCCAAACTCATTTTGAGCACAATTTGGGCAGCTGTCGTGACTTACTAAAAATAGTAAGTCGGGAAAAGGTTAGATGCAAATGCATGTTATACCATTCTGAAGCTCTATGAAAACCCATAAAAACCCAAAAACCTTTATTGCATGCAAACTCTTGATTGAAATGCACTTCACTTTTATGAAATGCATGTCACATCTCTCTGAAGCTTTTTGAAAACCCAGAAAGATCCAAAAAACATACTGCCAAACTCCTGCATGCAAACCTTCAAAAGCCCAACCAAAACCTCCTACAAATAGGAAACGCTAATTTCCACTTCTGACTAGCCTATGGGTCTGCAGAAATAGGCTAATAGTCACTAGCCTATGGGGACATTATAGTCCACCGTTCCCAAAATTGCTTGTCCTCAAGCAATTGCCACCACACTCCAAAAAATAGATTGATCCACTTCCAAACAAGTAGGATCCCAGGGTCCCATGTCCACCTTCGAAAGGACCCACCATGTCAATGTTGCACCATTTTGATCACATAAGTGAAACCATTGTTTCAAATCTGCACTAACCTCCCCTGTAACCCCAAAAGGTTAACATCCATAGAATTCAAGCTGAAAAGCTTGGGAGGACTGAAATGAATTTTTTGCAGCATCTCTTGCCCAAATATCTCTAAGAAGTCAATATCTGCAATGCCAATGACTATCACAATCTTGAGCAATAGGAAAGAAAATCTACGCAACTCAAAATCATACTCCTCAACATAACTTCTCAAAGCATCAAGTAGAGTCACGACTGCATATGTGACTCCTCCAAAATTTCTTGCAAAGAGGAAAGCAACTCTTTGCAAGAGCTCAAGAAACTCATCCTCATAAGACCTCATGAATCTACTATGCCTCCTCTGAATTATCTTGAAAAAATTATGAAGACTTCCGAAAACTCTTATAGAACCCACTCCAAGAGTCTTAGAATGATGAACCAAAGCAAGCAAAGGTTCGCTGCCCCAAACATAAGTACAAGAAAATGCATAGGAATAGCCATTGGTAACAATTTGAATGCCTCTTGAAGACGGATTTTGATTGCTTTGAATCATCACTTATCTCATTTGAGGCCAAAAATTAGTCCTGATAGGAGACTGTGAAGTCTGAAAATGAGTATACCAACTGCCCACCATGACTGAAATGATTGACTTAAGATCTGATTTAAGGATAATCAACATCCAAAAAGATAAACAGCTGCTGCAACATTGAAAATCATCATCCAAATTAATGCATTTGCTCATGCCCAAGGCTGGAAACATCCTCTCAAGAGACTCCAACCCCACATAAAACCACCCTTGCTCGAAATATCTCTCCAATCCACTAGTTGATGAGCAAAAGGAACCATCGAATTGCTGGTAAGGACGGGGACAACACCAAAGAATCTAAAAATTAGATCCTTATCTCTCAAAAGATCCTTCTTTCTACTTGTAATAATCTCCATCAAATCATGTTGAGAATTCCAAACATGAATTCCCAACCGAGAATAAACTCCAACACATTGGAAATAATACCCAACATGTCCCTGAGTACCAATCATAACCAAGTGCATACTTGAGAAATTGGTGTCTTCTCTAGTGAGCCCTTGAAGCCTATCCATGGGAGCTTCAACAATAAGGGAACATGGAACAATCATTGTCTTCAAACCCAATCCCAAGAGAAGATTAGTGTGAACTAAAACATCACTCAATCCAAAGGATGGATTATTAAACATGTAGACACTTTGTTTTGGTCCTTCTTTCTCCCATGTTTCGTGCATAACAAATCTGAAATCTCCTCTCCTTGCTGCTGTAATAAGTTTTTCAGCATCTACCAAAACTTGTTTGAACAACACGTCAGTGTCAAAGATGTGGAAGTCACTATGAATCAATACTTCCAACCTTCAATGATACAAATCTGCACTTGCAACCTTTGATTTCTTAGGGAAATCCTCCAAATCAAACTCCTCTTGAAGACAATCAAGGTCTTCAATTACTTGCTTGATTCCTTCAGTTCTTAGTTCATTCTCTTGCTTTCTGAGACATTTGAAATCAGCTAGCTAATTTTCTATTTCAGTTAGAGCCAACTGAGCATTCCCTAGCATGTCCTTTGTTGATTCAAGCTCAAGATTAGCCTTATCAACCTTTCCCTCTTTTCCTTGGAATGCACTAATGGCCTTCTTTGTGAATTCATAGGCATAATCCTGATCTTTAATCTAGCATAGGTACTCTGATTTCATAATCTCCAAGGAGTCCTTGATGAATTGCAAATTAAGGAGAGTGACTCCATCCCTAACTCTTTCCTGTCTCTCTTCAACTTGAGCCTTCCAATAGAGTTCTTCAATCAGACTGTGTGTGCGGTCAAGTCTGGGAAGAGCTTGCACTTCATTTTCAGTGGACACTATGAATTGACATTCCTGCTCATAAGTGTGCAAGGATGGTGAACTGCTGATAGGCTGTGTTTTAAAATCAGGACTTTGTTTCTTGACTTCGCTGCTGTCATAGCTGCACCAAAACTTGTTTTTCACCACCCACCAGCTGAAAATGCTCAAGATCATGAAGAGGATCAGACTCTACAAATTCTTTGGGCCTTTGTTTACAATCAGCTTCATGAAGAGGTGAATCAAATTTGTGTTTGAGAACCTCTTTAAACTTTTCATCATCGAGAGCTCTATGGTCTTCTAAATCTGCTTCCAACTCACTGTCACTTTGATCAAATGTGAAGGCAGCCCCAAACTCAAGCATCAAATCACCACGGATTGCTGATATAGAATCCTCATCAAGATCCATTTCATCATGCCCCTCTACTGGATTCATTGAGAAATTGGGCTGATATCTTTTGTGCGTATGAGTTTCCCACTCAACATTCAGATTACTATTACTTGAATGAAGAAGTTGCTCATGAATAGATTCTGTTCTGAAAGTTTCAATAGCAACAAACTCTTCTTTAAGGGCTGCAACCATCTCAAAGGAGTCATTATGGAGCTTTGCCAAGCAAGCTTCTTCTTCAGAGACGTCTTCTCCTCCAAGGGCCATCTCATAGCTTGCATTGAAATCTGAATTTTGATCATCATCAGGATCAAAGAGAAATTTATCCCACATAGGTTCCTTGTCATTCTTAAGTGCATTTTCACCCGGATCCCAAATGCTAAAGGGCTGATTGTTTTGATCAAAAGGAAAGTGCTCATTGTACTCCTCTTGGAGTGTTGACTCTTTGAATAAGTTACCTCCTAACTTACTAAAACTGATATCTTCATAAGTATCTCTCTCCAAGAACTTAGTTTGATAATCAAACCCAAAACCACTCATGTCACCAACTCCGTAATGAAGTAAGGAGTCATCAATGCTAGTTGTTTGGAAAACTCCATCTTTTTTACTTTCAATGGGCCCATCATGAGTAGGTATATTACTGATCTTATCATTAATAGTCACATGCATACCAATGAAGTCTTCTTGGTTACTTGTCATAAATTCTTCATGTGAATCCAAAACTGCAGTTGCCTCATTGTACTCATCCTTAGTATGCATAGACAAATGCATATCTAAAGGTACATCCTGAGAATCCGCCATAGAATCATTGAGAAACAAAATTTTATTCATGTCATCAGCATTAGAGTATACTATCTTTTTCAAGTGAAGCTTCAGCTTCCCCTCACATTGATTAAACAAATCTTCGATCAAATTACCAGTAGTAGAAGAATTCTTTCCTTGTTCATAAACATTTAGTAGGAAAGATAGGACAGGTTTAGGAATGTCGTCTGTTTCATTAACAGTTAAAACTAAAATGTTTCTCATGGCTGCAACTACATCCTCCTCTTGTTCACTCCAAGTTGAAATGAAGAGGTAATGGAACAAATAATATATTTGATCTTGCAAACCCAAATCTATCAGCAATATACATGTTTTGAGATTTGAAAATGTCTTCAATATAGCAATTCTTATGGAGTACTGACTGCTGTCAGTTTCATCAAGATCTTGAGAGCTTTCTACAATCATGTGTAGAACCTTCTTCATAGTATCATCATCATAGGGCTCCAGGAGTGCTAAGATTCTCATCACTTCATCGAGGCATGAAGTAACCAGCAAATTCATTTCTTCATCTGGATGCCTCAACCTATAGGGATGTTTCAAGGAGGACATTGCAGGTGATAATGCCATCTTCATCATTTCAAAGGGTGACTGATTCACTCGGCTCAAACATTGTTCCAACATATGAAGTATACACACTTGAAACTTCATCTTCCCTTGTCCGAAATTCTTCACTGAGCTTTTTCCCTACAAGGTAAAGTGACCTTGCCACACTTTTTTCTTCAACAAAAGCCATGATTCAATCTGAAAAAAAATCAGAAAGTTGTTTTCCAATAGGCATTTGTCAATTGTAATGCTTGATTTTCACAGGATGGTAGGAAAACAGGCTCGGATACCACTAAAATATCCCCCTTAGTTTTTTTTTTGAATTTATTTGCACATAAACTTCACCATTACCGTTAGCCCAACAAATATAACCAACTGAAAGGTAACCTTTCATTTTCTGATCACCAAGATCCCAGTGTGGGCAAGGTGAGAGCATACGGTGTGAGGGGATCGTTAGATGAAATCTGGAATTGAAAGCACAATGCAATAGGCTGCTAGCCAAGCATGAAGGAAAAATAAATGCTGAAAAGTAAAGCATAGGCAGTAAACCGGCCATAAGAGCTCAACCACTTATTTAACGGGAGCGGAATTACAAAGTAAATAACTAGGCGGCAAGCTGACCATGAAAGCAACTCAACTACTTATTTAGTGGGAGTGAATGAAATAGAAAATAAGTGCAAAAATATAAACTGGTTGATTAGTACTACTAATTCAACGTTTACAATTTTAGCTTCAGCTGCACAACAATCAGCATAGTGTCACCAAGGAAATCAAAATGTTAGAGAATAATTCTCTAACGGTCACAAGCTGTTATAGAATAGTGAATTTAGCCAAAATCAGAAAAATAACAGATCTGATCAGAAATAGCAAGTACAAAAAAATCAGATCAACAAGCTAGAAATTCACCAAAATGATCATAACTTTGTCAATCCAACTCCGATTGATGTGAAATCGAATGCAAATGGAAGATATCAGCTGGGCGTCCAAAAATCAGCATACGAACATCCTCAAATTTGTACCAATGAATTGGCACGAATCCCATTGCAACCAATAAATGGTATGGTCTCCCAGAATGAGGTTGATCAGTAATGTCCCCATTTTGGCCATACGCTCTTCTTTGACTGATAGCCTATTCCGAAATCCGTAGGTTGATCAAAAGTGAAATTAGGGTTTCCTTGCTTGGAGGTTTGTGGCATTTCTAGGTATTTACTATTTTTAGTAAATACTAATTTTGGCTGGTTCAGTTGTCAGCTTTCATTAAGTCTTGCTTCCACTGCTTTTTGTTGGTCTTGAGGTAAACTTACTATTTTTGGCAGTGGCTATTTTTAGTAAGTCTAATTTTGGCAATGGCATCATCAGCAGCTTCAACTCAAGTCATCTTGTTATCCATCAGCCTCGGTTTGGCTTTGGGTTTGGTTTTCTCCTTGGACTGAGTTTCAGACTTAGTCAATTTTCATGTCTTGAAGTTGTACCCCATGCCTAGGCTTGATGACTTCAAGTTGTTTTAAAGAAGGGGACATAAAGGGGTCAAGTGAGCATTTAATTATTTAATAAATGCTTTATTGTTGCAATATGAAATGGATGCCTAAAGGGGAAGTTGAATGATATTTTATTATTTCAAAGTAAAAGGCAAAAGGTGGCGTCCCTTTTGGAAGTTGAAGTGATTCAACTTCTTGGAATTTGAAGAGTTCTTGTTGCTTCATTTGCCAACAAAAGCTTATATATTGCTGCTGTTTGAAGAGCTGATTATCCAATGTTTATGCTAATGTTATGCTGTCAAAATGACAACTTGTTTAATACTTCGAGGGATGCTTACCTCCTAGTTCCAATCCAATTTCGTGTTTGAAAGACAACACCTAGTTGGTCTTATTGCTGCTTCTCAATCAGACTAGCAGATTGTGCTTCAAAGTTGGTGAATTTTGGTGAGAATTTCAGTTTTAATGTTGCTGATGTATATACAGCTGAAGGTGTTTTTCATTTACAGCTTTTGATGTGAATTTATTTTGGTTATGGGTATTTGATCCTTGCAATTCTATGCTAATGGCGATCATATTTGGAGAATTTCAGAATTTAATTCCAAGTATTTGATTTTTAGCAAGAGAAATCGCCCCTCTTGAGGGCCGTACCATCTTGAGAGTGCTTTGGGATTCGTGCAAAATAATATCATGAGTTTTGATGCAGTTTTGTGGTTTGAGTTTGGGCGCCTATCCTCCAAAGAGACTTTGCATTTCGTTTCATTCAATTCAGAGGTATATTGAAGGAGTTGTGATCATTTTTATGAGTTTGCTGTTTGCTGATAGACATTTCCAGATTGCAGATTTTTATATCAGACTTGTTAGTTTTTGATATAATGCTGGTTTGAGCTTCAATTCTTCATCTTATATCATTGTAAATGTTAGAGGAAGTGATACTCTAACTGTTTAATGTTCTTGGAAGATTATCTATTCTATTTGCAGCTGTTCTTATTCTTTGTAAAGCTAGTTAGTAGTACTAACAGCTCTTCCTTTACTTGCTGCAATTTTATATCTGTTTTACACTCCCACAATTGAGTGGTTGAGTTTTAGAATAAACTTATATCTTGTTTGTAATTTCCCCCCACGTTATAAGTGGTTGTGTGGACAGTATTCCCCCCACGTTAATAAGTGGAAGAGTGGATTTAAAGGCTGGCTTGCTGCCTAATAATTGTTGTAAACTCACCCACTGAATAAGTGGAGTATTCCCACCACTCTGTGGATGCCCGCCGCAGCGGATGAATTGTTTTAATTGTAATCTTTTCCCCCCACTGTTTGGTGGTAGTGAGGAAATGCTTTTCATGGCTGGTTATCCGCCTATCAGTTTCTAGTTTTCAAATTCAACACTCCGTCATATGTTAGCACCTCGCCCTCAGTGGGATCTTGAGTGCACATTCTTGACGTTGAGTAGTTTTCATTTCAAGTTCAGATTTCTGTTTGGAGCTAACGCTAACCGAGTTGATTAAGTGCTGGTTATGTGTGTTAATTCATCGAAAAAAAAATTGGTTAGCATATTTCATTGACCTCTTCTTAAAAATCTGAAACTTGATAATAAAATCTGGAAACTAGAGTGATGAGGCGCCTTCCACTGTAGAACAGTTGGCACTAATACCCAAAACCAAAATAAAATCCTTGGCGGAGCTACGAACATAAATGTGCTTCAACCAAGCACTTTCAGCAGCAACATAAACAAATGTTACAACAACAATCTGCTTATATAAATAAAAAATTAACACCAATCTGCACTCCTGAGTGAAGCATAGTCTTCAGTATGTCTAGCTAGGTACTATCTCTCAAGCATGGAGACTGGAAGAAGCTAGGAGGTATGCGTTCCTCGAAACGAGCTCTGAAAATATTTCAGCAACAATTCGACATAGTAATTTCCAAAAGATATCAAATGAAGGAGCAAGGCCTGAATAAATAAGACTCTTCTTGGAAAACGAAACACTTCAACTTCTTGGAATTTGAAACACTTCATCTTCCTCAAGAGGGACGCCCAAACCTTTTTGAATAATATGAAATATGAAATATTAACAAATGCTCTTTATTCATCATCTTAGGCGTCCATAAGAAACTTAGCAAATATTTCAATTTTAAAATATGCTTTACTCTCCAACTTGGACGACCACATAAATTTCCTCTTTTAAAAACAACTTAAAAGTCATACGTCTAGGCATGGGGTCCAAAAGTTATAATAAAACATAATATGACTTAAGTTAAAACTTTTCTTTTTTGAGTCCCAAGAAGATTGGAGATGCTTTTTGTTGAACTGCCTTATTGCCAGAAATAGAATGATGAATTGAATAGCTGAACTGTTGCTAAAAATAACACTGCCATACATAGCACTTATTAAAATAGCATATTGCTAAAAATAGCAAGTGTTTCCAAACTCATTTTGAGCACAATTCGGGCAGCCGTCGTGACTTACTAAAAATAGTAAGTCGGGAAAAGGTTAGATGCAAATGCATGTTATACCATTTTGAAGCTCTCTGAAAACCCATAAAAACCCAAAAACCTTTCTTGCATGCAAACTCTTGATTGAAATGCATGTCACTTTTATGAAATGCATGTCACTTTTATGAAATGCATGTCACATCTCTCTGAAGCTTTATGAAAACCCAGAAAGATCCAGAAAACATATTGCCAAACTCCTGCATGCAAACCTTCAAAAGCTCAACCGAAACCTCCTACAAAATAGGAAACCCTAATTTCCACTTCTGACTAGCCTACGGGTCTCCAGAAATAGGCTAACAGTCACTGAAGAGCGTAGGGATAAAATGGGGACATTACATCCTTCAAGTAGAATCACTCCAACCAGCTATGGTGGATCTCTCGCCGTCGAAAACAACAACTAGAGATGACGGTTTTCATCCTCAACCAACAGTATACATATCCTGGAGAAAATCCAGCAAAGTTTCCTTAAGTTGCCAAAGTTCTCGTGTACAAATGAGAGCTCAAACTCATATTTATAAAGTGAGGGAAAAGATAGGGCAATTTGCATTTGAATTTGAATGTTTTTTCCCTCTTATTTCACTTTATGAAATGACATGAAATTATTGCAAGAGGGGCGGCCAATTTTATGCCTCCAAAATTTTACTTTTGATTTTTTTATTTAAAATTGATATTAAGCCCAAATTAGTCATCCCGCCTTATAAAGCATAACATTAGCCTTAAAAAAGATAAATAAACTTCCTTTTAGCCACCACATTGTTAGAATATTTTGTCATTGATGTCAAGGTGTTTGGTTGATTGAGCTACTTCTCTTCTTGAGCTGCTTGAGCTACTTGCTTGTGTGTTGAGCTGCTTGGTTGCTTGCTCGAGCTACTTGGTTGTGTGCTTGAGCTACTTGGCTGCTTGGTTGAGCTACTTGGCTGTATGCTTGAGTTGGTTGGTTGTCTGCATCAGCTGGTTGCTTGTCTACGTCAGATGTTTGCTTGTCTACTTCGTCAGCATCCTTTGCCAAGTCAGTTTGCCTAATCAACATGGTGTCAAAGCTGGGACTTTTCAAAAGGTTGAATTTTTAGAGGGTCAACTCCTTCCTTTGTAATGCCTTGATATTTATTGTGGCGATTTACTTATATGGGGCGGCTAATTCAATGTCAACAATTTATTTTTATTGAGGCAGCTAATATTATATCATATCCTTGTGTAACGCTTTGCTTCTATGTTAGGTGGCTTAAGATTTCTTCTATACTTGGTGCGACGGCTACAGAAATGGCCAAATCATGTTGTGTGTATAAGTCAGAGACTTTATTCTATGTTTTTTATTGACTGATGACTTTCTTAATTCTGGCGTTTGATTTGTTAGAGGCGGCTCTTCCTTGTTACAATGCTTTACCTTATTCTTCATAGATAGTTATAACATCGTGCCATTTTTTTTATTCCTTAATCGAATATAGTATTCTTTGTTGTTAACCATTTCTGGAGAAGTTTTTTATTATGGGCTAAGTATGCGAATGAATGAAGATGTTTTTTTTGAAAGTATGGAGTCGTGTTATTAAGGAGACATATCTTTTTCTCCAGCGCTTGCATTTTGGGTGAGTTGTGGTATATTAATGCACTCTCAGATGCGTTTAGAAAATTATCATTGGTCTTTCCTGGCATGGTTTTCAACGGACTTTCATCCTTATTATTTTATTATTCGGTGATGTCTTGGGTAAATGTTTTTGTCAATGGATATGTTGTTGAAAAAGACGGGCTGCATATACCAATGGAATGAAGATGCATTTTTGAATAGTATGAAGAGGGTGTGTTTTTGGGTTCTTAATGCCATCGTGTGAATGGTGTGAGCTGAGTGTTTGAATCTGGTGCGTATCATTTAACAGATGGTCTTCATTTGGGAGTGTGTGGGGTGTATTATGAAAGGAGATTACAATTTATAAGAGTTGATCAATGATAGCTGAAATAATGATGTCATATGTTCTTGTTCTCCATTGCTGGTCAAAGACGGAAATATGAAGGCATTTTTGTAGCTTTAAGGATGCATAGATATCATTCTTTGGAGTATGGCGTGTGTGGTGTGAGTAAGGAGTATGTTCGTTGCATGTTGTTGTAGAGCATTGAAGGCCTTCATGGCGTTTAAGTATATGGCAGACCATTAATCTTTTATTGCTATTCAATTCTGGTCAAAGTTTTTGAATACGTTGAAATTTATATTATATCGCAATTTACTCTTAGTGTGGGCAGACTGTTATTGTGGGGTAAAGTATGGTCAAGTCTGAGAATGAAATATGAGTTTCTATGTTGGAATGAGCAGCAACATTTTATATGTGTATACCTGAATGAAGGAGGGTGCGTTCTGTTTGTGAGTGTGGAACTGGTGTAATTTCTGAGTATGTATCTTGCTGATCAGTGTTTTCAGTCTGTTACTCTTTTCTATCAGCGTTGTTTGGAGTAGTTTTGAGCATTTGTGATGACGTATTGATGCCTATATTCATTGACTCTGATATATGAAGTTGAGAACATTGAGTAAAAGGTGTTCAGAGCTTGAGTAATTTTGTCTTCTTTTTGGATCAAGAAGTTTGTGTTTCAAAAGTCTGAAGTTGGTGCTTCAGCAACACTAGAGTTGGTGCTTCAGCTGGTTTGGAGTTGGTGCTAATAGGGTTGGTGCCCTTTGGAGTAATAAAAGCAATATTTTGCTGTGGTTTTTTACCTGAAAGGGTTTTCCACGTAATCCTGGTGTTCATACTTGTTCATGGTCTTTTGTGTTGTTGTTAATGTTTTAATTTCTAAGTTAAATGGTTTTAAGTTTTAAAGTTTTGAAATATTGATTCACCCCCGCCCCAACCCCTCCCGCCCCTGTATTTCCTATGTGCTCTTCACACACAAGATAAAACATTGGCCCCTTTTTTAAAAACAACTTTGCTCTACTAGGCCAAGGGGGTCTTTAATAACTTAATAACATAAGTCATAAGATCCTCTTTTGAAGACTTAAGAGAGTAATATGCGAAAACATTAGAACTCACCAAACTGCAATTGCCAAGCACTGCCCATACTGGAAACCTTGCACTACACTCCTGCCAAGTCCAGTTTCCCAAAATAACACTTACTAAAAATAACATACTGCTAAAAATAGTGTGTTCAAACACTAAACTGGCCCAAACTAAGATACCTTGAAACTTACTAAAAATAGTAAGTGCTAAAAATAGTTATTGCAAAAAATAGCAATACTGCCCACCAATGATCAGAGAAAATCCAAAAAGCTCTCTAGCGACATCAATATACTCCTCTGAATATGTAGACACAGATCCCGAAAGATAGCACCAATTGCCAAATGAGGAAACCCCAAAAAAGGGGACATTACAAGAAGAGAAGAAGAAGAAATGGGGAGATCGCACCCCACCTACTTCACTACTAACCAAGCTGTAATAACCTTTGCCCAAGTTTGATGGTTTTTACGATTAATCCGTTAAGAGTTGACAATGTAAACATGTTGTCAACAAATCACCAAATTGTACTTTGTATTGTTCCTTGTAGATTTACTTTAGATCTTGCATTTATTTTATAGATAAGATATCAAAATATGCCAAACACCACTAATCTTTATGAGATGATAAAAATGAATAACACTAGTTGTTAATTGGCTATTCGGAAAAACCAACCTGTAGATGGACTAAAGAAGAGGTGGTTTATTGAAGGGTTAATTCCTTAATGAAGAAAAAAATTGAAAGTTGTGCCCCCCTCTTCCTATGCCGATGTTTATAATTGAGCAATGGATATAGAGTTTGAGGACAACACTCTCTCGAGGGAAGAGAAAAACATATGAAGATGATAGTTTGGAGGAAAGCAGTGACAATGAATCCAAAACGGTCCAAGCCCTGAGGAGGGACATGATGCGAATGATGGAGTTGAAAGAAGAGAAAGAAGCTACCAAGGAAAGCAAAGAGAGCTTGTATCACTTGACCTAGCATCACTAGCACTATGTGGGGTCCTATGCTTGTATCTTAGACAAGTCTGCAAATAATGCTACAACCATAGGATCATTACTTAGGATAGGGATTGACTACACAAACCAAAGGTATAAATATAATTCAATTACTTGGGAAAAAGTTGAAATAATAAAAAATGTTGCTATTTCCGTAGGGCATGGCCCAAAATGATTTTTTTTTTTTAAAACTAGAGTGGGAGTTTGGGGATTGCATCCCCCAATGAGGTCAACGGGTCGGTCCCTTCATAGGTTTTGGGGGTAGGGTCCTTGTTGTACTCCTATTGTGATACAAGGCAAGGTCAAGGGATAGATTCCCCACCACCAAGCCCAAATTAGAGTCTTTGAGACCACATAGACTTTCATAGCAGATGCTATTTTTCACAATTTAATTGCTTTTAACCAAGCTTCAAAAGTTCTTTAAACCCTTGCAAAAACGAGACTGTCAAAGCCATAGAGAAGTAATAAGGCCCTAACTATGATTGCTGGTTTTATTTTCAATGGATTGTATTTTTAGCTTCAATTCTCATTTTCTCTCCTTGGTTGTGCTTGCAAATGAAATGGATACACTTTGGAGTTTTAAAGATCACTTTGTGTTTTAAACTTTTAGGTTTAAGTGTTACTATTTTTTTTGCTTTTTTTTCTTGTTTTCCATTTGATTGTCATGGCCAAGTTTTGTAGACGAGGCTTGGCAAGTCTTGCAGACTTAGTAAGTCTAACCAGATTTACCTGAGTCTTTCGGCTTCATTTCAACTAGTTTTCCTTGAGATTCAGTGAGTTTGGGCAAGTCCTTAACAATGCTTCTAACTACATCCAAAGATCACTCTCTAATCAGAATTTTTTAGGTTGAGAGTAGATTCTAGATTAATTATTGCACTAAGTAATCCACTAAGTTGCTGGTTCTGGTATGGTTCAGGGTTTGGATATGCTAGTATGACATTTTTTCCCTTGGGTAGGGGTACAGCTGCATATATATATATATATATATGCAAAAAATGTACACTATATATAATTGAAAATACAAATACTGCAATAATTTGACCAATTGCAAATATAAATAGTACTTGTAATTGTCTATTGTATAATTGCAAAATATGCAATATATTTGTATATTATATTTGTATTTATATACTATTTTTATTTTTTGCTTTTTAAAACTAGAATGGGGGTTGGTGGTGCAGCTCCCAATGGGGTCAAGGGACAGTGCCTCTTGTAGGTGTTTGGGGGTAGTACCCCCAATGGGGTTGAGGGGTAGAGCCCCTCACGATGTTTGGGAGCAGCGCCCTTGGCATGTTCACTGTTGTGATACACAGTAGGGTTAAGGGTGGAGCCCCCACCACCAAGCCCAAATTAAAGATTTTGAGACCACATAGATTTTCATGGCCAATGCCATTTTTCATTATCATATCACTTTTAACGAAACTCCAAGAGTTGTCCAAACCCTTCAATTTTTAGCACATCCTTGTTCAATCTCCAACATTTATTATGGATACAAAATTTGCTACAAGCACATGCATTGTCACAAAATGATGGAGACAAATAAATTCTAAATGTGTTAGACCTCTCCCATATCGAATTGGAATTATTTTCATAACAAAAATAAAAAATGTGTTTTGAGATAAGATTTTACAAAAATGAAAACTTGACACTTAGAATGCTTGTTAAACGAAATTTGCCTTGCAACTTTCATAAAGACAATGAAATGCATGTATTAGTAAATATAAAATATCCAATGGCAACTTTCATAGATTGAAGAAAGGCCTTTTTAGAAATTTAGATATAATATAACATCTCTATAGGATATTTCAAATTGGAAAAGATCATGTCTTAAAGGAAAACAAATAATTTTGGCCACAGGTTCTCATGGGTGTGGTTGGACATTGCCCGGGTTTGGCTAGGGCGCAGCCTTGCCACCTCGGGTACCCTACAGATATGTCCCAAACATATGCATAGGATACTTGGGGCAGTAGGGCCGTGCCCTGGCTGTTCCATTTGCACTCCCCTGTTACAAAATCTGCTTGCGTTCAGTTCTGTGACAGGACCCTACAACAAGGAACTTGGTAACATAGGCAATCTAGATGCCTCTGCAATTGCTTTTGCCTTTCCACATATTAATATATTATCAAATACATTTAATTTTCTTTTCTGGCTCAATAACCTTATTTGCTTGATTGTATTGATTGAATCATCCTATAAGTATTTAAATAATATTAATTTTAAGCATTAGTTAATACCATAATTAAATAGGATCCTTAAATTTGACATTTGATTCTTGTACTTTCTCATGTTAGGAGTGGATTTACTGTATGCTTGAAACAGTTTTTGTTTTTTTAACTCACTTTGTGAATAAATAAGTATTTTCTTGTACAGGATTAGTTCATATGTATGCATTCTCTAAGAGAAGACATGTTTTCTAAATGAACAACATAATTTGTTTGCAGTGCATTTGTTTTGTCTGATGTTTAGATTAAGTTCTTAATACCCAATCCTGCAAAATTACTTATGACTTTCTGACATTGAATTTAAATCTCAGGTTGCCCACTTCACGACTCCTTTCTTTTTTGATCAGTTGGAAAGTTTGCATGCAGGCCTTAATGGCGTTCTTCCTCCTGATATTCGGGTGAGAGAGATAGCTGCAGTGAAAACTGACTTTCATGCACGATATTCAGCATTAAAGAAAACTTATCATTACAAGATATACAATGATGCTATTATGGATCCATTTCAAGATCTTTATGCATACCACTGTTCCCACAAGCTCAACATTGATGTCATGAGGCAGGCTGCCAAATATTTGGTTGGGCGACATGACTTTTCTGCCTTTATAACAATGTCAGGAGAAGGTTTTCCTAGAGATCCCAGGAGGGAGATTTTTCGGTTTGATGTAGTTAAAATGGTATGTGATCTGGATTCTATTGTACTTATAATTTCTTTTCATCTTAGAAATGCATGTCCTTTTTATTAGTCTTTATGTGCGCAACTGAATTTGTAATTTTCACCTGCATCAAATTGAGTTGTAGACTTAAAGCTACAGAGGTAAAGATATATCAAGAGTCAGAGGGGGTGCAAGGAAAGAGATCTTTGTAGTTGAATAGTCCCATATTTAAAAGCATATGTTAGGGTGTTAGATGACTTAAGATATGTACAAAGCAAAAGGTAGTGGAGGTGCCCCTAATTTTCAACATTCAGGTAAGGCTCTGTAATTGCTTCCTGTACATTCTCTCCTACAAGTTTCGTTGTTGAGTGGAGTTTACTGACGTGGAAGGACTTTTGGAAGTAAATGTAAAGAAAAAGAGGTACCTTCTCTTTGAATGTTGGCACCAAACGTAGGCCATTATGATTCAATTATTATGTACTTAATTCTAGTCTTAAATTTGTAGCATTATAAGACATTATTGTAAAATAGGAGAGATTGCATATTTATGTGCTACTTCATATTCATTTGTAGAGAGAGGCTTTGAGGGAAAATCTTAGAGAGAGGCTTTGAGAGGGAAACAATTTGAGAGGCAAGAAGATAGGATTTTAGCTTCTCCCTTGCAAGGAGGCCATTGTATGTACCTGTTCATTTTGGAATTATGAGAAGTTCCCATGTTTTGTTGTTTCATGTGTGTTGTCTTTGCATGTTTGTCATATGTGTATATGTTAAGATCTACAGGTATTTCCATGGCAGACCAAGTATTGGGTGTTGAATTAACATGCACCTCAGGTGAGACTGTCCTTCGGGGTTGTTGTAAATGGAAAGTCGGTGCTCAGATGTTCAATGTTTGACTAGAAGGGTTGAAGTGCAGAGATGGACGAATCTGGTAACATTTGGTTCCTTTTTCAGGACCCAATCAGCAGTTTGCTATGGAGAAATTTCAATGTGTGAAGGGTTTATTTGTATATCTGAGAGTATTTGGTGTTAGTAATGTTGTTGGTGCTTTAGATCTGGGAAATATTTCCCTTTTTGTTGCTTTGGTGTATCTTTGTTATTAGATCTATAGTATTGGAAGGTCTGCTGAGAACGTTTTGGTGATTTTGTTGGGTGTGCAGCTTTGGGGATTTTTTTGTTAGAATTGTTGGCTTTTGTTTTTTTCCATGTTTGTAATGTTTTTTTGCGATGTGTTTGTCAGGGATGAAGTTTTATGGAGAATATTTGATGGGCTCAAATCCACGGTCCATGAGCAATATATATCTATTTTCCTTCATTCCTGTGTTTTTCCTGTGTGTGGGGTTCAACGTTCTGTTCAACCTAAGCGGACCTTGTACGGAATGTGCATATGGTGCAAATGATATGAAGTGTGGGTATGAAAAATAATCTTAGGCTAGCAAGGTTGTGTGCATGATTAGTGAGGGATGGTTATGAAATCTTTTAGCTGCATGCGGAATATTTGGTAGTGAAGACGAAAATGTGAAACTAGATGCAAGAATGTTGGAAAATGTGGTGTGGACACCATAGGCAGCACATGAGAGAGTCCCATAAGGAATGGTGCACAATCAATATGGAGAATATGTTTTTATGATACAATCGTGCTAGCAAAGTAGTGAATTCCATTTGTGCAACACAGCATTTAAGAGAGAGAGAGAGAGAGAGAGAGTACACCATTGTCATGCTCCTATATTGAATACTTCAAGCATGCATACAAGCAACTTTTTAAGACATGCTAGGAATATTAGACCTTCTATGGGATGACACATGTTTGTACATGCAGTGAAAGTATTCTAAGAATCAAAGTGTGCAAGGAACAAAAAGAATATATATGGAAGATGCTAAGGAAAGGAGGCTGACTGACCTGCACACACTCTTTTCTATTTTCACTCATCAATTATATAAGGTCTCAGCTATTGTGTATGAGTGCTTGCATAGTTGACTAGGATTTTTGCTCAGGTGCAGATGAAAGGAATATACAAAGAGTGCAAGAAATATGAGGATATTTGTGCACAAAGTGGAATGGGCAGTTGGAATAATTGCATGGTGTTGCACAATTATAGAGAGCTGCTTGAAAGTTTCCGTTAAAGGCTTGGTTTGGGGCACATAGTTTATACACAGAATGACTGCAATACATAGTAAGGTGTTCAGCATGGATGGATACACAAGTTTGGTGTGTAGGTAGTTTGCTGTGTGAGATTGAATGATGGTAATCAGCACAAGGGTGACAGAGTGCAAGTGTTCAGATAGACATTTTCCCAGTTTTGGATGTGGTTATTTATGTTTTCTCTTGTTGCTGGTTGAAATATGAAAGAAGATTTAAAAATGAAGAGCTACAGAATAATTTTTTGTGCACAATAGGATAAAGTTTGCAGATGTGTTCAGTTGGTGATGCATAAACATTTCAAAATTGTAAATTGGCTTTTCATTTGTTTATGATGAATGCCCTTTCCTGATTGCACTACCTTTTGGTATAATGCATGGAAGTTTTCAGAATCCTTTCATTTTATTTACTTTGCTGCAGTAAGTTTGTTTGCGATTAGTGCAGAATGGTTTGGGATTTGGCTTTTGGTGTTTCTTTTGATTTGGTGGACCCATTGTTTACTCCTTAAGGCTACTTGACTGATTAACACAGAGTAAAGGGAAATATATAACAATAGTAATAAAACATTTTAATTACTTGGACAATGCACAAAATATATGTATTGTATTCTTCATTCATCGGATAGGCAATAAGTACATAATACAGAATGTGTGCAGTTCTCGACTACAAATGCAAACATACAATATATAACCAGCTGACGTTGGTTGAGGACACCAACCATCAGCGACAACTAAGTACAACCATCCAATGCTCAGGGACTTAATTACATATTAACATAATTATTTATTTCTATCTTGCCAACTACATCAACCCCCCAAAAAAGAAAGTCATCTTCTAGACGACAACAATAAAATTGGGAGTTGACAACCCAAAACCCCAATTACAATTACTGAGGAGGGTCAGAGGATGTCCTTGGATGAATGGACAATGTAGGGGTGGACGTTAGCAAGCATAACTCCTGTAGCCTGTGAACCTCCTCCATGCGCATCCTCAGCTGGTGCTCAACAATTATCTCCCATTCTCTTGCTGCCTTCACCATCTGTGTAGCCTTCCATCAATTGGTGTTTTGCTTGGTCAATTTCTTTGTCCTCTGCCAGCTTGGCCTCCACGGCTATCACTCCTTGCTCTATCTCCTTCTCTATCTCTACCATCTTGGCTTCCACGATCGACGCTCTGGCTCGCTCGTTGGTCGTGAGATCTGTCTGCTGAGCTAACTGATCTTGAAACTCCTGTGTACACTCAGCTAACTCCTCCCATACCTTATGCACCATTTGTAGAGCCTCATTCTTCTCTTGTATAACACCGTTAGTGGATGTCATCTAAAGCTTCAGCCTGTAGAATACGTTCCTAAAGGAAGCTTCTATACTGAACAAGGCTAAGATCACCCTAGCATCTCTCCCCCCTAGTGAAGGTTTGGTAGGGTGCCAAGATGTCATCATTGTTGGAGTCTTAACTCCCGGCCATCCTCTGGAAGTGAAGTAGCGAGTGAATTCTCCCTCGTACTCTGTCTGCACAAATACCAATATCTGTTGCACCTTCCTTGCCACCAATAGATTACCCTATGTCCAGTTGTTTTGATACGTCTCCCACTTCCTGCATCACTGCTATTATCAATTGGAGGTCTTGGACGTACTGTTGGACCGTACCAAGTGGATTTGTCTTGTTGGGCTTGACTATCTCAATGATTAGCCCTTCTAACCCACTCAACTCATCCTCCTCATCCTCACCTGATGGGTTAGGCAGTAACTCATGTGTAGGCAAAGGTGGCTGAGGCATCTGACGGAGTCCCCCACTCTCCTGAGATTACATGACTTTTGGTGGTTGTGCCTATGAACAACTTGGCTCTATACCCTCCATCACCATGACTGATGGATCCTGTTCGACTCCCTCGGCCATAACTCTGGAAGGAATCAGTGAGGGGAATGCTGGACCCTGTGTTGGTATCCCAAGCATATCTAACCACTGGTCTATCTGTGTAACATCGGTAGGTACGAGAATATCCCCTAGCAAGGTATTTGGCTTAGAAACTATAATTGATGGCACTAGCAGTGCAGATAGCGATCTCAGGAATGTGTTTGGCAGTCCTGGAGGTGCCACTAGTGGTCCTGGTGGTCCTGGCAGTGCACCTGACAATCTTGGCACTCTTGGTGTTGGCACTGACGATGGTTGTGTTACCGCTGGTGGTGCCAATGGCGATGCTGGTAGTGCAATTGGCAATGCCATCGATGGTGTTGGTAGTGTGCCTGATAGTATGGGTATTGTTGGCAGGGTGGCTAACTGTGGTGGTGGCACTCTTGTAGCCGTCTTGCTCAATGGTATGACCTCATCTATGTCCATCTCTGGCATTGATTGCACATCGGTTGCTAGTGATACCTCCTTTGTCGATGTGGTGGCCGATGTGGAGGACAACTCTATTGGTGCATCCTCTTCTGCACTATTGCCCAATGCCTCTCAGTTTCCTCTTCTTTCTAGCTGGCTAAGTCATCTCTTCTCCCCTTGTTGCTTGTATGGCCAAAGTAGTCTAGTAGAATGTTGTTGGCAATGATGAGTCTATTTGGGCTACTGGTTGAAACTTATCCCACTTATTGGTTGGAACTTGAGTGTGGATAGCATCCGGTAGAAGGGCAATGGCATGTTGTTACATGCAAAAGGCCTTATGCCTCTGTGCCAAGAATTCTCCGATCCTCTCCAACAATTATCTGGACCAGTTGTACACTTTCCCTATGCTTAGCTCGACCATGTAGTCAATCATCCATATAGCCACATCGGAAGCCCTGCTTGCTCTTGTCAATCTGCACTTGATTAAGTCCATTATGCACTTCCATTCTGGTGTAGCGAAAAAATTCTTCCTCAAACCTTGATTACCCACACTCCATATGTTGTCCTTCTCCTTCTAGGTTAAGTCGGGTCAACAAACTCTTCTAATTGATGCTTAATTGTGTTGTTCGGTGAATTTCACTGTGGCTTGCACATGATGATACCTGTGACTGATATGCCGACACTCTATGAAATTCTGTTGGCCAGAAAGAGATAGTTACTGGGCACCCTCTATAGCCAATGACCGATTTCTCTACAATAGTTTGTCACCATCACATTCAAGGAGGGTTCAAGCTCTTGGGAGTTGAAAAATGGGAGCTACACGATGTTTACTTGCTTATTCTACTTTAAAGGATTTACAGAGTAAACAGAAGTAATAGATTTACAAAATATAAATGAATACCAATCATGTTTGAAAAGATATAGCTTTATTCTCATTCATTCATAGATATGCCATAAGTACATGAAAATCATAATAGTCCCTAACTATGAACAAGTACATATAAATAGTAGAACGATGTTGGTTTAGACTACCAACTCTCTGTAACTACCAACCGACTATAACAACCGTCAAGACTAATACGTAAAACCAAAACATAATCATTTATTTATTATCTAGCCAACTAAAACTTTTCAACTAACTTTCGGTTGACTACATCAGCCCCCCCAAAAAGAAAGTCGTATTCTAGATGACGCAACAACAAAATTGGTGACTGTACATACAACAAAAAGTGATCACCGAGAGGAGGGAGGTTGAGAAGACACCCCTGGATGTTCAGAGGATGTGGGTGTGGATGTTGCTGAGTGCTATTGGAAAAGATGTTGGAGCCTTTAGTTAGCCACCAATTCCTGTACCTTTCCTTGTAACTCTTCGTTCCTCGGTTAGCTCAGCATCTCGCTCAGCCAATTGTCCATCTCTCTTTGCTACCATCTGCTCGAGGGCTATGATCTGAGCATGCTTTGTTGTTGTCACCTGAGCCAACTGCCCCTGAGACTTGCGGATATGATTAGCTAACTTTGCTCAGATACTCTTGGCTTGTGTGAGTGCGCTCTCTCTCAACTGTGTAGCCTCCTCAATGGAAGCCATGTGTTGACACAACTTGAGAAAAACATCTTTGTAGCAAAGGTCCATCCCATAAAAAGCTAAGAGGAATCTGCCACGCCTTCTGCTAGTTGTAGGTCTCGGGGGATGCTAAGTTGTCAACATCTTGGTCATCTCCACTCCCAATCATCACTGTGAGACTAAGTTGCCGAATTGGGTATGGGTACGTGGGTACGGTATGTGGGTATGACAAAAGGGGGGTTGGGTACGGAATCGGGTACGTCCATACAAAAATATAATTAAATATATATATATATATATATATATATGCAACCTAGAAACAAAATTAAGTTTAGAATGTTATATACCAATACATATGATAAACCAAACCATGACAAATTTCAATTTTTGAAACATAATATGCTCATTTAAATTCAGTTTTCATATCGAAAGGATTAAACTTGAATGTCATGATAGATGATCATTGTTTAACATTTAAAAAATACAAAGAGTAACCAATTCACTAATTCACAATTGCATCAAATGGCTCATCATCAAGACTAAGATCATCATCAACATTAACATTAGATGATGGAGCCACATTAGCACTTGCACTAAAAGTATGTTGACTACTTGACTCCTCAAAAATTGACGAAGATTGTGCAATTGCAGCCAAAGAAAGATCTAGGTCAGCTCGCTCCGGTTCTACATCCCACATCTTTGCTGCCCCTTCTTTGTACTCATCCTCTTTGTGAGTAAGAGGGCGCAAGTTGGAATGGACAAACACTAGCTCCTCTGCTTTGTTTGATGCCAATCGATTGCGCTTGATTGAGTGGATGAAGGAGTATGTACTCTAATTCCGCTCAGCTGAAGAAGAACTAGCAACATATTGAAGCAAAGGGAGCTCTCATTAGAGTTGTTAAATTAAAAAATTGTAAATCAAACTTCAAATTTGAAACTAACATATTTTAGTTTTAAATTTTTAAATGATAAGACTTAAAAAGTTAAAACTTGAGATAAAACTTTTATTGCAAGAACTTGGAGGTGTGGCATCTTGCATCTATTGAGGTACCACCAAGAGTGAGCATCCTTCTTATAGTTGTCACAGATAGCAGAAGGACTTTGATTATTAGAGTCACAAAAGCTAGCAAATTCACTTGAAACTACATCTTCCATCTTAGTATTAGGGAAGAGTTTAACAAGAGCTTTCCTAAACCCTTCATTGACTTCTGTATCACGGTATGGTGGCAATCTGTTTGGTATAGCAAGGACTTGGGGGCTATAAAATTTGGGAGTCAAAGCGAGGGCAAGAAGATGGAGTGGGGTGGTCATTTTGTTCCACCGGTCAACACAAATTGCATGCACCTCTTTGAAGAAGGTTTCTTCAGGATCTTGCTTTTTTTCACATATGATGCTTTTCATCTTCTCAAGCATTGAATCAATGCCATCATAAACCTTCACCAAACATGGCTTATCCATGTCAGTAAAGTGTATTATGCTCAATATGGGCTCGGTGAAAGCAAGAAGATATTCCACCCGATCCCACCAAATGTCATCTAGAATCTTATGTTTTATATTTGCTTCCCTCTCACTATTTGATTGCCTCCATATAGACCATGATTGGCTAATGACCATAGCAGAAAGCGCTTGTCGCACCTTCACAAGTCGTCTCAAGACGATTGTGTTGATGCAAATCTAGTTTCAGCCACCTATTTGAAAATAAAAAGTAAATAATTAAAATCAATATATATATATATATATGTATATATATATATATATATGTATGTATTCTAAATAAAATATTGAAGTAAAACATAACATTAAAAAAATGCAATGTTTGAAGTTTGAGTTACCTTCAATAGCTCTAGTCGTGAGAATGATGTAAAGATAGCTTGTGACATGTGGTGATTTGTTATGAACATTTGGATCTCTTCAGCTTCAGCATAGACTTGTTTGATCCAATCTATTTTTGTACCCAACTTTTGTAGCATGAGATTGAGGGAATGCACAACACGAGGTGTCCAAAATATATGTTGGAATCGTGACTCAACTATCATACCAGCAGCTCTGCAATTCTTTGCATTGTCCGTTACAACTTGGACAACATTTTGAGGTCCCACTTCATTAATGCACTGTATAAGGATGTCAGCAATAAATTGTGCATCTTTTACCTACCCCTCACAATCCACAGCTTTTAGAAACATTGCCCCTTTAGGGCACACTGCAATCACATTAATCAATGGTCTATTTTTCACATCCTTCCATCCATCAAAAATAATAGACACACTTGTTTCTTGCCATGAGGCCTTGATGAGATATAATGCAACTTCTATATGTTTGACCTCCTTTGACAATATAGTGGTACGCACCTTTTCATAACCTGGGCTTGTGTACCCCTTTGGAGCTTCATTTGCTTTTCTTATCATGTCTTGCCAATAAGGAGATCGAACAACATTGAAAGAGATACCATTTGCATAGAGGCATCTTCCAATGGCTTGGTCAGCAAGTTGTCTTGCATCATTATTAAATGCCTTCTCCAACGGTCCCTTTGCTCTCTTTGAAACATTAGCCTCATTGACATTTTCACCTTCATTTGCTCTCAAAAAGGGATGGCTTTCTATTACAATGTCAGGACGACCAATATGTGTGTGAGATAAAGTAGATG
Organism: Sequoia sempervirens; assembly: GCA_007258455.2. NCBI lineage: Eukaryota > Viridiplantae > Streptophyta > Pinopsida > Cupressales > Cupressaceae > Sequoia > Sequoia sempervirens. The sequence continues at coordinate 873,117,685 of VDFB02271358.1, read as the reverse complement.
GCATCTTTGAGCCCTTTCTTGTACTCGACGGAGGCCCCATTTTATTTGGAAACCTTGCATCTGCTTCCTCTTGCTCTACAGTATATTCAACTATTTTACCAGGTGTTATGGGTTTTCCAGGCTTTCTTGGACATGGTCTAATTCCCTTCCCAATAATTGCACACAAATGCACTTTCACCTGGCTATAGGAACTAGTGTATTTCTTTTCACACCTGGGGCATATCCAAACACATGTCCCCCAACTTGGAATTTGCTCTACTATTTCTACATGTCTCCATAGCGGTGAAGCCGGGTCAAATTTGACTGAGGGATTAGTATTGTCGATGGAAGCTAAACTGTCTGCCATGATAATTAGTACAAACTTGCAACAAGTAGCAATTTCTAATTTAAAAATTGTTAAAAAAGGACTAAAGCTTGATGAAATTAATTAAATAAATAATAAACTTATTATCTATAATTCAAAATTATAAATCTAAACATAAATTATAATGTTTTAAAATTATATAATTTATAATTATAAAATATTTTAATATAATATATGATATTATTGTATTAACAATTTAATTATATAAGATAATAAGATTATAAGTCTATAAGTAAAACTGTGAAATAAATTAATAATAATTAATAAATTATTAAATTGTATAACTATAATATTATTATGAAATAAAAAATATAATAATATTAAATATGTAAATGTAAATTTTAAAATACTAAATACTAAATTATATAATTAATAATTATATTTTAAAAATTATATATCTTAATTATTATAAATTTATTATTATATATTATGGAATATGTAAAATAAAAAAATATATATAATAATTAATATATATTATATATTATGAAATATTTATTATTTAACAATCAACAAAAATTTAAAAAAAACCAAAGAAAACCCTAAATAATAAATATTATCATTGTTTAACATTTATAAATATAAATAAATAAATATAATATAAGTTATGATAATAAAAAATTTATAAATATAAATAAATAAATAAATATAAAAGTTTAATATTTATATTATCATTGTTTAAAACTTTAATGTTTTTAAAAAAATTTAACAAAAAATGAAAAAACCCTACCTCTGGTTTGGTGCGCGTTTTCCTGGTGTCCTTGCGTCCTTCTGTGCTCTTCCTTGCATCGTCTCTCTTGTGCGCGGGTGTTTTGAGCCTTCGTTTTCACTGTGTAGTGAAGGCGTTTTTCTGTGCGGGCAAATGACAGGCAAATGACGAAAAAACAAAACACTTTTCTAAATGAAGTTAGAATCCGTGTTTAATTGCATTTTCCGCCCTAAAATCGTGAACTTTGATGCAAAACGTAAAAAGTTAAAAATGTTCTCAAACACCACGTGGTCATTTGAAATGCATGGAATTGTTTTGCAAATCCGGAAGCGTACCCATAGGTGGAAAACCGATTCCTGGATGATTCAAAGCCGATTCAACCAGTACCCATATCGAAACGATTCGTCTTTGGAATCGATGGCCTGAGAGGAGCGATTCAACTACTTAGCTGTGAGATGAAGCATCTAAAAACTTCTCCTTTGCATCCAACCTGCATGAATGCCAGGATTGTCTTCGCCTCCTGTGCAACTAACGAATCATGGTCAATATCTAGAGTTTGAGATATCTCCCCTACCTCATACATCACTCTCGCCATGGACTGAAGCTCTCCAAGGTACCTCTGTACTGTGCCAAGGGGTCGTATGCATTATTGATCAATCTCAATGAATACCCCCTCAGACTCATTCTCACTAGACTCCTCGCTTGACTTTGCTGGATGTGGTCATGGGTCTGTCTTTGACGTTGTCGCCATGGCAGTGTTGTGGCTGGTGGGGGGTGGTGTGAGGGCTTTGCAAGGCTCATTTGAGTGCCAATTGCCATGTTGACCAACTCTCACTCATGTGGTGGCTTTGTGCCCTCGGTCAACAATCTTGGCAACTTTGGTGGAGGGGCTTTTGGTGGTGCCCCCATTGATCCAAGCCATTTGTTGATACTCGCATCCTCTTCAATGTTGTTGTCAGCTATAGGTGGCATCGCTATTAATGGTGCTACTAGTGCTAGCGATGCTGTAGTGGTGCCATTGCTGGTGGCATAGGAGATGGAGCTGTAACTGGTATGACCGTAGTGGTAAGTATTGGTTGCATGGGGATAGCTGGTTGTATTGTGATGGCTTGCTATATAGGGATAACTTCCTCAATGTCCTCCTGAGAGCTTGCCTCCCTTGGGTGTGAAACCTCCTCTGTACTCATCTTTGTTGAGGAAGATAACTCTATGGCCTTGTAATCGTCCCTGCTTGGTGAAGTAGGCAAAGTGTCTCTTTGTTTCCTTTTCTTACTTGGTGGTGTTGTTGGCTGAGGTGTCTCCTCCCTCATTGTCTGCACACCCAAGTTGGCCCATAGAAGACAATTGGCCATGACGTGTCCAGTTGGCCTATGGGCTGAGTCTACCCACTTACCGAAGGATACTTGCGTGTAGATGGCGTCCGATAGGAGTCTAATGGTGTGTTGGGTCATGTAGAAGGCCTTGTGCTTCAAATGCAGGAATTCTTGTATCCTCTTCGAGAGTATACTTGCTCAATTATACACTCTTCCCATGCTTAGACCAACCATGAGAGTAATCATCCACACTACAATATTTGATGCTTTGCTAGCTCCTGTGAGTTTGCATTTGATCAAGTCCAAAATGCATTTCCACTCGGGAGTGGTGAGGAAATTCTTCCTTAGACCTCTATTACTTGCGCTCCAAATACTATCCTTCTCCTGTTGAGTGAGGTCAGAAGGACATACTCTCGCCAGAAGTGACTCCTTTTGTTGTTGCGACATCTTCCCCATGGGTTTGGTTGTTGATGCTCCTCTTGAAGGTATCCCAAATACCCTAGTGAATCTGGTAGGCGCATAGGATATAGTCATGGGGCACCCTTTGTAGTCAATCACCAACTTGTGGGAGTGTTGGTTGTACTGTACTATCATCTAGCACAGGTAGGGCTCGAACTCCCAAGAATTAAAGAATGGCAACTGGGTGGCCTTATCCACTTGCACGTGTTGAAGTGCTGTTTTTAGCATGTGATTGTTTTGTGTTCGTAGTCACCATGATTGGTACTCACTCCTACTGAGGCTCTCCCAAGTGATGGTGTCTGTTGTGACAGTGTCATCATCCTTCCCCTTCGCCATTTTCCCCAATGCAATGCAGGGTCTAAACGGTGCTGGTTGCTTCCCTTTACTGCTGCTCGCAGCCTTGCCTATCTGGCAATAAGCTTTTGGCACTTCCCGACACAGGTTAAATACACTTTCAGAAACGGTTGAAGCAACTGAATTTAATAACTCGCCAACTTCGTATACTGACTGGCCTCAAATGCTTGTGTTGGATAATGTGAATGTTGTAAGATTTAAGTCCACTGTACTGTATTCCCAGACTTTTGCAATCGCACTCTAAAATTGTTTGGCCATATGGAAATTGCTACATTTGCCACCATATGTCGTACATCACCTTCTCTCCTCTGCACGTCCTCAAATCTTCGTACGATGAACTCTAGTACGATTCTAGCGTGTTGCAACTGTCGTACTATAAAATTGTTTCGCTGTATGGTAATTCCTTGTTGCCGTACTACCCTGTCACCAAATTGTTGTACACGTTCCTATTGTAATGTGCTCCATTCACATTGTACGCTATTGCCTTCGTTGTACGAGTATGGCCTTAAATCATCCCTTTGTGCCCCGTACAGTCTCAGGTTGAAAATGCCGTACGATACACTTGTGCTTTTGTACTGTCTTGGTTATGGATTGCTGTATGATGCTTTGTGCAATTGCAAACAAGTTTTGTCATATAGTACTCCTTCCATGCCGTACAATCTGTACTTTGTATGAGCCCTTTTCTTTTGTCTTTCACATATGGTTGTGTGTCATTCGGTCTCTGTTCAACCACAGTACGAAGTCCTCTGTATTCTCCCAAACCTGTCGTATGATGCCTTGTTCGCCCTCTTTTTGCCTGTTTGCTCCTCTCAAACCTTGTATAAGTACTTTGAATTGAATTTGCCTTTTATTTTTTCCTTTTGGGCTTACTTTAATATTTTTTAATTTTGCCACTTTATTTTTTTCCTTTTTATAGTTACCCCTTGGAATATTTTCATATCTCCTTTTTAATTTCTTTATATTTTTCAATTCCACTTTTATATTTTTTTCCTTTCTGTCTTTGAAATTCTTTGTTTTTTTCACTTTTGAGAACTTTAATCATTTTCAATTCCATCAATTTAATTTTTCACTTTTTATTCTTTTTATTCTCTTCGCCATCAAATTTTCTTTTCTGGCATTTCATGTCATCACGTCTTCTTACCTTCACCTCTGATGCATACCACCATTTACAAGAAAATGGTGGTCTTTTATAACACTCTTTTTCACAACATATTTTGAGATATTCTAAGTCAAAGATTTTATCTATGAGAGGGATCCAATACCTTTATAGTTGTCGTTGACGTATCGCCCTCCATATTGTTGGTACCATGTTACGTTCTCTCCCTTGACTGTGAGTGGCCCTACTAGATTGGGTTTTACCTGCCATAGTCCGTTCGAGGTTAGCAATGGAGGGGGTTCCATATTATGTTTCTTGACATATTTGATTACTTCTTCATTATGTCTAGATTGCTAGGTGATGAACATATCTTCCGCCATTATTAAGGTCTTCGGGCACGATCCTTCCTCTAGATATTCATCCAAGTCATATCCATCCCAATCCTCTGAATCTTCATTCTCAGCTGCTTTTTTCTTTCTTTCCTTCTCAGCCTCTTTGTCGATTTCGTAGGCCATGTACCCTCTTCTTTCTCCTTCGTAGGGTGCATATAACTTCCAGTAGCCCCATATTCTTTTCCACAGTGTAGGTGTTTCCAACAGGGCATTTGTTAAATGTTTATGTATTTGTGGCACTGCAATTCCTTCTACTGATTTCTTGACCAATCTCTCCTCCATAATTTTTTGATATCCTCCCTTTGTCCAATCTTCTTCCATTGTAAACTGGTTCCCAGTTATTTCCTAGTCCTCTTCTTCCATGGCTCCAATTTCGCTTGTGGTCCAGTCTTTTTTCGTTGCATATCTTAGCATATTTATCCCGATTGGTGCTTCCCTTCTTTCCTTGTACAATTTCAGTTTTGACCCATTGATGGAATCTTGCAGTAGGGTTCGTTATAAGTTTTTGAGTTGAATGGCTCCATTCTCGCCAACTTCCTTGATTTTAAATGATCCAATCCATCGTACCTTGAATTTACTAGGCTTCAATTTATTACAACTGTTATATTTGAGAACTAACTACCCTAGACAAAAGTTTGCTCGTCCGAGGTGTTTGTTGTGCTAGTACTTCTCTTCTGTCTGCATCAACTCCATGGCCCATTGTGCGAGTACTCTCTTCTCATCCAATTTGTTCAATTGAAATAGCCGTTCCTTCAAATTCTTTGTGTTCCCTAGTCGGTTCTCGACGACAATCCTCATACTAGGTACCATGTACTTGGCAGGAACTACAACTTCCTGACTGTACATCAATTGGAATGGCGTGTGGCCTGTCCTCACCTTGTATGTCGTACGATACACCCATAGTACGACTAGTAGTTTCTCTTCCCAGTCAGCTTCCTTGATGCCGTACGACTTGTGAATGATCTATATGAGCACCTTATTTGTGGATTTTTCCTTCCTGTTCGCTCTCGGGTAGTACGAACTTGACAAGTTGTGAAAAATCTGGAACTCCATCGTCATCAGGCGATTGACATGGTTGATGAAGTGTCCTCCCCTGTCGCTTGTAATTTGAATCAGGATGCCATACCTCGTAACTATTTGCTCGTATCTGAATTTTGCCATACTGTCATGTTGTTTGGTAGTTCCCGGGCCTCTGCCCATTTCGTCAAGTACTCGGTAGCAACGACTATGTACCCGCATTGAAGTAATTGGTTGAATTTCAGCGGATCGATGAAGTCCAGTCTCCATCGTTTGAAAAATTTGTGAGGGTGATATGGGAAAAGTGGAATGTAATCCCTTTTGAGAGGTTTGTTCACTCTCTGGCATGTGTCACATCCTAGCACCTGCTCTCGGGAATTTGTGTGTATATTCGGCCACCACAATCTTGCCAAGAGAACTTTCTGAGTTGTGGCATTGGATCCCATGTGCCCTCCAACAAGACCTTCATGTGCTTCCTTGAGCACTCTTGGAATTTCTTCTTGTATGATGCATTGTCTCAACAAATAATCAAACCCCATTTTATATAATAGACCATTAATGAGCTGAAATGTTTTGCTCTTCAGTACTAACTTTTGTCTTTGTCCTGGTGGCATCTCCTTCAGAAAGGTGAATGTGGACAAATACTCTCCGATATTCTCGTACCATGGCGGTAGTGCTGTGATTTGAAACAAGTGCGCATCAAGGAAATCTTCGTTCACTCCCTCAAGTGGTTCACTAAATCGAATTCTCGATAACTGGTTGGCGATGACATGACTCTTCCCTGACCGTACGATTATAGTGAATGTGAATTCTTGTAATAGTAAGAGCCATCGACTTACCCTTCCCTGGATGATTGGTTTTTTTACCAAGTACATGAGGGCTTGAAGGTCAATGTAGAATGTGAAGGGTGTAGCTGGCAAGTAGTGCCTAAATTTTTGTACAACGTACACCATCTCGAGGCCTTCCCTATCCGTCGTACTATAATTCTTTTCTGCCTTCAACAATAACCGACTTGCAAAAAATTACCAGGTGGTCTAACCCTTGCACTCCTACTTTTGCTGGTGTTGCTCCGATTGTGTAATTTGAGGCGTTGACATGCACATGAAACTCTTTACTCCAATCGGGGTATGCCAGGATCAGCAAACTGATTAGTTGGACTTTCAACTTGTTGAAGGATTTTTCTTGATCTTCCATCCACACGAATGGTTGTCCCTTTTTGGTAAGTATGTCCAATGGATAGGAAATTTGGGTGAATTTTTTTGATGAACCTTTTGTAGTACCCGACATGACCGAGAAATGACTTCACGCCAATGATGTTTTGCAGGGCTTCCATTTGTACGATTAGCCTTATCTTGTTGGGGTCTGTCTTGAGTTTTGCTTTGCAAATGATGTGGCCCAACAGCTTGCCTTGCCATGAATCGACACTTTTTCGGGTTTAGCGTCAGGCGTGCTGCTTTGCACCATTGCATACACTCTCCAAGTTCCTTTAAATGTTTCTCCTGGTCATTGTAGATTGACTAGTCGTCGAGGAATGCCTTGAAATTTCCCATTGACATTTTATCAAAAATGTCTAGGATGATTCTCTGGAAGGTTGCTGGAGTGTTGCATGACCGGAACATCTAGTTGTACACATATACTCCATCCTCGACTACAAATGTCATCTTTAACTTGTCTTCTTCGGCGATGCTTATTTGATTGTAGCTTGAGAATGCGTCCATGAATGAGTATATTTCATGACTAGCCACTTCTTTGAGGATTGTGTTGGTGAAGGGGATTGGGAATGGATCCTTGATCATCATCGCATTCATGCTTCTGAAATCTATGCATATCCGAATCAGTTAGGATTCTTTCTTTAGTGATATGATGATTGGTGAAACCTAGTTGCTGACTTTGACTTTGAAGATGATTCCCGCCTGTAACATTTTCTCGATTTCTTCTTGTGCTTTAGCAGCATAGTTTTTGTTCATTCGGTACAGTCTTTCATATGGGTTGTGCTCTTGGTACAAGGGGGATCCTGTGTACGCACAATTTTGGTAATATCTCTTTGAGATCTTTATACATCCAAGCAAATGCATCTTTGTACTCCATGAATTTCTTGAATGCTTCCGCTTTTAGTATGGGTTCCCAATCATCCTTGACCAAGATTGTCTTTGGTTTGTTTTCATACCCCAAGTTCCTGTTTTTCATTCTTGGCTCATCGTACTTGATCATTTTGTCCCGTTTGAACTTGTGGGTTGGCATGTCATCCAGTTTTGCTATTCCCTTGTATTCTTTGTACTCAACAGGAAATGCCTGACTAGTGGAGGTTTTATCTTCTTCTTGCTTGATCTCCCTAATCTATAGCATGTTACACTTTGGGTGGAACATCTTGTAGTCTTCCATCTACCAATGGAATAGACCGTTTAGAGAATTTGTCTCGTCCTCAAAGCAATTCTCGAGGTCAAATACCGCTTCATCATTAGGTTCCATAAACTTTCTTCCTTCGTTTGCCTCTGATTCTCCTCCATTAGACTTTGACTCGGAGGACACCAATTCTTCCCTTACAGTCCGATTCTTTAGATCAATGACGTACTTCCTCTCGCTGCTCTCGATGGAGAGTGTGTTTCATTTCCAATTGTGGTCTGCCTTGGCTGTAATTAGCCACCCTCTCCCGAGCAATGCATCGTATGCCTTCTTTTGTAATGGGATGACAACAAAGTTCAACAGGAATTTTTGTGTGCCAATTTCACCTTCTGTGCCATGAGTGTACCTAGTGGTTTGATACCATGCTGGAGACACCTACCAAGTGAAATGTTGGTGGTCAGAGAGTTGGTTTCCCGAGACACTTCTAGGTCTCCTCTGGCAGTATGTTCACTCCCGAGCTTCCATGGACGATGGTGTTTGTGAGTTTTCTTCCCATGATTTCCATCTGTACAATGGTTGGCTTTCTCTCAATGTTCACCATGAGCAACATTAGATCGAGGGCTTGTTCACCTTCTAGTGGTGGTACCGCTACTTCTTTTCTTGGACTTCTTTGTTGAATTTGGTTGTTACCAACTATGTTTGTATTACCACTCTCAGTTGTGGCATTGTCTTTAGAAGATTTGTTACCTTGATAGGTACGGTTGTTTGCAACATTTTTTCGCACAATGTTCTTCTTTGACTCCGACTGCAACGACGTATTAGTTCCTTCACTGGAGGTTTTCCTTTCCTTGGCCATCGCTTGTTCTACTTCCGCCTTGGCCTCTCAAAGTCTTTCCTTCTTTGTACGAGAGTTTGGGTAAGCGACCTTCGTTTGTGCTCTGGTAATTGCCTAAACCTCCTTGCCGTCCACTTCTAGCATGTTTATACCTTTCTGTTTTGGGTATTCGGTGTCTTCGTGATCGCCCGATCCACACCACTTACATAACATTCCTCCTTTGGCTTGATTGTTTTGGCATTCTTTGGTGAAATGACCCCATTCATTGCACTTTTGGCATTGTATCATAGGTCTTCCTTTAGAATCGTACTGTATTTGGCTTCTTGGCCCACTATTATTGTACTAATTATTATTTCCTCTTCTGTTGCGGTACCCACTAGGAGATGCATTATTATTGTTATTATTTTGCGGTTTAGGAGGTGTGGTTGGAGGGGTTCACTGTTCCCTTGGGTGAAGAGAACTTGTGTGCTTGTTTTTAAATTGTATAGGCATTCCTTGATGGAAAGTCCCAGTACCTGACAGATGTGACAAAATGATTTCTTTGGACAATTATTTTTTGTGACCTATTTTACAGTCGGTGCACCACAGTTCTTTAGTTTCTTTTGGGTTTTCTTTGTCAGCCTTCAGTTCTTTCATCATGTGCATCATATCTTGTTGGAGGGCCTGAACAGTTTTAGATTCTCCGTCACTGCTCTTGTCTGTACTCTCGTCAATTTTCTTTTGTTTTGTACAGGAAGATGTTTTGTTTTCACTCTCGATGTCCATTGCCCGACTGTAAGCCTCAACGTACGACGATGGAGGTACTACCTTCATTTTCTTACGCAGTGAGGGGATTAGTCCTTCGATGAACCAACGCTTCTTTAGCCTGTCTGTCAGTTGGTGCTCTAGCTTTACCAACAATTCTTTGAGCCTACAATTGTAAGCTTGTACGTTCTCGTGCTTCCCCTGTTTGGTGTGATAGATCTCGACGATGATCTCATTATTGTCCCATTATAGTCTGAATTCTGCCTCGAACGCCTTTCTTAGTGCATCCCATGAGGCTATGTCTTTTGCTGCCAGTTTGGTGAACCAATCTATTACTATGCCTCATAGCATTGTTGGGAACACACTCAATCAATAATCTTTGTCTTCTTGGCCGCTCCCTATTTATATGGTCTCACAAGTTTTGCAATGTCTCACCAGATCCTCTGACCCATTCCTCGTAAATTTTGGTAGTTTCTGCCTTTCGACACTCGGATTGGCTGGAGGAGTCACCATCTTCCTCCCCCAAAGTTCTCCCTATGTGTTGGACCCATTTGGACTATTTCGCATGGTACGTGCTGGTGCCTGTCCTGCACGCACGACCACGTACTCGTCCACTCGTCCACCCTTAGTGTCCTTTGCACTTCGGGTATCCTAGGAATTGTTCTTGCACTCCCTCCGTCCGAGGGTCTTCAGTTCGGATCCTCCAATTCTTGATTCTTCTCCTGATATGGATAATTCTTGGATGCGGCATATGTTATTTTCAATTTCTTTGGTTAATTCAATTTGATAGTCTCTTTCTTATTCATCGTCCGATATTGTCTCTGTGGACGATTGTCTTGGTTGGTCGGCAAGGTTTTGGTTTGTTTCTTTGACGATTCTTCTTAATTGTTTTCGTTGTATCCTAGGAATTGTTCTTGCACTCCCTCCGTTCGAGGGTCTTCAGTTCGGATCCTCCAATTCTTGATTCTTCTCCCGATATGGATAATTCTTGGATGCGGCGTATGTTATTTTCAATTTCTTTGGTTAATTCAATTTGATAGTCTCTTTCTTATTCATCGTTCGATACTGTCTCTGTGGACGATTGTCTTGGTTGGTTGGCAAGGTTTTGGTTTGTTTCTTTGACGATTCTTCTTAATTGTTTTCATTGTTCCTCTTGTTTTACTCTTAGGGATCTTTGTACCCATTCTTCTGATGATTCTTGGCTGCTTGGAAGTCAGTTCTTGTCTTTATTTGGTCGTACAGGCACTAATTTTCAGGAGTATGTCTACGATTGGTGTCACGCTCTTCCTCCTCTCGTTTGTTTCGCTCTTTGTATTGTTGTAGTATTTGTTGTCTTCTTTGTTCTCTATCTTTGTTGACCCGAAGATCTTGGAGTATGATGTAGTGACGTGCGAATAATCTTGGGAGTCTAGCGAGAAGTCGGCCGACCTTTGGGTTGACAGTTAGATTGTCCTAGATGGCTGGTTGAGGGACCTCTCGCTTGAGAGCTTCCCTCTATACGTGTTCCTTCAATGAGATATCCCACAGCTTTAGGTCTTCTGTCAATGTGTCTTCTTTTTCCCTCGTTTGCTTGTACTGGCTTTGGTTGGTTGACCCATTACGACGTCATTATTCCTGTTTGTGTTGTGTACAAGAGTTCGTATTGGCAATGGTGCCAAATGTTTACTCGCTTATTCTACTTGAAAGGATTTAAAGAGTAAATGAAAGTAACAATCTTACAGAATATAAATGAATACCAATCATGTTTCGGAAGATCATAGATATGCCATAAGTACATGAAAATCATAAAAACGATCTCTGACTATGAACAAGTACATATAAATAGTAGATTGATGTTGGTTAAGACTACCAACTCTCAGTAACTACCAATTGACTATAACAACTGTCGGGGACTAATACGTAAAACCAAAACATAATCATTTATTTATTATCTAGCCAACTAAACATTTTCAATTAACTTTCGGCTGACTACACACGACTTTGTCAACCTGTGCATGTCTCAGTGCCATCTTCAAGACATGGTTGTCTTGGTTGTTTTGCCACCAATTTTTGCACTCGCTACCTGTAAGACCATCCCATGTTAGTGCATCTACTCCTATGTCATCTGGTTTTCCTTTGCTCATTTTGGCTATGGCAATGTGCGGTCTGTAATGTGCTATTTTTTCCCCCTTGCTACTGTTGGTGTCCATGACTGGAAACACTATTCGGTAATGAGCTTTTGGCAATTCACATGCATGAAATATATTTTTCCTTCTCGAAAAATGGTTTAAATAATTGTCGATCCTTGCTATGTTATTGTGAATTTGCGAATTCTGTGTTTGACAGTGCCGTTCCAATACTCATTTATACTGTACAGTGTACAAACGCACTGCCTTTAGGTAGAATGGTGTATGACAGTCGAATGCTGCAATCGCTTCCCAATTCTTACCTGCACCATACAACTTCAAGCTTGTAATCTACCGTATGATGATAGGATGCCGTACTATGATGAATGGTGATCATTGTACCCTCCAATGTCACCTTTGTACATTGCCCTCTCGCTGTATGATGTGAATACTGGTTTGTACGATGTTACACTATACGGTGTGAATGTTGGGTCGTACAATGTAAAATTTTCTTTGTTCTATGCTACGATTGTTTCCCTATTGATTCCTTTGCCGTATGTTGTAATCACTTCCCTGCTGTATGGTGCTCAAAACTCTCTCTTGTCATACGGTGTTGAGTCCTGTCTGTGGGCGTACAATCCATGATCGCTATACGGTTTGTTTTAATTATTTAACCTGTCGTACAATGTCCTTTGCCGATCCCTTTGAGTGTTTGAATCATATGGAAGGCCATAGGATGTTGCCTTTGCACTCTATTTTGTAACTTTTTCACCATACGGTGCACTTGCCTTGTCACCGTTCTACTTCTCTCCTCTGCACTGTCACTTCCTTGCACAATATACCTAGGTCATACGTTATGAAATGTTCTTTGCTGTAGAATATTATAACTCCCTCTATGCCGTACTGATTTTGTGAATTGCATTAATAGCGCTTTTTGTACTTTATAATTCTTTTTAATTTAACAATTTTTTAATTAATTTTGGTACTTTAATTTTTCTCCTTTTTATTATTGCCAACTGAATTATTTTAATATATCCACTTTTTAATTTTTCATATTTCTTGGCATTACTCTTATATTCTCTCTTTGAAAATTTTAATTTTTTGCTTTTTCCTCTTTTTTGAACTTTAGTAAATGCCAACTCCGATAATTTTTTAATTTTTTGCTTTTTGTTTTCCTCTTACTCATTTCCGCTTTGTCTTTTCTTTCCTCTTCGTTCTTTTTTCTTTCTTTTAATTTTATTTATGTGGCTTGATCTTGTAACCCAATTATTTCGGGTCTTCTATAATTCACATTTCCAAGTTTGTTCCCAGGGATATAATTTCTAAGGTTGGATGTTTTCAAAATACCCATGGCCTTTTATAACAATCATTTTCACAACAGGTTCCTATGTATTCAAGATCAAATATTTTTTATAACAATGGTGGATTTTCCTTACCTTTATAACTTTGACTGCTGTCAATGTACATTCTCCCTCTTTGCTGGTACCATTTCACTTCTTCCCCTTCGATTGTTGGTGGTGCCACTAGATTGTGCATGGCGTGCCATAGTCCGTTAGAAGTCGACAATGGGGGTGGTTCTATGTTGTGTTCTATTGCCCATTGATTTATCTCTTCGTTGTATCCAGCTCATTCTGCTACAAAGGAATGCTCGACCATGAACATTGGCCGTAGGCTAGGGACTTCTTCTTCCCAGTCTTTCAAGTGCTCTCCTTTATGCCATTCTTCGGCTGTCTTCCTCTCCTTCTGCTTTTCATCTAGCTCATAGGTGATGTACCCTCTTCTCGGTTCTGAATATGACACTTTCAAGTGCCATTTGCTGCCTTGTAACTTTATCCATTATGTAGGTGGTCTGAATAAAATGGTTGTTAAGTGCCGATGAATCCTTGGCATTGCCACCTTTTTAGGTCTTTGCAAAATTGGTTTTACCTTTACACCTGTAGGTCCTTCTGGTCTTTTTGGTATTTCTATAGTAGGTTTCCTGTTTGACATCCAATTCACCATGTTGATTGCGACCACTCTCTCTTTATATGGCTTCAATTTGGATCCGTTGATAGCTCCATTATTTGAGATTTCTTAGGTTTTAAAGGGACCAAGCCATCTCATCTTGAATTTTCCAAGTTTCAATTCGTTACGGTCATTATATTTGAGAACCAATTGTTCAGGCTAGAAATTTGCTCGTCGAAGGTATTTGTCGTGCTAGTATTTCCTTCTTTTTTGCATTGCCTCCGTTGCCCATTGAGTGAGTACTCTCCATCTGTCCAATTTGTTTAATTGGAATAGTCTTTCCTTCAAGCTCTCTGTGTCGCCTTGTCGGTTCTCGATGACAATCCTCGGACTTGGCACCATATACTTGGCAGGAACTATAACTTCTTGACCGTACATTTGAAATGGCGTATGGCTTTTTCGTTACCTTGTATGTTGTACAGTAAGCCCATAGTATGACTGGTAGCATCTTTGAGCCTACACAATTTGTGAATGACCAAGACAAGCACCTTATTTGTGGATTTTGCCTGTCTGTTTGCTCTCGGGTACTACAAGCTTGATAAGTTGTGAAAAATTTGCAACTCTGTCATCATCAAGCGAATGACATGGTTGACGAAGTGTCCTCCCTTGTTGTTGGTGATCTATATTGGTATGCCGTACCTCGTGACAATTTGCTTGTATATGAATCTTTCCGTACTCACTGCAGTGTTGTCTGGCAATGCCCGAGCGTTCGCCCATTTGGTTAGGTACTTTGTGGCAATGACTATGTACCTACATTGATATAGTTGGCTGAATTTCAACGAACCGATGAAGTCCATTGTCCACTGCTCGAAATTTTTTTGGGGTTGCAATGGGGATAGCGGCATGTAATCTCTTTTCAGGTGTTTTCCAAGTCTGTGGTAAGTATTGTAAATTTTAATGATCAGATTGTATGCACAAAAATTAATTTAAATCAGACACAATAACACAGCAGATACCCTGGGAAAACCCTCCTCTTGAGGGAGAAAAACCCAGCAACAAAATCTCTCTTATATATTATTGAAGAACAACACTCTTGTAGAATGAGGCCAAATTCAATGACCAAGAATAGCATCAACTCTAGATGCAATCACACAGATTACAATCTGCACTTGAAAGAATTCGCTAACTGCTCTTTAAGGAATTCACACTCTTGATAGGAGAAAGAATAGTGAACTTTGCTTGATGATCATAATGAGAGGGCGATCTCATATATATACAATATGAAGGGGCGCCACCTAATTAAATATAAGTCGGCTACAATATAAGAGAATATATTATACAAAGAGACGCAACCAATAAGAGAAAAGTCGTCCTCAAGAAAAATCGCGCCAAGAGGTATGATGTCAGCCTCATCACAAAAGACGTGTTTCTTCATTTCTTCATGTCAGCTCAAATGAAGGAGAGTGTATATAATTCAAATAGCCATAAGGCTCCATTTGAATTATCATCATACACTGATCTGGAAGATACAACTTGACGCTGTTGAACATTAACAAGTATCACATCTTACCACCCACTCTTGGGCGTCGGTGTGCAATGTTGGCCACCATAGACCTGCCAACAAGATTTTACGTGTAGTAGCATCTCGCTCCATGTGTCCTCCAACTAGTCCTTCATGTGCTTCTTTAAGTACTCTTGGAATTTATTCTTTCATGGCGCATCACTGTAGAACCTGGTTTGACCCCAACTTATATAGGAGCCCATTGATGAGCTAGAATGTCTTACTCTTCAATACCAGTTTCCTTCGCTCTCTCGGTGGCATCTCCTTTGGATGTGTGAAAGTAGAGAGGTATTCTTTGATGTTTTTGTACTATGGGGGTAGTGTTGCAATTTGAAATAAGTGTGCATTTGAAAAATTGTCACTTAAGAGGTTTGCCTGATTTGATCCTTGACAGTTGGTCGGTGATGACATGGCTCTTCCTTGGCCTGACAATAATTGGGAATGTGAACTCTTCTGGTAGTAGGAGCCATCTGCTCACGCTCCCTTGAATTATCAGTTTGCTCACCAAGAACATGAGGGCCTGGTGGTTGATGTAGAATGTGAAGGGGGTTGCCAACAAAGAGTGTCTGAACTTCTCTATGACATATACCATTCCAAGCGCTTCCCTTTTTGTCGTATTATAATTCTTTTTTGCTTTTGACAGTAGCTGACTGGCGAAGAATATTGGGTGGTCTAACCCTTGTGGTCCCACTTGTGCTAATGTTGGTCCAATCACGTAGTTTGATTTGTTGACGTGGACGTGAAATTCTGTACTCCAACTCAAAAATGCAAGGATTGGCGAACTTATCAATTGTATCTTCAGTTCATTGAAGGCCTTCTCTTGGTCTTTAGTCCATATGAATGGTTGACCCTTTCTCGTGTGTACATTCAGTAGGTAGGATATCTGGGCAAAGTTTTTGACAAACCTTTTGTAGTACCCGACATGACCCAAGAATGACTTTACTTTGGTGAGGTTTTGGGTTGGGGTCGGTCTTTAATCTGGCTTTGCAGACTGTGTCTGAGCAGTTTCCCCTGAAGTACCATGAATCGACACTTATTTGGATTTAGTGCTAGTCGTGCTGCTCTGCACTGTTCCATATAGGTCCTTCAGATGTGTGTGTTCGTCGCTATAGATCGACCAGTCATCCAAGAATGGCTTAAAGTTCCCCACTGACATCTTGTCAAATATATGTAGAATGATTCTCTGGAATGTCGCCAGAGCATTGCATAGACCAAACGACATCCGGTTGTATGCATACAGTTTGTCTTCAACCACAAATGTTGTCTTCAATTTATCCTCCTCGGCTATGCTTATCTGATTATAACTCGAGAATCCATCCATGAATGAATAGATTTCATGGCCAGCCACCTCCTCTTCCAATATTGAGTTGATGAATGGGATTGGGAAAGGGTCCTTTATATTTATTGCGTTGAGGCTTCGAAAATCCACTCATATCCAATTTTGTTTAGATTCTTTCTTTATTGATATGACAATTGGAGAAACCCAGTCATTGACTTCAACTTTGAAGATGATTCTTCCTGCTTTGAGCATTTTTTTGATTTCCTCTTACATCTTTGTAGCATAATTTTTATTTATTTTGTAGGGCCTCTTTTATAAGGGCTATGCTCTTGATACCAACGAGATTCTATGCACACATAGTTCTAGAGGTATGCCTTTCAAGTTTTTGTAAGTACATGCAAAGGCATCTTTGTACTGACGAGAAGATTTTGAATGCTGCCGCCTTCAACATTGGATTCCAGTCGTCTCCAACTAGAATCATTCAGGGGATATTCTCCTCTCCTAAGTTCACCTTGTTTATTCTTGGTTCCTCATATTTGATTACCTTGTCTCGTTTAAAATTATGTGTCGGTGTGTCGTCCACCCTGGCCACTCCCTCTTTGTATTCTCCATACTTTGGAGGAAATGCTTGACTCGTTGAGGCTTTGTCTTCTTCTCCTTCAATCTCCTCGATTTGTAGCATATTGCAGTACTGCTGGAACATTTCGTAGTCCTCCATTTGCCAATGGAAGAGTCCATTGAGTGAACTTGTTTCATCCTCCGAGCAATGTTGGAGGTCTAGGACGCCTTCGTCATTTGGTTCCATGAGTCTCCTTTCTTCATCTATTCTTGATCCTCCTTCAGACTCCGAGTCGGATGATGCCAATTCTTCACTTAGTGCTTGGTTTCTCAAGTCAATCATGTACTTTCTCCCATTGTTTTCTATGGAGAGTGTATTTTGTTTCTAGTTGTGGTCTGCCTTGGCTGCAAATAGCCATCCGCTCTCGAGCAATGCATCATATACCTTTTTCTCCAATGGGATGACCATGAAATTCAATACGAATTGTTGGGTCTTGATCATCACTTTTTGCGCCATCAACGTTCCCATTGCCTTGGTGCCATGTTGGTCGACACCCACCAATTGGAATGTCGGTGGCTAGAGTGTTGGTTTTCCGAGGCACTTCCATGTGTTTTTGAGTAGTATGTTGACTCCCGATCCTCCATCGACAATTGTGTTTGTTAGATTATTTCTGCTAATCTCCATCTTTATGATAGGTAGTCTCTTCCCTATGTTCACCGTCAACAACATTGGGTCGATGACTTATTCACCTTCGAGTGGCGGCTCTACTACCATTCCTTTTCTTTGGCCTTCTTGTTGCCGACTTTGCTCATCACCGACTATGTTTGTTATCGCTACTCCCAGTTGTGGCATTGTTTGGAGAAGGTCAGTCACTTTAATTGGTACGGTTGTCTGTAGCATCTGCTGTATGATGTTCTTTTCAGATTCTGACTGCAACGAGGTACTTGCAATTTTGTGGAGGTTCTTTGTTCTTTTGCCATCACCTATTCTACTTTGGCTTTGGCTTCTCTCATTTGTTCCTTTTTTGTACGAGGATTTGGGTAGATTGCTTTCTTCGTTTGTGCTCTGGTAATTGTTAGTACTTCCTCCTCTCATTCCTCCACGTCCAACATGTTGATTCCTTTTTGTTTTGGGCAGTTAGTGTCCTCATGCCCATGTGGTCCACACCACTTACACAACATCCCCATTTTGTATTGGTTACTTTGGCATTCTTTGGCGAAGTGACCCATTTGTTACATTTTTTGCACTGGATCATCGATCGCCCCTTTGCATCATATTGGATTATACTCTTTGGTCCACTGTTGTTGAACTGATTGTTATTTCCTCTTCTATTCCGATATCCGCTTGGAGATGCATTGGTATTAGTATTTTGTGTTTTTGGCGGTGTGGTCAGAGGGGTTGACTATTCCCCTTGAGTGAAGAGCACTTGTGTTCTTGTTTTCAAATTGTATAGGCATTCCTTGATGGAATGTCCCATTACTTGGCAGATGTTGTAGAACAACTTCTTCAAATACTTTGTTTTTGTATGACCTCCTTTGCAGTCGGTGCACCACAATTCCTTGCTTTCCCTTGTACTCCCCTTCTCGACTTTCAGCTCCATCATTCTCATCATATCCTTTCTCAAGGCTTGGATGGTCTTTGATTCACTGTCATTGCTATCGTATGTGCTGTTGTCGTCATTTGTCCTCTTTCCTTGGGAAAATGTTTTATCTTCACTTTCTATGTTCATTGCTCGATTGTAGGCATCGGTGTATGATGACAGAGGTACAACCTTCATTTTTTCCTCAGCGAAGGAATCAACTCTTCGATGAGACATCTTTTTTTCAATTTGTCAGTTGGTTGGATTTCGAGTTTGACCAATAATTCTTTGAGTCTATGATTGTAGGTTCATACTTTTTCGTGCTTTCCTTGTTTTGTGTTGTATATCTTTGCTATAATTTTGTTGTCATCTCTCAGGAGTTTGAATTCTTCCTGGAATGCTCTTCTCAATGCTTCCCATGTGTTCTTATGACCCACTTTTAATTTGGTATACCAATCAATGGCTATTCCTTTGAGGGTTGTTGGAAATTCCCTCAACCAGTATGTCCTGTCATCTTGACCGTTCGCGACCCAAATTGTCTCACATGTTTTGCAATGCCTTTCAGGTCCTCCAACCCATTCTTGGTGAACTTTGGGAGTTTCTGTTGCTTCACATTCAAACTTGTTGGGGGAGTCACCTTCTTACCTCTCTGTTGCACCTTCTGTGACAATAACCTATTTGGAGAGTTTTGATTTGTACATTCTGGTGCATTCCTTGCACTATCAGACACACTGCAATCCTCTACTTGTCCCTCGTCAATGTTTGTCACCCTTGGGTTGCCTTTGAGGTCCATTAGATGTTCCCTTTGTCATGTTGTTTTTGGCTTCGATCTTCCAATGTTCACTTCTCTCATTGATTTCCAGTTTTCAATCTGGCATATGGTCTTTGTCAAATTGTTGATAGGTTTTCTTTGGTCTTACCCTTCAACTGGTTTTCTTGGTGCAAATTGTTCTTGGTCAGTTGGGTTGGTGGTTCCTTCCTTGCCTTCCCCTTCACTTGATGGTGAACCTTCTTTTTCACTCGATGATGCTTCTTCGTTTGCCGATGATGGTCTGTATGGTTCTTTGGCAATGTTCTCTTCTTCACTTTCCTCTTCATTTGACGTTGATGGTACAGACTTTTCTTTGTTTTGGTTGGCAAGATTAGTGTATGTTTCGTTAGGAAGTGGCAAATGTCAGACTATCTCTACCCACTCTCCCTTTGTATGTTCTCTTGTTTTGATGGTTCTCTTTCTCTCAAGACTACGACTTCTGCTCACACTTCGGCTTTTGCTCTTGGGTGGGCTCAGGCTTTCCCTCAGGAACCCTTTGCCTTCCTCAACTTCATGCCTTAATCATTGTTGTCGATCCCTTTGTTCTTTTATTCTCAGGGATCTTATTTTTTCGTCGATTGATTCTTGACTGATTTTTATTAATCTTTTGGGTTTATTTAAGGTTAAGGGAATTAATTCCTTGACGTATGTTGTTGGTTGTCGTCGGTCAATGCCACACTCTTCTTCTTCCCTTCTATTTCATTCTCCATATCATTGCAGTATTTGTTGCCTTTGTTGTTCCTTGTCTTTCTTAGCCCGAAGATCTTGCAGTATGATGTAGTGATGTACAATCAATCTTGACAGTCTGTCGAGAAGACAATCGACCTTTGGGTTGACAGTGAGATTGTCCTAGATGGCGGCCTGAGGGACGTCTCTCTTGAGAGCTTCCCTCCATAAGTGTTGCTTTAGTGAAATGTCCCACAGATTTATCAAGTCTTTTGTCAATGCGTCCTCTCTTTCTTTGTTTGCTTGCATAGGTTGTTTGGTTGGCTGTCCCATTACATCGCCATGATTCCCATCTGCATGTTGTGTATCACTAGGGTTCATATCGACAACAGTGCCAAATGTTTACTCCTTAAGGCTACTAGACCGGTTAATGCAAAGTAAACGGAAATATATAACAACAGTAATAAAACATTTTATTTACTTAAACAATGCACAAAATATATGTATTGTATTCTTCATTCATCGGATAGGCAATAAGTACTTAATACAGAATGTGTGTGGTCCTCGACTACAAATACAAACATACAATATATAGCCAGCCGACGTTGGTTGAGGACACCAACTGTCGACAACTACCAAGTACAACCATCCAATGGTTGGGGACTTAATTACATATTAACATAATTATTTATTTCTCTCTTGCCAACTACACCCATTGGACTATGATGTATTTGCCAATGTTTGTTGTGTTGGAGGCTTGAGTAGGACACATGATGAATGAAATGCTGTGCATGAGGGTCATAGATGTGCTTGCCATATGAATTGGTTTTGAACTTGATTGGCAACATAGAATACTGGGATTTTTTGCAATAACAGTTGGGGCTTTGGTTTGATTTTCTAGGATGTTTTGCCAATCTGCATTCATTCATTGGTTTGGTTAAGCATGGATGCACCTTGCATCTAAGAGGTGGGATTTGCATGGATTTGGAGGTGTGCTCATTGTTTTGTGAAACATAGCAGAGTTTTGTGTCGATAGATTGTTCTTCAGGAATTTTAAGGATATAATACATTGTTTGTGCCAAAAGAATGTTGGCACCAGAAGTAGGCCATTAAGAATTAATTATTATGTAATTAATTAAGTCCTAAAAGTGTAGTATTATGAGATATTATTGCAAAATAGGTGAGTTTGCATATTTTTATCCTACTTCCTATTCCTTTGTAGAGCGTTGATTTGTAGAGAGAAGCCTTGGGGGAAAATTTCAGAGAGAGGCATTGAGGGAAATTTTGGTTTTGAATTTGAGAGGCAAGAATGAGGATTTTAGTTGCTTGTACCTCCAAGATGAAGTGGATCATGAGGCTAAAGCACAAAAGGCCTAAGAAGAATGCCATCAGGAAGGCATGCTTAAATTATTAACACATCAAGAGCCATCTATAGATAAGGCAATGGTATAGGGGCTGCCCTAGATTCAACAAAGCAACAATCAAAATGCCCATTGCTTTAGTGGTCTATGCCTCCATCATAGCAGGTTCCTTTTGTTTTTACCCTGTTGTCCTCCCTATTGCATTATCATCCTCACATTAGCAACAAGTGCTTGGTAGTGGGCCTTCCTTGACCAAGGTAGGAATTGAGGAGAAGACTCAACAACAATTGCCCCTCGTCACATATTTATATCTAGGGCAAGAGTTCACTGTTCAATTTAAGGATGATTTTTGTACTTTGGCTAGCCTTTGAGGAGCTCTGGAATGACCAACTAGATAAAAAAAAAAGTGTATTGCCCTCCCCCCCCCCAAATCAAAGTCTAAAGGCGTCCATGGAACCAATAAATGATGAGCCACAACAATGCTGAATTCACAGTGCTAGTCATAACATTGGATGGAAACCTTATTGTGCTCTTGTAGGAACCTAGGCCATGTTGCAACAATTGACCAAATATTAGCATAATGAGGCAACCACACAAAAAGCATTGAATGCAAAATAAATTAGTTAAAGGCACTCCTCTCAATAGCTTGGTTAGCTTCCCAACAAGTAGAGTAGAGATTGAAGAAGCCCAAGAATCGTTAAGTGCACTTCAAGAATAGGTGAAAGCGCAAGACTAGAAACTGACAACATATGGCATTGCATATGAAAATGCAAAGGCATCCATGTCTTATGTGGTTGGCTAGCTACACTTGTTGCAATCATAGTAACTCGGCTCGGACTCGGATCGGGTGACTTGACTTGGGACTTGGGACTTGGCACCCAGACTTAACGCAGACTTGGCAAAATGAAAAAAACCCTAGAAATTTAGATATTTTTAAGGATTTAAAACTTGTTTCAAGCACCCTTTATTGAATAAACCTTAAAGACACAATAACATCATTAAATAGAAGCAAATTTGATCACATACACAAGTATACATTGATCACATAAGCATAAAGTACACAAATTGTAGCCGAGCTGCTGAAGGAAATAGCACACTTAGATATATAAAATTATAAATATAGTCAAATGTATACAAAACTCATGAAATATGAAATCCATGACATCAAATGTTCCAAACAAATATGAAATATCAAAACAATAACTACAAGTCTATGGCTCAAAGGAGTTTGCATCCTTCCTACAAAGGCATCTAAGGTGGGTCCTAGATGATGTAGCAACTACAGCCATAGTCTCTGCTTGTGACTCCATGCCACCCTCACCAACATTAGTTGTGGATGTGTTTGCTCGTGCTTTAGCCTCCTCCTCTGCCATGGCTATAGCCTCAGCCTCTCTATCTGCCCAGTCAACCCAATCAAGGTTCTCGTCACTAACACAAGTATACATCGATCATATAAGTATAAAAACAAATTGTAGCTAAGCTGCTCAAGGAAATAACACACTTAGATATATAGTCAAAGACTCAAATGTATACAAAAATCATCGAATATGAAATCCATGACATCAAATGTTCCAAAAAAATATGAAATATCAAAAGATTCAAAACAATAACTAGAAGTCTATGGCTCAAAGGAGCCTACATTCTTCCTACAAATGTGTCTAAGATAGGTCATGGATGATGCAACATCCATAATCTCAAGTATCAGGGCAATTGCCCTAATGGGGTTGAGGGGCAATGCCCTTTGTGGGGGTCTAGGCGTAGTCCCTCTAGTGGGATCGAGGGGTAGTGCCCCTTGCGGGGGTTTGGGGGCAATGCCCCTAGTGGGGTCAAGGGGCAGTGCCCCTTGTGAGGGTTTGGGGGCAGTGCCCCCAATGGGGTCAAGGGCAATGCCCATTGCAGGGGTCTGGGGGCAACGCCCCTTGCAGGGGTCTGGGGGCAATGCCTCCAATGGGGTCAAGGGGCAGCGCCCCTTGTGGGGGTCTGGGGACAACGCCCCCAGCGGGGGTCTGGGGGCAGTGCCCCTTGCAGGGGTCTGGGGGTAGTGCCCCTTGCGGGGTCCCAAGGCAGCGCCCTGGGTGTGCTCCCTATTGCGATACAGGGTGGGGTCGAGGGGTGGAGCCCCCGCCACCAAGCCCAAATTAAGACCTCCAAAACCATACAAACCTTCATGGCGTACATCATTTTGCATTCACAATAAGTAAAAAAAAACAAGTTTTAACTTTTAATTTCATGTAATTTTTTGCACTTTTCAAACCTTGCCTGTTGCCTAGTCTTGCTAATGAGACTCGCCTGGACTCGGTGAGTCTGGCGAGTCCACCAAACTCAGCAAGTCCAGTCAGGACTCAGCCGAGTCCGAGTTCAAGCCCCCAGGACTCGGCCAGGGTGACTCGACTCGCGACTCGCCGAGTCTTGGTGAGTCTTGGCGAGTCTCGTTATTATGGACTTGCAATACAAGATATTGCCCATTGACTTGACTTTTAAAATCCCATTCTTCTGGTGCCAAGACCCAACAACCCTCTCTCCTAGCATGTCGACATGTTGGTGAAATCGGTTTAGGAATTGCTTATTGTCTTAGCCCCACCAATGTTTTAGTGAGCATCCAGTAAAAGTTTAGCCCAAGCAAGTTAATGTGTCATCTTCAAAAGATTATGATTCGCAAAAGGAGACCATTGTGTAAGAAGAGTAAAAGGAGCCCAATGAGGACATTACCACCCTTTGTGTAGAGTTAATGAACTTTTGCATCTACTCATAGTGGCTTGCGATGACTATGACAAAGATGTGGCTCATTTTAGGCAAGTGGTCAATTTTGTATTGAAGATGCAAATAGTGGTAGATGTGTGGCTAGCCCCACAAATGCTTGTGTGTAAAAACCCTTACTGATTTTTGCACAATTTTTTAAAATGATTTTTCCAGTTTGACATATGTTTCCATTTTGTCAAACTTATACCAATACATTGCATAAAATAATCACTGAATACATTCAAAATGCATATGCAGATTTCATATTGAGATTCATATCATACACTTCTAAATGATTGAGTTACAAATGGATATACATTGATTAATGCTACAGCCACAACTACTTTCAGACTGAGCAGCGATAATGACAGTCTGGACTGTATAATAGCAGTGAGCAAATTGCATTTAAATAATATGCTGTTATGTTTACAACAATGAACAGCTATATAGCATTGATACTCTAACCTGGAACTATATGCCTGGTCTGGAAATGGATAACAGCACCTTGTGGATTGATGGAAACCTTGAATGATGCCCATGTCCAGCTCCTATAACCTCATATGACCCCCACACCAGTAAAATACATATTCAAACCCCCACGCGAGGAGTCTACAGGGCCATGTGTGATGAAATATTGCTGCGCCTGGGTCTGAAATCTCACGCCAACCACAAATAATTTCCCATGCCCTTGTTTGTGATACCCACGGCTGATAATAGGAAGGTGTTGGAGTGGAGGGAAGCCCGCGACCTTCTTAGACTGCCCACAACTGCACAAACTGCCCTACGAATACCCTTGAATGTCTCACTTTCAACTTGCAATCTGGAAATGCTCAGAAACTGAGTTAGAATAGGCACAGGTTCCTCAAATACAGTCGCCCAGCAGCAAGGAAGCAGATATCATGGACGCCTAGCAGTAGGCTGTGCATTACAGACACTCCCAGCGCTAAATGATGTGAAATAACTCCCCTTAGAGCCACGACCTGAATCTGCAACTTCAATCAGCAATGCAAAACCCTCAAATGGCCATCGACCAGCAAAAAACCTTCAATCTCACATTATGCAAAAGATATAATCGCTGTTCCTCAAGTTTGTCTCCGAAGGAGACCCACAAACTTGTACAATTTCGCACACAATGGAAGACCTGAGTGATCTCCCCTCAAACCAGCTAGGGTGGAATTGTTTCACCACCGAAACTGATCTTCCCTAGAGGGTTTCCATCCTCCAGAGGCTGAGATGAACCAGGTTCAATTTCATGACCCACAAGGGTTTCAATAAGAGAAATAGAATAAAATCGACCTCCCCAAATGAGCTCTCATAATCCCCTTTTATACTTTTTCCCGCCAAGCTTTCCAAAAGCTTCTATTTAAAATTCACTTTTTAATTTAAACTCCATTTTAGCTCCAAAAAGGACCTTTTGATTAAAATAATCGTAATTTGACATGCAAGACCCCTTTTTTATGCATCCATGATTTAAAACATTTTATCCCGGTTCCAATGAGCTATAACACTAAGGTACCTTTTAAATATATTAAATAATATTCCTTAGTAAAATAATTAAAATAAAGCCATTAATATACTCATTTTGTGGAAACTGCCGGAATACATCGAAATCGGAAATTGATTGCAGTAGAGTGATCCCGATGAAGAATAATGATAAACGGAGCTGATCGGGCCACTTTCTATAAATAGACGCTCTCTCCAAGATTGTTGGAGAGCACACTAGAAGCCAAAAGTCACCCTGGAAAGTGGCATATGAGTCCTCTCGATCACTTGAGCTCATTGAAATCATCAAATTACCCCTCTGATCATGCTAACACAAACCCAAAAAGTCAGCTCCAATTGCAGAGCAAGAGAACCTGAAAATGGGGATATTACATTGTGCTTGGCAATTTGGAGTAGGACTTTTGGCATGAAGATCTACAACTGGATAAGGTGGGCACTTTGAGTGATAAAATAATTGAGTTGCAAATGCTCATTAATACTAAGACAACAAAGCACAAAGTTGTCTTGCTACCATTGGTGAAGAAGGTCTGTGTTGAACTGCAAGTGATGCTTTCAAAGATTGCAAACCATCACAAACTTTTGCAAGGGTGAATGTCACGCAAGGAAGTAACCATAGACATAGATGCACAGGCAATCTAGGACATAATTACTATGCCATTGAATTTTGGGGGTCAACATAGATTGCTCGTGTAAAGCTATAGGAAGTCTTGAAGAATGAAATTTCCTTTTGCTTTGGAAACAATCAATTTCTCTTGGATTGATGCTCCATCACTTTTCTTCATCTTTGTAAAAATATTTTTTGGTTGTTTTTTGGTCCAACTTTTTATAATTGCTCAAACTCTTTGGAGGGCCAAACAAAGTTTTGCATCGGGAGGATGTTGGAAACTTGGAACCATATGTGCCCTCTTTGTGATGCACACAAATATTATAAGACAGCAAAAATCATGCAATGTTTTGAAAGGATAAAAACTAAAAAGTGCACTAGTTTTAATTGCGAGTGCAGTCTAGTTAGTTTGACTCTTCCACAATTTGTGTATGTATATTTGTGATTTGTGCTGTAACTGGTGCTGCATGCATGAAAACTATAGTTTAGAGCGCTGGGCTTAAACACCTATAAAACCCCTTTATGTAAATCATTGATAGAGGGAGTTGAGTTTTTATCAACAATGAAGTTCTGCCAATTTGAATGTTCGTTCTGTCTATGTAATACTGCACATTTTGTTATATTGTATTTGCTATGTTCATATTGTTCAATGAGCACATGATCTAATGAGGGTACCAAACCCTAATGTGCTTTTGGGTGAGAATACTTGTATGCTATTGCACATATGGATATTATCACCAAGTATTAGCCATGGTCTGAGCACGTGTTTGCCAAATAGTTAACATGGACATCTAGAGAAGGCCTTGTGAACATTCTCTCCAGCAATGTGAGTAATGTGTCCTTAAATGGTCACGCCAAATCTGCCTTGGATGCACAGCCCAGCTATATCTTTCTTTCAAATAAGAAAGGGATATTGCCACTGTTGGATGTGTACCAAGGCAGGACACACAATATCTCTTTTTGTTTGGGGACATCTTCCTCAGGTCGGCTTGGAAATTTCAAGATGCCTTTAGTTTGTCAGTCTTTGTTGAGATATTTTATGAAATTGTTTGTCTTGATTGCTCAATTATGAATAAAAAATGTAGCCATGAGAGCTTTTAGTCTAGTTGTCTTCGCCTAAATTCTATAGATCAATTTTCTACTTGCACAAGCTGAGGTAGTTGAATGCAAAGACATTGGAGCATTTCCTTGCAACTAATCTCTGGCTTTATTATGCAGATTTGAATTTAAGTGACAATCTTCATTTTTCAAAAATGTCTTCTGAGCATAATGGATTGCAGAAGTTGGAAGTCTCTAATTTTATATTTTATTTGTGAAAGAGATTTTTTTTTTCATATTGAAGAAAAATTCTTCAGACAATGTTCCATCCAAGTAACAATAAATACATTGACCATACTGATTTTTTGCCTTGGTTTTTGATTTCCTTTAGGGTGCAAATCTACAGCTTGAAATTGAGGGTTCTGGTTTTTTCTACAAGCAAGTGCGGAACATGGTAAGGGAACTCAGCATTTTGTGTTTTTCCTTTTTCATGAAAACTGATTTTCAATGTTTCTACAACCTTTCTCTGCCAGTTCTACCAAGCTGCATTGTTCTAATATAAAAATAAACTAGAACATCTTTCATAATGTCATTTGGATATCCAAGTTTCATGAAACTTGTAATCTTTGGAGTGCCAAATTATGGACTTCAGCATTAAGGCCTTCTGATGCAAGAGGGGTCTGCACAAAACCCTCTACACAAACTCACACAATAATAGCAAATTGGTTGCAAAAATCTGCAACTATGTCTTCAATATTTGATATGCAACCTGCAACAATTGATTACGACTTCTGAAAATCTGATTACATCAGTTTATACAGTCAATAGGACTGATGGACAGCAATACAAAACATGTTACAATCAGAAATATGACAGTAAATGATAAACAAAATCAGCTGCAACTTCTTCTCCTTCATTTGCAAACTTCAAATTGCTATCTGCAACTTGCAACTTTCAATCTGCAAACTTTACCAGTCTTAAATCATAGATTCCTGTCTTCACCTGCTGCTGCAACACACTTTCAGACCTGCACAAAACATTCTCAATCTGCTCTCCAAGAAGATGCTACACCATACTTTCTTCACCCCCAAAATCTGCCTCCAAAAATGACAAGTTAAAACTTCCAATGAAAACAACTTGCACTATATTTCAAAATCAGATTTTTGCCTCCTTGATAAGGCCATGCCACTCTCCTGTCATGGCTGCTCCAGCAAATAGAAAAATGTCATTAATGGTTCATGATGCAAATGCAAACTCAATTGCCAAAGTTGGAGATCAGTTTTCAATTTCTACTCCACCTGCAGGATCCCGGAAAGTAAAATGCAAACCTACTACCTCCTGGACACCCAAAGTGGAGAATATCCAATTAATGCAATGACAAATGAAATAATGCAAAATAATGCCAGGCAAGATGCTCCCACTCCCAAGGTGGACGCCATAATGGAATATCCCCTAGTTATGCTTTGAAATGGCCACAGTCATGAGTGCAGTCAACAGGAGTGCAACTGCCAAAGGTCTTGGAAAATAAATTACCTCAAATTATTTTTCAAAACATTATTCCAGGCATTGGCAACTAGACTATAGCAAAACAAATTATAGCACATATTTTTGGGTGATGCAAGATTGCTCTCACAACCCAGGATGCTCCTGCATCACCTTAAGCATGAATTCCCATCACAAAACTATTTCTTTCTAATACATAATCATCAATCGCCATTCTTGTGAAGTTGCTATAGAGTAAAAACTTCTGAAGGGAGCAATCTGCAATGGATTATGCCTGCCATAAATACACTAGTCACAACAAAATCACCTTCCTTGAATAAAGAATTATTTAGATGATCCATTGCCATGGTTTGTGTATCTGTTTGCTACAATTGACAATGATATTAAATCAGTGTGGCTTCCATGCCATAAGCATCATGGTTAATAGTTAGTCTTGGAACATGTGGAATCCCATGGTTCCATTAGAGATATTTTGTGCACAATGGCACTTGCAAATTCCCTTGATTATTTATAAGTTATATGGCTTGCATGCAAACTGGATATTATTCATGGCTAGTTTTATTATATAATACACCACATTGGAAATAGAAAATCTCACAAATTTTTCTTTATATGGGCTTTTGCTAAGATAAATTTCTTTGAGCTAGAAGATGTTCATAATTTGAGACATTGGCAATTTGTCTTTTTGCTCCATAGATTGCATGTTTGAGATCCCCAAACGATTGGTTGAAATTTAGAGTCACTAAATACGAGGCAGGAAGAACAAACCTTGCTTCTTGGAATGCTCAGCCTGTGTAGGAATCCTACTAATTCAATCCATCAATTATAATTAAAAGAAAATGCATAGAATACTTCAGGATCCATCCTAATTAATTTCTCGCTAGTCTGATCATTTAAATTTTCTGTTAAGAATTGTTGTCTCTGAGTATATCTAACAGATTGCATCCTGATTAATTCAGGTAGCACTGCTTTTGGAGATTGGAAAAGAAGCAGTACCTGCAGAGATTGTCTTTGATGTTCTGGCATCACGTGATCGCAGAAGATTAGCAAGACTTTGTGTCATAGTACCACCACAAGGCCTTTGTCTCATGTCTGTAACTTATGATGCTACTGACCTTGAACCTCCACCAGGTTCTCCTATAGCATGTTATGGTAGACAACGCGAGATTAGAAAATGCACACTTGTATACTATTGATATAAAAGCCTCTAATGAATTTTTACACTGCTTTAATGTTTTTTCATGTGTATGATGATTTCCATCTGATGTTCATGCATGGTATTCAGTTTAGCATTCAATGTTTCTACATACTTCAGTGGGTTTTCATTGGCCTTGCATTGGAAACTATCTTCTTGCTTCAAATGTTTATTCATAATATTAAGCACTCTTGACTGCTTGCATTTTCAAGTGGCACAGGATAAACTTACTTGAGGAAATGGGAGAAATCTTCTGCCTACAGCCTTTACCTTTTAGCAAAACTGTAGGGATACTTTCAAGCTAAAATGTTTTTGTGGATAGAAGAAAGTGGAGTTTGGAATCTGTCCATGTCCATGGTGTGTTGCAAAAGCGACCAAAAGGATATAAATGTCACCAATCTCTCGAACAATAGTAAGAGATCTGGTTCCAATCTCATGGCCATGATACCTGCCAAAACAGAATATGATCTCTAATAACAGTTACTGTTTACTTTTGTAGTTTTGTGAGCCACGCTTTCTTGGTTGTATATATATTTTAATTAGGTGAACCACTTTATTTTAGTTAGGTAGGATCAAACCCCTGACATTTTGTTACTTTTTTATCTCCTAGCCCGCAAGCAGCCTTGAGAATTAACCTAGGCTAGCGGTGGTAAACTCTGCCAATTTACTAGTAGACCACAGCCGAACTGACAATCTTTGCTTACTATGTTATTCATTACTATATAATCTTACCATAGGTCTCTTACTGAGTTACTAGGAAATTGTCATGGGTCCACGCGTATTAGTGTGGATACAAGAAACATTGATTTTCTAGGAACCCCTCAAAATGAATGCAACAGTTAAAATTTAATATAAGATAAACAACATAAACATAGTATCCATTATATGTGCATAAAAGTTCAAAATCACACAAATAAAAAAATACATAACATCCATAGATTATAAATCATGATGATTCAAAGGTTCAAAATACATCAAGTTCAAGGACTAGAACAAACAATCATCTCTCTCTTCTCCAAGAGCATCTCGAATAAGTGCCCCTCCCACCAACTCCACGATCCTTGTGTAGAAGTTTGTTACTTGTCAAGACCAGGAATTGAAAGATTGGCAAGGGTAGTTGGGGAAGCAACCAAGTTAGACTGCTTTGCCTGAATACCCTAAAGCTTGTTCAACACTTACTTGTACTCATCATTCTTGTGTGAAATGAGGTGCATATTGACCAACTCCTCCGCCATCATTGATATGACTAGGGGATTGCTCTGAAAATAGCCCTGAAACACTATACTGCTGAGAAAAGTCATTATTTCCTCAATTTTGGAAATGATCCCCAGAGAGTTAGTGTATGTTTCATGTGTTTTTGTACTACAAACGTTTTAGGGGTGCTTAGTGCAATGTAGATCTTCCACCCAATGGATTATATACACTACCAAATTAATTTGAAAAGCATATGAAAAAGTTGGTGTTAGTTTTAGGATCAGATATTAATAAGCAGATTTTAATTCAAAATCAAACAAATAGACACAGCATATACCCTGGGTAAACCCTCCACTTGAGGGAGAAAAAACCCAGCAACAATATATCACTTATATATTGAATATCAAACAACAATAATCTTTACAATGAGGCCGATTACAAGGCCAGTCAACAACACCAAAACTTGATGCAATATCTGATGATAATATTGCCCTTCAAAAGACAATAAATTCGGCCTCCTCGAGACTTTGATCTGCACTTGAGTGAATTCGCTCTTCTCTAGAAAATTGCACTATGTAGAATGAATGTAATACAATGAATGAATCAAATGAACAAACAACTTATATATACAAGGGAGAGAGAGAGACTGCGTCTCTTCAAAACATCATGTCAGCCTTTCAATATGAAACGATATGTCTCAAAAGGTGGCGAATAACCAAAGTCGGCTTCAAGCAATAATTAACAATAATTAAATGTTGTTTAAGTGAAGCGCCTCTTCACTCAAGATCAGACCTATAAATTAAATAGCCGATGAGGCTATATTTAATTTATGATTTATAATTGGCTGGAAGATGAGGCCCAATGTTGTACTATCATCAACAGTTGGAAACAACTTGGCCAATAGGGGCTTCTCTTATTGAAAGTACTATTAACTTAAAATTTACTATATTGTAGTCATCCTAGTATAGATATATGAACATAGTTGTCTCTTGAGAAATTTTGATTGATCCAAAGTGGTAGTTTAGGCACCTCCCCTGAGGACGGTTACTATGTTGCTGCCATAGTTTCTTTACTAGTGCTCAGGGACCAAAAGTGTAAGATACATTTAAAATATTAGAATTTTCTCGAGTTGTCACTCTTTGCTTTGGGAGATCATTTTCATTGAAATTGGAATAAGGGCCTTGCAAATGCAAAATATGAAAATGTATCAAAAATTCAAGAAGTTGAAAAGTTTGTTTGAACAAGTCTCATCGCAATAGAACATGTGACTTCCTTGGTTACGCTTGTCACATGGTACATCAGATTCCAAGGCGACTTTGTTTTCTACTTCTAGGTGATCAGTTCTATTTAAAAATAACTATTAAGTTACTGTCATCGGAATGTATATTATAGAGGATTGCAACTTAACATTTCTTCCAAAAGATTTGCTACTGAATTGTGGAGATACGGTGCAGTAGCTTCACATCTTTTTGTTCCTCTTGTAATGTACAAAGCATAATAGAGTAGAGGGTGGTAGTATCATATCTCGTCAGAAAATCTATCTTCTTTTCGACTATACAAGTTACATTTTTCTTAGAAATAGTTGCCTTTCATATTAAAGCAATTAATTTGTTTATTTAGAAATTGTTCTCCTTGTCTATATATTGTTGTGTATCACTTGTGCATGGTCCATTTCGTCACAAAGGTAAAAATATTTTGGCGGAACAGTTGATGTAATTAGTTACTTTCACCTAAAACATATCTAATCTCCAACAATTTAGTGTGTTGTCCACCTTTCCTATTCAAATTCAGTTAAGTGGTTTTTGAGCATGTTTTCTACTAGCTAGAAATGGTGTGATCAAAGCAGGTTTTATGTTCCTTGGCAATGGTATAAAAGCAAGATTTTCATACATTTTCAGGTATCTTCTAGTAGTAATGGAAAAGGTGAAGGAGTGCAAAGAAGAACAAATTCAAGATGTAGATCCACATGGAACACCAGGTGTTTTTTTTTGGATAGATACAAATGTTTATTAAAGGAGGCAAGTAGGTATTATCACAAGAGAACCTCCAAAGATGATAAGTCACCCAACTTGGGCAGAAAAACTAAGAAACATTAGAGAATAAGCCTTGAAACAAAAGTAAAAACAAAACAAAGGGTCACATAACAAGAGAGGAGAGTATCAAACATCCTCATTTGTATCAATCTCTATCTTAACATTGGTTTAGCAAGAAGTATTGAAATGAGTCTCATCTTTGTAGTGTGTCTAGAAGTGCACATGTAGCTAACCAAAAGATGCATACTGTTACAAATATCCTCTAGATTCCCCACGCTAGTGTATAAGGAAATTGTATGATCCTCTAAGAGCCTCCTCTAATGTACTTCCTACTCAGATTAAAAAGGTAACTATTGGTGTTCTCTGAAAGAAGTTGAATAAACTCTAGAATGTTCTTAACAAAAGCATGTTCATTCGAGACTTATTCAAAAATTTCCTTTAGGTTTTACTTATTGTAGTGGGGAAATGGAGCAGGTTGGAAGAGTTTACAAATTTTTTTTTGGAAGTTTGTGATAGAGGACCATTCATAATACTAGGTTCACCATTTTCTTATTCTTCCTGGATGAAGAGTGAAAGTGTTTCTTTAAAGGAAGAGTGTAATTATCAATTATTGATTCTTCACTTAGACTCATCATGGTCAAAATTTCTAAAAATTCTATGGTTTCTATTGATGTGTCATATTTAAACACCTTTTATTGGAGCTTGGTGTAAAGAGAAAAAATGAATGCCTTAGGGGTAGGGGTGGATTAGGAGGGAGGTGTGTTGAGAAACAAGGTGAAACTATTGTGTCAAAATCTTCTACAAACTATATGGAAAATTGGAATATGTTTCTTTATTCACAATTACCATAAAGGAATATTTATGTAGATGCATAAATAGACATAACAATAAAATCAACAAACTATATAGACAAAATACATGGAAAAACCTTTCAAAGAAAAATTCACTAGAGAAAGAGAACGAGTATGCATTATATTTAATGTACATGATATGCTATTGACACACTAACACTTTACACTTTGACAACATTATAGTAACATTAGTGTAGTTGTAAACAATGATATTAAATTACTATCTCATAACTCTAATATATAGGTGAGGGAGGCCAAAACCACAAATAGTTTTACCAAAACAATGGATACTAAAACCATGGTATCTTGCAAAAATTACCCCACCCACATTGGAGGGCATTTGCAAGAATAATAATTACATCAATGACTTTACATGGATCTCATGGGCTCAATCAATGAGCCCCCAAATAAAAAATGTAACCGCAAAGGCATCTTTGATCTATAACTCCTTAATGTTTCACACCCTCAAGCCTAATGCCCCATTTTTGTGTCCACTAATTCACACGGGCTCCATCTATCATAAAATGATTCTCCACTTCTTCCTCTAGCATCTAGGTATGGGAAAGTGCCTTAAATGACCTTGAAGTCAACTGTAACTACCATCATTGTTCTCCACCTCCATGAAAGCATATGACAACAAATGCTAATAATCTAGGGCAATTTAAATTATAAATTATTTTTTAATTTTCGGCTTAGGTGTTAAAGTAAAACTTCCAAGAGTGTTGGCAACTCAAAATATATACATAGGATTGCAAGGTATATGCCACCTTAATCTTACAATTCTTCCGCTTGATATTATACATAGTAAATGCATCCATAGAAAATATAAATTGACCTAAGTATAAGAACCGAGGCCGATGACTTTCTTGCACTAAGAACTTATTCATAGGCATTGGGTTCATGAGGGAATTTGCAACAATTTTTGAGTGTTAACTTTTTATAACACGATTTTATCATTCTCTACCATCTCCTGCACAAAGCGATATTGAACATCAACATGATACATAAGATTCTTATCTAAATAAATAGTAGTTTGATTGTCACAACCAATTTTAACAATTCTATAATCAAAATTAATGTTTGTATAAAGTTTTTGCAACCAAACTATCTTCTTAGAGGCATGTGTAGTAGCCATATACTTTGCTTCAAAAGTAGAGAAAATAAGCATGGGGCAACTTTTATTCATTCAACTCATTACATTGCCAAACATAGAAAACACAACCACCAATGGACTTTTGACTAGCCAAGTCACTTGCCCAATCTAAATTGACAAAGCATTGTATGTCCAACGAGTTACCCCCCTAATTAGTACCATGAAGACACAAACCATAATCAGAAGTCCCACAAATATTTGAAAATAATTTTAACGTAAGTCCAATGCTCTTTACCAAGATTAGACATAAACATGCTCAAAACTACAACTATTTGGGCAATATTTGGTCTAGTGCAAACCATTGCAAATAGTAGATTGCCAACAACACTACCGTAAGACATGTTAGATATATCCTCCAAATCATCATTCAATTTAGGACACATTTAAATTCAATAAGAAATGAGATATTCATTAATTTATAATCATGGATATTAGACCTCTACAAAATGGTAGCAACATACCATAACTCAACCAAAGATTTTTGTGTACTTGATCCCCACTGATTTCCATTTGAAGAATATATTTTGCAAACTTCAAATCTTTCATATCAAATGTGCTAAAAAGCCAAGTTTTGAGCTCTTTAATCATCACCTTATTACCAATAAAGAACACCTTTCACGTACAAGACATGATTAGAATATAATCATCAATAATTTTAACATAAAAACAATGATCCTATTTGCTCCCAAAAAAATTCAAACTTAATGCAAAAAAATCAAACTTTTGGTTCCACATCTTGGGTGATAATTTTAGACCACACAAAATTTTCCTTTCCTCTTCAAAACAAAATTATCAGGCTATTGCATATAAATCTCCTCCTCAAGAGCCCCATGCAAGAAAATACTTTTAGCATCCATTTGCTGAAAATCACAAGCTGCAACAATAGATAATAAGAATCTAATAGAAGCTAAAAATAATTTTTTTTTTCACTAAATTTGACTCCCTCTCTCTAAGAGTAGCTCTTGGCCACTAATCTATCCTTGTACCACTCTAACTGATTTTCTAGACCAATTTTATTTTTTTACACACTTACAACCAATGGGATTTCTTCCTATAAGCAAACTAACAAGATCCTAGGTGTCACAACTGTCCAAATCTATCATCTACTCTTGAATGTCTTGCATTCAAGACTCGTTGTCCTTTGAAGAGAGAGCCTAAAATATCTAGGTTCATTGCTAGTAACCAACAAAGCATTTAAATTTGGTGGGCTATACATATCAACTAGTTTCAATTATCTTGTGGACTTCTTCAAGGTAGGAGAAAGGGGCTTCGCCTACTCTTCTATATGCTCATCATGCACATACTCATATGAACTTTCATTTGAACCATTTTTTGTCTCTGCATCTTTTGATCCATCTATTTGTGCTTTCACATGTGCATCTTCTTGCTTAATTTCAGTCTTAAAAATGTATTATTTTTGTTCCATCTTTTTTCTTTAGTTGTTTTGGACTTGAAAACGTTCTAAACTCTTTAAAAATCACATCTCTAGAATAAATCATATTTTGGGTTAGATAATTCTAAAGCTTGTAACCTTTACATTCTCACCATAACCTATGAAGATGCACTTTTGAGCTTTTGGATCCAATTTAGATTGCTTTTCTTGAAGCACATGCACACAAGCCTCATAACCAAAAGCCCTTAAATGTGAAATAGTAGATTTCTTTCTTGCCCACACTTTACAAGGACCTTTATCAACACTAGTTGAGCAAAGAGATCTATTAATCAAATAACAAGTAGAGCTTTTATCATTTTCCCAAAACATTTGATTCAACTGCATACCATTCAACATACTTTTGACTCTCTCCATTAAGGTTCAGTTTATTGTTTTTACAACTTCATTTTGTTAGGTGTGTAAGGTGTAGTTTTTTGTTGAGCAATACCTACATGTTTACATAACACATCAAATTCTTTGGAGCAATATTCATCATCATCATTAGATCTCAACACTTATTGTATAATCTAATTGCTTACTCCTCAAGGTAGGAGTAAGGGGCTTGCCTATTTTTTGTATGCTCTTCATGCAAATCGTCATTTGAACTCTCTTTTGCCTCTCCATCTTTTGATCCATCTATCTATTATTTCACATGTGCATCTTTCTACTTGACTTTAGTCTCAAAATACACTGTTTTTATCCCACCTTTTTCCTTTGGTTGTTTTGGACAAGAAAAAGCTCTAAACCCCTTGTAGATCACATATCCATAATACATCATTTTTTGGGTTAGAGAATTCTCAAGCTTATAACCTTTGAAGTTCTCACCATGATCTACTAAATTACATTTGTTTGGATCTAATTTAGATTATTTTTATTGAGGCACAAAGACCCTTAAATTTGAAACATAAGATTTCTAACTTACCCACACTTCAGAATGAGTTTTATCAACAAAAGCCAAGCAAAGAGATCTATTAATCAAATGATAAGCAATACTTATAACCTTTTCCCAAAAGCATTTAGCCAACTACATACTACTCAACATGCTTCTAACTCTTTCCATTAAGGTTCATTTTGTTGAGGCGTGTAAGGTATAGTAGTTTGTCAAACAATACCTACATGTTTAAAAAGCCCATCAAATTATTTGGAGCAATATTCATCACTATTGTTAGATCTCAACACTTATTTTATAATATGTTTGCTTTTCAACTAAGACCATAAATTCTTTAAATTTAAGTACATCAATGAATGATACATAATAATGATTTTTTTCATAGAAGTGACATCCATTGGACCAAACACATCCAGTGATTTCCAATAATTTTGTTGTCTTATAGCTTCCAATAGGATATGAAGATCTATTTTGTTTAATAAGCACACAATACTCACAAAAAATATTTTTATTAACAAAATAATTAGAAGTCAACCAATTTTTTATATTAATAATAGTCCTAAGACCTTTTTCATTTATGTGATCCAATCGTTGGTACCACTACATGCATTTTAGTCTTTCCAATCATTAACAAAGTTACAAAATATGGAGGCACTCAATCTAAACAAAGTCCCAATATGAGATCCTCTAGCACACCAAAATCATTCAACTTGGATACATAAAGCGAGTTTCTCACAAGTCTTGGAATATGAAAAACACTATCAAGGGTTTTAACCTTTCCATCACTAAAACACAATTTTACCTTTAGATTACCATCAATTCACTTAGTAATGTTGTATGTAAGGAAAACCTCTTCTCCATCACAAGTTGTATAAGTCGAAGACCACTCCTTGTGAGGAGTCATATGGTAGGAGCGATTTGGATCAATAAGCCAAGCATCATCACTAATAGTGTTAGCAGAAATAAATAAAGCATCATTATCATTGCCATTGAAAGATTTTTCTATGGAGGAATTTGAAGATTTAATTTTGTTTCTACATTCCTTTTTCACATGCTCTATCTTTTAATAGTTCCAACACTTTTCTCTTTCATAGAAATTTTGACCATCGTTTCAATTTGGATATATCATTCTTATCCTCCTTAGACTCTTGTTTTTC
Source organism: Sequoia sempervirens (assembly GCA_007258455.2). Classification (NCBI taxonomy): domain Eukaryota; kingdom Viridiplantae; phylum Streptophyta; class Pinopsida; order Cupressales; family Cupressaceae; genus Sequoia; species Sequoia sempervirens. The sequence goes on along the minus strand of VDFB02271358.1, from coordinate 873,078,906 downwards.
CTTGAGCTTTTCTTGAACATTTAGGGAATCCTTTGAATGACAACGACTATTCTCCCTACAAAACAACATGCTTAAGACATCATAACACCATGCCCCCTATCCCCCATATGATGACAAAGGATTAAACAATGGTGTTGTGAAGGGATGAAGAAAAAAATTAACAAGATGTTTTATCTCATTCTATTTTTGATAATCACTACCGATTGTGATGGGCCCCTCATACACCAGAAGTTTCAAAAATCAAGGAGCTTAAAAACTTCCTCATCCATTTTCATTTTGGTATTTTCATTTTGATATTTTCATTTTTGTGAATTGCAACCAACAAAAAACCTTGGAAGGCTTATAGGGTGAGGTGCTTGGAGGAGGTTGTAGAAATTCTTCGAGTTGTAAGCGAAGCCAATATATCATGTATCGCGGGTTATTTGAGTTTGCATCTTTTTACAACCTAGTCGTAATAAAAAAAAATGATTTTTATGGTTTTTGCGTTTTTACAGAGCGGAGGGGGTTTGAGGAGGTTGATGACTCCCTAAAATACCTACAAGATAGAAAGTTATGTATATCTACCAATAACTCATACCATTTGCCATTTTGATTTGAAATTGTGAAGCGGGTCAAAAATGATATTTTGTATACCTTTCTTGAGAATTGTCGTTTTGTAGGGAGAATAGTCTTTGGCAGAATTTTTGGTTAATTGTGGGGTTTTGAAAAATGGTTTTTGTTTCAAATGGATTTTGGATAGTTGTTCCAAAACCTCAAATGGATGCCATTTTGTATGGTGATTTGTTTGGTATGATGTCTAAGGCATTTTGTTTTGTTGGGAGAGAAGGAAATGTTTATACTTTAAAGAGATGATTTTTCTCATGCAATGATCTAAAATAAACATTTACCTTGTTTGGAATTGGTATAAGTTTAGGGTAGCTGAGGCATTTCATTTTTTTGGGAGAATAGAAAACTAAAGAAAAAATCAAACATGTCGGTATGGTGTAATGTGTGAGGATTTTTAATATACATAAACATGATGGTGGGTATGAAACTTGTGTGCATAATAGAGATGAAAGTCTCTAGCTACTCTGATGATATATATTTTTTAATTTACTGTTCACTTAAGAGATACATGAATAAAAAAAACTGGCCATTGCGTATACTTTTTATTTTGTTGAAATAAATGAACATATAACAACTACATAATATCATTTGTTTAAACCAAATTTAGAATTTGATAATGAGATTACAATTTTCATTTGAGAGTGAGTGATAGCCTAAGTAAAGGATTTGAGTTATAAGTTATAACAACTTTAGATTTATATAAAATAATATATATTTTTTTCTAAATTGAAATACTTTCCTAATAATAGAACAATATTTTATTGATTAATAGTGGAAAACCTAGTGGTTGTTATTATACAAGTGTGAAATGCTGTAGATAGGAAACTTGTTTTCAACAAAGTAGAACCAAATTTCAAATATTTGCAATGCACTCATTAATTTTTTTTCTTTAAATCAAAATTGTATTCTTTTTATAAATTATTTTGGATTCATTGCCAAATTTAGAAATAATTATTTAAAATTTTATATGTATATTTCAAAGATATCTTCTCCCATCTCCTTTTATGAGCATTACTTGCCTTTAGCCATAAAAGTTAGAATTGAATAAACTTTCCTTTATTCTAGTTAGTGAAAGAGGGGTACCCAGACATTAGGGCTCACAAATTTGTATACAAAAATGCATTTGAAAAAACAATTTGTTTTTAAACCTATATTTTTCAATACAAATTTGTGAAACATTATGACATGTCTAGGCATGTGTAGCATGGTAAAATGATATCTTAAGCATGCAAACATTATTCATATTTGTTTAAAATTTATTCCTTAAGAAATAATATGACATAAAATCATCCTCACCAGTTGAATTCCAAACCATTGAACAACAATGTGGCCTACACCTCTAGATAATTTATCTTTAAAGATTATTATTTTGATTTGATCATTTTCATTAACATGTTATAGTTACAACTACGCATTTATGGAGACCTTTTCAATTTCTCATCAGACACTGGGTTCACAAATTTGTACACAAAAGTGTAGTTGTATAAACACAATGTGTTTTGCAACTTGAAATTTTGTATTCAATTATATGAAATATGCCTAGTATAAGCATGCATAGCATGGTAAAATGATATCTTAAGCATGCCAACCTTAATTATATCTATCCAAAATAATTTATACCTTTAAAAATAGTATGACACAATCATCCTCACCAATTAAATTCCAAACCCTTGAACAACAATGTGGTCTACACCTCTAGATACTTTATCTTTAAAAAATATTATTTCGGTTTGGTCATTTTCATTATCGTGTTATAGTTGCAACTAGGCCTTTATGAAGATTATTTTTTCCACATCGAACATTGGGGTTCACAAATTTGTATACAAAAAAGCAGTTATATGAACTCAATTTATTTTGCAGCTTATATTTTTGTATACAAATTTGTGAACTTTGTGCCAAGTATAGGCATGTGTAGCATAGTAACATGATTTATTAAGCATTCCAACCTTAAGGTATACATGTTTTCGAATTTTTCATGCCATTTTCTATTCTTGTCTAGAATTGTGAAGAGGGAAAGAGGGGTTTTGTTATGTCAAAAAATGTGAACCATTATGAAATGGCAACAACTATTTTGGCAACAAAATGACATGTTTAAGATATAATGTTAGCATGCCTTGTATGCTCCATACCATAGGATGATGATGGAGGATGAGATGACAACATCATGATGGGATGGAGAAAAAACATTAACAAGATGTTTTGGCTTGTGTTGTTTCCAATGACCACTTTTGGTTGTGATGGGTCCCACATACATTGAAAGTTTCAAAAAAATGTCGAGCTTACAAACTCCCTCGTCCATTTTCATTTTTGACTTTTGAGGAGTTGCAAACAAAACCGTGATGAAAAGTACCATTATGGGTTATTTTAGTTTCCATTAGTCGCTATTTTCCAAACAAAACGACATGCCTAAGACATCATAACATATAAATCACCATAGAAAATGACATCGATTTCCATATACTCCAAATGAAAGAGATCAGAATGAGACCCACTAGCACTATTGTGTGTAATGGTAGCCACTTGTTTTTCACAAGGATGGAAAACATATTTCTTTGTAATTACCTCCACTTTGTCAAGGCTTTCAAACACTTAGTTTTCCATCATATACAAATTTATATACTAAAATTGTAGTTGGGAAAACATAATGTGGTTTGAACCTAGATTCTTGCATACAAATTTGTGAAACATTATGCCAAGTATAGGCATGCAGAGCACGATAAAATGATATCTTAAGCATGTTGTTCTGTTTCAAGAATAGCCAGTGTTGATATTAATCTTCTATCTTGTTTTAGGGTTGTGTTAGGATTTCATTATATATATAAAGTTGTAGGTTGAATGAGACATTGTGTTTTTAAGCCTGCACAATTTTAATTCATGGTTTGTAAGATGTGTTTAAAATTTAGGAAGCAATTGTTCTCCTAACCAAATGGAATCAAGCATGTAAGAGTTGTAGAAGTTGTAGGTGAGGATACAATAAACAAATGACATCTATCCGATAAGTGAGTAACAAGGAAACAAAATTATATATTTTTTTCTCATTGTTGTTTGGGGTTTTAAAATAATTTTGGTTCAATTAATAGGATACTTCCCAATTAATAGAACATTTTGGGTTTTAAATTAAAGTTATGAGTTGAACAACACATTGTATTTTTCAACTTGTAGTTTAGTTCATGGATCATAAGATGTGTTTTAAACTTATGTCTCTCCTAGTTGACTGAAATATTGATTCAAAATGTTTTCAATAGATTTAAATGTGTTATTGATTTGAGGTTGGTGATAACAATGAAAGGACATAATTGGTCATTTGATGTTATCACAAAGGTACTAGTGGATTTCACTTCTCACTTCACATAATAGAGATATATAAACCACAACCAATGTTTCTTCCCAATTTTATCTTGTCTCAAGATTGTGCATACATAATTATGTTTCATTTGGTATCTTAGGATTTCATCGTGTATATAAAGTTGTGGCTTGAACTACACATTGTGTTGTTCAACTTGCACAAGTTTAGTTCATGGTTCGTAAGATGTGTTTTTGCGCTCACTTCAGGTTATCTCAAAGGAATGGTTGGGTTTCACATCCTTTCCCCAACAAAAGTGTATTCCTCATTTTATGTTGTTGTAGGGTTGTCATAGGATTTCATTGTATATATGAATTTACAAGTTGAACTACTCATTGTATTGTTTAACTTGCACGAGTTTAGTTCAGGTTTTGTAAGACGTGTTTTAAACTAATGCCTCTCCTTTTTACTTAAATGCTGATTCTATATGTTTTCAACATATTCAAACAATGTGTTATTGGTTTGAGGTTGGTGGAAACAATGAAAGGGCATAATTGGTCATTTGAGGTTATCCCTAAGGTGTCTATGTATTTCACAAACATTCTCTTCACGTAATAAAGATATATACATCCCAACCAATTTGTCATCCTAATTTGTGTTGTTTCATGCTTGTGTACAAATAATTATATTTCATTTTGTACATTAGGATTTGATTGTATATATAAAGTTCTTGGTTGAACTACACATTGTGTTGTTCAACCTACACAAATTTTGTTCACCATTCATATGATATATTTTTTTTCTTATTTTAGGTTATATCGAATGGATGGTTGGATTTCAAAATCTTTCTCTTCATGTAACAAAGGTATGTACTTCTTGACAAAAGTTTATTCTTGATTTTATGTTGTTGTAGGGTTGTGTTAGGATTTCGTTGTGTATCTGAAGTTACAAGTTCAACTACACATTGTGTACACAAGTTTAGTTCATGGTTTGTAAGATGTGTTTCAAAATTATTCCTTTCTTAGTTGCTTCAAATACTAATTCAAAATGTTTTCAATAGATTTAAACATGTTATTTATTTGAGGTTAGTGACAACAATGGAAGGATATAATTGGTCATTCGAGGTTATCCCATAGGTATCAGTGGATTTCACAACCTTTTTTTCATGTAACAAAGATATATGCACAACAACCAATGTATCTTCCCAATTTTGTGTTGTTTCATGCTTGTGTAAAAGTAATTACATTTCATTTTGCATGTTAGGATTTGAATCTATATAAAATTTCCTAGTTGAATTACACATTTTGTTGTTCAACCTGCACAAGTTTAGTTCTTGTGAAGTGGGGGTCTCATCTCATCATTGGTGGGAAATTTTGATGGATAATGGAAGGTGGCACCAATTTAACATAGTGGCATTGGTGAGTCCCATCACCAATGTTGTTTTGTGGGTAACTTTAGTTCACATTTTTTTTTGTAGGGTAGACATAATAAAAATTGAGTTTTTTTAATGGCTTTTTTATGTTTTGCAAAAAAAATGGAGGATGTTTGAGGAGAAAAAATTCTCAACAATGAAAAATACAAAATTTAAAGATAAATTATATCTCAAGCATGCTAAACTTAATCATATCTATTTAAAATAATATATATCTTAAGAAATGATATGACACACAATCATCCTCACCAATTGAACTTGAAACCCTTGAACAACAATGTGGCCTATACCTCTAGATAATTTATCTTTAATTATTTTTACTTTGGTTTAATCATTTTCATTATTGTGTTATAGTGGTAACTAGGTCTTTATGGAGATTTCTTTTTCACATTAGAGTCAATGAACGAGGGGCACCCAAACATATTCTCCCAAAAAATTACATGTTTAAGATATCATGTTACCATACATTTTTTTCGTTGTATAGAAATTTGTATACAAAAAATATAGTTGGGAAATACAATGTGTTCATCAACTTGGATTTTTGTATAGAAATTTATGAAATATTATGCCAAGTATAGGCATGCATAGCACATAACATGATATCTTAAGCATACCATTTTTTGGGAGAATAGCTAGTGCCATGGTGTGATGGGATGGAATTTTTTTTGGAAATATGTGTTGTCATTGATGTCAACTCAAGATCTGTTGTCATTGATGCCAAATGTGTATGATGAGGAATATGTCACACTTTAGAGTAAGTGGAAGTGCAGTGACATATGTTGATATAGTCAATAACATTGTATGAGGTAGAATGATGATTTGTTTGATGCCTATGTGTGATGCAGAGGTGGGTACACTTGTTCCAATATGTCTTCTAAATTCGTACATGATATCTTATTGGTTTGGTGTATTGTACATGAAGATAAGTTGCAAAAATTTTGTTAAGGAATTTGTAGTGTATACTTTGAGGCAGAGTCATGGTATTTTGGTCTGCATCCCTCTGTAGAACAAAATTTTGTCTTGCAGTTTAGAATATAATATGGTTAAGATGTGAAGGTGTTATATCCAAGAATTCAAGTCATTACACCTTCTACAATGAAATTTATAAGTGATAGAGTTTCAATCTATGCTTCAATAGAGAAAAGTATTGGTAAAGGCATGTTGGGATCCTCCCCATTTAGAAATGAAGTAATGGCCTTGCAGTTTTGAAGACATGGTCAATAATTTTAAATGCATGCTACTTTATAGTATCTAGTGTTTTGGTGGTATGCAAGATCAATTTTCAAATGACAGTTTCCTACAGTTTGCCCAAAATGCTCTATTCCTGTATATTTAGTGGTTTCTTCAGTTGTGCTAGCATATGATGATCAGAAACTTCAGGAAAAGGTTGAAGAGATATTGTGCATGAACTCCAAATGCTTGCATCTTGGTTCGCATGATGCTTTTGGTTTCTCCCCGGTGGTGCAAAGTTGAATAGTTGGCAGTTTTAACAACTTTGTCATTGTTTGGGCTGACAAGATTGTTTCCTTCATCTGCAATTGGTCTTGATTAATTAATCTTTCTTTGGAGAATGTGTTGAGATGGTTTTTGGTCCTATTATTCCGTGTGTTGGTCCACCACTCTTTTTATTTTCATATTGTATGTGTTTGGAGCCAACCTATGTGATAACATATGTTTCATCTAAAGGTCATCTTGGATCCAACCTAATTGAGGTTTTGAGTTGTTGTGGAATATATTTATAGGATCAAAGTCATTTGTGAGTGAGTCATGGAATGTGGAATTGAGATTGTGCAGTATGTTGATGATGAAGTGTGTGAGTTAGTGTGAAGGATTAATTGTGCGAAAAAGGAACTGGAACATCAACATATGTTGGATGCTTCTTGATAGTAGTTCATATTCATAGTTCTCATTATGATTTTTATGTATCCAACTCTGAGATAGTGTGTCTCGTTAGGTCCTTGTATCTTTCCCTAAGGTTGTACACCTTAGTTTTCAAGTCCATAGGCAGTGAGCCTTTAACAACATTATAATTTTTGTAAGCAATAGGCTTCAAATATTGAGTTAACTCTCACTATAGCTTTTCCCTCATTGGGTTTTCCATGTAAAAATCTTGGTGTCCTTGTGTGGTGCATGTTTTCTTTTCTACTCTTATTTTAGTTTATGTGATGTGATGTTTAATCTGCAAATGGGAATATGTTAAGTTTTAATGTATGTTGATTCAACTCCCCTCTTAGCACTATAGTGTGTTCAACATAAAATACGTCACACGACATTTTTCCTAGTGTCATTTCTTAGAATTCATGAACCAAACTTGTGTAGGTTGAAAACAAAACGTGTATTTTAACCTCAAAATTGTGATCCAAATTTATGTTGTTCTTAGATATTTTGGTGATCTTATGAAGATGTAGAGTTGAATTCATGTGAAATTTGTTTTTGAGTTTTTTCTATATTGTTCTTTGTACTTGATTTCTATTTATTGATCTTAAACTTATAACATGGCAAGGTAAAGTGTCCTGCAGAATTGTATGGAGATTATTAGTTTTGATTTGACGTCTTTCAATTTGATTAGTATAAAAATTAGTAGTTGAAATATACAATGTGTTTTCTAGCATGTAATTATCTTCTCTAACATTTGAAAGATATCTTACAATTCACCTATCAAGAGGAATTTGAATTTGATAAATTTGAATAACCTCCACTTCTTCACAGTTTCAATAGAATGACAAATTGACATATATTATTGGTAATTTTTATTACTAGTGTTAGTGATAGGTTAATTTGGAAATTAAATTACATTTTTACAATTGACAATGTTTCTTTATTGTCTGTACAAGTTGGCATGTTTGAGATACCATAACATCATTTTGAATATTGGTGAATTTGGAAAAAAATAAATTTTCTATAGCATTAAATATTTTTAATTTTCATTTTAAACTATCACTAAAACTATCATTAAAGGCGAGGATGATTTGGAAGGAGGCTTGATGAGACATCGAGAAGTTCCAATAAATACATGTGATTCTAGCTCTCATAGCTTGAATTACAAGTGTTATTGAAAGTTTACTTTCCAATTTAATTTGCATATTGAATTTTTGAATTATCTATAAATGTATTTTTACAGTAGGGAATGCACTTAATCTCCAATTTAGCACTTGTAAGAAATAAGGTGGGATCTTAGCCAAATGAGAATATAAATTGTTAATCTTAGTAGAGAATGCAATTGATTATCATTTTTTTTGTCATTCTTTTGTGCAACTTTTATAATTGTGTTACAAACCTTGAATGGTGGCCCTAGTTGTTAAGATTTACAAGTGTCATTATTGTATATCTATTACATTTTTCAAAAACGGAAAATATCAATTATTATTTTTGTTATTTCAAAATTGAATGTAGATATGTAGAATTGTAAAGGTACTTGGTATAATTGGATTTGAAATGATTTTGAATAGGAAACATGACTAATGTTATTGTGATTAGTCATTATCATTGTTGCATTTGACAACATGAAACATTGTTGTCACTATGTATGATTCAACACAAACAAAACCCCTTTCTTGCCTTGCTCAAAGTTCAATATGAGAATATAAAATGGCACGAGAAATTGGTTACATACATTTTCTATCATTTCCAATCCTTTTTTATTATTGAAAATTCATCCTCCTCAAACCCCCTTCATTACTATGCAAGAATACATAAAAACATAAAACTCGATTTTTATTACACCTATTCTACAAAAAAATGCAAACTCAAATAACCCACAATTGTATTTGGTATCATGGCCTTTCTTCTAGCTTGAAAAATTTCTAGAATATCATGAAGCACCTTGCCTCGTGATCTCGCCGAGGTATTTTTCTAGCTGTAGCTTGCAAAAATGAAATAAAAATAGATGGGGAAATTTTTAAGCTCCTTGATTTTTGAAACTTCCAATGTATGGGACCCCCATCACAACAAAACTAACTAATCTCCCTACAAAAACACATGGTTAATATATCATAACATATGATTACTTGAAAACCGCGACACTTAGAAACATTCTATCTAATGCCATAGGATCATGTAGGGCCCCTCTACAATAACCTCTCTCGATTTTTGATAGCTCCAAGTCATTTGCCCATGGTGAAATTTTTTTTGATGCCCCAAAAACTGTTAGATGTAGTACTGTAAAGTTACAAGGTAGGATACTTTTTGTTTTGTTCTTCGTGGGGCCAAACAATTAGCGCCAACATGTCTAGGTGGGCACATCTACGCTAGGCATGGTCACTACATTTCATTATAAAAGGGTTGTAGTCTTTCGTATTCGAAGGGTCACAACTTTTCGCCTTTGAAATGTTACAACCAAATTCATATCATCTCTATTCGTGAGAACCTAAATTGATTTATTTTCAACTTTTCATATATGCTTGGGGAAAAGGCAATTCTTGAACTTTCAGTTGGTTCTGTTTCTGTCATGTAGGTCTCTTGAAGTTGTTTATTGAGTATTGTAAGCATGCAATTTTAACTTTTAAAGTTGCATTCTTCTAATTATTGGGTTTGAATTCATGTTTAGAAATAGGATGAATATCTATGAAGTTTGTTGTTGGGAAGGTTGATTCATGGTCTCTTAATCTCCAATAATCCAATGCCCTTATGATCTTTAATAAGACTTGCATGCCTTGAGTTTTTGTCTATGAGACTTAGTTGTTACTTTCCATTTTCTTTTGTCAATAGTTTTATGATGTTTTCTTTATCTACGTAATACATGAAGTATAAAGCATACAAGCGAATGGTAGCATGAAGCATACACATGAAGCATGAAGCATGGTAGCATGAATCATGAAGCATACAAATGAATTTCCTCCATGAAGCACATGAAGCATGAAGCATTACTATACTCATATGATTGATTTAATGTTCAATAATCTTACAGGAGAATAATGTTCAAACTTTATTATATATTTACAATTATAGAAATGAAGAGTGCATGGAAAACACTTGGATTTTAAATATTTGAAGTAAACCATCTAAAAATATCTATTGAAGCATGGATTTATAATGCAAATAGCCAAATAGCCATGTAGCATCAATAAAAAATGATTTTTATTAACCAAATAGCCATGTAGGAATACACCAATATATGTCAATATAAGTATAATATATACAAAATAGCCATATAGGCATATGATGTCAAGTATATGGAAAAAAATGTGTCAAAAAATGCCATATGCATACAAAAAATGACCCAAATCAAAATTTATTGCCCTCCAGGTGAAGAAAGTAGACGGGTGGCCTTTGTTGGTCGGGGGGGTAGAGATGCATATGAAACTTGTCTACTTTGAATTCAAGGGATACTCCTATTTAGTTCCTAATCAATTTTCAGCTGTAACAAGAACAAGTAAAGACATTAATATATAGAAATTACATTATAAAAATGATATATTTAACAAAATAATCACTTATCGTTGCCAAATGATCTCTCCTCAAGCGGAAGATTTGCATACTTAGGATTTGGTGTGCCAAAGTCCTATAGAAACTGTAATGCCCCGCCTCACAACCCTAGAGGAAGTTGCAATTCACTATTCAAACACAATTTTTTTTGTTTTGTTTAAGAACGATTAACATGCTAGTTCACTACACATTGCCAACATCCTCTAAGGTTACGAGACTGAGATTATGTTAAAACCCAAATAAAAACAAACATGAAATGAAAACATAACATTAATCACTTAAGGAATTAAAACACATACATTTCATACATGATAATTACATCAAAGACTACGAGATACTTCATGATTTTAAATAACAATTATTTAACAATATGACTACAAATCTCATTCCCCGAATGAGGTAAGTCCAATAAACATGATTACATATTACATTTTCCACCTCGATAACTATTGAGGGGTAATAAAATACAAGATCAACTAAAGTGAATGAAACCAAAATAGCAACTGGATCCAACGAGCTCTCCATCATGAAAGTCCCGTCTGCACAAACAAGAAGAAAACCCAATGGAGTAAGGTGCACGCTCCACCCAACCAAGTGATACCCGAAGGATCACCCCCCTGTAAGTTTGTGTAATGCCCCACCTCGCAACCCTAGAGGAAGTTGCAATTCACTATTCAAACACACAATTTTTGTTGTTGTTTAAGAACGATTAACATGCAAGTTCACTACACATTGCCAACTTCCTCTAGGGTTGCGAGGCGGGGCATTACAAAAACCATCCAAACTTAAATTAAACTAAAAATCAATAATCATTTGATTTTTCAATAATAAACAGCTATAACAATGAATGCAATTTGAAATTTACTAATCTACCTCATACCCCCATGAGAGTCATCGAGTTGTCTATTGCAAAAGATCCACCATAGTCCATTTCCCTGTCAACATTGGGAGGTGTTTATGCTTCCATCATTTGAAAATAAAACACCAAATTCTTCAATCATGAAAACTAGAATAGTGATGCAAGTCATGGGTAAATGCAAGAAGATGAGTCCACGAAATGTGGAAGTTTTTTCCTTAGGCAAAAAATTGAAATTGGCTTCAATAAAATGAGATCCTGTTTTTAAATAAACAGGATCTTGTTTAGGTTCAAGGTCCTGAGCCTAAAATCTAAACAGGATCCCATTTTTTTTAAAAATGAGATCCCATTTACTAATGGTGTCTCGAGTCGATCATCGGGAAATGGGATCCCGCTTTTTAGAAAACAGGATCCCATTTTATAGTGGTATTTATTTTTTAAAATAAATGAAACATAGTCATTTTCAGTGTGCATGAGATCTCGATTGAGGAAAAGCAACAACGACCTCCAAGTATGAGCTCGACCCATTTTTTTCATTTTTCATTTTTAATACAAAGCTAGATTTGGTATGTATTTTTTCATTTTTTATGGAGTTTTTGGCATTTGTATTTACTTGTAATTGAAGAAATGCTGATTTGTAGAAATCAAAAGAAAACATGAAATGAAAGGATCAACTTTAAGTCGTAACCAAAGAAAAAAATTTACATATTGAAACCCTAATTTGTTCAATCAAACAAGAAAAATTGCATTTGGAAACCCAAATTGAAATGACACAAAAAATTTCCATTTGAAAACCTAAATTGAAATGAAACAAAAAAAATTCCATTTGAAAACCTTGATTGCTTTTGAACCCTAAATTGAAATCAAATAATTTTTTTTTGCATTTGTTCAAACCCTAAATTGAAATCAAACAAAAAAAACTGCATTGAAAACCCTAATTTCTTCTTGAAACCCTAAATTGAATTCAAACAAAAAAAAGTGCATTTGAAAACCCTAAATTGAAATTGAAAATAATTTTTTTTGTAGATTTGAAAATCTTGATTTCATGCTTGAATATTTGAAAATGGAAAAAAATCATTTGCATTGGTTTATGTTTTAAATTTCATTTGCATTATATGGATGAAATTATTCCATAGATTTAGGTTGATACATAGTAAATTAGGGTCCTTGATATTGGCAATAAAATAGGATTTGATAAATATTATACATTTAAATGTGTATTCAATAAGTTAGAGACATGTTGAGACAATCAATTAAATATTATGAACATAGATATAATTAGATTAGAAAAAAATATGTTAAACCTTACTTGTGGGACTAGTGGATCGTTAGATTAGATATAAATTATGTGTTTCTATTATGGATTGTGCTCAATTAGTTTAAGTATTTATTACCACATGATAAATTAATAGATCTAAATATATTCACAATTTATGATGCTTCATTATGTTCTATTGAGATGTTAAATTATTATTTTTACTTTACAATGAAAAATATTTAACATGTACTTTGGTGTTTTATATTGTTTTCTAATGGCCAATTAAATGGTAATTGTATGTGGTACCTTAATTGAGTTAATAATATGGACCTTATGAATCTATTATGATTCATACTATCTTACAACATGATACTATGCCATAATATGTTACAATTTAAACCATGATTGTTAAAAATTGAGTAGATAGTTAAATTTCCTCACTAGAAGAGTAGAGACCTCAACATAATTTTATGATTACTTGTATATTTATATGGTAGTGATATATATTCTATTTTTATGGATCTTCAATGAGTAAACATATGTGTGAAGCCCAGGCTCAAACCCATGTTTGCAAGGTATCTAGCTAGAGCATTATAACACTTGGTCCACGATATAAAGATCATTACTCAATAATTATATGGGAAAATACTCTTAAAATCACTCTACATTGACTCACCTCTTAAGGGTTTTGTTGACCTTGTTCCCAAGAATAATGTAGCTAGTTTAGGATCAATGAATAATTTTTCCCTACGCTTGAATGCTTAACAATCCTCAAATTTACTATGGATGATTGCCTTTCAATATACATAGAAAATAAATCTAACTATGGTCATAGGTTATATTTCCACTCCTTTTATTCATAGACTTTGAAGATGATTAGGGAAGGAATAGAAATTGCCCATACTAATCAAGGGTTCGATAACCAAATTTTAAGATCTAGCTCCAACAACTTGTCAAGACACATTTTGATTTTCTCTAAATATATGAATTTCTATAAATTCAAGGGTAGACCATTTCTAGACTATCCTAAATTGTAAAAAGTGGGATAATTTATGTGTGCTTAATTCCTCGATCATAGAAGTAATCTAAGGAAATAGTCAGTCCATTCATAAACTAATGTTCTTGCATATGTGATGAATCAAAAATTTTAACCCCAAGTTACTTGCCATCATATTACCCTAAACCCTAAACCAATGTATTTAGGGATCCTAATATGACATTTCTTAAGGGGATCAAAGAAATTCTCAAAATTTGGTGAAGTTGCCCAAGGAAACCAAATTTAAAACAATAATATACATTCAATATTTAGTGGTTAAACTATAGCCTAGAGCCTTTAACATTTTTATGTTCTATCAAGTACATTATTTGGAAGGAACTCATTTTGGAAGCCTTTTATGTTTCAAAATGTCACTAAAATTGTAGTTATATCATGAGTAGCTCAACCAATAAAATTTTTATAGAACATTGCAAGGTCTTTTGAAGACCTTTTAAAATATTAACTTTTAGTAAACACAGAGTTGAGAAAGATAGTGCTTCATTATTTACGATTTATTTGTAGTACCTTACTTCATAGATCTCCTTAATCCATCAAATATTTTGTCCTAGGACCTTACTTCATAGATCCCCTTAAGCCATCTTATTACTCTAAACCCTAAACCCTAAACCCTAAATCCATAATTTTGTCGTAGGAACTTACTTCATAGATCCCCTAAGCCATCCTATTACCCTAAACCCTAAACCCTAAAGCAATCATTTTGTCTTAAGACCTTAATGAAATTTGGTTGCCTTGGGAAACTTCACCAAATTTTATTCACTTAAGCCATTTCATTTTGTCTCAGGACCTTACTATATAGACCCCCTTAAGCCATCCTATTACCCTAAACCATAAAATCCATCATTTTGTCCTAGGACCTTAATTCATAGATCCCCTTAAGCCATCCTATTACCCTAAACCCTAAACCCTAAACTCTAAACCATAAACCCTAAAACATTCATTTTGTCCTAGGACCTTAATGAAATTTGGTTGCCTTGGGAAACTTCACCAAATTTTATTCCCTTAAGCCATGCCATTTTTTCCTAGGTACTTACTACATAGATCCCCTTAAGCCATCCTATACCTCTAAACCATAAATCCATCATTTTATCCTAGGACCTTAATTCATAGATCCCGTTAAGCCATCCTATTACCCTAAACCCTAAACCCTAAAGCATTCATTTTGTCCTAGGACCTTAATGAAATTTAGTTTCCTTGGGAAACTTCACCAAATTTTATTCACTTAAGCCATGCCCTTTTTTCCTAGGACCTTACTACATAGATCCCCTTAAGCCATCCTATTACCCTAAACCCTAAATCCATCATTTTGTCCTAGGACCTTAATATATAGATCCCCTTAAGCCATCCTATTAATAGTTAATTGTTTTTTCATTCAAGTAACATGCCTTAGACATAAATGAGGCTTACACATTTTATCATTTGTATTCAATTAGGCCATTTATATTGAATGGTTTAAGGATATTTCCTAAACATGTATCTTACATTTTAAAATTACATATATAATGTAGGTCCACTTATATCTTAGAGATCATGGATCAATTCAATAATGACGATATCCGTCATCCACCTCCATGCCCTCCATCTCCACCACCTTCACCTCCACCTCCACCCACTCCACCTCATAACCCCCCACCTCCACTACCTGAATTTGATGGTGCTCGCTTGCAAGCAAAAATTGATGCCAATGTTAGATCCATTCAGGATCAAATCAACGCTATTCAGAATGAAGAATGTATCACACCACCTTTGAGGCATTTTGCATCTACGATGCTAAATGTTGTTGATGCTGTTAGGTACATGGATGTGGTCTTAGACGAGCATCAATGATGGCTAGAGGAGAGGAGAAAGTCTAGTTCTAAAAATCAAAACACAAAGAATGAAGAGATGCAGTAGAGAGCCACAACACTTTATAAATTAAGACAAATGATCATTTATTTATGAATTTATGAATTTGGTTGGATGGATATTTTTAGTGATGAATTTATGAATTTGCTTGGATAGATATTTTTTAGTGTTGAATTGATGAATATAATAGTTTAATGATGAATTTATAATAGTATAATTTATGACTACTATCATAATTTCTCCTGTTGGAAAAATGTAATTTACATGCCTTAGACATAAATGAGCTTTTTGTGAATGTTTTAAGTTTATTTTTTAGTATGTATGTGTATTAAAATTACATAGTTCTAGATCTTAAATTTGGAAATTTGTATGTACACATGGTAAAGTTGAATGATATATGCATGCATTATACATCCTATTTTTTATTTTAAATGTATGTATCTTAAATTTTGAAATTTGTATGTACATGCTCAAGTTGAATCAGTGTATGTATGTGCATGTATATGTATGCACATCCTATTTAAACACATTTGCATGTATGTTTAAAATTTAACTATTTCTTGTAATTTTGTAAGTTGTATGTTAATTTTGTATAATTTAATGCAGGTGAACACTTATATATATCATCATGGATCAATTTGATATTGATGATATCATTAATCCACCTCCTCAACAACCTCCACCTCCACCCCCTCCACCTCCACCTCCCCCACCTCCCCTCCACCTCATATCCCACCTCCACCGTCGGCTGGATCCGATGAGGCTCGCTTGCGAGCACGTATCAATGAAAATGTTGCATCCATTAAAAATCAAATCAATGCTATGCAAAATGAAGCATTGATTCCACCACATGTGAGACGATTTGCATTTGTGATACAAAACGTTGTCGATGCCATTAGGTCTATACATTCTAACTTAGATAGGCATCGACGAGATAGGGAGGAAATGAGACAATTTTATGTAGATGGTCTCTCATATAAACAAATTTTAGACCTAAAAATAACAAAATCCCATCTAACACCTGACCCTAATACTCACTAGCCCATTCTTGCAACTAAATCTAGAATATCCATGAGGTGGTGTATACATCCACAGATGAGTGCACATTTTTGGGATCGATGGTGGATGGTATTTGAAAATCCACCACACGCTAATCTGGAGGTTCCATTATACTTTTTGAGGAAACTATATGTAGAGTTTTTTTTGGGGCAAAAGCCCAATTATTTTGATTTTAAATCATTTCAGGGTGTTGGTGGCGACATGCCACAATAGAGGTTAGGGGCAAGGGTTGATCCCCAATGCCCATGCATGCACAACCCATTGTTTCTCCTCTTGGTCCTGCCATTCCCGTACCTGTGCATCAACGTGCGGTGATATCCACACTAGGATCTTTGAGTACGTTTGGAGAAACCTTGATGAGCGTGCTACTGCGATGGTGGATCGAGAGCCTAGAGATTGCGATGATGGATGAGAATTCTATGGAGTTGGTCCTAGTATCACTCCACAAGTGTTGACACCCCATGTATGTACTAGTTTCCATCAGTTGTGCTATGGCCCTGATCAGGCCACACCCAGTTCAAATGGACATGGAGATTCTGGTGGATCATCTGGTCACATCAGTTCATTTGTAGAATTTCTTATTGTAGAGAATCACTCTATAGACATTGTGACACTAGTATAAATATGCATCTACATGTTGAATTAAATAAGAATTTTAATGAACATATATATCAAAAAAAAATTGAAACATGTTTTAACAATGAAACTGTTTGGTGTAGATGACACTGACCATAGGGGAATTATTGGCTCCTCAAGTACATATGTTGACACCAGCGCTAGTAGAAAACCCTTATAGGGTATTTTGATTTCAATTTTTAAAATTATATATGAAATAATTTTTTAACTAAGTGACTTTTTAATTTGTAATTTGACAATTATGAACATATGTTTTAAATATTTAAGTTGGTTTAGGGGACTCAATCGAATTCCATGTCGATTCCACCTGAGGGCTTGTCAAGCGTCCATCCATTGCTGAGCAACTCACATCAGGTGCAGGTACATTTATATTGTAAATTATTTAACTTGTTACTATACTTACAATTATGAATTTTGAATTCACTATATATCAAATGTGCATGTACACACTTGTAAATATTATAAGCATTAAATATCTATATGTATGTCTAGGTTGACACAATAATGAAATGGGGATCAGACAAACATTAGATGTGGCAGCTACTCCTGAGGCATCTAAATTTTAGGTTGTTTAAAAAAGTTTCTACACAAAGTGTGCAAACTTGAATATATATATTCTAACCTAATTCAAGTATACATGCTTTAAATTTGACCTTGTAGGACTTTGTTAGTGCCACTTTCTACCCTGTTAAGGTCACAACACCTCAAGGAGGACATGTAGAGTAGCCAAATATCATGGTAATTTAATTTTTTGATTATATTTAAAGTCAATTACAAATTATACATTGTAAACAACTTAAATTAAATTTAAAATTGAATATATATATATATATATATATATATATATATATATATGAGCTCATGCATGCTAAATTAATTTTCTTTTATAGCATGAGACACATCTTGTAGCTGAGCATGCTGAAATAGAGGGTGGACAACCTCTTACGATACAATTTAAATATGATATAAATTATAAATTAAATTGAATTAAATCATTTTTAATTGTAGACTTACATCTAATTTAAACTTTCTTTCTCTTGTATATGTAAATTGATTTAGAGCATTTAGAGGTTGGTCCAGGTGCACCAGAGCATGCAGAGCCAAATATCATGGTAATTTAATTTTATGATGAATTATAAATTAAATTGTCATTAAATCAATTTTAATCGTCTTACATCTGATTTCATCTTTATTTCTCTGGTATAGAGTGGTTCAGGTCATTTGCTTAGTCTGCATGGTGTGAAGAGGTCTCTTGATTATAGAGACGATAAGAGTTAGATGATTTCATGGGTTGTATTTGATTATATTTCATGGACTACATATTTGGTTTCTCATGGACTTAATATATTGTTTCATGGAATTTATTTCATGGGTTGTAATCTAATGGACTTAATATATATTGGTTTCATGGACTTAATATATTGTAAATAATGGACTTTATTATTGTTTAATTTTCATTTACACGTGCATTTATGCATTTTATGTGAAATTTTAATATGTAATTGATAGGACATATTTGTACTTTCCAAAAGATTCATAGTCAAGATATTAATAGGACATTAATGTGAAATTAAATACAAATATGAAATTAAAGTTGAAATTAATATAACATTTCAATATTTGTATTTTACAAATTTAGTGTTCCATACATGAAATATACATGATATACATGATAATTAGTGATAATTAGTCAATGAACTTATTTAATTAATGTCGTAATAGGATGTCTTAAAGCGTCCTAATAGGATGTCTTAAGGGATCCTAATACACAAGTTATCTAATAAAATAAGAAAATAAATCACAATCTACAAACAAAAGCAATCCATTTATATACCACAAAGGGTGAACTTTTAAGAAATAAGAAAATACCACACAAGATTATAGAAAAAAATCATTAATAAATTCTATAAACTAAACATAAATACCAATCAAATGCAACAAGTTTTGACAAAAAAAATTGTTCTATAAGTATACACCATATTTCCTAGTTCTTTTACAACATAAAATTAAAAAAAATCATACAACTTAATTATTCAAAAATAGGCTAGTTTTGAAATTAAATCATGTACTATATTTACAAATTATGCAAAGTTCTAGAGAAAACTTAAGAACAAAAAAGTCCTTTTGACCTCATGTTGCACAAAAAATACTAATTTATAAGATATAAAAAAAAATAACAGCATCCAACAAAAATACTATAGCCTTCTTCCTCTACGTCCACCCTTTCTTTTGGTACTATCTATTGGAATGGGAGTCACATCCTCTGTCAAAAGAGAACGAAGTTAATCTACAATTTTCCATGTAATTGGCATCATCCTAAACCAAATGATTTCGAAATACAAATCGAATAATAGCAAACACCTTCACCTATGGACATCTTAAGGGGATGAAATACTTCAAAGTACATGTTTCATATTTAATTGCAATTGATATAATTAACTTAGAATTTAGGATGACTCGTCATAACAATTAAATTCTATACAATTTAAATAGTGTCAATGTTTATTTAATTCATGTCGTAATATGATGTCTTAAGGGGTCCTAATATGACATCTTAAGGGGATCAAAGAAGAGTATAATTAAGTATAAATATTAACTGATATAAACAAGTATTAGACTTTAGGGTGACTCATCCTAACAAATGATATAATTAAGTATAATATTTAGGATATGCCCTAATAGGACATCTTAAGGGGATGGAATACTTCAAAGTAAATGTCTCATATTTAATTGCAATTGATATAATTAACTTAGAATTTAGGATGACTCATCATAACAATCACATTCTATACAATTTAAATAGTGTCTATGTTTATTTAATTCATGTCGTAATAGGATGTCTTAAGGGTTCCTAATAGGATGTCTTAAGGGGTCTTAATACGACGTCTTAAGGGGATCAAATAAGTTAAATTTGGTGAAATTTCCCAAGGCAACCAAATTTAACAATAATATACATGTTATTTAGTGATTATACAATCAAATTTAAAGTTTCAAAGTAGGGTGACTCATCATAACAAATGATATAATTAAGTATAATATTTAGGATATATCCTAATAAGACATCTTAAGGGGATGAAATACTTCAAAGTACATGTCTCATATTTAATCACAAATGATATAATTGATTTAACAATAATATACATGATATTTAGTGATTATACAATCAAATTTAAAGTTTCAAACTAGGAAAACATGCACATTTAACACACAAAATATATAGAATATTGATTTTGATACATAAAAGTATAAAGTATAATTGTGTATGTACATGCATACAAATTTGTACAAAATGTGTAATTGTGTAAGTATGTATGTACATATATGTCAACTTAAAACAATGTTTACAAAATTTGGCTATGCCATCTAAAGAAAATATGAAACTTGTGCCTGGAATGTAGTAAGCCTTCACACCACCTGATATCAAAATGGTACAAGCAATATCAATGAAATCATCAAAACATGTATTTTAATTTATATAAAACTATCTATATGTACACAACTGTAATGCCTTAAATTTAACACTCAAAAATATAGTTAAGGACAAAACACAACTATCAAATTTCGTTTAAGAACGGTTGCAAAATTCACAAAAGGATGCTACCCAGAAGGCACTACAAGGAAGCATACAACATTTAACCAGTTAAAGATTAGTATATTTAGCTGGACAACTAAATTGCTTACACAATCCTAAGAGGGTTTTCAAATGGGGACATGGAAATTAAATCATCAAGACGAACTTAAATAATTCAACCAACACATTCATAAACAGAAGGCACAATCAAGTCATAAGCTAAGCAAATACACTAAATTGATATCAACTCAAAGTAATGAAAATAGCACACACCCTAGGGGCTAGACCTAATTCCTCGAGGACCTGTCTCTGACGGCCTTGCCTACGTATATAATTCGTAGAGGAACCGTAGTTCGACAATTAAGCTTGTATCCCCACACGCTTAGAAACCATGAAGGTTCACCAACAAGGTTCAATTCACATTTGAAATGACTACACTTTAATGAGTACATACAACAGATCATCCTAAAATTTAAACCATCCATCCATTACTAGACACAACTATAGGGTCTCTCAAGAAATTCTCAACAATGAATAGATACACCAACTCTTCCAATAATTTCATTTGAGAACAATAATACATAGGACAGAAAAATACGTAGAAGAGATAGACTACAATCTATCACACACAACCTCCATAATTGCTAAGACAATTTACTATTTGGTCAGCAACATACTTTCTTATTAGTCTTAATTTTCAGGTTTAATAACATAGAAACAAAAGTTTATAATCATTCCTATAAGAAAAAATATGACATGCCTAAAAATACTAACTTATTACTTTTCAATTTTGTTGAATTACAACAAACAAGGGCATCATTCAAATAGTGATAACTCTCATGATACTAATCCAAATTTAAAACTTCATTATGATCCGAAAGGGGAAAGAATGAAGGTCAAAACCCAAAAATTGATTTGTAAGAATCCCCAACATGAGTGAGCATTTTTTTTTTTGCAACTACACCGACTAGTTTACCCAAAACAAAAGTAGGCAAACAAAATAAAATAAAATAAGATAATTAAAAGAATACTTATTTATAAATTCAATTGAAATTATATTTAATCATATTAATGTTTGTATTTCAAAATTAAATAACATGGTACATATTTAGAATATTCAAAACATTGCACAAATTCATTTAAAAACATATAGCCCCAACAAATAGTCAATGCAGTCTACAAACAAGGAACAACAATAATTAAAATATGCATGAAAAAGAATAAATTGAAAATAACTTAGTGAGGACATAAAAAATGAGACCACCTATATTTAAAAGGGCAATATAGTAATAGAGGAGAAGACAACCAAAAACATGAGTAGATTACAGTTTAGAAGGCTGTAGCAAAAGATAATATCTATGCAATAAAAATTAATTACTACCCATAATAGTTTCTACTATTAAATCTGGGAATATTAAGAATAAGTAAAAATCAAAGTAAATTCTAGAGTCCACAATCCTTTAAAAGAAAAGCTTTCATAATCATTAATGTTGAATACATGGACTGGCTTGATTCATAGCTAATTCAAGGATTTTATTGGATATCATACAACCAGATTTATTAAAATAAAATAATGCATGATAAGTTTCAAATGCTGATTATGAAGATCTAATTTGAAAGAATTTAATATCAATAATAGTGATAGTTTGAAGTTAATTCCAATCACAATAGAACTCAAGTTTGCATCAATAATTTCAAATTTATCAACCAGAAAATTTATGAATAATAAACAACATTCTACATTAATTATATATATATATATATATATATATATCAAAATATCTTCCACTCATTTATTATGATGACTTGAACACCCATAGTATACTAGTGTAAATACAAACTAGACATCAAACAAATATTACTTCAACTGATTAAACAAAACTCCATTATTACTGACTAGATGGAAACATAGTAGATATGGCTGTTGAAGATGCCAATAGATGCACAGTGAATGAAATAATACTAGGCTATGTGACTCTGTGACCACAATGGCATTATAACAACACTATATGTCACTGTAACTGTACTTAATGACACAGTACCAAAATGAAGTATAGAACTAAACATCACACCAAAACTCAGCAATTTTACATCCAACCTGTAATTTACACACTTTGTATTTAAATAAAGGTTATTTATTATCACTAGCATTTCATTCAATTGGAGTGCCCACTACAAAGAAATGAATTGCTGCCTCTCTAACCAATTTTATTAACAAGAGTAAAAAAAATGATTATCTTGTTCCATAGAATTATAAGATGTTGCTAAAATTATTCAAAGAAAATAATTATCCTTATCACTGTCTAGCTGACTGTTTGAAAGCAATGTTCTACCTACAAAAATAAACTTAATTATTACCAAGAAAAGAGACAGATAACAGTTACTGATATTGTAACTTGCTTGAATGAGTAGCTAAACACTGCATGACTTTGAGAACACCAGAAATGTATGCAGTGTAGCCAAATATATCACAGAACATTTTAGATGTGGTGAGTTGAAGAATACTAAAGGTCGATGAAATTTTGATACAAGACCAACAACTTTCTACCGCCCCATCAATGAAGGGTGCTGTCAGAAAAATAAAAAAATTCACTTGTAGTTAAGAAAGATTCGAGAAAGTCAACAATTGTTTTAAATATATAATTTAGTGTGGAATTCCATGTTTTCGCTATTTCAAGTTTCTAATTATTATTATTATTTTTTTATTTTATTATTGCTTTTAGTCGAGCAGAATATTTGGGCATAATATATGTGTATTAGCTGAAGATGTATCAGAACCATTATCTTCTGTCTATACAGATTCACAAGATTTAGTTCTAAATTTGTTCTCACATTTCTTAACCTTTTAATGCTATCAAAAAGAGTTTGTCTCCTGCATAATAGACCAGCATTACCTAAGTCTATATAGGCTGTGCCAAGTAAGAATTGATTTTTTTTTTTTTAATTTATTTTAGAAACAAATTTTTATGTATCATTATTTAAAAAAAACACATCAGTAAGGAACTGGAGTAGGAAAAGAAATACGATGGTTTAGAAGGAATGGTTTATCATTTACAGGCATAGGTGTCTTAATTCGATTTGAGTAATGCCCTACCCGTAAGATAATTATAGTAAGGATTTGGTAAGTATGGTTGGTAATTACAAGACACAAATACCCCTGCTTAACAACAACTACATTCTTACGCTAATAGGAATGTTTGAATGGGGGAGGAACAACTGTTATAAATAAACATGCATGCAAAAATGTGGATGCTAAGAAATTGTTTTCACAGCCATATATGACCACACCCTCAAAAGTGCAGACTCGTCGAGTGCATTGATTACAGGACGTGGACAAGATGGATGTCTCGATGAATACGTGGAGGTAGTTGGTTATGCACAAAAAGAGGTTTGATAACAATCTCTAGAAACTATTAAGCAAAATAGCTGGAAAAAAAAGTAAAACCAGACTTAACCATCTATTCATAAGGTAAGTTCACACATCCAAGCACAGAAATACAAAGGATTGCTTGAATATTAATTTAAACCATACACTGGTTACAATAAATGGAACCTACTTGGAAAAGCTCGATCATCCCAAACACTGCTATGTACATCATCTGTATAGTAATGGTGACATTGATCAACGGAAGCACCAGGAAAGTATACGCAACCCTCATATTCTTCTCCGCCTCCCCGTCTAAAACTAGCAAGCACCCCCATGATTTTCTTTCATTTACCAGTATAATATCTGGCTTGAATTCCCCCATTGATTCTCCACTGAAGTCCTCGTTTCTTCTGCTCTTGATATTGGTGTACTAGTTCTCTCGTCCCTCTAGGCACGCTTGACCACCCTACCAGTAAGCTAATTGAGTATTCCAAATTCTCCATTGCCTATTCTCCCTCTGAAATAACTACCCAAAAGGTGAATGACAGTCATTTTCTTTTATCCCTTTTGGGAAAAACGGCTACCACCAACCAATATTGCCACTCTGACTAAAAAGTTACCAGAAAAAAAGAAATTTCCCCCCTAGATAAGTTTTGGGGACCATTAAAACACACACCTCTTGCACATCGTCCTTGAGGGATACCATACCTCTTCCTAGATAATACGCAGGTGCCTGTATTTTTTTGTCCAATTCCCACACTCAGTAATTCCCGCTCAGAATGATGGCAATGAAGTCAAAAATTAAGTTGTTGAGAACATGAATGAATATGGCAGACGAAGTCAGAATTCTAGAAGTACTATCGTCCCTTCCCCAAGAAAAAAATCTTCTGCAATAAATTAAAATCTTTCTATGGCCATCATGGCATGGGCTCCTATCATTAATTAATTTGGTAGTTGGTGAGAGGCATACAAGTTTAAAACCGAGCCAAGTGCAACACCCATATCTAGAACACTACCCATGCAATAAATGGATTTAGTGCACCCCGCTGGTCAGCATAATCATGTGAAACCAAATCAACAAGCAAAGAAAGTCATGCAAATCCAGATTGCAAGGAGCATTTATGGGTGGCGAGTAGGCATAGAAATTAATTCAGACGTTTGCAAATTTCTTGGCTTGTTTATGAAGTTTCTAAACACCTCCACCATCCCTTTTTGGTTAGGCGTAGTAGAGACGGATTAAAGAGGTTACAGACATTTTTGTCTTCATAGACCTCTTATCTTCTATCCATCTAAAGTTTACCACGTCATTCCATGTTTTCCCTTTCCTCATTATTAATGCTCAACTAAATACACATTTTAAATGTCACCAAATATTTAGCTATTCAACCTTATCAATAAGATTATTATATTCTGATCAACTAATCTTTAACTTAATGATATTGATATTATTTAAATTAACTCTTTTAAGTTCAATAATAATATCATCCTTTAATCAACAATTTAATCAAATAACATTCTTTTATTATTTATCCCCTTATAAAGCTAACCAATAATTATATCATAAAACAAACTAATTCAATGTAAATAGTATTTTTATTTAACCAATACTTAGACTATATCTATATATAATATTATAAGCAAAAATTACCCTGGGTTAACACCCTCTTTTGCTTCCTATTTATAATTTAAATTCATTTTCCACAATTTATGATTATATAACATCTTTATGGTAATGACAATAAAACATAAAGTAAAGAAGAGAAATACAACATTGTTTGCTAGACAAAAAAATCACCTTATTTATTGCTTGAAATAAGTCTAGCTATCTATTTAGGTAAAGTATGTAACAAAGCGGTGGCTTACAACAACTAAAGTACACGTATTTAAAGTATTCCACACGTGTGTAGGTTGAGTCTGCATCCTCTCCTTTTTGTTTCAAAGTATGAGATCAATGTGATGATGACTTAAGGATACAAAAAAGGATAATAAATCAATTTTAACTATTAATGTACAAGTAATATCAATATATAATCAAAAAATGTATTTAAATATAATTTAACTAATAATTACTTGTTTTTACCAAGTATTCCATGTTGTCTAG
This sequence comes from Sequoia sempervirens, assembly GCA_007258455.2. Lineage (NCBI taxonomy): Eukaryota > Viridiplantae > Streptophyta > Pinopsida > Cupressales > Cupressaceae > Sequoia > Sequoia sempervirens. The sequence goes on along the minus strand of VDFB02271358.1, from coordinate 873,052,414 downwards.
GTTGAATATGCATGGAATCTCCTTTTTGTCTCGAGGTATGTGATGAATTTGTGATGATAGATTAAGGATATAAAAGGAAAATTTAAATCACTTTCAACTAATAACACACAAGCAATATCAAAACATGCATTTAATCTATTTAAAATGACAATATAAAACTAAAAGTATATTTACCTATATTTACTTATTCCATTGTACCATCTATGTCCTCTCTTTTTTGCAACGCATCTATGATTGTCTCATGCTCTTCCATAGAAATTTCCATAGCTCTTTATTTTTAGGTCTTCCATGATACCTCGCTAGTTTTATATTTGTTGCCACCACCAAATGTGAGTAGTGTATAATCTTCTTATGTGTTTCATAATCTTCGAATGAGACATTCTTCCTTATTAGGTATTTTCATAGCCAAGTGCCCAACCACCACCAAACCTATTGGATAACATGATAGCCATCATCAAAGAAGTTCTCAAAATTTTCTTAAGGGGATCAAAGAAGTTCTCAAAATTTGCTTAGGGGATCAAAAACTTGTTATCAAAATTTGCTTAAGGGGTGTCTTAAGGGTATCACCATACTTGCTGGATAATGATAGCCATCATCATCTTCTCGAGGTGCTATTAACTTATGTTTAGTCTCCACACAACGAGCCAACCAATATTTTGTTCCTCTTCATTCCCCTCAGGTGCAACAACAACATACACATGTCTTGCAAACAAATTTTTGATTTAATAACTTGTGTGTGTCCATATAATTTGACCAATCTACATACATACATTCACATGTATATAAATAAATAATTTAGTATTACAAAATAGTAATAAAGTGAAATAAATTGAATTAAATTACCTTCTTGTACAAGGTCTGAAACATGGTCATAGTCTTCGATGCAAACACTTGATCATTGTCTTCAATTGTTGTTTCATATTGATCATGTGCTTGTGCAAGTGTCAATGATATTTGCTTCCACTTTTCAACCCATTTTGTATTTTCACATGCTTCCCAATCTCCTGAGATAGAAAACTGACAAAAAAAATGCAAGCTCCCTTGTCCAGATAGTCCATGTGCTTGCATTTGAACTCTTAAATGAATGTTGTTTAGTAGATCCAATGGTTGTCTCCCAATCAAGTTTAGGTAGAATGTTCTCTTCTTCAACCAACCAAAAGAATCATAAAACTGTAGAGTACTCGCATGAACCAAGTGTAGATAATCTTGTATTGCACCAATCCACAATCCCGCGTGCATCTTTAAATTTTACTGCATCCTTAAATTTCAATTGTTCTCTAGAAAGAATTATTTTAACACATGCACCGGATCCATCATGTTCTCCTTTACCATGCCCAACTTCAAAAAAACTCCACATATGTTGGACATTAAGTTCTTTGTGAACCCTACTTAACCAATAGAACATTCAAGAATTCTTGAATTGTAAATTATCTGACCATATGAGGTTTTCTGTCATCTATATTACTCTTTCTCTTAAATTTGTATAAAATATATTGAAATAGTATTGAACAAACTCTGAAGAGTGTAACCGGTTGTCACTCAAATAGAAATGATACTCCCTCAACTTTTCTATCATCCTCTATGCTATCATCTGCATGTCTATAAACAATATGAACACACATAGCCACTTGCACTGAATTGTAATATTGTGATTGAATTTCCTCTTGCAGAGCTAGAGTATAGTTTTTTGCAAAATCAACCATTGATAGTAAAGTACCAACTTGAAATGTGTTTCTACATGCATGAAATTGGCCATCAAGCCATCGAGCATGTTGAGAGTGCATGACATATTTTGGTACAATCTTATTCTTAATTTCTGATATGAATGCATGTACACTAACTTTTTCTGTAACTAAATCACAACGCTTTCCAATTTTCCATTTTCTAAAGAATAGTCAACATTATTAAATATATTAACATCTACTAATTGTTGTCCAAAATCATTATCAACACTTTCATTCATACAAACTCTTAAGAATGAAAGATTTCCACAACTAGTGCATTGTCCAAAAATACAAGAACTTAAATAAAATAATTTCCCATTAGATCTTTCACAAAAAAAATTTGATATAAACTCCCTTAATGTTTCAAGTGGCATATTAATACCACATTCCTACATAATCATGTTAGTATGCAAAGTACAACGTATATATTGAAAAACATCATAAAAATAACAAAATTGAACATGCGTTTTACAACACCAAGATATTTGTTGCTTATTAATTTTACATACCAAGGTTTACATTTTTCAAAAGACCTTTGAATTATTTTAATATTACTAGGTAACACTACATCACCACAAAATTTTCTATAAAATTCAGTTTGTGTTGTATCTAATAGGCATTTTGGACAAGGATTGCAAACTTTGGATCCCACTCTTACTTTTAAAACATCTATAGCATTAGATGATACCCCTAATATTATCATGCCAATATTTTTCAATCAAGATTTAATTTCAACATTCGAGATTTCATGTGAGACCTGGAGTTGACCACTAAAACTCCAACATTGGTTGGTTGGATCATTTTTCTACACTTTTCTCTTCTTTTTCCTCTTAGCAATGTTTTAGGATGTATTTTTTAAAATCACTAATATTGCTTACCATTCTTTTTTATTCAAAGTTGTTTATTAACTATAGCAGAGTTGTTATAGCTCTTCTTGCTGCATTCTTATCTTTAGACCGACTATTTTTTCCAATAGAATGAATGTCACTAGCAATAGTAGACATAGCATGTTTTAGTGATTGATCTTTTCTTCTTGGTTTAACAAAAAATCCTAAATTTTTCATTACATTTCTCATTTTCCGCATTTTCATCAATTGCATCATTAGTTGACATTGAACTGAAAGTTTTTTACTATAAAATAATTCTTTGTATAATCTGTTGGCACGTGTTCTTATTTGTCTCCAAGATATCTTACCAAGAAGATTATCTAAAACATCACTTTCAATTTAAAAAAATATATATTCATTTTCAACATCACATCCTAGATTTTCATTTTTATTTTCAACTTCAAAATGATTTTTATTTTTATCTTCATTTTCATCAACAAAGCGGTTTTCATTTTTAGGTTCAATAAAAGGATTTTCATTTTCATTTTCAACAAGAAAAAGGCATAAACTAAATTTTGATGGGGCTGCTAAAGGCAACTCGGGTAGAGCCAATATAGGAAGTGTGATCAGAGATTGCAGAGGGAATTTTGTGGCTAGTTTCTCTGGGGGGATTGGTGTCCATTCTTTTATGATTGTGGAAGCTAGAGTACTGTTGAAGGGCTTACAGTTGGATATTTCCATAGGGATTGAGAACCTTCATATTGAAGGTGACTCTAAGTCTATTATTGATGCTATTAACTTTGATAGATTACTGGGGTGGAGTACTAAATATATTCTATTAGACATAAGGCTCTTCATTTCAAAGTTGAAATTAAAGGTGGCCACCCATATTTATCGGGAGGGCAACCAAGTTGTTGATGCCTTAGCCAATTTTGGCACACATTGGAAATTTTCCAAATGTTGGCGTTCTTTAGGGAACCTACCTCCTGGCATTCAGGGTATAATATTGAAGGAACAAAGCCCTTACTTGACCCATGCCGATTACTAATCAAGTGCTTTGTTGGATATTCTGGGGGGTCCACATGCTTGTCTTTTGGGCTATGTGGACAAGTTTTAAAGATGAGGTGGATAACAAGTGGCATAATTTAAATTATGTGATGGAGCCCATTTTGAAAAGGGATTTCATGAGATATTGTGGCGGGTACTTGATGATTAAGACTAAGCTGGACCGTACCTTATGTAATCTCCTTTTGGGGATTATGTTAAGCCATCATTTTTTCAAATTTTTTGATTTTGATTTCAATGTGACTAATAATTATGAGATCAATCTCCTAATTGATTCTATCTTGTCTGCTATTTTGTCTCCACTTCTGAAAGCTAACCTTTTTAGTGTCTCTAAATTTGGCCTTGCGGCCATCTTGCCTAGGTTTTTGTGCATTTACGTGGAAGGAAAACCTTCCATTCCCATCATGTCCTGCTTACTTAGCCAAATGTGTTTGAAGATCCTCATTTATGATTCCACTAAGATTTATTTTAGGAAATTACTTCCTAAAGCGTGTGACTTGTCCATCACTTTGATTACCAAAGGCTTTCGTTTTTGGCTTAAATTCCTAAATTTGCAAGTGATTCTTCACCTTTCCATTATCTCTAGCCTTTAATTTTCTTAGGGCTTCTAGTTTTTTTTGTATACAACATGACATTATGGGTGGTGATAGGGTGCGAACTGAGCCAAACAACTGCGAAGAATTTCACAAGGATCCATTGGTGTGGCACATATGTGTTGAGGGTGGTCTTGCTCCATTGATGGAGAATCTGGTGGGCCATGACCCTAATATGTCTAAGCAGTTTGTCAACTCTTGGAAAGATTGTCATGTGACTTTGGGTGGTATTTCCTTCAATATGAATGAGGAAGTGATAGTACAGGAGACGAGGCTCTTGTGTACTGGGATGAAGCACCCGAAGCACACTAAAACTTGGGATAATGAAAGTATGAACACATTTTTTGTGGGGAATGAGGAGCCGTTACACAACTAGTCGGGTTTTGAGTGGGAGGATCTCCCTTAGTTGTGGAATCAAGTGTTCCTTGCTCTGATGAAGTACGTGACTCTAGAAGGTAGATTCAAAACCTACTTTTTCTACCATTTCCCTCTTTCAAACCACCTTCGTCATAAAATTTTGTTAAGCTTTCCTTTTTTCCTTCTAATGGACTTGGAAAGTTCTGTTGAAAAATGTATTGAGGCTGCTAGTCTAAATCCTAATGACCCTCCTTCCCTGCCGCTCCACTAGGGCCTCATTTTGAGGCTCTACCATTTCCATCTTGCTTTATGCCTGCCCAAACCAATATTTGTTGTCTGTATTGAAGAGATTGAGCCTCCCACTATGACCAATTTATCTCCGGCCCAGTCCAAAGGCCCCATCAGGAAAAACCACCCGGTCCCTACTGACATGCATAAACCCAAACCCGCCACTAAAAAGCTTAAGGGGAATGTAGGTGTGGCCCAGACTAGTGTGGAAGCTAGTCTTTGTGAGCTCAAATCAACCCCTACCAAGACTGCTAGCAAGCCGACCTTGAAAAAGAAAGGAAAAGAGGAAGGGAAGAGTCTGAAGGAGCCTCTGAGTAAAGGTAAAAATGTGGTGGGAAAGGACTCTAAAGGGGATACAATGGTTGCAAAAACGGTGGTGATTGGTGGTGATACCATCATCCAACGCTTTGGTAGGTTGGCCAAGAATAGAAAAATAGTGTAGGTGAAAGACTTGGATATGGAAGAGGAGCAGTCTAATAGCAAAGACAACAGGGATGAAGAGGAGTATGAGAGTGAGGAGGAGGAGTATGCAAGAGGGCCCAACACCATTCTTGAAATTGGAAAAGTACAGAAGGAGGACTTGGCCTCTTTGTCTTCAAACCTGTTGGATGTTGAGCATGTTGATACTGGAAAGATTGTAGTTGGGAGGGAGGAGCTCTGTGTGCTGTAAGAAATATTGGATAAGATGGACAAAAAATTCTGTGGTTTGACCTACTTCACGGTTAAGCTGGTCCATTGTGTTACTAGCACCCTGTCGGTGGTTATGAAGGATGAAATGGACAAAAGAAATGCTGAAGATTGTCAGGAATGGGTCAGAGATGATTTTGTTAATCTCCTGTCAAAGAACTGGGGTGAGGCCAGTTAGTCTACTATTGGTCTGTTGTCTGTCCTTCTATTGTTGGTCCGTTGTATTTTTTTTTGGCTTGTTTTTTGATGTTTTGTTAGTCTTGATCTCTATTGGCCCTTGTGGCTCTTTGTGAAGGGTAAAACACCCTATAAATGCTGCTTACCTAATCAAAAACAAGAAAATAGTTTTCATTTTCATTTTCAATAAAAATATTTTCATTTTCATTTTCAATAACAAAACTATTTTTATCTTCATTTTCAACAACAAAATGATTTTCATTTTCATTTTCAACAATAATATGACTCAAATATTGAACTCTACAAATATTATTGATGTCAACATTGTTATATCCATCTTCTTTTAAATCTCCCATAAACACCATTTCCATTTCATTCAAAGGTGGATTTGAAGACGTACCTAGATTTGTGCCTATTGAAATATTCTCCATAGCATTGAAAGAGAGATTTGAAGACATACCAGGAGTAGTTTGTATAATCGTATTAGTTTCCACATTCACCTCTTGCAAGTTTGCATCGTCTACATCCATGGTCTCCTCAATGCTTTTATCTTCAATAGTTGTGGAATTGGATGCTTCAACATCATTCATTGATCAAATTCTCATTCTTCTATCTCTTTTCTTTTTTCCTCCCCTCTCTTTGCTTCAATTTCTTTAAGGGTCAATACCTTCCTATCTTTCCTCTTATTCTGTCATTGTGATCCCATGATCGAATTTTTTTAAAGTATATACAAATGAATGCCAAAAACTTGAAAGTATTCCTTCTTTGTTCCTCCTTCAAACAAGTAGCAATTGAACAAAATTCCTCTTCCCCCTTCAAAGAAGTAGCAATTGAACAAAATTCCTCTTCCTCCAAAAAAATAGCAATTGAACAAAATTTCTCTTCCTCCTTCAAACAAGTAGCAATTGAACAAAATTCCTCTTCATCCTTCAAACAAGTAGTAATTAAACAAAACTACTCTTCCTCCTTTGAAAACAAGTAGCAATTCAACAAAATTCCTTTGTAATAGTGTCCCAATGATGCCTCCTTTCAAAATTGAAAAAATTCCCAAGTTGAAGAGCCTCTACAAGAAAAAAGTTGATAGAAAACAAGGAATATGTCGCAATCGGCCATACAAAACAATTTGCAGACCCAAAATGTACTTGTTTAACAGGAAAATTAAAAAAATGGTCAAAATAACCCAGAATCCCATTTAATAAATGAGCTCCTATTTATTAAATGGGATCTCGATGCTTTTTCAACGGACAAATGGGAAATGGGATCTTGTTTATAAACAAAACGGGATCCTGTTTCTTGAAATTTGAAATGTAGGCCAGGTTTTTGCTTTGTTAACAAAGTTTAGGAGAAAAGGTTTGGGGATCTAAACCTAGGCCTTGGTTGGTTTGACCCACCTACAAAGTTGAAGGTCCTAGCAATGTCACAAAAAAATACTGACTTTGGGCATACGTTTGAAGGCTTTTTGCATAGTTTTTCGACGAAATTAAAACCCATTATAGATTAGACATTGTAGATTCCAAATATGTAATTTTTTTTACAATTAGGATTAATTTTTTTTTTCAATTAATTTACTTATGATGAAGCTTGAGGTCCATAAACTTGAATTTTCGAGTTTTAGTATTTAAATGCTTTTATTAAAATAATTTTTTTGAAATACAAATTGTGCAGTGTACTTGAGAAAATTCTTTTCAATTTAAAAAAATAAAAATGATAAGTTTAGGTCATCTTCTATGCTTGACATACATGGCGATTTTTCAAAACCTGCAAATATGGCCAATAAAAATTAACAAAAATATTCAATAAAAATTACAAAATATGGAAAGCATGATTTAGTGAGTTACAAATCTTTTCCCAAAAGGATTTAGAAAAATATGATTATTTAGGTCAAAATATGGATGACGTACATGTGCATGGTATGGTAATAAAAAATCAACTTTTAAACAATGGTTTTTAGAAATGCCTATTGAAAATCAATTTGTACCATATGAGTATTGAAATAAATTACATATTTGGAAACTAGACTTTGAGTACTACATTTTATGATTAGTGACTTTTTTCAAGATTCCATCTCTAAGTCCTTCAAATTTTAAGGTCAAATGTGCCAAATTTTGAAAATCAGGGAAAACACTTCCACTAAATGGTCAAAAAAGTGGACTCAACTTCTTGCCAGAACCCTCATGGCTTATAATGTATGAGATAATCAACAAAATTTTGAGTACTTATTCAAATATATATTTCTTAATATTATGCTTATTATTTTCCCTATCCATAGCTTTTTCAAAGGCACCTATTTTAGGCTTTTATCGGAAGTGTGATAGGCAACGAACTATTTGATAAAATGCTTTGGTAGACATGTACATGAAAGATGTGGTAGCATAGATAAGGCAATGAACTGTTTGAAAAAATACCTCAAAGAAATGCAGTCTCATGGTGATGGAATGCCATGACAAATTTGTTTTCCATGGCATTCCATCACCATGAGACCACATTTCTTTGAGGAATTTTTTCAAATAGTTCATTGCCTTCTCTATGCTATTATGTTGGGATGGGGTGGATGGTATAGTGTGGTCTTGGTTATGAGATGGAGGGGGATCATGACATGAAGAGGGAGGGATGTTTTGATCATGAGGGGAAGAGGATCATTAGATGGGGTGGAAGGTGTACTTTGAGACAACATTTCAAGAGAAATCATACAATGGAGTGGAAGAGGTACTTTGATTTGGAAACAAAAGGATGTCATTAGATGAAGTGGGGGAGAGGGGATTGTGAGAGGGGGATGAAGGGATATCTTTCTCTTGAGATGGAAATATATCATTAGATGAGATGGAAGGGATATGTTGTTCTTGATTGGAAATGGGATCATGAGATGGAAGGGGATCATATGATAGAGGATAAGGGTTTCCTTGATCTTTATATGGAGGGGAATCTATGTTAGCATGCTTTGGATTAGGAGATGAACATAGTTCATTTGATATGGATGGTGTAATGAGAGAGGAAGGTTTTATAGACTCTTCAACTTGGATAGATGGATTGATAGGGGATTCATTTAAGATTTAAGGTATTAGGGTTTATATTGATGTGGGGGCGATGAAGGTGGATTAATGATATGGGAAGATTGCACCACTTCACTAGTAGAATTTGACAAATAAATGATTAGGTGACTAAAAGTTTTAGTCACAACAACTAAAAATGACTAAATTCTACTAATTTTTTGTAACTCAGCTATAAATGAGTAAATAAATGACTAATTTGGTCCTTGACTAAAAAATTATTTAGTCATAGAAATAAAAATGACTAAATAGGTAGTCACCAAATACAAATTAGACAAAATTTTTTTAAAATATTTTGACCAATTATTGGCGTGATGTATTGATGTGATTCAGAATTTGCATTTATTCACATTCATTCTAGACCTCATTCATTACAAAGCTCGAACACATTATCACAGCTGGTTAGCCTAGCACTGAGGTGCATGGTTTTGACTTACAACAGCTAGGCGCGCAAACTACACTAGGCATTTTGAGTTACAACACTTGCATGGGTGATAAAGATTGTTTGGAGAGGACCTAGAGAATTTTGAAAAGGCAGGCAAAGACTTTGGGGTTTGTTGTAAAGTATTTGAAGTCTGCAATGAAGTTGGATTTGGGGACGCCCTTTGCAACGAATTCAGAGGTAATTCAAGACCCTCATTACATTAAACACAAAATCTATAGCTTTCTGATTGGAAACTTACAATAGTTACAATCTACTGCTCTTAATAATGTTCTTTTACAATCTTGCCACTGTTCTGCTTCATAATGTGTTTGAGCTAAATATAATAAAATTTGGGTGTCAGTGCAAAAATAGAATTTCCTCAAAAAAATTTGATACATTTTCATTGCAAGCGCAAACTATCCTTGTTTAAAGTAAACATGTGCTAGATTTACCCACACATCAGGCATCTAAAAAAAAGATGTTTCCTGCAACAACTTCTTGTACCTATGTAAATATTTCCTTTGCAATGTCAAATTGACCCCTTTTAGCTAGCACAATGGCTGCCCCATTTGTAGCATAAACATTTCCAAGTCTATGTGCCAACACTTTATAATGGCTGCCCCATTTGCAACATAAACATTTTTACTGCAAGCACAAATTATCCTTGTGCAAAGTAAACATGTGCTAGATTTACCCACACATCAAACATCTAAACAAAGATGTTTCCTGCAATAGCTTCTTGTACTTGTGTAAACATTTCCTTTGCAATATCAAATTGACCCCTTTTAGCTAGCACAATGGCTGCCCCATTTGTAGCATAAACATTTCCTGGTCCCTATGCCAACACTTAAGTGGCCCTTTTTATGAAATTAAGATCCTCTTGAGTTATTATTATACTCCTATTTTCCAAGAGAAAAATCCCCAAGGCCCATGGGAAATGAATGATGAGCATTTGAGTTTCAACTTGGTTTCATTTCTAAAAGGGGACATTATATTGTACAAGATTTGTTTAACAACAAAATAATTTATTCCACCTATTTGGGACTATAAAATAAAAATAGATGAATTAATCTATTTTCAATTACAGGTTATTTTAATCTAGAATTTGATAGAAAGATAAAGCATAATACATTGAAGGACACATAAAATGTTCTAAAATAAAGACTAAAATAGGTTGCCCATAAAAAACAAGAAAGAGGAAAAATGAAAAGATAACATACAGATGATTCATTTGAGGTTTTTGATAAGATCTCATTTAACTATGTCAAATGGATTTGGAAGGGAAAAAGCATATTTGATTGACTAAAATTTTGAGGTAGCTTATCCATCGTCATTGTATGCATCATCTTCTCTTGGAATCTGTTTCCTACTGATACCAAGAGAGATGATGCACGCTAATGACAATGAATAAGCTTTACATCAAGACACAGTCAATCAAGCCTCTTTAATCGGCCAAAATGAGACTGAAACCTCAAATGAATCATTTAATATATTATTTTCATTTTCTATGCTGTTACATAAGGCAACAACCACAGTATCTTGTTCCCAAATTTATTTGTGTCCTTCAATATTATACTATATTTCTATGGAAATACTGGAATTAAAAGTGTTAACATATGGCTTGGGGAAGTTGTTTGTGGCTTCTAGTGTTTTCATTGATGGCAGCTAAAAGTCACTATCTGGAATCCACAGTTGGGATCTACTTATAGTGCTTAAATTGTAGAAGCGTTAATATTCTGGGAAAAAAGCATGAAGAATAGGTATCACAGTCCAGCTAGTCGATTTGTATGCTTCATCAGATCCACCTTTTGTGTTGTGGAACCCGATAAAGCTTTCTAAGCTTGTAGTTTACCTTGTTAGTAAAATTTTGTGGTGTTGTAGCCATCCCGATTAATACAAGTTAAAGAGATTGATGAAATTGATTTTTGTTTATTTGTTCGTATAAGTATGAACCATTTGAATCTATACCTTGCACAAACACAATAAACATGCAAACAATTAGATCAAACACAAGATTAGAAACCAATGATTCCTCGAGAAATCCATTTGAAATTTGCAAAAGATAAGAAATGAAAATGAAGAACACAAATGAAACAATTAAATCCTATCTAATGCAAGCAAACTCTTGATCTCTTGAGGGAGTTGGTGCAAATAGGTGTGTGGAGATTTGCCCTTTCCCAACTCCTTGAATGCAAATGTTGATTGGAGATGATTGATCCACTTGATGAAGACTTTGAATGTATGCTCCAAGCTTAAAATCTGCAAAAAAACCTAGCTATGATTCAATAAGATGGATGAGAATTGCTAAGTATTTTAGCATGGTAACTTTGCTTGAAATGTGGATGATCAAATGAATGGTGAAGCATTGTATTTATAGATTGATAAGTTGAAGAGATGTCCAAATTTGATCAATGTGGGACAAAGATTCAACCAATGATATAATGCCACTTGTCAACATGTGATTGGGTGAGGAATGAGCAAGTTTTGACAAATGTGCCAATAAATGCATTTTTGAATTTGAATTTTGAGAAAAGACATGTAAGAGGGGGAAAGAAAAATTGCACTAAATGCCCCTTGGCTCAAGGCAAGGACATGTAAGAAGAAGTAAATGCCTTGTTGGAAGGACTTGTCATTCAAATTTTGAATTTGAAATAGAAGAATATTCCTCCAAAAGATGCTTTGTTGAGGGAAAATGAAGATTTAATAAATCAATAAATTGATTTATTTGTGCAAGTGGAGATATCTAGAGAATGCAAGTGGGGGAGATTAGCATTTAATCATGGTTAGATTAAATAAATGATGATTATGTTAGTTTAATGATGATTAGGTGAGTTGACTTATTTTGACTTAGATTTTTGGATTAATTTAAATCAAACAAGAGAGGAAATGATTTAATGAGTTTAATTAAATAAACATATTTTGATTATTTAATTAAAGAGATTGAAGTAAGATTAAATTAAATAAGATTTTAATTTATTCAATTTAATAGATAGACTTTAGAGATTTAATTAATTAAATAAAATTAATTATTTAATTAAAAGAGATGGAGAATGATTTAAGATACTTAATTAAACACATGATTTGTTTAATTAAGAGAAGAAAACAAATGAATTTAATCAAATAAAGATATTTAATTAAATGGTTAGGTCGGGGAATGATTTAGGATGAAATGATGTTGGTAGTCAGATTTAAATATGCAATGCTAACTTGTACATTTTGCGTGTCTACATTTTGCCCCTCTTTGAAGCGATGCACTTGTTGCGTTGGTTCAAAGAATAATCTTGTCATGATCAAAATCAAAAAAATTCTGATTTTTTGGATGCCCCACTATTGCCCCAGTGAGAAGAATTGCACTGGTATATTGCCCCCTCGAGATGTTGAATGGGAATGCCAATTGCCAATCAAAATCGCGATAAAATGCGAGAGGAGTGGTTGATGTAGATGAATGGACATTCATTAGCTATGGGTAACTTCATGTACCAACTAGGATAGAAATGTTAGTAAAGATAGAAGAATGTGATAGAAGAATGAAAGAATGAGATGATCATGCAAATGATGATGACTACTTTCCGTGGAGTTGGGATTTTCAAAGGGCAGATTTCCTTATGTTTGATAATACACACAGTACGATGCATCAAGGTATCGAGAACCAGGATGGCGTTGTACCTAGTGTGATGGACTTTGACTCAACAAATCAGATAGGAGTATTCTTGTTCACACCTGACATACGGAACCCTGTCTAGAAAATAGTTCAAATATTTCAAATATCTCGGACCAAAACATAGGAAGGCAAGCCTTTCTATGTGGTCAACAAGAAACTTAAAACACCCTCGCTATAGACTAAACAAAAGCACGCATGGCCAAGGTTATATTACAAAGATATCCAACAAGCACATCAGACAAAAGATAATGATCGTTGCCCCATTCCTATCTCTCTAAATCCTTCGTTCGGACATCATCGAGAGGTCCTTGGAATGAGCACAATGAGATAAATCAAACAAGATAAAGTAAGTGAGCAAACAAACTAATGTTCTTCGTACTATTAGCCAAGAGAAACGATGTTTCGAAAGATGGGAGCCAAAACTTATTGCCAAAAGATAATGTCCCTTGTCGGAACGGATCCTAGGACATGTTAATGACACGTCGTTTTGTTTACCCAAAGTGGTTGGTTTGATAAAAGTGCCCATTGTCGGAACGGATCCTAGGACATGCTTTTATCAAACAATGATGAAATTGATTTATGATTTATATGCCATTGATAAGAAAAGGGTTGACCAACTTGCTTGCTGGCTGACCTATACTTGAGATTTTGATAGTTTAAGTTTTCACCTTTGACTGCTAGACTTGTTTCCGACTGTTTTACCAAAGGTTGAGGGTGATGACAATTTATTATGGATGATTGATTATTGCGAGTGTAAAGCGAGATGGTGGATGGATTTTTTTTCAAATATTTGGATGTTTTTGGAGTTTTGCAATGTTTTGAGAATTTGTTTTTGGTATTTTTCAAATGTTTTCAAATGTTTGATTTTAGTTTTCCAATGTTTTTGGGATTTTAGAGATTTTGACCAAAGACTAACCTAAAGACCTATCCTAGGGTCCTCGAGGTTGATCAATAGATTAGCCTTGCCTAAGTTATACACATAGAGACCACGTAGTTTGACTGATGACTCGATCGATTTATAGATGAAGATATAAACATGATGAAATACTAGTTTATTATGGCGGACTCCTATGGTGACCTAAATGTACCGGTGATAAAGATCAACCTTGCCCCTCACGTTCAAGCTTCCGGAGATGGCGTGGTTAGACAAGAGCGACTTCTGTTTTTTGACTTTTTGACTTTTTATTTTGTTTCGCGGTTGCAGTATGTTTTTGAATGTTTTTGGATTTTCTAATTTTTTGATGTTTTTGGTTTTTGATTTGAGGATTTTAAGATCATACACGAATCCGATCCGATGAGAACGTGCCCCCAGTGTGAAGTGATAGACTACTCCAATATAGGCAGGACAAACTGACCTTTTAAGTGGGCCGAGTAGCTCTACGAGGAATCATGACACAAATGAAAGACCAAGCTATGGTGCAGATGTGGATGGAAGGGTGAAATGCGACGATATGCGATGAGTGAGTGAATGATGCAAAGCAAGTCACGGAGACCAAGATGGATGGAGAGTGCTTATTTACACAAGGTGCTTTTGTTTGCGGGGTTTCACAGTTTAGCACCAATTCTCCAACTTGGAAAGTTATGCTTCTGATTTTCTTGTTGTAGCTCCTTTTCAGTCTATTCTGATACACTTGCAGATGGTTTAAAGCATCCAAACGTCGCTCGTCCAACAGTTCCAGCTCGTTCAGTCTTGAAACTCGATACTCTTCGTCTGTGATGAGGTTTTGCAATGATACTCTGAGGGATGGTAACTCGATCTCAATGGGCAAGATGGCCTCTGATCCGTAGACCAAGGAAAATGGTGTGGCACTAGTGGGTGTGCGGATGCTAGTTCGGTAAGCCCAAAGGGCAGGATTAAGCTACAAATGCCAGTCACACCGCTATTGGATGTTTTCTTAAGGATTTTGAGGATGGTTTTATTTGCCAGCTTCGCTTGGCCATTGCCTTGGGGATAGTATGGCGGTGGAAAAGCGATGTTGGATTTTGAATTTATCACATAGGTCATTTGACTTCCTGATTTTTGAATGGTGTCCCATTATCTGAGATGATGGCTTGTGGAACACCATAGCGGCATATGAGATAATTCAAGATGAACTTTGAGATCTGCTTTCCTGTTATGTAGGTCATAGGTATGGCTTCAACCCACTTGGTGAAGTACTCAGTTGCAGTTATAATGAATTTGTGGCCGTTGGATGAGGTGGGTGTGATTTTCCCAATGAGATCGAGTCCCCACTGTGAAAAGGGCCATGGTGTGATGATTGGATGAAGCTCTTGAGCTGGAGCATGGATGAGGTCCCGTGTTGCTGACACTGTAGACACTTCTTGACGTATTCATGTGCCTCTCTGTCCATGGTAGGCCAGTAATACCCACTCCTCAACAATTTCTTAGACAGGGTCATGCCACTCGAATGAGAACCACAGATGCCGTTGTGCACCTCAGTTAGGGCAGCCGAAGCCTCCTCAGGGTTAAGACATCTTAGTAAGGTTCCTTCTATGCTTCTGCGATAAAGGGTTTCTCCTAAAATGACAAAACGAGATGCTTTCTTGATAAAGTTTTGTCTAAGGCTTGAACGCAAATCGGCGGGAATGATACCTATCCTAAGGTATGTGTAAATGTCTTGGTACCACTGATCATTTGGACCAACGATTTCGCACACAAATTCTGACTCTGGTACCTTGAATGCTGGTACGAGAAGCTGCTCTACCAAGAAGTCGTATTTCGGAACATTTTGAGGGATCTCTAAGAGTGATCCAATAGTTGCCATTGCGTCTGCTGCTCTGTTGTTGGTTCTTGGTACTTGCTCAAATGTGATGTCAACAAAATATTCCTTGAGATTTTCCACCAGCCTTTTGTATGGAGTTAGCTTATCGTCCTTTGTTTGGTACTCATTGTTCACTTGATTTATGATAAGCTGTGAATCTCCATATACCTTCAATGCCATAATGTTCCACTGTACTGCTATCCTGAGACCTATAGTTAAAGCCTCGTATTCTGCAATGTTGTTGGTACAAGGGAATGCTAGTTTGTATGATCTTGGTATACAATCCCCTTGTGGAGTGATGAAGAAGATACCAGCTCCTGACCCATGTTGTGTGTAGGAGCCATCAAAGTATAGTATCCAATGAGTAGCTATGTCAATGTTGAAAATGGATTCATCTGGAAATTCTGAAACAAGTGGGTTCTCCGCATAGATAGGTGCATCTGCCAGTTGGTCTGCAATGACCTGTCCCTTGATTGCCTTGCGCTCCACATACTCAATGTCATATTCTGATAATATCATTACCCACTTAGCCATTCTTCCTGTAAGCATTGCCTTTGAAAGAAGATACTTTAAGGGATCAATTTTAGCTATGAGTTTGATCTTGTGTGCCAACATGTAGTGTCTGAATTTTTGGGATGCAAACACCACTGCTAGGCAAGCTTTTTCAATGAATGTATAGTTTAACTCATGGCCCACCATTGTACGACTGATGTAGTAGATGGCTCTTTCTATTCCATTTTCATCATGTTGTGCTAGGAGAGCACCAAGGGCTGCTGCAGTTGCTGAGATATAAAGGATCAATGGTTTGTTCTGAATTGGAGGCCTTAGTACTGGAGGTGTTAACAGATATTCCTTGATTTTGTTGAAGGCTTGTTCACATTTTTCATCCCATTTGTACGTTACCCCCTTGTGGAGTAAGTGAGAGTAAGGGATTTGTTTGTCTGCTAATTGTGCTATGAACCTGCGAATTGACTGAAGCCTGCCTTGGAGACCTCTCAGTTGTTTCAATGTCCTAGGAGCTTCCATTTCAAGTATTGCTTTCACCTTTGCCGGATCAATCTCAATGCCTCTCATTGACACTATGTAACCCAACAACTTTCCTGATTGTACGCCAAAGACACACTTCTTGGGATTCAAACGAACCTTGTATTCTTCTAGTCTGTCAAAGATAGCACTCAAGACCGATATATGATCCTCCCTCTTTTTGGATTTTCCCAGGATGTCATCAACATAGTCCTCAACTGTTTTGTGGATCATGTCATGGAATATTAGTGTCATGGCCCTTTGGTATGTGGCCCCAGCGTTCTTTAAGCCGAATGGCATTACGTTCCAACAGTATGTGCCCCAAGGACAAGTGAAAGATGTTTTATGCTGGTCTTCCTCTGCAATTCTTATCTGATTATAGCCTAAAAATCCATCCATCAAGGAAAGCATTTCATGCCCCGCGGTCATGTCTACAATCATATCAATGTTAGGCAACGGAAAATCATCCTTTGGGCAAGCCTTGTTCAAGTCCCTAAAGTCCGTACAGATTCTTATGGCTCTCAGGCTTTGATACGGGTACCAAGTTCGATACCCATTCTGGATAATCAATTGGTCGAATGAATCCCACATCTAATAGCTTTTTGAGCTCCATTTTGACTAACAAAGCAATTTGAGGATGCATTTTGCGAAGCTTCTGTCTCACAGGTTTAGCTTTAGGATAGACTGCCAAGTGATGAACCACTACCTCTGGATCCAATCCTGGCATATCAGCATAGGTCCACGCAAAATTTATCTTCCTTTCCTTTAAGAAGGTAGCCAACTCCTCTTGTTCTTTGCATAATAATGACTCAGCGTAGAATGTAATATGAGGAGTTTCTTGTGTTCCCAGATTGATGGGGTTGCACTTTTCTGCTAGCATAGCTGACTTTTCTTGGTGTATAGCTGTAAGAGGAAGATTGAATCCCCCATCCTCAGGCGCCTCAGAGAGGTTTTCACCATTGGATGCGTCCTTTCTTTTTACTTTTTCAGAGTCGGAGAGTGCCACAAGGTGGTTTTCACTCAAGGACTTGGAGATTATTCTCAATTTTTTATTTTTGCGACTGAGGGATTCAATCGTTTCTCCATAGTATGCATGTGTATCCAGCTCTATGATAAAACCTGCCTTATGATCCCCACATGGAATGTCATCCCTAAGTCCCATGAATTCTGAGAGCGCCTCATCGTTTTCAAACATGTCAAGAATTGGTGGTCCTCGTTGGTCGTAATCAATCAGTTGGGGATAGACTAATCGGATTTCATTGCTTTGGTTTTCAGACTCATAAGACAAGGTGCTAATCATAAGGACATTAGTATCCTCAAACAACAAAGGTAATCCTATTTCTGGTGACTCAGTTAAATCAGTGGGCATTCCTAAAGTCATGGAGGATTGTGGAGTAGTTACAGATTCCTGAGGAGGCATTCGATTCTGTCTACCATGGGCACCTCGACCAAGTACAGTTACCTTAGGAGTAGGATGACCAATGCCAAGATTTTTTATTTGCTTCTCAGGTATAATGGGTATTACACGCCCGTTATTATCTTGGCCTAACCTTTGGTTCCGGTTATAGCCCATCAAGAGCATCATCTTCATACCTTTGTTTTGTTCATCCATAGGCAATTCAACTGCTGGTATATCATCTCGATAGAGGAGATGAGATAAGTCCCCCTCTAATGTTTCCTGACCAAGATCTCCTGCACTTGTGAAGGTAGGGTTTCGTTCATAGGAGCCTTGAGACGTTGAAGCTTCTTGTGATTGTGGTCGTCCTCTTGATCTAGGAGATTGTGGTAGCTCTCCTACTACAAAAGCATTCTTAGGCATTGAATAGTTTCCACAACCATCATCTTGTATTATAACTTTGATATCAGAAAAGGCGGGGATGGCGGGGGCGGAGGGTGTCTCTGTCACAGAAGTGAGAGTGGCGGGATCCACGTAAGGTGTTGATGGGCCTTCATCGTTCTTGGGTACTTGCGGGATCTTGTAGTATTTTGCCTCTAGATTTTTGCAGTAGGCAAATGGCTCAGGATCTCCATGGATAGTAACCTCTTGACCTTCATGTGTGAATTTCACACATTGATGAAAGGTTGAAGCTACAGCCTGCATTGCATGTATCCATGGTCGCCCTAGGAGAATGTTGTATGGTAAATCGAGGTCCAAGACCTGACAGTTGGTTTGCATGATGGCGGGTCCAACCTGAACAGGAAGCTGAATGGTGCCTTGGGATACCCTTTCCTGGTCATCGTATGCTCTTATTGTGATGCCTTTTCCTTTGTCAATTGAATCCTCTGAAATGTTCAAATTCTTTAGAAGCTTTAAGGAGCAAATATTTAAGCCTGCACCTCCATCCACCAAGACTCTCTTGACTTTCTTTTTATTTACATACACCTCCAGATGAAGTGCACGGTTGTGAGATGGTTGTGTGGGGAAGTCTTGTTCAGAAAATGTAAGAATGTTAGGTGTGGTGATATTTGCGACCATAGCTTGGAATTGTTCTGCATCTAGATCTGCAGGGACAGTAGATGACGCCAAAGCTTCTTCTAGAATCTTTTTGTGTGCAGATGAGATTTTGAGTAACTCCATGATGGAGATATGTGCAGGGGTTCTTTTCAATTGATCCAAGACATTATAGCCACTAGGGTTAGACCTTGGGTTGGATGTGGAATTTCTGCTTGGTTGGGATGGTGCTGCAATGGTAACCTTTCCACCTCTTGTGGTGACTCCACAATCGGCTTGGGCCCCTTTGATGGTGATGACTCCACAAAACTGTCTAAACAAGCGACAACACCCTCGTATGTGTGGTTGACATTTTTATAAGCCTCTTTTCCTTTGTCTTGATCTTTGTTTCCTTTGTTGCCATGATTCGGCATTGGATTCGTGTAAATCTTGAGATCTTTGTTTCCTGATGGTGCTTCCACATCTATGATTTTGTCATCTATGAGGTCTTGAATTAGATTTTTGAGCCTCATGCAGTTGTTTGTCGTGTGTCCCTTGAGTTTGTGGAAGTCGCAAAGATAATTCTCATTATACCATGGTGGCTTGACCGATGGTTCTTGATAATTATTATGTGTAGGGACCGTTATCAATTTTTCATCTACCAATCTTTTCATGATTGCTTCAGCAGGTTCCCCAAGGAGTGTGTATTTTCGTTTGGGGAAGAACTTGTTTCGCTGTGGTCTCCTTGATTATCAATGTTGTTTGTGTTTTGGTTATGGGATGGTTGGACCACAGTATTGACTTGTCGATTGCTTTGATTGGTATTTTGGTGTTGTTGTTGTTGGGATGGTGGATTGTTCTTCCGTGGGGCACTAATGACAACTTTGGCGTCAACAACACCATCATTGGTTACATTACGATTCTTTGCCCATGTTCGTGGTTTGTCATGATAATTGGATGATGAGCGGCCTTCTTGATATGATGAAGTTTCTCCCTACGTGGCAAGGGCTTGTTCGATATTGAGCGCCCTAGGTATCAATTGGTCGTAAGTGGTGATGTTTTGCATTTTGAGGTGGAAGGCCAAGGGCCCATCAAGATTCGCAATGATAGTTCCCACTTGTTGTTCTTCAGGCATGGACCACTTGCTTTGATTAGCTTTGGATCGCCATCGTTGTAAGAAAGCACCGAATGATTCATTTTTCCCTTGTTTGAGAGATGATAATTCCTGTAAGCTAACCTCCATGGGAGTGTTGAAGGAATAATTATGTATGAAGGCATCTATGATTTCCTGGAATTTTTTGATTCCAGAAAGTCGAGAAAACCAATCAATAGCGTTTCCAGCCAAGCTTCTTGGGAATAATCTCATCAAGTACGTTTCGTCGTGAGCCACCTCCATGCAATGTACTTGAAATTCCCTGATGTGATCTTCAGGGTTACCCGTTCCGCGATATTTGTCAAATTTAGGGATCTCAAACCCTTTTGGGAATGGTTTCATTTCTACGCTCCTATCAAATGGATAAGGGCATAGGTTTTTTTGTGGTTTTGGTGTCTTTCCTGATTGAAGGTCAAGCACTTGTTGTGACAGAAATTTTATTTGTGCGGTGACATCCAATTGTGGATCAGGAGGTGGAATGAAGGTGTTCTGGGGGGGTGGAGTGGGTGTTTGAATGGGTGGAATGTTTGCTTGTTGTGCCATGTATGCTTTCAACAACGCTTGTTGTTGATCTTGTTGTTGTTGCGCTAATAGAGCTTGTTGTTGTGCTTGATGTTGTTGGTCCAACAATGCTTGTTGTTGGTCAGCTAGGGCTTGTTGGGCTGCTTCTTGTTGCTCTTGGTATTGCTCTAACGCTTTCTGATATGCGAGTTGTTGGGCTGCTTGTTGTTGTGCAAAGTACTGCGCTTGTGCTTGCACTCGTGCTTGGGCATCTTGGGCATCTTTTGCAGCTTGAGCAGCTTTGTGCTGTGCGTCTTGTGTAGCTTGTGTGCAGGCTTCTGAGCGCTTGTGTGGCTTTGTGCAGCTCGAGGAAATTGTTGTTGTTGCAACAAAGCTTGGGCTTGTGCCGCTTGTTGTGCTTGTTGTTGTTGCAGCGATGTTTGAGCTTGATTTTGCCGTGAAGCTTGAGAAGCGTGCGTGGATATAGGTGCTTGCTGAATTGTTTGATATTGTTGGAGCAATTGTTGGTATGCTTTGAATGCAGCATTGTAATGGCTTACTTGGCTTGGTCGCAATGGTGGTGGTGGTGGGATCAGAATTGTGTTGGATGGAGTGGTGGGAGTTTGAGATGCGCTTTAGAGCAATGGTGGTGGTGGGAGGTTGTGATGTAAGGGGTGTCATGGGGGTAGTGGAAGTTTGAGGTATAGTGCATGTAGTGGTTGGAGTGAATGTGGTGATAGGTGCATTTGGGATGGGTGAAGTGATAGGAATGGTGGGACTAGGTGAAGTGGTAGGAATGGTAGAGATGAGCGAAATAGTGGGTCTTTGAGAGACCATATTTTGATTAGCTATCATGTGTTGGTTTGATGTGGATGGTGTGTTTGAAATATGTGATGTACCCCCTTGGTTGGATGAATTGATTTGGATGGGGCGATTTATGTTAGGGAAAGGTGGAAATTTAGGTAAAGGGGGGATCCCTAAACCAAAATATGGTGTTGACGTGGTGGGAGGTGTGAATGATTTGAAGGGTGGAAAATTTTCTTGTGCAAATGAAGAGACAAACCCGTAGGGTCTCTCTATTTCGGATGAGCTTGCTTGTACCAAAGGTCTAGACACTTGCGTGTCAAGGGAAAATGATGAGGTGGTATGGTAAGGAACCTCAGATGTATCGATAAATCCAAGTGGGTTGTAAAGTGGATTTTGATGCGTGTTGAAGAGGGTATCATCCTCATTGATAGTAGGTTCTATGGTGGTAATGGAAGTGGTCGATTGTGGAAGGGTGTTTTGGTCATTTGGTACAAGAAGCTCATCCTCAATAGTGTTGAGAATTGATGGATTTATTTTAGCCATTGCGCGAAGAAACTTTTGTAGTTTTGGTTGTTTGAGCATCTCAAGAACTTCTTCCTCACTTAGTTCTGTTGGTGTGATGTCTTCCACCAAGACCTCTTTTTGTGGATCGTGTGTAGTGATAGTGAGGTCTGGAAGTGGTGTGTTTTGGATTTCTGGAATGTTTTGGCTTAGATCACTTGTGGTTGATGTTTCTTGATTTAACTCCATGTTCCTCTTGTGTTGTGATCTTGTTTGAACCATAAAAGAGCAAACTAGGATGCGTAAAAGATCAAAGATGTGAAGATGAAAGGTGTATGATATATGAGTGAGAATGGAAGTTTTGAATTTGTATTGAAAATCTTGATGTGATGCTAGGTACTTTGGGTTTGCTTTGATTGATGTTTGTTTGATGTTTAGACTTTGAATTCTGTCTTTTGAATGTTGATGTTTGAGCAAGAGATATCCCCAAGATGTTTGGATGATGATCTAAAAAAGATAACTAATGCTCATAAAGGATAATTTGATTTAGGAGTGAGAATAGGATGTGTCTACTCACAAGTTAACCAAAAGATAATCCAAATTAGTGATGGGAGAAGGATGCATCTATCCACCATTAATTGGAACAAAGTGATAATTCAACTAAGCATGTGCAAAAGGATTCATTCACACACACTTGAGTTGAACAAGTTTGATGTTGATGTTTGAAGAACTCAAAGTCTCATGTTTGAAAAGTTTTGATGTCTACCAAAGGAGCCTAGCATAGTTGTATCAAGATTTTCTCAAAATGTTGGTGAGATGTTTATGGTTGTTGATGTTTTTGATGGATGAATGTTTGTTTTGATCTTAGAATGACCCTAGTTTAGACTTTTGTTTAACAAGACCAAGGTATTGAAGAACGTGTTATGCCCTAAGCAAGGTATCCAATCCCTTGAAACAATCTTGGATTTTGTGTGTAGTAAAATGAATATAAAGTGGGGTTGTCTCTTGAAGCATGTCGATAGAAATTAGCCAACAACTTTTCTCTAAAATCATATAACCTTTTGAGTTTTTGTTGATGTTGCTTTGGGCTAAGTTTCCTTTTCTTGGGTTTTTGTATCTTGATCTTGTGAGAAATCATTGAAAAGACATGTGTGGGGCTCAATTGCTTATCTTTGCTTTTAATGACTTCTTTTTACCAAATACACTTTCTTGATTATGTTTCAAACTAAAGATGTCCTATGTCAAAATTCCTTTTCTTCCCACAAAGTGTTGTGTGGGAGTTCCAAGAAATTGAGGCAAAGGGATTTCCTAGGTTAACCCTAGTTAGAGCAAATGACGATATAAATTCAAGTGATGAGAAACCTCTAAGGACATAATCCCAAGGGAAGGCAACAACACTTAAATTTGTCAAAAGGTATTTGCTCTATCAAAAGGGGTTTGAAATTTGCATGATCATGTTTAAGTGTTTGTTTTTCCAATGTTTACGAACAAGCATGTGTTTTTGTAACCCAAAAGCATGTACAATCCTATGGATGTGTAAGACAATGTTTGTTGAGTCCCCACTTGGACAAGTCCAGCTACGCCTACTTTTAGCGGATGGTTAGATGCTTGACCCCACTGGCTCCCCTCCACGACACTCACTTATACGGGGCCAAGCACCAACACCT
This sequence comes from Sequoia sempervirens, assembly GCA_007258455.2. Classification (NCBI taxonomy): domain Eukaryota; kingdom Viridiplantae; phylum Streptophyta; class Pinopsida; order Cupressales; family Cupressaceae; genus Sequoia; species Sequoia sempervirens. The sequence goes on along the minus strand of VDFB02271358.1, from coordinate 873,028,719 downwards.
ATGAAACTCCCATGGCATGCTTTCCATCTCTACTAAAAGTAAAATTGTGGGGCGAATCCACCGTTCTTGCACCAACAAGCATTAAGGATTTTGGCAAATTCTAGCACATGGGTTCTAGTAAGGACTTTCCGTTAGTAGGAGTTGACCGCGTGGCAAGAGTCCCCTTCGGATCCATCTTGTCGAGTCAACCGCGTGATATTGGCGTTTCTTCCAATATCCACATTTATATCCCGGCTGGAAATACTCTTGGCTTTAGAGTGTTACCGGTTGAGCCGTTCCCTTGGGTGATTACTTTTTCCCACAAGGCGGGCCCTCTAAGATAAACAAAAGCGAATGAAGAACAATATTCGTAACTCGATCAATCCTTGTAGGCAACAAGGAGAGAGAATGTACGCAACAAAGTCCCCACTCACACTCGCACAATAGTTTGTTCAATTTTAAGCCCAAATCGAAGTGTGGAGGTGATTGCTTTATCTCAACCCAAAGTCATGGAAAAGACCTTTTGATTCTCAAGATCGCTATAAAGCGCGAGAGAAGCGCATACGTCCTTTTCCAATGGATTTAGTCTAAGTAAGCCCTCACAAACAAACAAAACTACACTTGTTCTTTTTAAACCCTCAAATGCAATGATGATTTCATTTTAAAGCACCAAATGAAGTGTGAGAAATTGCCTTGTTCAATTGTTAATCCAATAAACCAAATCTAGTAAGTTGTGATCCTAAAGTTTATTTTAGCCTTTGCAAGAAATGAAAAAGGTTCCTTTTAAGCCCAATTGAAAACTAGTGTCCTAAGAAAGAGAAGGATGACAAATTCTTTGAAGAAGTGTTAAACAAACACTTAAGTGTTAAAAAACACTTTGATTAGATAAAATATCATCTCCATGCTCCTCTTTCTTTCGATTTCAATTTCCAACCTACAAAAGTGATCAAAATATTAGATGAGATCAAAAGAAACAAAAGGATATAGGGGTTAGATAAACCATTTACCAAAACACCCTAAAACTTAGCCAAGTTATCATGTGTTTACTTTAAATGTAAATTTGAAAATTTTAACTAATTTAAAGTTAACAAACACCTACACCATTGGATAGCTTGTGAAATTCTACCCTATTTTAAAAAAAAAAGCATCAAAAAAGACCTACGTATGACCAAGATATGGTCATTTTAAAATTGAATCTAAAAACACTAAAATAGTGATCATATGCGGGTTAATGAATAGTGCTGTCAAAAAACAGCGAAATTTTATTAAAAAACGTGTTGGATTTGAGTTGTATGCCCTCCTTCTAGCGCCAATATGTGAACCATTTGAATCTATACCTTGCACAAACACAATAAACATGCAAACAATTAGATCAAACACAAGATTAGAAACCAATGATTCCTCAAGAAATCCATTTGAAATTTGCAAAAGATAAGAAATGAAAATGAAGAACACAAATGAAACAATTAAATCCTATCTAATGCAAGCAAATTCTTGATCTCTTGAGGGAGTTGGTGCAAATAGGTGTGTGGAGATTTGCCCTTTCCCAACTCCTTGAATGCAAATGTTGATTGAAGATGATTGATCCACTTGATGAAGACTTTGAATGTATGCTCCAAGCTTAAAATCTGCAAAAAAACCTAGCTATGATTCAATAAGATGGATGAGAATTGCTAAGTATTTTAGCATGGTAACTTTGCTTGAAATGTGGATGATCAAATGAATGGTGAAGCATTGTATTTATAGATTGATAAGTTGAAGAGATGTCCAAATTTGATCAATGTGGGACAAAGATTCAACCAATGATATAATGCCACTTGTCAACATGTGATTGGGTGAGGAATGAGCAAGTTTTGACAAATGTGCCAATAAATGCATTTTTGAATTTGAAATTTTGAGAAAAGACATGTAAGAGGGGGAAAGAAAATTGCACTAAATGCCCCTTGGCTCAAGGCAAGGACATGTAAGAAGAAGTAAATGCCTTGTTGGAAGGACTTGTCATTCAAATTTTGAATTTGAAATAGAAGAATATTCCTCCAAAAGATGCTTTGTTGAGGGAAAATGAAGATTTAATAAATCAATAAATTGATTTATTTGTGCAAGTGGAGATATCTAGAGAATGCAAGTGGGGGAGATTAGTATTTAATCATGGTTAGATTAAATAAATGATGATTATGTTAGTTTAATGATGATTAGGTGAGTTGACTTATTTTGACTTAGATTTTTGGATTAATTTAAATCAAACAAGAGAGGAAATGATTTAATGAGTTTAATTAAATAAACATGTTTTGATTATTTAATTAAAGAGATTGAAGTAAGATTAAATTAAATAAGATTTTAATTTATTCAATTTAATAGATAGACTTTAGAGATTTAATTAATTAAATAAAATTAATTATTTAATTAAAAGAGATGGAGAATGATTTAAGAGACTTAATTAAACACATGATTTGTTTAATTAAGAGAAGAAAACAAATGAATTTAATCAAATAAAGATATTTAATTAAATGGTTAGGTCGGGGAATGATTTAGGATGAAATGATGTTGGTAGTCAGATTTAAATATGCAATGCTAACTTGTACATTTTGCGTGTCTACACCTAGTAATCATTGAATACTTGTTAATTGAAAATATTATGTGGAACAAAAGGTCTTCTTTTTATTTCAGCCTTAGATATTCCATCAAATGCTATATCATTAGATCTAAGAGAAATCTTGGCAAGGGAATTTTTCATTGCATTCTTAGACCATTCCCTCCAGTCTATGGAAAAATCCTCAAACATTCCAATAGCATCCCAAATAGTAGCCTTATATTACTTTAATCTCTTATGTTTAGACATATATTTGTCTCTTAATTGGGATATTACTAACTCAAAGTCTCTTATAACCCTAAGCTTGTTGATGTTATATTTGATAATAGTAATGCCTTATATTCTACACTATTATTAGTACATTCAAACTTTAGAGAAAATGAGTTCTTATAGGACTTACCATTTGGTGATATAGTAATATCCCCAAAACCTAATCCTTCCTTTGAATATACACCATCAAATCACATGCAACATAGATCATCTTCTTGAACATGCTATTTTACTTCTTGAGCCAATGGTGTAACTTTACCTTTCTTAGATGAAGAGTATTCAATTCTAAAGTTATTCATTATATAGTATGAATGAAACATAATATTCATCTAGTTGTAGATCTTCAACAAGAGCATGAGATATTTTCTATTTATTCAACTTCACATTCTTCCCATTGATAGTGATCATGGCATATGATAAGTCTAGTTGCATGCTTCCACCAATAACTCTGAACCATTTCATTGATAGTAGCATTTCATACTGAGGTGGGATATAAACTAAAATCACATTCATAATGATGTATTTATCATGGAAGGAGGAATATTTAAAGTATATATTATTTATGGTAGCCATGTGCATGAAATTTATGGAAGCTCCTGATGGAACTTTCAAAAAATTTGTAAAATTTTGAGTCCTCATATTGAAACCCTAATTTTTTTGTCACATCTAATGTAGGGTTTTTATGTGACGGTTAGAGTTTTGTTTATTTTTATTTGCTTGGTGTTATATTTTACTATTGGTTGTATAGTGTCTATTTTTGGTCACTTAAGGGGAGGGAATTTTCATATTTACACCATCATGTGACTGTCACCATGCATCCAATCTGTCTCTTGTGTAGGTTTGAATCATCCATTTCTATAGGGTTAGGGAAATGATTTTTTGATCATTACGTCCTTTTTTCCACATGATTCCAAAGTTGTGAGCCTATTGTTCTCGTGTCACCCTAGAGAAGTCCCCTCTTTTAGAACAACTTATGAGCAGGTGCCTAAAACTTTCACTTAAGTCTCAATGTCCCTTGTAACTATATCATTCATCGCTAATTTATTCAAAGGTTTACACCTTGAATTAGCGATAAGCGATAAGCGGTACTTTCCTTTGATATCACTCATCACTAATGGCATTTGATCCCTCAAATTTGTAATAGTGATGAACGTTGTTCTTAGCTTTATGCTCTTATCGCTCATCATGGATGGCCATTGAAAAGAAAATTCATAATAGCGATGAGTGATATGTTGTAAAAAGTAGTTCTCACATTAGCAATGTGCGATGAACCCTATAAATAATGTAAATTGTTCATTGCTAGTTGCTTGCACAATATATGAGGAGAATCAGCGATGAACGAAGGCCTTATCACTCATCGCGGATTTATCTCAGAACTTAAGTTCTAAATTAGCGATAAGTGAAGGGTGCCTTCTAAAAGGTTTTTTCTTTCACTAATTTGATATGATCATATGGGCGATGTCTTTGGAGCCATTTTTTTATGTAGGTGCATGTGTCCAAGATCTAGTGTTTCCACAATGTCTCTCATCGTCGATGGGATCCTAGCCTTGAAGTTTGAATTGGCGATGCACGATGAAGGGACAGATGTGACCGGAAGTTAGGCGATAGAATCAAGGGCTAAAAGCCATCATAGGGATTTTTTCATCATTGATAGAGCCGAGTGATTGTAAAGTAGATTGGTGATGAGTGATAAACATAAATGAAAAAGGAAATGTGTCATGATCCTGGAGATTTCACACATATTAGAAAAGAAAGTGGTGAGAGAACTAGATAACCGTTGATCAAATCTTATAGTAGGATAATTTGATGGATTGAAAATCATCACATGAATAGCCTCATCACTAAATTATACCCTAAATCTTGGTGAGAATTAGCGATGAAGTGTATAAAGAAAGTTTCTCTCCAAGAAATTCGTCCTATGTACTTCACTTGTATTAATCAGAAGCATGAATTAGGTTGGTGATACATGCTAATTGTTAGATTAGCTATGATTAATCAGGGTTGGAGAAAAATGTGGCAACATTTGAAATAACCTCATTGTTTTCAAGGAGCAAGTTGATAATGGTCGAAAAACAAAGCTCATGGCCACCTTAGATGAAGTTTTAATTGCTCTAAGATTAACAATCTAGATGTAGAGCCAAACTGAATAGTTACCAATTCACTCGCGTAAGGAATTCAGAATCATTAATTCTGCATGCTCAAATTTTCTATTTAATGCAAGTTGATCACTATTTTATTCACACTATCTTTTCAGACTGCAGAAGAAGTAAGGTATGAGTAGTAGAGGTGATTGAGTTTTCCTAAGCAGAGTTTTAGTGTCTTCATCTTGAGAAAATTGGTATGAGATTAGGTTCTCTGGTGTATTTTGGTTTCTATCGCTAGAATTGTCTGCAATTTTTGGGATTGGGTTGTTTCTCTTGTGGGTCTTAAGTTTAGAACCTTTTTAATTATCTCTCAGCTAGCTTTATAGAAGATGGGAAAAGTTGGTACATCATTCCCACTTATTAGGAGGTCTAGCTGGCTAAGTGTGTTTGAATTCCATGAAGACATAGTTGAGCAAGAAGCCATGGCTTCTCCTAAGGTTTCAAAGGGAAAAAGGAGGGCTAGGGGCCATAAAAAGAATTCAATTGTGTAGAGTACATACCGTTTGAGGAATAGGACCCTTCTAGGTGAAGTGGTGTAATGCAAAGGCAAGGAACTGACAATGTCAATGAAGAAGGCCAGAAAGAAAGAGAGGAGTCATAGGGCCTGCTTGGGTAAGAACAATTCTCCTATCATTCTTTTAGACTCTCCTTCAGATGCTAAAGTTGATGATGACTCAGACTATGGCCAGTACCTACATTCCTTGGTTCCATATGATAGTTCTAATGACGACGTGTTGGTGATACCTCCTGTGGGCATCTTTTTAAAATCTGCAAACAAACTACACTTCAAGCATAGGTTAGTGTTATGCAAACTCTATTAAAATGCCTCTATGAAATACCTTAGGAATGTTTCCAAATGCAACAAATGATACTAGAAAGACCAAAGCATTATGAAAACAAAACCAAATTACCTATTCCATAGTTGGATTGGTGTCACATGTGCTAGTGACCCTTTCCCAATCCTTGATCAAAGCTCAAAATGATAAAATGCAAATGGAGATGATGGAGTGGATGATGAACAAGATCAAATCTCAAATGAAGAGAGTAACCTTGCATAAGATTGTGAAGGATTTGCTTGAGGATGATGCACCTATTTAAAGATTTTTCAAAATGCCAAATGTTGAAGAGGGACCAATGTGGGATCAAAAATAAGCCAATGAGTTGAGGACACTTTTCATCATGTGATTAGTTGATGTATATGCAAGATTTGGGAAGAGTGCCCAAGAGAGGGAGAATTCAAATTCAAATTTGCAATAAATTTTGAGAGGGGGACAAGAAAGAAGAGCAATAAATGCCCTGTTTGACTTGTCATGTTGAGGGAAAATGAGTGTTTTAATAAATCAATAAAATTGATTTATTGTGCAAGTGGCTAGGTCTAGATAATGCAAGTGGGATGTGATTAGTATTAGATTAGGATTAGATGATGATCATGCTGATTTAATGCTGATTAGGTGAGTTGACATTTTGGACTTAAATACTTGATTTATTTAAATCAGAAAATGGTGGAATATGATTTAGGATTTGATTTAAATAAAGTCCTGATTTATTTAATTAAGTGAATGATGCAAGATGAAGGTTGAATGACAATGTTTATTTGATAAATGAGATTATTTAATGAATGGATGAAAGTGATGAATTTGCCTAATGTAAGAGCTAATTTGACCGAATCTGATCGAATGTATAATGTAAATTTTGCATGTCTACATTTTGCCCCTCTTTGAAGCAATGTACTTGTTGCGTTGGTTCAAAGAATAAACTTGCCACTATCAAAATTTAAAATTTTTCTGATTTTCGGATGCCCCAGCGGAAAGAAGTACACTGGTACATTGCCCCCTCGAGAGATCGAGCGAAAAGATTCGATTTGAAGGTCGATCTCGCGATAAAGAGGTTCAAAATGGGTGGTTATGGATGACGATGCAAATGAGATGATTTCAAGATGCTTAGAATAACAAATCTATATTATTCTAAATAACCTAAATGATGATATGATGTGAGACAGATGAGATGGATGATGTGATATGCTATGATTATGCAATGGATGATTTATGATATGCTTAGACTAACAGATCTATATTATGATGATGATGCAAATGCAATGCATGTGAAATGATCGATGTTTCCCATTATGTATGATATGAATGATATGTGGTATGCAGTTTATTGATGGCTTGCAGATGCAGGATG
>VDFB02271358.1:872979214-873021452 GCA_007258455.2 Sequoia sempervirens | reverse complement strand
TGATTTCAACAAAAATCAAAATGTCCCAAAAAGTGTAAACCACTATTGTGGGATCACCCTAAGTAAAAATATCATGATACCACAAGGAACTGAGACCAACAATTTCACACACAAATTCAAATTGGGTACCTCAAAATCTAGCATGAGAAGTTGCTCGACGAGAAACTCACATTTTGGGCTATTGTGCAGCATATCCAACAAGGATCCAATGGTTGTTGTGGCATCCACTACTTGATTGTTGATACTGGGTATTTTCTTGAATGTGATATCAGTGAAATAATCCTTGAAACTATCAACCATTTTTTATAGGGGATCATCTTGTCATCCTTGGTCTAGTAGTCATATCATTGACCTGGTTCACAATTAGTTGAGAATCTCCATAGACCTTGAGTTCTTGTATTTGCCATTGGATTGCAAGTCTTAACCATGTGATAAGTGCCTTGTACTTAGTTATGTTATTCGTAGATGGAAAATATTACATGCATGACTTGGGTATGCAATCACCTTGTGGGGTGATGAATAAAATGATTGCCCCTGACCCATGTTGTGTGTAAGATCCATCAAAATACAATTTCCATTTATCTATTGAGCTAAAGGTGAACATTGATTCATCAAGAAACTCTAACACCAAAATTTTTTTTGCATAGATTGGTGATTTTTCCAATTGATTTGTGATGACCTATCCTTTGATGGCTTTCCAATCAACATACTCTATGTCAAATTCTGTAAGGATCATGACCCATTTTTTCATATGACCCATGAGAGTAGCTTTCGACAACAAGTACTTGAGTGGATCAACCTTGGAGATGAGTTTAATTTGATGGGAGAGCATGTAGTGTCTAAGCTTTTGGGAAGCAAACACCACTGCTAGACAATATTTTTTGATGGACGTATAATTGAGCTCATATCCTACCAAGGTTTTGCGAATATATTACATAGCCCTATCTTTTTTTCATTTCATTATTTTGAGCTAAGAGATCCCCTAGAGCTGCTAAGGTGGCTGAGATATATCTTATTAATGGCTTTTTAGCAATTGGTGGAATTAAGACAAGTGATTTTTCTAGATAATCCTTTAGTTGTTGAAATGCTTGCTCAATATGTTGGTCCCATTTATAGGCCACACCCTTATGAAGGATATGAGTAAATGGATGACACTTATCTACCAGTTACACAATGAACTTTTTCATGGATTGAAGTTTCCCTTGTAAGCTACAGAGTTGCTTGAAGGTCTGTAGTGGTTGTATTTCCATGATTGCTTTGACTTCGGCCCGACCCACTTCGATTCCTCTTCATGACGCAATGCATCCCAAAATTTTACCTGTAGTGACTCCAAAGACACACTTCTTAGGGTTCAACCTTACTTGATACTTCTCAAGTCTATCAAAAAAAATTGCTAACACTTCCAAATGTTCCTTCCTTGTTACTGATTTAGCCAATATGTCATCCATATAATCCTCTAACGTCTTATGGATCATGTCATAAAATATTAAGATCATTTCTCTTTGATAGATCCCTCCTACGTTCTTGAGACCAAAAGGCATCACATTCCAATAGTAAGTTCCCCACATGCATGTGAATGTTGTCTTATGTTGATCTTCCTTAGCTATCATTATCTAATCCATGAGAGAGAGCATTTCATGGCCAATTGTCAAGTTCATGATGATATCTATGTTTGGAAGCATGAAGCCATCCTTGGTACATTCCTTATTTAAATCTCTAAATTTTGTGCATATCATGATGCCCCCAATGGATTTGAAAATTGGAACCAATTTGGAAACCCACTAAGATAATTGATTGGTATTATGAACCTGACATCAAGAATCTTTTCTAACTCCACCTTGACCAAGAATGCTATTTGTGGATCCATTTTTCTCAACTTCTACTTCACAGGCTTTTCTTGAGGATGTATTGTAAGATGATGGACAACTAATGATTTATCTAGCCCTAGCATGTTTGCATAGGATTAAGAAAAGTTGATTTTTTGCTCTCTAAGGAAAGTTGCCAAGTTTTTATGTTCCTCATCATCTAGGGAAGAGGCATAGAATGTAATATGTGGTGCTTCATTTTTTCCTACATTGATTGGATTTGATGCCTCTACAAGTATCGTTGACTTTTCTTGATTTGATGCAATACTAGGCAGATTGAATCCCTCATCCTTGGGTGCCTCAGAGAGCTTTTCATCGTCATATGTGTCCTTTATTTTTTCTATTCTACAATCAAAAAGTGCCATGATGTGGTTTTCACTTAAAGATCAAGTATTGATTCTTAAGTTTTCAATTTTTTGACTGACGGATTCAATCATATCACTATAGTATGCTTGAGTATCTAGCTCAATATCAAATCTTTCTTTGTGATCTCCAAATGATATGTGATCTTGAAGCCACATAATTTTGGAAATAGACTAATCTTTTTTGAATGAATTGAGAATTGGTGGTCCTTATTGGTCCCAGTTGATGAGTTGAGGATAGATAAGTCTCAATCTGTTATTTTTGCTAGATGTGAAAGATGTTGTGGTGATCATGAAAATAGAGGTATCCTTAAATAGGTCTATGACGTCAAGGGGGAAGTCATCAATTTATTCATTATTCAATGTACTTAACCAAGAGGAAGAATCAACTTCCTTAATTGAAGCACCTTTTCCAAGAAGGGTCACTTTGCTCAAGGTGTATCCAAGACCAAGATTCTTTGGATGTTTCTCAAGGATAATAGGCTCATGCAAGCCATGTTGATTTAGACCAAGTTTTCCATATTTAGTGCATCCCATGCCTTTCATTAGTTAGATCCCTTTGTTGTAGTTATCCATGGGGAGAGGAGGTTCTTCCTTTTCATCTTGATATATCCATTCTAATGTGTTTTCTTCATCTATAACTTCCTTGTTTAGATCTCCCCACTTTGTGAAGGTGGTTGATGATATTTAAATTGTGTTAGTCACCTTGTCAATGTGTTGAGGTTTACCATAAGATCTAGGAGAAAGTGGGAGTTATCTTACAAAACAATATTCCTTCAAGTTGTAAACCCCACAACCATTATCCTTGATGAGCACCTTGATCTCCAAAATATTTTGCATTTTGATGACTTAGATTCAAGGTGGATGCTAACATGGATGGGTCAACATAGGATGAGGGTATTGTAAATTCATTGTTCTTGGGTACCTATAGCACCTTGTAATACTTATCCATATTTTTACAATAGTAAAAAGGATCTGGATCACTATGAATTGTTATCTCTCTATTCTCATATGGAAATTTAATATATTGGTGATATGTTGATGCTATGGCTTGCATGGCATGAATCCATGGTATTCCAAGAAGGATATTGTAAGGTAAATCAAAATCTAGGACTTGGCATGTGGTCTTCACAATGGTTGGTCCTACTTGTATAGGTATCTTGATTGTTCCCTTTGAACTCTACACATTGTATCATAGGCTCAAATGGTGACACACTTGGATTTTTCAATTACATCTTCAGAATATCCCAAATTCTTTATCAATTGAAGGGTACAAATATTTAGGCCTGCACCTCCATCTACCAAGACTCTTTTAACTTTGTTCTTGTGGACATAGACCTCAAGGTTTAATGCATAGTTATGAGATTATTGTGATGGGAGGTCATTTTCAATAAATGTGAGTTGATGGGTGGATGTGATGTGTCCAACCATAGCTTGGAATTTCTCAGCATCAATATATATGGGTACAAATGACAATGAAAGATCCTTTTCTAGGACGTCCTTATGGGCTAAAGAGATTTTCAATAACTCCAAGATGGAGATCTGAGTGGGGGTTTTCTTAAGCTAATCTAGGAGACTGTAATATGTGGGATTTGACATTGATGGGGTTCTAGCTTGCAAAGGGGCTCCTTGAATGGTTACTTTCCCTCTTCATGAGGTGACTCCACACTCAATAGAAGTTCCTTTTATTGTGATTACAGATATTTGATGGTCACATGCTCCTACAACATTATCGTAGATGTGATTGACTTCGTTATAGACTTTTCCCTTATTGGAATTATTACGTTTGTTGTGATTGGACATCGGGATCTTGTATATCCCAAGATCTTTATTCCTAGGTTGTTTATCAATACTCACCTCACCTTGATCGATAAGGTCTTGGATAACATTCTTTATTCTCATACAATTTGATGTCTTATGTCCTTTGGTTCAATGAAATTCACAATGATCTTCATCTTTATACCACAAGGTTTGACTTGAGGTTCATTGTAGTGTCTGAAATGCAGGAGCATGATTAGATTTGATTGAATAAAATTTCATAAGACCATTTGAATAGGCTCCCCCAAGGGTGCATACTTGTGTCATGGTGGGTTATTGTTTTTCTTAGGTGGTGGTCCTCTTGGGGGATTGGCATTATTAACAGTTTTTTGATTGTTTGGTTGTTGTGTATTGGATTTTGGTGGAGTATATATCATAACTTTTACATTAAGTACACCGCCATTAGTAACGTTCTTGTTTTTGGCCCATATACAAGTTTCGTCATTGGGACTAGATGATGGGCGATTATCTTCATAAATTTGTATTGCTCTATTTGTGATGAGGACCCTCTCAATGTTAAGGCCTTTGGATATGAGTTCTTCAAATGTTGACACACCTTGCATTCTTAGTTAGAAGGCTAAATTGATCTATGTTTCTTGCAATGATTTCTAGTTGTTGCCTCTCTAGTATGGGTCATTTACACTTTCTTGTATTATGTCTCCATCATTGTAAAAAGGATGCAAATGCCTCTCCCTTGTTCTATTTAAGCGTATAGAGTTCCTCCAAGGTTACGTATACATAGATATTGTAAGAGAAATGAACTACAAATTGATCTATAATGTCTTGAAATGTTTTCATTCCTGGAGGTAGGTGTGAAAGCCACATAATAGCTTGCCCTCCCAAACTTCTTGGGAAGAGACGCATAAGGTATGAATCATTGTACGATACTTCCATACATGCAACATAGAACTCTCTAATATGCTCCTCTAGATTACCACGTCCCTTGTATTTGTCAAACTTAGGTATCTAAAAATTTGGGGGAAATGGTATCATTGCTATATTTTGATCAAATGGATAAGGACATAGGTCTTGGACCACATAGGAATTTTTAGTCTTCCCCATTTGAATGTCCTAGATTTTTGTGTTAATGTATCAATTTCAAAGATATGTCATCTTGAGGATTGTTCAATGGTGGAGCATACGTGGTGTGTTGTGGGATGGTAAATGAATTATAGACTGGATTTTGATATGATGTTGTGTTGGTGTTATATGTGTTGTATGGGGTGAATTAGGGGTGATGAAGGTGGTGGTGTGTTGTATGCTCCATATTGAGTTTTAGATGTGGAATTTTGTTAAGAATTTATGTATTGTTGTTGAGGGTTGTATTGAAAAATTTGTTGGTGTTGTTGTTGAACAAGCAATTATTGTTGAGCATATTGTTGTTGTTGTTGGGCTTGTAATGCCTTTTGTTGTGCAATAGCTTGTTTTTGTGTGATAGCTTATTGTTGTGCAATAGCTTGTTGTCTTTGGGGAGATGAGATGTTTTGACATTGACCTTGATAAGCTTGATATTGTTGATATTGTGATATTTTTTTTGTGGCATTTGATGATGTAAATTTTGATTTGACAAAAATTGATTATGATGCGGTGAAGCTTGACTTTGATATTGGGGTACTTCTTATTGTTGAGATATTAGATTTTGCAAAATTTGATGTGGTGGTGGAACATGATGTTGTTGAGGGCTTGCTTGATGTTGTTGTTGAGGTTTCATTTGACATTGAGACATTTGATGTTGAGACCCTTGATATTGTTGGGGATACATTTGATTTTGAGACCCTCGATATTGTTGTGACACTTGATGTTGGGACATTTGATTTTGTTGTGGATTCATTTGATTTTTATACATTTGATCATGTTGAGACCCTTGATATTGTTGTTAAACTTGTTGAGGGCCTTGGTTTTGTTACAGATTCACCTAACTTTGAGACATTTGATGTTGAGACCCTTGATATTGTTGTGACACTTGTTGAGGACCTTGAGGTTGTTGTGACATTTTTTGAGGACCTTGAGGTTGTTGAATACCTTGAGATTGTTAAGAAATTTGTTGAGGACCTTGATTTTGAGACATTTGTTGAGAACCTTGATTTTGTTGGATACCTTGAAGTCGTTGAGTACCTTGAGGTTGTGGTGACATTTGTTGAGGACCTTGATTTTGAGACATTTGTTGAGAACCTTGATTTTGTCGTATTGAATTTGATGACCTTGGGGTTGTTGACTACTAGGGATATTAGTGTGAACATTTTGAGCATGAAATGTAGGTGGAACATTGGTGTTAGTGCTTTGAATTCCCAAATTTGTGTGGCTCCCTAGACTTTGGTGATTTCCATGTTGACTTGTAATGTTGGTTGAATCCATCTTAGTGACCGTTGGTTGACTTGGTATATTCAATAAGGATGGTTTGGGTAGTTGTATAATGTGATGAACCAAAGGTTCACTTGGAGAAGGATGATTCATGGATGCAACGTTTGTAGATGCTTGTTCCCTTATTAGTGTATTCACATCAAAATTTTGGGGAAGCTTTGCACCTTCTTGTGTGAGTTTGAGCAAGTATTGACTTCGATTTTGATTCAACATTGTGTTTATGAAGTGAGTAAGTCGTGGATCATGTTCCATCTCTAGTAATTATTCGGTGGAAAATTCTTGAGGGTTATTATTAATGTCTTCTATGTGAACCCTTATTTCTTGAGATGGTTGAGAGGGTGGTTGATTGTTCTTTGGAGTTGTAAAACTTCTAGGATTAAAATCAGGCATCCCAAATATTGGTTCAAAGATTCATTCTAAATCAATTAAACATGAAATGAAGCTAAATGAAACTAAGATGCAAACTAGTGCAATCCCATTGTGGATTGAGTGCAATTGAGTGAAGGTATGGTGTAGATTTCTCAAATTTCCTATCCATAGTTGATTGTGCAAAATCTTGATGAATTGATGGTAATGGTGATTCACAAAAGGAAATTAGATCAAATGGTGAGTAGGAATTTTAGTATAGTTTGATTGCTCAAGTGATTGTGAATATCATTCTCATGTAAATTGAGAACTATTTATAGATTTTTAGAGTGAATCAATGGTTAAGACAAAATGGCTAATCAATGGATGAATTTTAATAAGAGAATATGTCACGGGTCAATAATCAAAACAAGGTTTGAGATTGCTCAATGACATGGATCAAAGGTGTTCATCAAGGGCTCAAATTGCTTGAGACAATAACAAATCCCTTAATTTTAGGAGAATGTGGAAGATATTTCCATGTGGAGGGAAATATTTGAATTTGAAAAGGGAGAATATTCTATGAGAATATTGTTTGAATAATTGGGCGAAATTAACCAATTAAATTATTTAGAAATTATTTGATTGTGCAAGTGAAGGGAATTAGGAGTTTTAATTAAACAATTAGGAATTATTTAATCAAAGATGATTTATGACATTTAATTAAATAATTTGCATTATTTAATCAAAAGAGAGGAAAATTAGTGTGAAGGTGATGTATTAATCTTTGAATTATTTGATTAATAGAAGAAAAAAGTGAATTTAATTAAACAATTGACATTATTTAATTAAATAGGTGACAAAGGAGAAAAATGGTGTCAATAATCAAAATCTCAGTGTGTGACTTGATTAGGACATTTTTAGATGTCTAAAAGTATAATAGGATGCATGTCCAATAATATAATGAAGATGAATCCCCATAATGTTCTTATAGCCCAACACAAAGAAAGGCTTCACATTCAAACATACACGCATCCATACTTGAAAATAAGTTGGAGTTGGATAGGCTTCTTGAGTTTGAATTGGAATGTGAAGAAAGAATTAGGGCTTTACAATTACAAAGACACCCTATTGTTATAGAAAAACATATTTCTTCATCCCATGTTGTGCCCCTTGATCTTATTGATAAGCAACTTGACCTTTCTTGGGTCGATTATGAAAGACAAATGATGAGATCTTCAATCTATAGATTGATGCCTAGATTTGATGGATATGATCATTTTGAAGGGGATGCACATGTTGAAGCATTTTCAAACTTCATGGATGAGATTCTTTCTTAATTCATTGATGGGAAAGGTGAAGAATTGGTGTGTTGGTTTTCATGAGCATTCTTTTGCTTCATGGAATCATCTTGTGGATGTGTTCAAATAAGATTTATTTATAGACCCTACTGATCTTGTCAAAGGTTGGAAAACATCAAATGGAAAGAGGAAGAGTCTAGCATAGAGTTCAATCACAAGTTTGTTGTTGCTCTTTCCAAGATCTTGGAAGATTGTAAGCCTAACATGTCTACCTATATTGACATGTTTCTTGAAGCCTATAATGTTTCTCTAGGTTCAAAGTCAATAGAAGAAGAATTTAAATTAATTAACATGCAACAAACATATAGGTGCCTAGGTTTCATTAATAATCTGAGATAGGATATGATTGCAAAATCTTTATCCTCAAGAACAGAAGTTGTTGGCAATGAACTTCTTGTTGAAGTTAGCGAGTGTTTGGCTATGGCATTAAGAAGAAGCATAATATTAGATGATGGTTTTGTTTGTAGGTGAGTAAATGGTGTTGGTGCAATG
The DNA here is from genome assembly GCA_007258455.2 of Sequoia sempervirens. Lineage (NCBI taxonomy): Eukaryota > Viridiplantae > Streptophyta > Pinopsida > Cupressales > Cupressaceae > Sequoia > Sequoia sempervirens. The sequence continues at coordinate 873,012,848 of VDFB02271358.1, read as the reverse complement.
CATGACAATAGTATAGATGAAGATGATAGTGTGTGCACTTACCTTCAACTAGATCTATCATTTGTGGGTGATTGTAATAAAGAAATCAATGATGATTTCGGGTTTATGAATGAGGAGTATGACTTTTCAATGCTTGTTGCAGAAGTTTGAACAACAAATAATATGTGTATGCAAAAGATTCTTCAAATGAATCATCTCAATTATCTAATTATACAAAGCATGCATATGTTGGTGATGCAAGTGGTGAACAAAAGTTTCCTTCTTGTTTGTTGTATTACCTTCTTTTGTCCCTTTTTTTATTGTGAAATGGTTGATGATTGTTTGTGTGAGGATAGCATAGAAATAGTTGTACATGAAAATATAAAAAAAATAGAAATAGATGTTGTAGTTGATGAAATTCAATGTGATAAGTTTGCACTTGAAGAACGTGATGTTGGTGATTATGAATATGAGAGCCTCTTTCTTTGGTGTGCAACATGTTTTAACCTCATGCATAGTGTACTTCAAGTGGGTCATATGAAAAAATTTCTATGATATTGGATATGAAAAGAGGTGTGCCACAAGTCTAATTGTAGCAACACGTGTTACGATAGATTGTCAAGAGGAACCTTAAACAAAGAGACAATTTCAAGAGTGCAACTCTTCACATGAAGTGTCTCATGATTATAATATAGTTGTGTTGATGAATTTTGCATCAACATAAGTGATCCCGATGTATGTTGGTTACCTGCTGTCCCTGAAGTTTGCAAATTTGAGTATGAGGCTTTCCTTCATGATGAAGGTGTGGTTTCTTGTAATGTGGATGACAGTATTCCTAAGTTTGAGTGTTTCACTTGGGCCCGACATATATCTTGTGATAATGTTGAGAAACATGTTCTCCAAGCTAATCACCAGCCTACTAATCAAATTACTTTTATGCTAGAGTTTCAATTTTTTTAGTTTGATTTGCTAGAAGATGAGTTTCCTTCTGCAGGTCAACAAGATGAAGAGGCGTGTTTTTCTTTTCCATGTGAATTGGAGGTGTTTTTCTTTCCTCAATTCATATGAGGTTAGTAGGTATGAAGATAACATGGTTTCATTTGGTGCTAACCTGGTCTTTCAATTGGTACCCCCAGCTGTCATAAAAATAAAGAATGCATTACAAGGCAATTTGGTGGTCTATGTTATTTGGTTGTCATATGATGGCAAGGTCAATGGTGGAGCAATTCTTCACTTATTCAGTGGCATTCATAGAGATGTGTTTGATTGCAGAAGATTGCATTTGTTGCAATTGTATGAAAGAAGTGACTATTGGTTGAGGGAAATCAGTTCCTTCAACAGGATAGTGTTTGACATAGGCAAGTAATTTTATTTCCATCCTTAGCAAGGTTGCCCTGCATTTGTGTAAAAAATTTGTTTCATAGGCATACATTTGTGTTCTTGCTTTGTCTTCCTGATTTAGCTATGATCTTGTCATGCATATATGTGTGTTGCCTGTTGTGAGTTAGTCTAGATCTTTTTTATTGTTCCTATTTTTGGTATGCTTGAAGATCTGGATTCTTGTTGTGCTTGCAAGAGGCACATGTCCACAAACAAAGCCACTATTGGGACTCAAACATGCAGTTGCATTTTTCCTAAGTCTCTTTCCTTTTTGTTCTTAAGCCATATTTTCCCAAGTTCTATAATTTGACTGAGAAATTCAATCATGGGTAGTATTTTATCAAAATCCCTTAGCATAATTGGGTAGAGCATGAAAAATTAAGCCTAGTTATCTTTTGAAGTTCTAAAAATATGCTAAGGATAGAAATTTATCCTCAAGCGGGTTTTGTTCCTCCATTTGGTTCAGTTCATCCAACCTGCAATGTCTTGTCCTATTAAAAGTCACTACAAATGTGCAATTTCACTTGGTTTTCTCACAAAAGTCTTAAGTGCTAAAAATGAATGTGTCAACTTTGTGGAAATACATCTTCCATCTGAACTTCCCCCTTTTCCCATTTGTCCACTTCACGTAGAATTTTTGCTTTGTGAGAAAGTACACCCCATCCAATCTGGTGGGCTTTCCCACGTGAACTAACTTTCTTCCACATCCTGACCAATCTCCCACAAATTTCTAGTTCTGCATCATTTTCTTGCATTTGTAGTTACTTTCAGCTAAGTAAAATTCTTGTGGGTAGATGAAGCCCATCTTCCCACACTCGTTAATGATGACATCATTATTCCCTTGTGGATTTTCATACGCCATCTGAACTTCCATTTTCAAAATCCTTTCATCTAGTTAGGATGGGATTCTCCACAAGCTTGTTCCATCTCATTCTCTCACATCCACACCTTGATAACATCATCCCACTTTTCTTACTCATCATGATGTCACCTCATCCACAACTCCCCAAGTCCATTGAAACATCATGTTGATGTCATCCCTTGCTACATCATTTGTGAAACGTTCCATTCAAATTGAATTTTGTTCACTTGGTGGATTCACTAGTAATTTTCCATGTGGCACACTTGGCCAATTTTTCCCATAGATAAGACTTTGTAGAGATTTGAGTGTCATTCGAACCTTGCAAAGTTTGTGATGGTATCGGGGCAATAATTTCCCACATGGTTCACTTGGCCAATTTTTCCAATAGATAAAGCTTTGCAAAGATTTGAGGGTCATTCAGACCTTGCAAAGTTTCCAATGGTATCAAGATATGTCCCGATGGAGAGCAGTTTCTCGCTTTCAGATGCATGTCAATTTCAACAAAAGGCAAGTTATGACATCTGAATGGGACTCAGATTTCCACAATTGATGATTTGGTGTGAAAAAGGAAACTCAACTTATTCTTCACCTTATTCACCTATTTGCATTCATGGCACCCTGTCTCCAAACTACCAAAAGTAATTGTAGAATGCATCTTTCAATCTACAACATTCATTTTGGTTGTGATTTGTCATCTGTCATCCATTTTAAGTTGCTACAATGATCAACAATTAGGGTTGGGCACCTAGGTATATTTTGGTGATTTTGATCATTTTAGTGAGGTTTGTCACTATGTGGTCTCTAGATGCCAAGGAAGTTGCAAGGCATCCATTAATGCTACAATCCAGTTTACGGAGAGATTGTAGACCTACATAACTAAAAGATAATAGTATTGTAATGAGACTTTGTGTTGTAAAATTTCTCAATGGAACTTTATATGTATTTATGAAGATTTCTTAATTGCAACTAGAGATTTTTCATTGCCACACTTGCTAGCACAAATGTAAATGTTGACTTGGATGAATGTGACAACATTATGAAAACATTGCAAGGCTTATAATGATCTTTCTCACTTTATGTATGAATATATGTAGTTATGTCTAGATTACCAAGTATGCTTTGTTGTAAGGTTTTATATCCATTGATGTATGTTAATACATAGCTACATGTTTTTATGTTCCTGTTTGTTCTCTTCGTAGTGTTGTGACTCTATTTCCCAATAGATAGGCTTCAGTTTGGAACCATGAACCAATCTCACACCATCAATCTAAAAACAAGTCAACAATATAGGAGTAGAATTAGTTTTTGTACATGCATAACCTAGCAATATAGCTAGGGATCCATTTTTAGTGAGTCTCAAATGAATTCATTCTATGTGGGTTATGTGTGCATAGCTATATTAGCTATATAGGGGTTATATGCAACCAATTGTTCTTGGTCTATTGATAGCCTTTGGGACCAAGACATTGAGTTGGGTTTGGTTGCAAATGCTTGTCAATTGTATGTTTTATGTGATTTTGATACCTGTTAAGGTATACCCTTAGGAACACCCTCCTGATCGAGTTTCCATTGAGCTCAAAGTACAGGAGATCTAACCCACTCTTGTATAGTTGGACAATATCCGTCCACAATTTGTTGATGAGCTGATTTCACTTGCATTATGACAAGCCTAGCCTTGTGAGATATTTTTCTCTAGGAAGTGGAGTAGTGATTTTGAGACCTAATAGGTCCAACCTCTTTAAGAGTATTGTGGTCTCCATATGGCAATAGAAATGCACAAGGAGGTGGTTGAGCTAGATCATCACCATTCTCAAGAAGAGAATCATCAAGAGATGGAGAAGTAGGAAGTGAGGGAGAAGCTTGTAATGGATAATCTATTGGAGTAAATTTCTCATCAAATCAAACATGATGAAAGAAGACATCACAAGAAACTAGATCAAATAGAACATATTCCTTCACATCCTCATAGTAGTCGAAAAAAATTAGTGGTTGACTCTTCCTCTACTTGGCTTTACATTGACCTTCCAAAATAAATGCCCAAACCTCATTGCTAAAAGCTCTAAAAGAAGAAACATTAGGCTTGACATGGATTTAAGCCTCATTATGAGTCATGTTCTCCACTACCTTGTGTGGCATGTGCTTCTAAATGTAGTTGGCACAGTTGACTTCCTCGGCCTAGAAAGTGGGTGTCATATTCTAGATTGAATCATGTAATTTTACATCTCTTAATATCCTATTCTTTCTCTCAAACACACCATTTTTCTAAGGGGTGTAGGGACTATAAGATGATGTTGAATACTATTCTTGGTACAAAAATCTTTAAATTGATTGTTCACATACTCCCCCCATTCTTCATTTGGATCCTCATGATAGAAAGACCAGAGTACTTCTCCACAAACACTTTGAAAGTCCTAAAAATTGTGAAGATGTTTCTCTTGTACTTGAGAAAGTACACCCATGTGCAATGTAAGAAATCGTTAATAAATGTGAGCACATACTTGGCCCCTAAAAATGGAGTCAAAAATGGCATAAGATCACAATGGATCAACTCTAATAGTCTTTTTAACATGGCCTTACCCTTATGAAAGGGGTCCTAATGAATTCTTCCAAGTACATGACCTTCACAAAGACCCTTAGTACATGAAAACTTCATAAGAACAATCACCATGTCCTATGGGATCAACTATTGAAGATGCATGTAGCTCAAGTGACCATACTATTCATCCTAAATTTTGTTCAAAGAATCAACATGGGCTATGTGATACGATCTTGAGGAATACTCAAAAATATCAAGCATGAACAAATGGGACCCATGATTAGCTTTCCCTTAAGAAACAACTTTTTCAAGATCTTGTAGCTCTCAACTAACCACACCATGTGGAGAAAACTATCTTCCCATCCCTAAAATGACAAATCTAGTACATGAAGAGAAGGTAAACAAATATTTTAGGAACAAAGAGCACATCCTCGATACAACCATCTAGCAACTGAAATGTATAACCCCAAAAACGGAACCGTGTAGAGTTACACATAACAATCTACGAAGTACTATTATCAAAAAGAGACTCAAGTAAATTATGTGGATTATTCATGTGATGGGAAGCTCTTAAATCAAGTATCCAACTATCTATTGATGAAAGCAAATCCCATGTCAAAAGGTCTTCCCCTTTGCTTATGGAAGAGGGATTACCAATAGATATCATGTGCCTTTGCATGGCCTCCTCCAATGCGTCTAAACTAATAAAACAATAAGACTCATCACATCCCATTTTTCCACAAAAGTTATAAGTAAACAATGCTAATGTAAACATGGTCATGTGAATTTGTGAATGATTGTATTTGTGAAACAACTTGATAGGAACTAAGGAATGCTAAAGATAAAGCTAACTACTTGCTAAGAGGTCGCATTTGTTATTTTTAGTTTTTAAATGCAAAGGATGCAAAGTAAACTCCAAAAATCTAACTTAATCTACTTTAGCTTTCTAGGGAAAACTAAAATTTGATCAAAACAGCTATAAAGAAGAGACAATCAACAAGTTTATGAAGATTAAAATACTAAACTAATATGTTTTTTGAGTGCCTAGTAAAGATTAAAGAAAAGAATTAATGGATCTTTCTTGGACCTCCAATAGGCAAGTTATTGAATGTAAATAAAAATTTGATTTATTTATGAAAACAAATATTTGAACATGCAAAATGCAATGTAGGTTATATTTTTAGAATTAAAGGATCTTTCTTAAACCTCCAATAGGTAGGTTTTTAGAAGTAAACAAGAAATTGGGCTATTTATGAAAGTGATTATTGAACAAGATGCAAAATATCATTTAAGCTTGAGCATTTTTAGTGCCTAGTAGGGAGTATAAGGAAAGGATTACAAAGAAACCCTTCCAAATCTTCAATAGGCAATTATTCAAGTAAGAGTAAACTAGAAATGAAGGAAAACAATAAAGATTTGTGGATTTGTGCAAGTGGTCGGTATGGGTTATTATGTGACCCAACCCAAACATCTCAATTCCAATTTTGAGTTATTTGGGTATGCCAATATTACTAAACAATGTGTACTACATCTATTCTACTAGAAAACTAATAAAATATCACAAAGATCTGTTATAATCTAAATAAACTAAATAATTTGAAAGTAAAGCACACTAACAAAAAAATTAAGAAACCCATACATGTAGTGGATTTTTGCAAAGCCTAGAGCAAAATTTGAAGCTGTTCATCCTCATATTAAACTGCACATTTCCAACTTTTGTGTGCAATCAACAATTGGAGACCCCCAAGACTAAGAAGTTGATTGTGCTTGTTTGAAAAGATAAGCACCAAATGATCAATCTACTTAAAGAAGGAGAAGATGAATAAAGTATTGAATCCCATTTCTATTCACTCACTTTGATGTTTGTTGGCTTTATATTAATCCATTACTAAGAGAAGTTTTCTTTTTGGTTCTTAAAAGAAACAATTTGAGGAAGTTCAATTGGTCACAATGAAGTTTTAGGTTCATAAGAGAAATGAAAGTGTGATTGGCAATCAAGAAATAGTGGTTGGAAGAAATTCAATTGTGGTTGTTTGTGGTTTTGGTAGAGTTTGGATTGAATAACTTATTTCTTCTAACCTTGTTTTAGTCAAATATTTGTGTAATTTTTAAATGAATATGACCGAATGAAGCAATGAGCTTTCCCAAGTAATACAAAGAAGCAATTGGGGAAAGGTAAATGAAAAGAATAGGTTTTTGATGCTTTAAACACTAGTGAGGTCACTTTTGACAATACCACCATTTTTAATAGAATGGCAAATTTAGAATCATCACATGCAAGTAACTAGTGGTTTCATACAAATAGCAAGAAGTGCAAGCACAAAAAGTATGAAAGGGATATTACAGTAAGAAACTATGGAAGACTAAGAGGCACAATGGGATAGACATAGGTGGTTTGACTGACAAGTTGCCTTGGTTGTCAAAGTCAATTGTCATTTTTTCTACCATTTTGGCTTTGGCGGGTACTTAATCATTAGTGGACTAATAATGCCAACCATGCATTTTTTGGTACTTATAAGGCATGAGCACAACACAAAAGGATACATAAACATAAGACAAAACCTCAACAACATAAGGACTAGACCATGTGGCAATAATTCAGTCTTAGATCAAGTTGATTGATGCAACCTAGTCCTACATCATTTCGATATCAAACAAATTTGTCATAGGTTTCAAATCCTAGATCTTAGTCAAATTTTCAGTTTCAATTGTCAATTACAACATAACAACGAATCATCACACATCAAATAAAAAAAGAAAAGTGCATTCTACCCTTTTTTCTATTAAATAGACTGAACTCATATTTAATTTAGGTCTAATTGTATTTATTGTTTGGTCCTTTGACCTAGATTATTATAGGAAAGTTATATTTTCCTTACAACATCATCTTCATTTATCAATCCACATTCATCTCTCTTGCATTGTTAATATATCATTTATGTGCATTTTAGAGTTAGATTGTCAATATAATCACACAAAATTTTCTTCTATAGAACATCATGAAATAGATTAAAAAGTAATGCTCCTTGTTTATAAAAATACTTTGGTTTATGGGATTTGGAGAGGATTTTGGTAGGTTCCTTTGATGAAACATTCTCGCCATCTAAGACAAATTAAAATTAGTAAAGCATGTAAATTATTGTTGGATCTTTCCAATCAAAGGTGTAGGTGTCTGATAACTAGAGATAAGAATGAAGGAGAATTGATTAGTAGCTAAAAGCAATTTCAGATGAAAATAGAATTTAGTAGATTCCTTTGCTGAAACATTCTCCCCATCTAAGAGAAATTAAAATTAGTAAAATGTTCATAAAAGTTATTGTTGTGTGTTTCCAATCAAAAGTGTTTGATAACTAGATATGACAATGAAGGAAAACAAGCAAGCAATACATAATTCTTATCACAAGGGTACAAAACCTTCAATTACCAGCTAAAAGCAATCAAAGTACAAAAAGTCTTTGGCATGGAATATATAGAGAAATAAGAATTCCAAGCTTGTGGGTTTTTCAAATGCCCATATTATGGTGTTAGCACGGATGGCAAGGTGTCTATTACATGTTTGTTGATGCATTTGGGAATAAGCACAATAGTTTGGTCTTGCACGAAACTAAATAGGTGGCTATTTCTACAAATAAATTAAAGTGCATTGCAGCATGGATGCCTCATGAGTGATGGTTCATCTTCATATGATTGTTATGAGTTGCAGAAATAGGTGGCTATTTTTACTAATAAATTAAAGTGTATTGCAGCATGGATGCTTCATGAGTGATGGTTCACCTTCATATGATTCTTATGAGTTGCAGAGTGATCATAATGGTCCTAGAATTTGAATGTGGATAATTAAAGTGCCATCAAAATTGCAAAGATATTTGTACTTTATGCAAAAACAGAACACGTGGATGTGAAGTATCACTATTTGAGAATGTTCACAACACAATTGGTTGATTCTATTTATTGCCCCACAAATGAACAAGTAGTAGACATATTCATAAAGCCTTTGGATTGAGACAAGTTAGAGAAAGACAAATGAAGATAGACTTTCCATCTTAGGAAGATATGTTAGGAATATTGATCCAAAATGCAATAGGTTTGCTAATTAAAATATTTAGTTTTATAGATAGAACAGTTTTAGTTTGTTTTTGTGAGCACATGAGGATGCAAGTTGAAAGGTCATCCACCTCATTTTTGTTTTTAGTATATTTAAGTAGAAGAGAATGAGAAGAATCAAGCTTTTCCACTTCCCTTAGCTTTCCATCTTTGTTAAGCAATTTGTAAAAGCACAGGCAAATGGTCTGTGGACACCCATCATAAACTTCTATGAGCGGATTGTATGAGTATGACAAACCTTTATGAGCAGACTATATGAGTATAACAAACCATCTATGGACACCCACCCCAAACGTTGTTGAGATTAATAAAATTGTCTTAGCTCATGTATCTGGTTAGCAACAGCAAAAGATATCAACAGTCACAACCTCCTCCGTGATTAGGAAAAATTAACCAATGGAAACAATGGCATAAAGGACGCAAATAGTTTTCTGCAATAAAACAATAAATTTATTTCTTCAAACTTGAATATTTACAAAGAGAAGTCAGGATCCCCTGTAGATAAGGGCAGAGAAGTGAACAATCAAGAAAGGAGAAACCAATCTTAGGAACAAACACCCTTCCTACTTCATTATGCTTTCATTAGTAATATTTTATACTCCATTTATTTAACAAATTACTCAATTTGTAATCAAACTAAATGTTTTGGGAGAAAAGGATTTATGATCCCATGTTTGAAGCGTAATTAAATACCAGGGATACACATTCTTTACCAGGTTACCTCGCATAATGACCAGGTATCTCTAGGATTAATTGCATGGCTTGATAGCAATAACCAAATCATTATACATATAAATTACAACAAAAAGAAAGTGAATCTATTTTGCACCTGAGACAAATTTGCTTACTTTCTGAAACATATCGATAATGTAAACCATGTGTCCCTTCAACAAGAAAGGACCAAGATGGACCAGTTGATGATCCGGAAGGGGAAACCTTTCAACCTTCATCCATACCACACTACCTTAGAATAGTAGGGGCTCTCCCCCCCATGTTACGTATAGAATATGCCACGGGCCATTTTGCTAGTTACTCCATTCAACAAAAAGCATCGCTCCAGTTTTGTTCTTGTATGCATTTTTGGAGTAAGTGTTAAATCATCCGCAACATCAACCTCCTGAATGCACAAGACAAAAAATAGGGGAAGATTATTTTTCATCAATTATAATAATAGTCAATTGTAACTTGTGGATTCTTTGCCTAAATATTAAAAATTATTTCAAAGACCTACTTTACGTAAATATTAAATTTCTCTTGAAGACTGTTGGTAAAAATAAGGCTCTAGATAGATGGAGATTAGAGAAGAATCTGGAGGAAGAATTCTTCGAGCTATAATTAAAAATGCAGAAGGAGGCTAATGACAAAGTTACTTATGATAGTCTTATAAATACTAAACATCAGCTGAGGTGCTTGCAAAACCATAAGAATCAAGGAGATAAAATCAGAGTCAAAATTAATTGGTTAAAGGAGGGAGACAAAGGATCTAAATATTTTTTCAATATTCTCAAAGCAAAATTTATCAATGAAAAAATTGGCCCTATTGATACTGGGGATTCTAAGACTAGACCTTGAGGTAATGAATAATACTTTCTAGAGTTTCTACCAAAATCTCTTTTCCTCTAAGGATAATGATCAGAGTAAGGTTAACAAAGCTCTTTGTGAGAGAATCATTCCTAAGAAAGTGAGGAGGATGCCAAAGATATTAGTGAGAAGCTTTCTAAGGAAGAAATCATTAAAACTATCAGTCCTTCAATAATGGCAAGTCTCTTGGTATTGATGGGCTCCCTGTTGAATTTTACAAGGCTTTTTGAGACTGGATTGCGAAGGAACTTTTGGAAGTCTATGAGGAAGACTTTGATATGAATTTTCTTGGTTATAATATCAATAGGGAGGTGGTCAAGCTACTACCAAGGGAAGGTGATAAGTCCCTTATTAAGAACTAGAGACTTATAACCTTACCGAATGCTTCATATAAAATCCTTGCTAAGCTACAAGCTTTAAGACTTGCTGATATTCAACCCAAAGTTGTGTCTCTTATTCAAACTGGTTTTATAAAAAGGTGGATATATTCTGGAAAACTTGTTTACTAACTGGAAAAGCTTAAACTGGGCTTCAATCAAAATGTTAGTATGCTACTCCTTGATTATGGGAAAGCTTATGATAGGGTTGAGTGGATTTTGTGATTACTGTTATGGAAGCCCTTTGATATGAATTTTCTTGGTTATAACATCAATAGGGAGGTGGTCAAGCTACTACCTAGGGAAGGTGATAAGTCCCTTATTAAGAACTAGAGACTTATATCCTTACTGAATGTTTCATATAAAATCCTTGCTAAGCTACAAGCTTTAAGACTTGCTGATATTCTACCCAAAGTTGTCTGTTTTTATAAAAGGTGGACATATTCTGGAAAACTTGATTACTAACTGGGAAAGTTTAAACTGGGCTAAACATTTCAATCAAAATGCTAGTATGCTAATCCTTGATTTTGAGAAAGCTTGTGATAGGGTTGAGTGGATTTTGTGATTACTGTTATGGAAGCCTTTGGCTTTCCTAAATCATTATGCAAGTGGGAGAAAATTCTATTCAAAGATGCTTCCATTCAAATTGACATTAATAGGTCTTTGACTGAGCCTTTTTTCTACAAAGGTCTATAAGGCAGAGCTGTCTTCTTGCCCCGGCACTATTTGTCATTATTGAATATGCCTTGTATTGAAGACTGACTCCATTAAGCTGCCTCTCAAAGGGGTTTGTTTGCCTGATCAAAATGATTTATTCAATGCCCAATTTTAAGATGATAGCACTCTTTTTATTGAAATGAGTGAACAAAACTTTAACAATGTTTTAGAGAGACTCAATATGTTTTGTAAGACATCTGTGGCTAAAGTTTATAATAGTAAATCCATCATCCTAAGTTGGAATAATTGTCCTCTTGATTGGATGGCAATGGGGAGGCCCAACAAGATGGTCAAATACCTTGGTCTTCCATTCTCTATTGAATCCTCCTTGAAAGATATGTGGGAATGGATGTTTAAAATGATTGAGAATAAGAATAATACTAGTCTCACCTTCTTTCATTGGCTAGTAGGGTTCAGGTGTGTCAAAGAATTCTTGCTTCTTACAAGTTACAACATTTATTACTCCTCTACTTGGCTGTTGGGAAGTTATCAAATTGCTAAAATCCAAATAGTGTTCAGAGGTTTCTTGTGGTCTGATGGGAGAAGAAATAAGAAGAGGTATGCGGTCAGCTGGGCTTGGTGTTGTCTGCCCAAAAGTTTGGGAGGTCTTGGTCTTAAAGATCTAAAACTTCTAAGGGATCTCCCTTGTTGTGAAGTCGATTTTGAAAGCCTTTGAGGACAATGAGCCCTGGAAAGTTCTTGTGAGAAGAATATTGCTTTGTCCAGACCTAGAAAAGGAAAAATTGGAATGCTTTGCATCATCATGACCTGTTGTTTAGTAATTTTTTTGTTAAGTCCTTTGGGTCCAATGTCTTTAGCAGCATTTGGAGGGCATGGGAAAAAGTTAAGCATCTTGTAAATAATAAAGAAGCCTTCTCCAGATCTAATAGTACTTTCATTTCTCATAGGGCTATTTGGTGGAACTTGAGTTGAAATAACAAGCCCCCTGCTCTCACTTAAGTTTGCTTTGCTAAACAATGGGCTTTTAATTCAATATTTTAAGGATATTTTTGTAAATGGTACGATAAAAAAAATGTGTTACTCTCCAGACTGAATTTAAAATTATTAACTGCCATAAGAGAAAAAACTATCCTGAAAAAAAGCTTTCTATGGGATTCAATTTCCTGTCTCTTTGAAACTGAATACCAAAATTTTGATAAGTTTTACTTATAAGGATGGTTCTGTTTTTTACAGTATCTCTACTAAAAAGCTCTATAATATTCTTGCTAACCTGAGGGATATTATTTGCAAAGTTAATGATAACTAGAATCTTGATTCGTCTAATGAGCAATAGTTTTATATTTTGAACAATGTGTGATCTTGTGTGGTTGAGCCCAAAAAAGCCTACTTTAGATGCTTACTTATTCTTAAGAAGCTTGTTGTTAATATGGAGATGGCTTCTTTAGGCATTTGTGTTACAAACAAGATTGAATCTTTTGAACATCTTTTTTTTAATGGTCTTCTTTTCTTGGTTATGGCATTGAGTAGGATACTAAGGAAGAAATTATCTTTGACTATGTCAGTAGTTTTTCTATAAGTTCTGGCTGATCCTGATTAATGAAATTTTGTGGCATATCTGGAAATTCAGGACTGAAGAGGTCAGTCACACAGCGAACTCACGCTTCTTTCTATTGCCTCACATGTCCCCATGATTCTCAAGATGCCAAAAGACAGGTTTATGATATTGCTGGAGGGACTCACCCTAGTGTACAAGGAGGAGATTAAGAGGGCTTACTTTAGGCCCCATGATAGAGGTAAGCTTAATGAAAAAGAACTAGAAAAGCAAAGGGAGTATATGAAAAAACATAATATCAGTATGCTTGAGAAAGAAGTTAAGACAAACTCTTCTGTTAATGTTAGATATGAGCTGGTTGTGAAAGATCCTGATCCAGAAGATGTTGTTGATCCCCCAATTGGCAGTTATGTATTTGATACATACCAGTTCAGTCATAATCAGAAATGTTGCTGAGAATAGACTGATGTTTATCTATTTTTGGTACATCTCTATAGTGGTGTTGTTATTAGTATGGTTTTTTAGTAGACTTTGTTGTTCTGGTGGACTGTATATCTGTGTTTTGTATATTTTGGGTTGAAATTTGAACATATTTGCTGGAACTATGGTGGCATTTCACCTTAAACTGTATCTGTCTTTTGTTTACAATCTCTAATACTAAAAAAATATATATTAAATTGCCAGTGATTTGACAGCCTCAAAAATAGAAACAATATATATAGCTTTTCAATTGTACTATTATACTGCTAAACATCATTTAAACAATCTCTACAGCTGAAATTCAAACAACAATACCATCTATGGTATTGATTATTGACCACTGAAAATTGAAACACAAAATTGAGTGAAACAATGAAATATGAATATGAATTCTTTACATATGAATGCCTGATTGTCATATTATCAGTTACCATACAATAGAAGTTTGAAAATACCTCATTTTTTCTTCTCTTTTTTAAAAAAAGACAATTGTCTGCATGAGGGAAGTTAGAACATCCCCGATATGTTCCCTCGATGTTAGAAACAGTTACTACTCGTATTCAATAAAAGAAAGACTTGAAGAGGGCATATTAAAAGACTATCCGAAATATATGTTAGTATAGATATTACATTCCAAGTTGTATAAGTTTAACTTGGGTCACTCTAAAAGTTAAGTTCAGCTTATTTGCATTTTCTTATGTTGTCTAGTATGAACCTAAATAGAGAATCATGACACATGGTTTGTCCTTATCCAAAACTAATTGAAGTTAACAATTTGCCATCCGTGTGAATGCATCTGGTTGGCTACTTTCTTACCCAAGTTTTCATTTGTTTGCTATCATAGAGCCCTAGGGACAAAGGGTAGCATAGAAGAAGTAAATCTTATCATGAGATTTTCCATTAAGAGACTTTTTGTTTGTTGTAATAAAGTACCCTCTACCCCTTCCCTATCTTGTCCCTCCGGAGGAGTTTCTTTGTGAGCTATTTCCCAAGGTTTTGTGTGTGTTCCTAGTTATTTATTTCTTTGTGAGCTATTCCCCAAGGTTTTGTGTGTGTTCCTAGTTATTTATTCATATATGGTAGCAGAGCACTGGCAGGATAGCTTCAGAGAATCTCTCATGAGGTGATTTTAACCTCACAAACAATTCCAAAGAAGCTTAAATAGTCATAGACACCTCCAAATTTGTGACAATTAAACTCAAGCAGTTCAAGATCTTAGCCAGTTTTGGCTTAATGCGATAATTCGATAAAATGACAATTTTTTGCACTCTTTTTTGTTGAATTTTTTTAATTAAAAACTAATAATCATTTATGTAAAAGTAGCAATTTACATTTTTTAAATATTATTTTATCATATTTACCTTATTTAGAATATTTTACTGTATTTAAAAAAATTGTCAGCATTGCCTCTTTTGGCATTAATTACGCCAAGAGGCGTCTACAGTCACATTATGGGTCTTAAAGACCCATGTTCTACAAAACCAAAAGCTGCGATTAGTATGAAGCAAACAAAAAGAACAAAAGATAAGTATGTAATTTTTCAGTCATTTGTTATTATTATCCTTAAGTAACTAAATTGCAGAAGATAATTATGCAGTTTTTTTTGCTTTAAAGCTGTGAATCTAATTGGCAACATTCCATTCTCATTGCCTTTTAGTCCAAGAGGCACGAATAATTGGTATATTGCAATCTGGTATGCACCAATCTCTCATAAGGCCATAGTCTGGGTGGCTAAAATCGAAATCTTGTCAGAAACATGCCCGGCGTTCTGACATTTTCAAGAGATGGTCATCTCCAGATTGTTTGATAGAAAGGTCAATCTGTTTGGTTGACTGGATTGATAATGGACTCTAGTAATTTTATTGTGCTGAAAGCCCACAACAAGCCTGGCCGCAATTTCAGCCTAGGAAAGCTCTGATATGTAGAGTTTGTTGAAAACAAGGATAAGTCGTATCCCACTTTTCTGGACTTTTAAAGTTTGTGATCCTTCTCCAACACAGAGCTCTTCCACTCTGTCTGCTGATCTATGATTTGGTGTATCTATAACATTTTTCTCCAAAGGCATAACACTAGACCAACTTTGGCTTTGTACAGCCTTCATTCCAATGCAGAAAGGGCTTTTGTGGCCAAGGCAGCCATCTCGGAAGCAGGCAATGGGTATTTTAATTTTATTTTAGGGTACAAAATGGAGTTCATCAAGTTGCACACATCTTCTGCATTGAGATGCATTGAAGAATGCATTGAAAGACATAGGGAAAATAGATTGGCTGAAGCAAGTGGTGGCAGAAGCTAGAGATATTCAAATGGTCATTTGCAACCACCACACCTCACTTGCTCTCTTCAAGACATTTTCAAAGAAGGATTTCCTCAAACCTGTTGAGACAAGATATGCTACTTCATTTTGTTAGAGAGGATGATTGGAGGTGCATGAGCCTTTGCAATTGATGATGGTGAATTCAAAGAGAAGTAGGTGGCCTAATTCAAGCTCTACTAAAGGAAAAGCCATCAACAAAGGATTCTTGATGTGACGATTGGTGATCCATGTGGTGGTAAGACATTGCTGATTTTATTAAATATTAATATTAAATTGCTGGTTTTCATATTAAATTTCTGATTTTAATATTTTAATTCTATTGTTCAATGTTTCAACTTCACGTTTCTAAATTGTCAATTAATTATTTTGAACTTTTTTTGTTTGCAGATATGTTATCTCTTTCATTTCACCTATTGTAGATGTCATTAGATATGTTGATATAGACCTCCTAGTCTTGGGAGACATATATGAGACATTTCATAGCATACTTGGAAAGATAAAGCAAACAATTTTGGCTAGGATCCTACTTTGGGATTATATGAGCATATTAATCCCATTGTGATGGAGGTGGAACACAATGAACACTCCTCTTCATATGGCAGCCTTTGCTCTTAATCCCAAATGGTATACACCAAAGGTTGGAAGGTTGTCTCCCTTGTGATGATGGAGGTAAAAGGGCTAAAAGGCCTTTGAAAGACATATTCAGTTGAGGAGTCTATAATACTACCACACAATAGCTTGCCTTCACAAATCTTCATGGACCAACATTCAATAAACTAGAGGCAAGATAGATAGAGCTACATTAGCTCAAACCGACCCTATTGGATGACAGACATGGCAGGGAAGGATACACCACAGCTTGGAGGATGCTTGCCATTCACCTCCTTCACAAGTTGTTAATTCCTCTGCACAGAGAGGGATTGGTCCACATATGACTTTATCCACTCCATCAAAAGGAATAGACTTACCCCAAACAAGCGAGAAGCTAGTTGTCATGCATAGCTCTTTGACTTTAGGATCACCAAACTCCAAGCAAGTCGACAAACCCACTTTATGGTGGGATGTTGATCCTAGATGCCACCTAGGTTGATGAGGAGGCACCAAAGGGATTGGTTGGGATTCCATTAGAGAGGTGGACCCTCATAGTGGCTGTGACTGGAGGACTCTTATTTTGATGTAGTGTTAAGAGCTGCAAATTAGGGGCAGCAGTGTACTTATTTTTGTATTTTCATATTGTAATCGAAAGTGAAATTTGTAGCCTTTGGGCATTTTGTTATAATGTAACTTGTATACTATTTTTAATATCATATGCATATTGACAATGAATTATGAAAGCAATTTGAATTAAGTTTTGACATTTGCTAATTTGTTCGACTTTGACTCTCATGTGAACTCCTCAATTTAACACAAATGTTATGTATTAAGGTTCTATAATGTATAAAATGAATGCTTTATCAATGTTATCATATGAATATTTATATTTCCCAATATATTTTAAATTTTCCTATTTTTATATAGTTGTCCTTGCCATCCCCAAAAACGACCTAAAAATCAGGTACTTCAAATCCGCTCCATGTCCCTTGATGTCTTCATCCCAAAACTTGGGGTAACATAGATTAATAGTCAAAGTGTAAGCTATCTGATAAAGTTCCAAAGGTGAGTCAAACAGAGGGCTGATTATGACCCTGTCTTGTTATTAGAAATTAGTGTTATTAATTGTTGCTCTATTGTAGGTCATTCCATTAAAAAAATTCTGAAGGACAATCTTTACTTTTGCAGGTGAATACAAGTATGTGGATGTAATACTAGAAGGAGATGAAAATGCCCTTAACCATCTAATAATAAATATTGACTTTCAAAGTCACTTTAAGATTGCTAGGCCCATAGTTTCTACGACACCATACTAAAATCTCTTCCTCTAATCTATGTGGATGGTCTGGGAAAGCTTCAACATATGTTACAACTATTGGTTGAAGCTACAAATTTTCCTTTGAAGCTAGAACTCTCATGCCCTACCCCACCATGGAGAACACTTGGATATTTGAGGTCAAAACGGTTTATGTCCTATGATAGAGTGGTTGTGGATGATAACAGAAAACATCCATGGTAGCTTCAATATGGAGGGAGAAGTACCGATATTCACCCAAAGCAAGGGCCATGTAGGCAGCAATTAAAGAGGTTAAAATCCTCTCTACTTCCTTAAGCAGAATCTAGACTTATGTTAAAGACCATATCAATTGAAAGCTATGTTACCAGTTTGTAGCTCCTCTGCAAGTGATACCGGTCCAGTCTAGCCTAGGCCCAAGGTTCAGGTCCAGTTCCCTGTGCGTCTGGAAGGTTCCGCCCACAGCCTATGAATTGGGGAGAACATGGCTCAAACCCAAGCCTTTTCATGCCCAGCCACATAAAATAAGACATTTTGGCACTTATTTAATTTTTTTTCATTTTTAGACATTAAAAAATGCTTCCAACCCTAATTCATGCCTCCTAAAACATCTAATAGGCAAAAACATACTCATTTATCAATTTGGAATGAAAAACAAAACTTTTACCTCCATTGCTGAACTTTTTTCTTGTTTGCAAGCATGAATAGAGTTCAAGATTAATCATTGAACGCTCAAGTTGGTTGTTGTGATATTCCTAAGCACTTCAAAGTGTTCAAGCATTGCCAAGAAGATCGTGAGAGGAAGATTTCTTCAAAAGAGGTGGTTTTTTAAAGTTTTTTGGTTTTTTTTTTTTCTACATTTTTTTTTCACAAATGAACGCTTTTTTGTTTTGTTTTCATTCTTCTAGGTATCTAACACAAGTTTAATTTTTTGAAATGAATTAAGTTATTTAGTTTCAATACTTTGAAATTTTGAATAAATGGAATGTGTTATGCCTTAGGTATTACAATGGCAACCAGTTCTAGCTCCATGAATCAATCTCATTTCAAAACAAACTCAAATTCTCCCCTTTAGAAATATGCTGAAATGGTTCAACAACTTCCAAGTGGTGAAGGCTATGTTTGGATTTGTAGTCATTGCAAAGTTAGATATTTGAGCTCATACAGTCAAGTGAAAGGGCACTTGTGCAAGATCCTTGGACTAGGCATCAAATCTTGTCTAGGTGCAGATAATAATGGCATTCCAGAAATCCAAGTATTGGCATATATTGAAGAGCAAGAAAGAGCAAACCAAGCAGCAGACCGTAAATCAAGTCATCCTTTGATAAAGAAAGGATCTTGAGGGATGAAGCCCCCTACACCACCTTCTCATTTTCCACCTACAAAGAGCCATCCATTTATGTCCATACCTCAAGAGAAAATTGTGCCCTCTACACATAAGAGATCAAAGGGACCGTTGGAAACTCCATTTCAAAATGAGGCTAGAGAGATTGTCGATCAAGACATAGCTAGATGTGTTTATACAAATGGTTTGGCATTCAATGTTGTTTGCTCACCATATTGGCAAAAAATGGTGAAATCTATTAATGAGGCTCCAAAGGGGTATAAGGGCTTAAGTTTTGCGAAGGTGTGTAGCACCTTATTAAATAAAGAGGTGAAATATGTAGAGGACTCCTTGAAACCCATAAAGGATTTTTGGATTGAAACTAGGGTGGCCATCATTTTTGATGGATCGAAAGTTGCAAAAAATTGCCCATTGATCAATGTTATTGCAGTGTTCCCTGAAGGGGCAATGTTTTTTAGAGCAATGGATTGTGAAGGAAAGGTGAAGGATGGTGCATTTATTGCTAACATCCTTTGTCAAGCTATTGATGAAGTGGGCCCTCAAAATGTTGTGCAAGTTGTAACAAACAATGCAAAAAATTGTAGGGTTGTTGGGTTATTGGTTGAGGAGAGGTATTCACATGTTTTTTGGACACCTTGTGATGTCCACTCCCTCAACCTAATGCTACAAAAAATTGGAAACAAAATTGAATGCATCAAACAAGTGTATGTTGAGGCTGAAGACATCCAAATGTTCGTCACCAACCACCATATGTCACAAAGCTTCTTTAGAACCTTCTCGAAATTGGAATTGTAGAAGGTAAGTTAAATATTAAACATGTTTCACTTTAGTAATTTTATTTTATTTTGATTTTCAAACAGGTTGTTGAGACCCGTTTTTCCTCCAACACAATTGTGTTGAGATGACTTGTGAAGGTTCGTGAGGCACTCTCTAATATGGTCATCAGCCCTAATTGGTTCATATGGAGGCAATCTAGCACTGCAATGGCAACTAAGGTTAAGAAAATGACCCTAGATGATAGTCGGTGGGATCATGTCGAGTATCTCCTCAATTTCACTAAGCCCATATTGAGCATGATTTGTATACTAACATGGATAGACCTTGTTTGGGTGAAGTATATGATGGCATTAACTCAATGATTGAGAAGATGAAAACCATCATCAATGCAAAAGAAAAAGATCTTGAAGAAAAATTCTTCAAATAGCTTCACAAAATCATTGTAGAGAGATGGAACAAAATGACCACTCCACTACATTTTCTTGCTTTTGCATTGAGTCCCAAATATTATAGTGTTGAGCTACTTTATGTGTCAACAAGATTTCCCCCATATAGAGATGCTTAAGTGGCTCAAGGGTGCAATTCATAGACTCTTCACTAATCATGACTAATGTGATCTAGTGAAGGTTGAGCTCATGGGTTCTGCATGCTCCAATGATTATGGTCTTGATGCTCTTCAAGACAAGTACAGGGTGGATGCTCATAGCTGGTGATACTTCCATAGCCAAGAATTCACGTACCTACAACCTCTTGCAATAAATTTTTTATCCCAAGTAAGTTTTAAAGTCAAAATATTTTATCTTTTAAATTTAAGTTTTATATTTTATAATTTTTATTTTTATTTTTATTTTAATTAGTTAAATTTTGTAACTCTTTAACTATTTAATTTGGTCTTAATAGGTTGCTAGTTCATCTTCATCTAAGAGGAATTGGAGCATATACTCCTTCACCCACTCAATAAAGTGCAATAGATTGCATTCAAAAAAGGTAGAGGACATGGTGTATGTGCATTCAAATGTGTGTCTCATTACACACAAACAAAGTTCCTACAAAGGAGACACAAGGAAGTGGGATATGAAGCCAAAGTGTCTTGGCTTGGATGCTTCCACAAGCCACTTTGGTACACTTGATGTTGATGATGACTATGAGCCTGAGGCAACTAGTGAGCATGAGTGTGCTTGTGCTAGTGCTAGTGCTAGTGCTTGTGCAAGTGCCACTAACACTATTTGTGGTTCTTTTAATTTACCACTACATGCATCATCTAATATGGATGGTGATGATGATATTTTTGATGACCCATATGATATTTGATCAATGATCAATGATGGTTGATTGTAAACACTTGACATTATTATGTTTGAACTTTAATCTATATCATGCCATTTGAGTTTCACTAATATTTTATTATTTGACTATGAAAGTGGTGGTGTATTTTTGCTATGTTATTTGACTATTAATATGGTGGTGTATTATGAACTTAATTACTACTACAAATATGTATATATTTCTAATTTTTATATGTTTTTGTATTAATGAACCCAACCCCAAAAAAAAAATTCCCTGAACCGTCGAATCCGAACCTAAACCAGTAACTTAGATTGAAAGTGATACAAGCATTAAGACCATAGCAGCAAAAATCATTTGGGGAAAATTTGATAAACCAAATGTATAATATTTTTTGAAAAAAAGGGGTAAAAATCGAGGAAAAATCAGGAAAAAATCGGATTTCCAAAAAAGTAGAATTTAAGGGCATTTACATAGCATAGAGATATAGGGAGCTTAACCAATTAATTGTAGAAAGTAGGATTTTGTTGTTTATATTCATATTGGTGATTGCATTGCATTGCACAAAGTATACTTCATAGTGCATAAATAATAACAAGATGGTTACAATTGATAAAATTTCAATTACAATACAGTTTCTACAAATTCAACCTATAAATTAAATACAAAGTTCCAAAAATCAATCATAGCCAATGATTCTTGCTCTTACAAATAGAGCTATGCTAGAGGGCTACAGGTCCTGATGATGAAGCTTCCAGTTTAGAGCCTCTCCTAAGTCATTCAACCTCATGACTCTCCAAGCTGACCTCTAGGATCTCAAAATCCTTAGGCTCAAGAAAGTCATTAAAAAATTAGTTTTCCTTTGTTGAGAAAACATCATAAATTACAAAATAGGAATCAATTGGTTCATATTTGTGATTTAACAGTACTTACAATTTCTAGAACAATTCCAAAGAGAACTATATGAAGAGTGTGAAAGGGAAATTATATGATGAAGGAAGCAATTGCAAAGTTCAACTTCATAGGTTTTGAATCAAATAGTTGTAGATAGAGCAATAGAAAATGCTTTTGAAACAAAATCTTGAATCTCAAAAGACCATAAATAGTATGGAAATGTTCTCATTGATAGCTATGTTAGCAAATCTATAAAAGAGTAAAGGCGGTGTTAAATATTTTTCCATTAGATAATAAAGACTTGCTAGTACAAAAGAAGAGAGCAACTATTTGGGCCACAATTTTTTTTAGCTATTATTCAAGTAAATTTTCCTTGATTTTGCGTCTAAGTGGATGATGAAGTTAAAAACATTGATGGACTTTGAGTTGAGAATTTGAGAGATTATAGGAACAAGTTTCAATGGAAAATCAAAGCATGAGGAGCATTCCCTTTCAATGGGACAGTTGCTGAAATGTATCTGGATTGTTAAAGAGAAAATATATGAGGCCTACTTCTAGAGGGATTAAAATAAGCCCACAAGACTAGGGCATGACTTCTCTCAAGGCATGTATTATTTTTCCTGATACATATTTAATATGCATGGAATACTACACTATATATGTCTAAAGCATTCATGTACTGCTATTGTACTCCTTGCAAGCCTTTTGAACCTCCATGTATATGACGATCCTAAATGGAATGTAGTTCCCGAACAAGTGTAGGGCATGCATTTAAGCAGTGAGTTTCACCAATTAACAAAGCATTAAGCCTGCAAAATATATAGGAAATTTAAATATAACCAAAACAATCCTTCATTTTGATATAAAATACTGCTACAGTTAATTTTTTTTAGCACTACAAGCTGATTTTTATCTTTCTAATAGGAGCCATTGTGATTCTAGTTCCACGATGTGTATATACTATTATGTATATACTTGTGCTTTACACTTGATTATACAACTGTCACTACCCTACTCGCTTGTCATTAAAACTTGATGGACTATGTCAAATCGAAGCTCCAAATTCACACTTTGTTAGCATCTGAAAAGGAAATTTGTCCCAACCTAACCTTGATAATCTAAACAACCACCTTAATATTTATTGTTGACAATTGAAATGTTAAAATTTTTTGAATAGTCGGGATCACAAGAATTCAAACGAAACAAACCTCTTTGGGTTGATATCAAGCCAATAGAGCTTCTTTTTAGTATTCTAGCTTTCTATATTTACGTTTGGCAAGTACTCTTATAAGGTTCAGATATGTTTAAAAAATAAGATAGAAGCCTTAGTATTTATGATATTGTCTACTATTTTCCACTAAACTGTCTTTGGATTTATATACATGGAAAGCATTACTACTAGCCTAAGGCAAATGACAGTAGTGTGGTATATAGAGAAAAAAGCAACACATCTCTTAACCATTCCATGTTAATGTCCTTAACATCAAACATAGAAGCATACCAAAAAACGTGTCTCTATTCTAATGTCCTTAACATCTATTATAAATATATGTCCGTATACCTTAGAATTTTTTGGTCTTATCACTTTATAATTTTTTTGGTCTTATCTCTCTCACCGTATAACTTCAACCCTCTACCCTCTACCCTATACATTAAACCCTTAACCCTCAATTCTCAACCCTCAACCCTTAATCCAGCCTCAACCCTCAACCCTTAAACCCTAAACCCTCAACCCCTATACCCTCTACCCTCTACATTAATGGAACTTCAACCCTAATCCTTCAACCATGTATCCTCAAACATAGCTATATATACCCTAAACCCTCTACCCTATAGCCTCAACCCAATACCCTAAACTCTAAACTGTACTTAAACCCTCTACCCTCTACCCTCAACCCAATACCCTCTACCCTTGACCCTAATCCCTCAACCTTTAAACCCTTAAACCCAAGTAAACTCTCTACCCTAATCCCTCAACCCTTAATCCCTATTCAACCCTCAAACCCTCTACCCTCTACCCTCAACCCTCAACCCTTAAACCCTAATCCCTCAACCTCTATACCCTCTACTAGCCTATACATTGGACCCTCAACCCTAATCCTTGAACCATATACCCTCAACCCTCAACCCTCAACCCTCAACCCAATGCCCTAAACCATAAACCGTACTTAAACCCTCTACCCTCTACCCTCAACCCAATACCCTCTACCCTCAACTCTTATACCCTCTATCCTATACATTGGACCCTCAACCCTAATCCTTGAACCATATACCCTCAACCTTAAACCCTCTACCCTCTACTCTCTACCCTATACATTAAACCCTCAACCCTCAATTCTCAACCCTCAACCCTTAATCCGACCTCAACCCTCAACCCTTAAACCCTAAACCTTCAACCCCTATACCATATACCCTCTACATTAATGGAACCTCAACCCTAATCCTTCAACCACATATCCTTAAACCTAGCTATATATACCCTAAACCTTTGACCCTATACCCTCAACCCAATACCCTAAACCCTAAACCATACTTAAACCCTCTACCCTTGAACCTAATCCCTCAACCCTAATCCCTCAACCCTTAAACCCTTAAACCCAAGTAAACTTTCTACCACCCTAATTCCTCAACCCTCAACCCTCAACCCTTAAACCCTAATCCCTCAACCCCTATACCCTCTACCCTATACATTGGATGCTCAACCCTAATCCTTGAACCATATACCCAATACCCAATACCCTAAATCATAAACTATACTTAAACCCTCTACCCTCTACCCTCTACCCAATACCCTCTACCTTCAACCCGTATACCCTCTACCTTATACATTGTACCTTCAACCCTAATCCTTGAACCATATAACCTCAACCCTCTACCCTCAACCTTAAATCCTCTACCCTCTACCCTCTAACCTATACATTAAACCCTCAAACCTTAATCTAGCCTCAACCCTCAACCCTTAAACCCTAAACCCTCAACCCTTAAACCCTAAACCCTCAACCCCTATACCCTCTACCCTCTACATTAATGGAACCTCAACCCTAATCCTTCAACCATATATCCTCAAACCTAGCTATATATACCCTAAACCCTAAACCGTACTTAAACCCTCTAACCTCTACCCTCTAACCAATACCTTCTACCCTCAACCCTAATACCTCAACCCTAATCCCTCAACCCTTAAACCCAAGTAAACTCTCTACCCTAATCCCTCAACCCTCAACCCTTAAACCCTAATCCCTCAACCCCTATGTACCCTCTACTAAGCTATACATTGGACCCTCAACCCTAATCCTTAAACCATATACCCCCAACCCTCAACCCAATACCTAATACCCTAAACCCCAAAATGTACTTAAACCCTCTACCCTCAACCCCTATACCCTTTGTACCCTATACATTGGACCCTCAATCCTAATCCTTGAACCATATACCCTCAACCCTCTACCCTCAACCTTAAACCCTCTACCCTCTACCCTCTACCCTCTACCCTCTACTATACATTAAACCCTCAACCCTTAATTTGGCCTCAACCCTCAACCCTTAAACTCTAAACCCTCAACCCCTATACCCTATACCCTTTACATTAATGGAACCTCAACCCTAATCCTTCAACCATATATCCTCAAACCTAGCTATATATACCCTAAACCCTTGACCCTATACCCTCAACCCAATACCCTAAACCCTAAACTGTACTTAAACCCTCTACCCTCAACCCAATACCCTCTACCCTCGACCCTAATCCCTCAACCCTTAAACCCTTAAACCCAAGTAAACTCTCTACCACCCTAATCCCTCAACCCTCAACCCTTAATCCCTAGTCAACCCTTAAACCCTCAACCCTCTACCCTCAACCTTTAAACCCTAATCCCTCAACCCCTATACCCTCTACTAGCCTATACATTGGACCCTCAACCCTAATCCTTGAACCATATACCCTTAACCCTCAACCCTCAACCCTAAACCCTAAACCCTAAACCATACTTAAACCCTCTACCCTCTACCCTCTACTCTATGCATTAAATCCTCAACCCTCAATTATCAACCCTCAACCCTTAAACCCTAAACCCTCAACCCCTATACCCTCTACCCTCTACATTAATGGAACCTCAACCCTAATCCTTCAACCATATATCCTCAAACCTAGCTATATATACCCTAAACCCTTGACCCAATACCCTAAACCCTAAACCGCACTTAAACCCTCTACCCTTGACCTTAATCCCTCAACTGTCAACCCTTAATCCCTAGCCAACCCTTAAACCCTCAACCCTTAAACCCTAATCCCTCAACCCCTATGGCCTCTACCCTATACATTGGACCCTCAAACCTAATCCTTGAACCATATACCCTCAAACCTCAACCCTCAACCCAATAACCTAAACCCTAAATTGTACTTAAACTCTCTATCCTCTACCCTCAACCCAATACAATGAAAAGTCAAAGGTAGTAGATCTTTTGATGCAAGTGAAATGTGGGCAAGCAATTGAAGGCTAGTGAATATTGGGGAAGTTATGTTCTAACACCCTTAATCCCTGCTAGATCAGAACAATTAGGCGCTAAAGAAGGCACTAAATTAGGCGCTAAAATAGGTTCTAAAGTAAGTGCTAATTTGGTGTTACATCGGGCGCTAATGTAGGCGCTAACCTGGGCATTAATTTAGGCATTAATCTGGGCGCTACTCTAGGCGTTAATGTAGGCGTTAATCTTGGTGCTAATTTTTGCGCTAATGTAGGTGCTAATTTGCACCTAATTTAGCACCTACTTGTTCTGGTTGGCTCAAAAAAGGCTAAAAATAATGCCATCCTGATAAATACAACCGACTTTTTTAAAAAATTGGAGAAAAATACATTAAAACAGTGGGTGGAAGCAAAAAAAGGGAGCTAATCATAGGGATTTTTTGTAGTGTAGGTATGTACCTATATGGTGAGGGAACCCCTCTCTTGATTCATGTAGGCCACCTATCACTATTAGAAATACTAGAAAAAGGATAAAGGACCATATATATATGTATAAGTCTATATATAAAGGAGAGGAAAGGAAGGGAAAGGGAAGGTTAAAAACTCTTGACATGTAGATAGGGGTTGGTCAAGTGGTTCACTATCCCTTATGGATTGGATATAGTCTTTATAATATATTAGGCATTGAACCTACCTACTATCTATCACTTTATAGATAAGGGACACTAACCCATATATAAGGTAGTCAATAACCACTCCTCAATCCATATAAAATGATTGATATGGAATAAAAGTGATTTTTGTTCTCAATGATTATAAAGATCTCAAACTATATTTATTAAATGCTATTGGTTGTTCTCCCAACATTTATTATTTTACCCCTTAAAATAAATAATCTCCCACTCCTTCCAAAAATTTCCTTAGTTTCCAATGTAAAAATTAAATGGAATTAGTACAAATTTATCAAAAATATTGAGTCAATTTGAATGTACAAATCTCGATATCCAAATCTAATATAGATGCACAAGTACCTTCCTACAAAATCTTCCATTGCTAATATTCTATTAATGATAGACTAAAATGTTTTCTTGTCCAACCAAATAAATTATCATTTTGTCATTCAAATGAAACAATGAAACATTTATTTTGGGGCTAGATTTTTGTTTGAAAGCAATGGTATATTCTTTTTAGAGGCATGCTTGCTTTACTTGGTCATAATTTGAGATAGGAAGAAGCATTATTTGGAATGAGTTTGAAAAATAATGTGGTTATTAGTACAAATGGAAATGCTACCATCTTACATTCATAAAAAAAATAGATGTTCATCAATGCTATTTGGTTATTATCTCCATCAAGAAATTATAATTTTAAAGTTTTATTCCAACATATTGTTTATATTGTATCACTACCTTCTTAGTTACAAGTAATGCTAAAGATAAATAGAGATATCACATATCAGTTGAAACAAATCAAATTGAAAATAAGCTAACTCTAGATCAATAAAAAACTTAAAAATAAAATACTTTTGTCATTGCAATCACACATATTATTAAATTATATGAAATGAATGTACTTATAAATAATATAGTTATTGTAATCAAGATTATATATGCAACATATAGACTTCTATAATTAATATATTATACATAAAATCATATAATTTTATATCTACTATATTTTTTATTATAATATTATTCATACACTTAAACTTACATAATCATTCTTAAATTTTCAATTCTACCCCAACTCTTTTAATTAATTAATAAATATTATAATCAACATTATTTAATTAAACAAAAACTACTCTATAATTTGACCCTTAGAAAATAAATTTGTGTTCCAATAGCATTGTGATTCTTCCTTAAACTTACTTGCCTCTAAACCTACATATGGATAAAAAGGAGGGAATCTTTCCATACGAGGGTAGTTGGTTTACATGGCTAACTTAGTTTGACCTAAATAGGAGATTTATATGATTGTCTAATCAAAAGAGTTAGGAGTAATAAACACATCAAAACATTGTGTTTGTGATTATAATGACAAATGATATTATGGGAGCATAAAGAAAATCGAAACAAAATTATTTGAGAGGTAGTATAAAAACTTTATATGGTAATTTGGTTTGTAGTGGTCAACATTTGCCCACTTTTAAAAGTTTTGGCTATAAAAGGCATTATCATGTTTAGTACTTCCATATTAAAGTAAGACAAACTATGACCATTAGTTCGATTCTTTTAGATATATACACACACTTTATGTGATGAATAATGTTTAATTTTATATTTTCTAAAACATTGTATATTATGTGATTGAAAAATAAAGTTTCCACCCAATGCTAGATTCACATAAATATTTAATAATTAATTTTTCACAATAAAAGATAATTCATTTTTGAAGTTTTTATGTAATTTTTTTATAATAAAAGATAAATTCACTTTTGAAGTTTTATGTAAATTTTTCACAATAAAAGTTAAATTTATTTTTGAAGTTTTTATGTAAGAAATAATCAATAATATGTTGAGCGAAAGATAAACAATACAAAAAAAAGCATATAATAATCAAACACATAAACTAAAACAGAACAAAAGCAAGAGAGAAGAGCCAAAAAAAATTATCGTGGTTCACCAATTGGCTACATTCACATTGAGTAGGGGATTGCTCTCTGTATTTGAAAATCCAGAAAAAAAAAATACATTATATCTGCAACTCACATTGTATATTATCAATCACATTGTTGTTCCTACAACTATATACAATTATCTCCACTCCAAGAATAAAAATAGTCAAATACATAGACCGCATGCCAAAGGAATTACATGCAAGGGTTGATACTAAATGAGGGAGTAGAGGGAATAATGTCAAAACCATTACACAGGCCAAGGATTGGGTTGCAATATAATGGTGTACATTACACTTGTTAATAATCTCTACTTGTAGTCCAATCTGAGCTGCAAGAGTTGCATTGAGATATCCCCCACTCCAAGCTTATTTTCATAATGTGACAATGCCAAGAGAAGTCCTACAGAACTTGAACTTCTCCCTTAGAACAATCTTCGATAAAGCATCTATTAGGCCCCATCCAATGGCATTCAAAGAATCTGAAGTATCACAACTTGCACTCTACCCCAATTGAGAATCACCATCATTTTCAGTTGCCTTGGGTTCTTTGGCATCAACCTGATCACTATCATCTAATTGATTCCCAAAACTTTCACTATCAAGCATACTGATAAAATCATTAATAACATAATCAGTTTCAACATCTAATTGATCCAAAAACCTTTTTTGGGCAATCCATATTTCACACAATGATGAATCTAAAGTAGGGTAAATAACTCCCACTTCAGCATGACTCTTTATTACATACAGGGTGCCTAATTTCCCGCCCCTTGCAATTACCGAGGCCCCCTTTTTAACTTTGCATCTATTTGATTCAAAACTAATTTCACAACCTTGAGAACCCAATTGTCCAATCGAGATTACATTTTGTTTGAATTGGGGAACATATCTAAGATCACGTAACAAACAAGTATATCCATTTTTTAGTTTTAATGAAATATCCCTTTTTCCAACAACGTCACAAGATTCATTGTTACCAAGAAAAACCTTACCAAAGTCACTAATTTGTAGATTTTTGAAATACTCTTTGCATGGAGTGACATGAAACAATGAACCTAAATCAAGCACCCAACCATTAGTTGGAATTTCTTCTTCGATTAAAATAAGAACACCTGAATCTTCTTGGTATGATGTCTTGGCTTCATTATTGATCACCTTTTCTTGTGCCTTTTTGTAGTTTCAACGGTTCTTTATTATGTGACCTTACTTGCCACAAAACCAACATTCTCCATTTCTACCCCTAGACTTCAATCTTCCTCTTTTGTTATTTCTGCCTTTATCTTGACCCCTTCCTCTATTGTCAATAATTACAGTAGTCAAGGCATCATCAGATGAGGGATCTTGATTCTTTCTCCTCATTTATTCATTGAGAAGTGTGGCTGCAACATCATCAAATATTAATTTACTTTTGGCAACCACCAAAGTGCTAACTAACATCACCACTCCTTCCCAACTGTTCAGTAGAGAACATAATAACAATATTTCCTTAATCTCATCATCTAAATTGATACCCATTGAAATCAATTGGGTGACCAAAGTATTAAATTCATTGAGGTGATTCAACATGATCCCACCTTCTCTCATTTTCAAATTATATAATTTCTTCATGACAAATACCTTGTTTGATGCCAAAGCCATCCCATACATTGAATAAAGTTTATCCCAAAGCTCTTGCATTGTATTCTCAACTGAAACATTGAATAGAATGTTGTTGGATAGTGAAAGAAAAATAGTTGCCCTTGCTTTCTTATCCAATTTCTCCCACTCTTCATCTGATAGAGAACTTTTCCTCTTGGATTTCCCTAGCAATGCGTTTGAGAGATCTTGCTTAATCATCAGTGATTCCATCTGAACCTTGCACAATCTGAAGTTTTGGCCTATGAACTTATCAATCTATCATTTGTCTATGTTGTCCATACTTCTAGAGATTCTTCACCGATTTCCAAAACACCGTTTCAGCACCAAGCTTCTTCATGAGGCTCTGATACCAATTGTTGAACGAAAGAAAAACTATACAGACAAAAGCATATAATAATCAAACACATAAACTGACACAGAACAAAAGCAAGAGAGAAGAGCCAAAGTTTTTTAATTTGGTTCATCAATTGGTTACATCCACATTGAGCAGGGGATTGTTCTTTGTATTCAAAAATCTGGAAAAAAACATACATTATATATGCAGCTCACGCTGCATATTATCAATCACATTGTTGTTCCTATAGCTATATACAATTATCTCCACTCCAAGAATAAAAATAGTCAAATACACAGACCACATGCCAAAGGCATTACATGCAAGGGTCGATACTAAATGAGGGAGTAGAGGGAATAATGTCAGAATCGTTACATAGGCTGAGGATTGGGATGCAATAATGGTGTATGTTACACTAACATAATGTCATTGAGAGTTTCACAATATTTAAAATATGTTTTAAGTTTTGCTTTTAATATTTGTTAAGAAATTTTTTAATATATAAATTTAGGTTAAGTAAATAATTATAGATAATAATCATACAAATAATTTAGGTTTAAATTTAAGAGTTATTAGTAATTGATTTTTAAAATATTAATTATATAAATTATTTGTTAGAAATAAGAATATTTAATTTATGGAATAATAATGATAGATAATATTTGATGTCACATGAAAATTAATTATTTTAGTATGGAAAAAATATATTATTGGTTTCTTTGTGATCTCAAAATAGTAAATGTCACATAAGTTTGTATAGGTTCAATTCAAGCTTTTCATCAACAACCCTATGCTATGTCGATATATTTTAATGCTTGAAATTGTCATGTAACCCACATGTTTGGTTTGACTAATTATCAAGTATTAGAAATTGTGTCGCCTCAAAATTTGATATTTGAATGTGTTAGGATTGGTGGTAATTGATATTTGAAATATTAATTATATAAATTATATGTTAGAAATATGAATATTTGTTTTTTGGAATAATAATGATAGATTTAATATTTGATGTCATAGAAAAATTAATTATTTTAGTATGAAAAATAGATGTCATTGGTGTACTTATGATCTCAAAACTATAATTTTCATGTAATTTTGTATAGGCCAAATCCAAATCTTTCATGAACAACCCTATGCTATGTGGTTATGTTCTAGTACAGGAAAATGCCATGTAACCCACACGTTTGGTTTGACTAATTATCAAGTATTGAAAATTGTATCACCTCAAAATTTGATGTTTGAAGATGTGTAAGGTCTAGTGATATTGTAAAATACCTTAAAGATATTGATGGATTGTAAGATTTATGTCCTACTATGTCAACCCTCTTGATTAGACAATCTTTATGGTCATAAGTGAATATCAAATACATTGTTCTGAAGAATGCAAGTGTCCTAGATGATTTTGATGCAAATTATGATTCTTTTAGTGATCAAAAATATATTTTTCTTATAATGACTCAAACTTATACTTTTAGTTTATTCATGTGAAATAATTACAAATAAAATATCTTTAAATACCAAGACAATAATATTTTTTTCAAACATGTATCAAGTCATGTCATCTTAGGTAGTGAGAAGGTAGGAGCTGACAAAATTTAAAATTATAGTTTTAAATAATTGGGGTCAATCATACATAGTGAAGCCAAACCCATGAATTGCAATATTACTTAAGATGGGAGAATAAATTTTAAGACAATGAGTGAATGTATAGATATGAGTGCAATGATATATACAATAAATAGATAGTAATGATGAATGTATAGGAGTGAGTAAAAATCTAGATATGATGCAATTGAATATGTAAAATTATGTGTAAATGGGGATGGATAAAGGATTGTGTAATGAGCCCAAATTTGCACAACAGTGCATAAATTTTTGATATATAATAAAATTAATATTCTATTAAAATGGTCCCAAAATTGAGCAAGTTCATTAGCATGGATATGCATATTTTATCATTATACTTTGCAAATAGTTTAAGGTGAATGTAAATCCTAGCATGAATATGCATTTTAAACATATTCAAGACCTCACAACCATACATAAAAATTAAATATTCATCTATATAAAAGGATATGGGTTCCATATAAAGTAATAAATCTATCTTAATTTCTTTGTGTGTTCTGCCTCGACATGCACATTACATACAAACTTGCAAAATATAAAAATATATATAATAAGTATCTTGTGACAAGTAAGTAAAAATAAGAACAGTTTCAACTACGAGAGAGAATAGAGTTAGAAAATTATTCTTGTAGAAAAATTGATAAGGTAATACCCCACCTAGTGTGATCGTATTAGTGTGATCTACACTTTGATAGTAATGTGATATGACACTTTAGGAACAAACATGTAATTTGGTCAATATCTATCAAGGCATGATCGTGAGTCTCTATGTCACATAATTCACTATCTAAAATCTTAAAACAAGAATATTAGTGATAATGGATGATTCCCTCCAATTGGTTACACATACTATGGGAAATGAATTAGATGAGAGAAAGTACATGAAAAATAAATTTAATCTAAGGAGATGTAAGAATGTAATATTT
>VDFB02271358.1:872775036-872975379 GCA_007258455.2 Sequoia sempervirens | reverse complement strand
CATTCAATGACAATATTTGATAACTATGCCTTAACATAACATTGAAATTTAATGTTCAAGTATAAACATAATAAATAATAATTTTCAAATAAATTAATATTTTTGCAAAAAAATAGATATATTCCTACTTCAAATATCACAATTTATTCAATTAAAGAGTCTTCTTAGATTATAACTTGTTCTTTATTGTAATGAATAAGTTTGTATAATTCTTTAAATGAACTAAAAAGATACATGTATATAATCCAATATTAAAAAACTGAATGTTTCAAAATAAAATTGAAAACATCATTTTTAATATTAAATTCTGAACATTCTTAATCAAATTTGAAAGATAGTTTTGACTAATAGAAATTTAAAAATCAGTAATTAAACTAGTTTATATTAAATAGGTTAACTATTCAAACTGAACCCTATTTATCTTTATCTTTTAAAAAAATGAATTTACTAAAATAAAGAGAAATTATGAATAGACCCGGGCCTTAAAAAAGTCATAATTGCCGATTCTCCTACGAAACTACTTTCGAGTACCTAGCACTATAGGAATCTTAGGATAAGAGCCGCCCTTCTTTGGGTAGATGACCGTTGCTCCATGAGACAGTGTTTAAACGTACAATAAAGATAAGATGAAACATCAACTAAAAACTCAATAATAAATCTGTCTCCTGAGTTTTCCTTTTTCATTCTGATACTATAATGGAAGATCAAATTCTGCAGGTATCTACAAGGATACAACAAGCTCCTCGATAGATTATAATAATTTTTGGCTCGATGGAAAAGCACAATTATATTAAAATCTTCTTACAACGAATGTGTAGGTATGCACGTTTGGCCTTGCTGGAGAATCAAATAAGGTAATGAATGGTAAGAGCAGTAGCATAAACCTTGCTGAGTAACGTTAAGACTATTTTTGAGGGCTAACAATTGTTCTTTTTGCCTCATTCCAAAGAATGCCCTGGCAAACACAAGGATGGTTTTTGACCAACATTCTATACAAGATCGTTATTAAAATGATAGACAGGGTTGTGTACTGTAAATATTCATGAATCACCAAAACGAGATTCATACAACTCTGGGAAATAGTTCAAAATCCCCATTTTATATTGTTTACAAAGGATTAAAATAACCTCAACAGGACAATATTGGATTAAAACATATTTGATCGCTTTGGATCCACAGGAGATAACTGGTAAATTTCATTGCTGATCTCAATTTGATCACCCAACCAACAGATATATTATGTTTACAGGCAAAGGCAATCCCTGTTTTGTACATGACTCTAAGCAATAAGAATCGGTGTTATTCCTCAGGGTGGGTGACATTTATGCTGAATACTTTTTCA
This sequence comes from Sequoia sempervirens, assembly GCA_007258455.2. NCBI lineage: Eukaryota > Viridiplantae > Streptophyta > Pinopsida > Cupressales > Cupressaceae > Sequoia > Sequoia sempervirens. The sequence continues at coordinate 872,974,037 of VDFB02271358.1, read as the reverse complement.
AATGACACTATCTTAGTCAAATCTCAGCAAATTAATTCTTCCATCTTTATAAGCAACAACAATCCACCCAAAAATCAATGAAACCAACAACTACAAGGTTTGGCATAATTACCCTGGGTTTTAAAATGTTCCAACGATATGCTTCACACTTTGACTTATCCAATGGCCTCAGTCCATTTTCCAACATTCAAAGCTACGAAGATGTATATAGGTCAGAAAATGCTTTAATCTTTTCGCAGTCAAATGAATCTTTAGTAAGTGCATGAAGGACCTTCCTTGTCTTGTTGAGATTCACAATACTTCAAAAACCTTTGCTGGCATGAAGGCATTTAAGGGTGTCTTTTAATAAAAAAGCTCATCCATTTTATCCTAAAGTTTAAACCCCTTACTGCCCATGGTAAATAATGGTTTTGTGGCTTTGAAACAACCTTGCATGATCATACATTTATCTCCTCCATGACTTGGTCGTCCAACACCTTAGTTGAGGGATTAATGCTTACAAATTTCATACTCCTCCCATCTACCTTTACCACATCATTTTTTTCGCTTCATGTCTAGTGCCATGATGAAACCTATTTTGGAGTGTTTTGACTGCTATACCCTTGAATCACAATTTTTTGTACCCTTGTTACCGAGTAAATAAGAGATGCCATCAACCACACAACCCTTGTTACAGATTCATGGTAACCTGCCCATGGGAAAAAGCTGCGTAAATCTTCCCATGACTTGAGACAAATTAGATGTACAGGTTAGGGATTCTAAGCAACATTCCTTTTATGGGATGAGGCTATTAGCCAAGTCTATAAAGACAATGGAACACATCAAAACCAGCACTGCACGAGGAGAAAACTCCTTACAATGTCTACTATAGGAAATTATCAGGTATGCAACCCCTAATTCTAGCCCCCGCCAACTTGGTCATGACTCTAAGCAACAAGAATCGGGTAATGCAAAGGAATCTGTCTAAGATATACATCATGTATATTGAAAAAATATCAGCAAAGCCCTGATACAAACACATTCTGCAAATATCAGCAAGGCACTAATAAGCTTGGTTCTGTGCTAAAGAAAGCAGAGAGGGTTCATCTTTTACCAATGGATAAGGTAATTTGAAAGTATATCTCATGGGTATTCAGGATTCATGAGAGGACAGGTAATTTCTTTTATGGATTTCAGTTAGAAGAACGTCAGCATGCTAATTATGCTTTGAATGCATAACTGATATATTAGGATCATTAACAGAGGGCTTATAAAACCCTTACACTGGACATATTCATTGGAAATAAATAAAATCTATAAATGAAAAGCATCTTCAGAACAGGGTAAATCTCAATTTAAAAATCTTATCTCTGGTATTCTCATTCAATTACAAATAAATGAATAAATCCCTATAATAGGTGTACCTCTAGGTTTTTCAATGCTCTCCATTTTATTTTGTTCAAGCCATAGAGTGAACTAGCCTTTTTATCACAAACATCTCATTCGACAAGAAACACACTATTCTACATTCAAAAGTTGGAAGGCATACCTTGAGGTTTGAATATTTTCAAGAACAGCCATCGAAGCCAACAAGTGATCCGGGAAAGCGAACCAGACATTTCACTTCTGCTCTTCCACTGCACAAAAATTCCATGTACAGTAAGCCTTAGGCAAAATGTGCTGAAAATTTTTCTGTTAAACATAAATCACCCCACATACAATCAATTATCTTGCATGACCATAGGAGGAGGCCTGAGATAAAATTCAAAGCAATGGGAAGAGAAAATTGAGAGCACCATCTGAGAGGGCCTAATTAAACTTCCACAATCCACACTAGAGCTCTTCTGACAAATCAAAGCTCACGCCCTTCATTTTCAACTCTTGAATGCATCTGCTCCGAGCCCTCAACCATCAGCATTCTCTTGAGTGGCAAGAGTAAAAAGAAGAGTCAGAACAGTTCCATGAAAACAAAAAAGAAACAAGCAAATTGGAAAATTTCTGATCTGATGCTCTCAATCCTCTTATAGCAACAATTTCCTCTTCCCTCTGCCACAGTTTGAGCAGAAACAGTCGACCCCTGCTATCTGCAATTTCTTCCAGTGATTGTTGTGGAGAAGAAAAAGAATTGATCCTTATCTGCTCCTCATCCACAGGGATCTCCACAGAATGCTTGTACTGTCCAGGGATGATGTATATGAAGAACATTGTAACGGGTAGTTTGTTTTTTAAGGGGACGGTTATGACTTCCTAAATATAAAAAATGCCCGTTGCTTTCTCATTATCTTTTTAAATTTTAAAGAGACAAAACAAAGCTCCATATTAGCTTACGAGGAGTCTTAATAGTTTTATCTAATCATACTTACGGTACAAACCCTTGAGTTTCCAATTACTATCCAACTTTGTGTTATTATGGATAAAAGAATAGGGGTCTATAACTTTTATGGCTTTCTCTTTGGTTGCCATAATTGTAAAGAAATTAATGCACTTTTTTCACTTGATCTATTTAAGCTTTAAACTTTGTGAAAATCACCAACTGTTTTTTATAAGTCTGCTTCAAATTTTAAAATGGCATGTGATACATCGGATATGATTAGATTTGAATTTTTTTTTTTTAAATCTACTTGATAATCCAAAATATTTTGGACTTGTGGTTTGCTTTGTATCACTTGGTCACTATTGTACTCGCTCATATTTCCAAAGTTTGAGTCCTGAGTGGATTTATCTAATTTTGTCCTTTGGTTAGTTCTTGGTGTAGGGATATTGGACAAGCATAGATTGACTTTCACTATAATTTTTTAAAATATTAGGTGTTGAGTTAATTAAGTCTATTTGAACATTTCACTAGGCATTTGAGGTTGGAAATCTGGCTCTCATACATGTTTGTCAAAACTTGGCTTCTTCATGCATTTGTGTTTTGAATGAACTAACTCTATTTGAGCACTTCACTAGGCACTTCAAGATTAGAAATTTGACTCTCATATATATTGTTAAAATAAGCTTCTTCATTAATTAATGTTTCAACTTTGGAGGAGTTTGAAACTAAGAATTTGACTCTCATTCAATTTGTTGCTCATGATAGAATTCCTAGAATTCATTTAATGAAATGGGTTCCAACTATCATAAAGAGTAAAAGTGCTGCACTATTTTCTAAGTCTCTTAGAGTGTCACTCTTAGTGAACTTATAAGGAGTCTCATAAATAAATAGATGGTTGTGAAGCTTTAATCCCAATTTAATTGTTAGGGAGGATGTGCAACATTTGAGGTGCATGAGGATGAGTTAGGCAGCGGTTTACACATAGGAATTTTCATACTTTTACATGTTTATCATATATTCATTTTTACTTTTTTAATTTTGATATTCAATTTAAATTTTAGTAATTTAACTTAGTGTAAATTTTTTATTTGATAATTTAATTTGTTAAATTTATAATAAAACAATAATTTATAGTTTAATCTAAATTTAATTTATGATTTAGAATATATTTTATGTACTTTAATTTATAATTTGATTCATAAATATATAATTTATAATTTTACAATGATGTGGAGTACATTAAAACTAAAACATAATCAACATAGATTTAACAAAAATTAAGACTATAAAATAAGTCCTAAGTAAATAAAATGAAAGAAAATTATTGTTTATAAAATAAATTAACTCCTACGTAGCTTCCTTAAACTCATTCTAATGAACTTCATTTAGATTATTAATCCAAAACCTTGTAATCAACATCATAAAATTACATATGTATTTTATATATGATATTTGTGAATTCATAAATATAATAAATTGTATATTTATAAAATTATATAAAATAGTATAATTATTATTATATTACTATAATAGCTCACTTCCAATAATTTTCATTTGTAACCTCATGCACACCAAATAGGACTCTCTATGTTGCTTAGAAGATTGATGAGGCTAGTTTTGCATTTGCCAAAATTATACTTGATATTTCAATGGTTGTTGATGCAAATTCTTTTCTTTGCGATCACACACTAATTTGTTGCTTTATTGGAACCAACCTATTGAGCCAAACATTTCTAGATTGGGCGGTTGATAATTGGAATCTATTGCCAATTATTCATTCCATCCCAAAAGGTTTTCTCATTGCAACCTTTGAATATAAAGACATGAGAGGTCATATAGTAAACACAAATGGATGGATTCTTTGTGAGGTGCATTTATTTATTCAAAAATAGTGTCTAAATCTTAATCCTCTAAAAATTGAACCAACAAATTCTCTAATTTGGATTCACTTGTTTAACCTTCCAATGGAATTTCAATTGATGGATGTGCCTTCCATTATTTCGTACACACTATCTCTCTTAATCTCTATCCCTATCTCTATTTGTATATCCTTCTCTCTCTGTCTATCTCTCCCACACTATCCTTCCCTCCCTCCATCTATTTTTCTCATTCCATCTCTCTCTATCTCTACACTCTCTCCTTCTCCCTCTTTGAATCTATGTCTATATATCTCTCCTATATGTATTTCTCTCTCTCTCTCCCTCTTTATCTCTCTATCTCCCCCTCTCTCTATCTCTCACTCTCCCTGTATCTCTTTATTTCTATCTCAGTATATTTATATATCTCTCTCTCCCTCTTCTTTATCTCTCGGTATTATTCTCTCCATTTAATCTTTAATCTCTCTCACTATATATTTATTCTCCTACCCTCTAGCTCTCTATCTCTCTCCATCTCTCTTCCTGCCTACTTTATCTCTCTCACACAATCTCCCTCTCTATATCTCTTTCTACCTCTCTCTCTATATATATCTCCCTCTCCCTCTATAGCTCTCTCTCCCCTTTCTTTCTCTATATTTCTCCCTCTCCCTCTCCCTCTCTTCTTCTCTATCTCTCCCTATATCTATATCTCACCAAAATCTCTTTATTTATCTATCTATCCATATCCCTATATATCTTTATATATCTCTCTCACAATCTCTATATGGTTCTCCCTCTCCCTCTTTATCTCTCTATCTCTTTATATACTATAAACCTATGACATTTGTATCTACTTAGTGCCCCTGTCTAGACACTTGCACCATACACATAACCCCTTTGGTAGAGAGAACCTCTTGTAGCTTATAAATTTGGACAATAAATCCCCATATGTTTTTTCAACCCATATAGTTGGTAACATTGGCATCCTGATTGCATTTGATTTATTTTCTTTACTATTTTATCTCTCTTAGTCCTAGTTCATGTATGTTTTCTTACATTTTCATAATCTGTGTTTCCAAGTTATGTCTCTTGGATTATTTTTAGACCCATCTCAAGTGTATGTTAACTTAGTTTTAGATTAAGATAATTATATTAAGTCTAAAAGGCTTTGGTTTGTTGTGTTTTTGCAAATACACTAAAAAATATAACTAGTTATAATCAAAGTTTCTTAATTAACTTAATCAATTAGGCTTATTTTTTGTTATTTGATTTAGTGAACCTAACATACCATGTAAATATAACTTTCTAATTTTAAGTGTTAGATTAGTACATAATTTGTTAGTTTTATTATATATTATCTTTTTGAGAACTTATCTCTTGTGTGTATTAGTGTAGCTTATTTTCTTTTGTTCCTTTTTCATATGGTATTTATTTTTCTAGTTTTTTTCTCTTTTAATCTCCTTTTTATTTCAGTCCTTGATTATTTTCTACTTTTCCATTCTTCTTGCATGTTCCTTTATCCTTATTATCTTAGCCTTATTTGCAATATCCTTCTCTACCTTTCCCACACTATCTTTGATCTCTACTCTATATGTCATGGCCTCCTCTTCTTCACCCTTTATATATGATAATTTATTTGAACCTAAATTTTTCATAATTTATTTTCCACTCATTCTTGTATTCTCACTTTCCTAAGATATGCCTTACCTCTCATTTATTCTAACCAAATTTTATCTTGTCTCACCAATATTTTGTCCCCTTCATTTCTTAATTACTATCCTAATTCCATTTCACCACCTTCACCTTGGATTGTCTCCTAAATTTCCAATAATTGATAGGAATATCCTTCTCCACAACTACATGACAATATTTCTTCTACATTTCCTTCCTTACCCACTCCACTAGATACAAATGCTTCTCTTTCTTGGAATTACTTTCATCATATTACTAATACTAATATACTTTGTTGTTTTCTTGATTCCTATCCATTTTCTCTCATTGAAATTTCTAATTTATATGACATCAATCCATCTATACACTCCATTCCTAAGATCATAGAATAATTTATTGTCAAAACTACTTTGGTGGCATCGTGATTGGGCTAAAAACTACAAATCAAGTCAATAACTCCTACACACCACAAAAACACCTAAAAAAAGGATATAGATCAAGATTTTAGATCAAAGTGGACTTTAAATTTGATGTTTCCTTCATTATATGAACAATTTTTCTTTTTTATTCGTAAATATACTTGTATTAATTATAAAATAGAATATTACATTTCAGTTTAATTTTTCTATCAAAAAATACCAGACCACCCTAGAACCACCCACCGACAACCAAGACCTGACACAACCACCATTCCAAATGATCCAAAACCATACAACTATGCTAGACCCCCATACAATCTACCATCCTGAACCACCCTAGAAACCCATACATTCAAAAAAAGAGCCAAGAATCATAACACAAAACCGAAGATCAAACAAACCAGTCACTCCACCATTAACACGTCGTCGGCAACTAGGAAATCTCTAAAGAGTCATCGCCAATCCACCCCACCAGACAGTTCCAGAAAGAGATGGTGCTTTAAGAATATCAATCTGCACCTCACCCATTCATGATGCCTCTGTAGCGCCTCACCTTTGATATCCAGTATGAAAGGGTACAATTTAACCTATTTACTAAGAATCAGAGCTCATTGCAGGTCTTAAGGCTGTAGAACCCCAACACTCGGCTCGACGACGATAATAACATCCATAGCTCCCTCCAATAAAATATCCTAGACCATGATGAGCATCACCATGGTCGTCGGCACCTCCAAGTCTAAAAGTACAATCTTGTTGCACATTCATCTGCAATCTTTCCACCATATTGATAAAATCTTCACCCAAAAGCACTTTTGTCACTCCCAACACCAATTCATCCCAAATCTTGAACACAGACTTCAAATGCCCATGTCAGATTCTCCCATGAAAGGACCACAACTTCCTACCAAATGACAAACTGATTGGAGACTCCATCATTTTGGTTGATGAGAATGAGGGACACCAAAGGCCTTAAGGCAATTTAACACTAGTTCCAGCAAAGACATCCCATCAACTATGAAATCCCACACCACCCCATCCTTTGGCAAGTTGTCCCATTAATGCAACTGAGCAGATGACCTATACATTCTCCCCACCACCATCTTGAATTTAATTCTCACCGCCATCCTGCTATGTTGCGCCAACCAAGCCTATGTTGTCATCCTCATTATATGAACAAGTTAACCATCTAGAATGTATACAAAATATGTAAAACGAAAGGAAAAGTGACAAGTACCAAATCTAAAATGAAAGAATAAATGAATAAAATCAAGTTTGAATTAATGTTTCATCTCTCTCTCTCTCTCTCTCTTCTCTCTCATCTCTCTCTCTCTCTTCCTCCTTCGATCTATTTCTATATTTGTCTCACTATTTCTTTATGTTTTTCTCCACCCCACTCTTTATCTCTCCCTCTCCCTCTATATATCTCTATCCCCTCGTCCCCCTCTCCCTCTATCTCTTTATCTCAATATCATTCCTCTCTTTATATATATATATATAGATATATATCCCATATCCCATTTCTCTCCTATCTCTCTCTATCTCACTCTATCTCTCCCCCTCTCCCTCTTTGAATCTATCTTTCTATATCTTCCTCACTCTATCTCTCTCCCATTTTTGTTTCTCTCTCTCTCTCTCTATCTCTCCATCTCCATGTATCTCTTTCTATCTCTCATTATCTCTATATATCTCTCCCTCTCTTTCTTCTTTATCTCTCTATCTCACCTTCTCTCTCTATCTTTTTCTATCTCTTTCACTATCTCTTTATTTGTCTCTTAGCCTCTCCCTCACTATCTCTTTATCTCTATATTTACATCTCTCCCTCTCTATTTCTATTTCTACATCCCCTCTCTCCATTTATCTTTCTCCCTATCTTACAATGTTGATAATAGAATGTTATATAATTTTGAGGGCAAGCCAATGTTTACATTGAACAAGGAGTTAATCAAAGAAATATTCAACCTTGATCCCAAGGTAAACATAAAAATTAGCTTTGGTATATTATGTAAAGAATAAAAAAGGGATAGAATCAAACATACAGTTATATGGTTACAAAATCATAGACTGAAAGGCCTAGATGGAGTAAGAGAAATTGAAAAATATGAAATAGATCCTTCAATGGAGACACATTTGAATAATATTTTAGGATGGCATACTATGCATTATGTTAGGTGTTCATAATTAAATACAATCCACAAATACCAATCCACCTAATGATGTTGGCACTTGATATTCAACATCAACATGTTAATAGAGCCCATTTAGTTTTGCATCCTTCATTATTGATGCAATCTACAAGGAATTGGTGTCTTTTAGGGCTTATAACAAGATTCCTTATTTCAAGTGGTATTATATGTTATGCCACATTTTATTATATAATAAACGAAATATTTTGAATAGTGCCTTCTCATTAAAATATGAGACCCCAAAAGGAAATCCCATACCAATCTAAGGAAAAACTCATATTTGGGATTTACATTACCAAACATCAAATTATGGCCTATTTAAGAGATATTTTATGCAAAAAATATTGAATTTATTAGGTAATAAAAGGATGAGATTGTTTGATTATGTTACTTGGTTTATAAGAACCAATCATTTTCAACCTGAAGTGGGACATGACCATAATTGGGGTGATTGGTTCTTTCTTCCAAATAGAAAATTTATCAAGATCTATAGAGACAAGGTCGAACCTCCTATTTTTCCTATGTGGGTAATTAATAGAGTTGATTTTATTGAAATCATATGCTAGCTAAATGAGGTTGGCAAGGTTGACTTGAGATAAAACAAAAAGGCCTCATTCTTCCCTACTACTATATGCAATTATTAGACTTCATAAATACTTTAAAGGAATGAATAGATTACCTAAGTTATAAGTTAAGGGAGCATAAAATGAGGAAAAAGATGAGATTTTTTTTATCTAGAGTGTTACATTAATAAGGTCAAAAGATGAGTGGGTAAATATGCATATGAACATCAATTTGATGAAGTTGAGGACTTGATTAGGAACTATACTATTATGATATAGGTTGACACTAAGAGAGATAAATGATTTAGAATAATTCTAAGAGAAAGGAAGAGAAAGGTATGTGATGTTGGATATAAGGGTTCCTTTATTTAAATCAAGGAACCTATTATTACAATGTAGATGATGTTAGATCATGTTGATAGTTTTATAATTTTGTATTCAAGGAATACTTAATGGAATTTTTCTTAAGGTCTTGTTGGTAATTTTCATCACCAGGAGATACATGAGGTAGATAATTTTATCAATCAATGTCCAAAGGCACATTTTATAGAAATTATAAATGATATGCTTAGGTAGGGGTATTACAAAAAATGGAAGCTCAACCACTAGTTGATTATTTAACTATTGAGGAAACTAGAGAAAATGAATTTTATTTGTAAGAAATCCAAACAATAATTTCTTCAACCCAAAGAGTTGAATTGACTAAAATTACTCTAGGGAGGACATAATTGATAAATCTAGATGGAGGGAAAACAATGCATGATGTAAGAGCTTTAACATGTGAAAGTTTATTTTTCGATAATGAGTTCATCCAATCCAATGAATTCAAAACCCTCCTATTGAAGAAGAAGTTTGAGGTATTTTAAAAAATAATAAAGGATGGAATAAAATAGGCTAAAGATGGTGATCACAGGGATGTAGCTTAGAGTATCCTAAAATATATTAATTTTGATACAAGAAAGATAACCCTAGATTAAGGAAGAATATTACTTAGAGAAATTGGGTGCTTACTGTTGCCAAGGTGGGATACATCCTTTTATATAGCCATGGACTCTATAAGACAACAAGACAATGATGAATATGTCTTGCTATCTAAGGAGAAATTTAAAGAACTATAATTTGGGTCAAGTTTCAATACAAAATTCAAAACCTTAAATATATGGGCATTTTCTCCTAAACAAAAAAATCCTTAGGTGGCTAGAGAAATAAATGATCTTACAAGGAATTTGATTGTAATATGAAAGAGCATGACATAATTGTCCCTCAATAAGAATCCTTGAGAATTACCACTAACCTATTCAATTAAGCAACAAAAAAGTTGTAAGTTGACTTTGAAAAATTATAGACTAGGATCACATTATGCTATTGCAAGAGTATAATTAAATAACATCAATGATTCCCCCTCCTAAGTGTCTAGTATTATAACCTAAAATTCCTCCTATTATCATAGGAAATGTATCTCAACAAAGTAGGGATGAATTTATGTTTATGATTGTAGATTTGAAGGAAGAGCTAAAGAAAAGTAAGAATGTAGAAGCTAGAGTGAAAGAAAAAAGAATGAAATATATGATTTACTTAGTAATAATATTTTGAATCATAGAATGAATTGAATTTTGTATAATTTGATGACTTATGAGCATGTTATGATAATTTTAGAAAATCCCAAATTAGCCAAGTCAATGGTGAATCAAATTTGAGGTAAACATTATGTATGTGAATTCCATGAATACAAACTGTGGGAAATACACATAATAATTCAAGATTTAATCCTAGCACTTCAACTAAGATATCAAGTAAGTATGAGGTCATAGGGAACCTGAATGATTTATATTCCAAAGAAGATTTAATTTGATGTTGAAAGATAATTTTAATACTTTTAAGACCCTAATGGAATTTTTATTACCTCTAGTACCTACCATGAGTTGCAAGATGAAATCATTGAATGATTGGAAAGTTGAATTTTGAAGTGTTTCTCTAGATTTAATCATATCTATCACTCAAGGGGATAAAGTTAATCCAATCTTATGCAACACAAAATTGGATAGATTGTTAAAATTAGAATCTAGATTGGATAATTTTATTAAGGAACCAAAGTCACTTATTGATGCAAGATATACAATCCATATGAATAAGTTGGAAAGGATATTTGAGCATAAATGGTCATCACAAAAAGAATATGTTGCATGGGTGGATAAGTATTTATAAGGCTTGTAAGATGTTGATTCTTCACACCACCTAAACTCTACAAAAATATTCAAAAAACATGTGTAAGTATTATAAGATATAACATGTGATAGTAAATGAAACATTTATTAATAAGGTTTTTTATGATGAGTTAATTTGGATTAAGAGAAGGAATTGCATGGGTGGATAAGTATTTACAAGGCTTGTAAGATGTCAATTCTTCACACCACCTAAACTCTACAAAAATCTTCAAAAAACATGTGTAAGTATTATAAGATATAACATGTGATAGTAAATGAAACACTTATTGATAAGGTTTTCTATGATGAGTTAATTTGGATTAAGAAAAGGAATAATTAATCTTAGTTTCAAATATAAAAATATACCATGATCTCATTACTTTTCATGCTTAATAGATATTTATTTGTGGATGTAAATTTTCTATCAACTTTCCTAGAAGTTAGTTATCACAATGTCTTGGTTTTTTTGGGATACTCTATGTTCTCTTGCCTTGATATTTTTAAGTTTAGAGGGAGAAATAATAAAATTATTCTAAGGATGGGTAGAACAGGAATAAGGAGGGTCTAGTTCACTTGGCTCTTGTGATAAGACTTGAACTAAGGCATAGGTATCTTGGAGAGTAGGAGTTGTGTACCTCCATATTTTTCCATATGAGACCCTACCAATTCCATGAGCCCTATATTGGAAATTATATATTCTAATTCATACCTTAAATACTTTTATGTTCTTCTATCTAGAGTGGCAAATGTAGGTGATGTGTTATCTCTCAAAACGTGATCCTTGGTTGTCAATGCTACCATGTTCTTTATGGATGGATAGTTTGTGAGAGAATATGATACTATCTCTTTTATGGAATATTCATCTTCTTGTCAAAATAATATGATGTGACAAATGGGTAGCAAAGATATCCCTATCAATGTCTAGGATGGTTATCATAGTCTCAAAACTAATCTAATAGTACCAATCTTATTCATGCCCATGTCTACATCCAATATGCTTGGCATGTAGACATATATTATATACTAGTCTCCATAATTCATTGATAGTGTTTGAGGACTCAAGAGAGGAGCACCTTCATATTTGTTCCCATTTACAACAACTATGTGCAACATGCAACTCATCAATTTGGGTTGCCCAAGTGTGTTATGCCTCCAACTAATTCATGTCCTTGGAAACCAAATATTGTGAATCATTCTTAAGAAGTTCAAGAGTTAGTTCACCTATTATGTATAAGAGTTCATAAAGAGAATTGTAAGGTGTTGTGTCCACCAAATGTGAGCCTTCATAAATTATTATTCTATAGAAGGAATGTATAGCAATTGTAAATGTGGTTGGAAAATATGGGATACGTAAGTTGTATTGAGTTTGTAGTAGGAAGAATGTTATTGTAATTTTTTTGAAAAGTCTTATATTATAATATGTTACCTTTGGTTGAGAATATATGAATACATGCTATGAAAATTTATTTTTTTGTTCATGTAATATAAAATTTATTTGAATTTTTTGTCAAGGATTATGGTTTTCATCTCACATTTTTTTTTGATGATTTGTTTTCCTATATTAGTATTTGTTCAAGGAATAATGTAATTATTTCATAGGAAATAATAACAATGTTTACTTTACAATTAGATTATTAAGTATGATATCATATGTATGAGCCATTATAAGGTCATATTATTATAAGGTAATAATATTCATTCAAGTAATCACAATCACTAGGAAATGTTGTTATTATAGCTTAGTAATATACTACCTTCTAACTATGTGATCCTTAGAGTGGACATCTTATCTTCATATATCCTTTTTACCCCACAATACATTTTAAATGATAAATCTTAATAGCCTATAATTTATTTCTAATTAATTGTTCCTTCATGCACATGCATTAAATTTACAAGAAATGCATGTCATTTGGGTTCATAATGTTACACATCCTTGTTTTTGTTAGGATTAAGATGCCATATACCTTGTAAATCCTATGTAATATTGCATGGTTACAAAATCCTTGAAAATTTTCCCTAGACACTTAGGTTGTATTGGGAAAACATTTTTTAAGATTTATTCTCGCCATTGTTTGTAATACATTCATAAGGGGTGAGTGTTCCACTAGCAATGACAAAGGTGACTTGTGGATATGAATATTTAATATTATTTTCCACACATGTGGATGCCTAGAATGGGATGATAAAAGAAAAGTGAAGTGGACAAATGAGTGACTGTTGGGATTTTCCAAGTGAGTTCTTGGAAAGTGGCAGCATGTTTCTTTTGGTATAATGTCTTTAGTGGAATTTAATGTAATTTTAATTTTCCAAGTTTGGATGCCCAAGTTGGAGGGAAATTATTGAAGTCAAAACTAGTGTTCTTTTATATTTTGAGGAGGAAATCCAAGGTTGGGACATTTGGAATGAAAATTCATGTTTGGGCACCATTTTTGGCGCTTTAGACCTCTTCACAAGTCTATAAAATCAGCTCCTTGGATGTCAAAATTAAGAGGAATTGTTGAATGTAGAGTTTCTTTATAGGAACAAGGATAGGTTGAGATATAAATATAAATAGGTCATTTACTGGTACACAGGTGCTACCATTTTGGAGGAAAAGAGGAGAATGAAAGTGAATGTATTGTATTATAAATTATTTAAAGATAATGCATACTTGGCCTCTCTTCTTGGTGGAGTTTTTTCCCGCAAGGGTTTCTCCATGTAAATCTTATGTTATGTGATGTATTTTATATTGTTGATTTGTTCCTTTTTTCTGCTATCTTATGGTGATTTCATCTTTTTTTTTAATAAGTTCAAATAAGGTGGTGTTGTTAAGCATGATATGTTGGCTGATTTTTCGCATCATAAAGAAGATGGATTTGAACATAGTAATTTCATATTAAGGTCACCTAATTTTAGATTTGCATATAATTTTCATATTTTTATATTTTAGTTGTCCAAGCCTTGTATCTCATCCATTGAAGTATTAAATTAATTATTTGCATAGAGATTGAAATTTCCCAACATTTGGTATCAAAGCTAAAGGTTAATTTAGTACTAGGTATTCCTTCGTTTTTGGTATCTTAGCCTAGTAAGCTTGTGTGAATTTGTTAGAAGTAATAGAAAGTTGTTGGAGGCTTATGGGATTGCAGTGAATGCTATGTGAGTTAACTTTTTTTTGCAAATCTGTGAGATTGGAAGCCATGGATATTGTCAATGTGATCTATGTTGGGCATTGGAAGCTCATGATTGTGGATCTCCATGGAGTTGGTTATGTTTTGGTAACTTGGATATCTTTTTAAAAAATATGTTTATCCTCTTGTTTGGTGGTTTTGTTCCTTTACCTTTTGGTCATGTACAATGAGAAGGTGTTCATGTTGGATGGGCACTTTTGACATCCTGGTCACATGGAGAAACACTTGCTATTTGGACTACAAAATGGAGTTCTTATGTTCGCTTCATGGTTTTAGCCCTTGGTTACATAAAAGCATTGGAATATAAGCCACAAATCTCTTTGTGAGTTGTGGAGATGATATGTTTCATATGTTATAATCTCCTTGACAACTTGATTTTCTTGTTGGGTTGCAATTTTCTCTTTTTTTAGTTATGAGTTTGTAGATATGTGCTTATTCCATTATTCAGATGACATGTTTGATGTGAATGTCTGTATATTTTAATGGATTTCAGATTTTAAAAATATGGTTTTGAAAGTTTTACATGCTAAAAACAATTTGTGGTATGTAGATCGGTGATAGTATTGTATTCAAGGTGTTATAGATGAAGACAATTAGAGGTTTGCATGGCTTCTTGGAGGGTTCTTATTGCTCTATGGTTACTCCTATGTGGGTTTGTTCAAAAATCATGTCTAGCATTGATCTTGGTGTTTGATTCTTGGAAATCCACATGTTATGCATGATTATCTTTGTTCTATATGTTACTGATGTGGGTTTAAATAGTTTTTTCAATTATTTGATATTCAAGAATTAATTATATATTGTCTTTTAAAATGTTGCATATGTGTTGTAGATGGAGGAAAACGGGTATGTAATCTTATTGGATTAAGATTCAGATTTCCAACATCTTCAATGAAGTTACCTATAAGAAACAAAACACACACATGCAAAAAAGATATTAAATCTAAACACACATGCATGCTAACAGGGATTTATCAATTGTCTTCCTACAATCAAAATCTTGTGTTGAGAAATAGGTGCTCTTAGAAGAATGAACAAGAGGTTATGATTGATGGATGTGAGAGATATTCAAATGAAGCCAAAATGAGAGAGATTCAAAATACTAATGATGAATGCAAATATCCTATGAGAAAATAGATATCAAAAAGAGTGCAAACAACAAGTGCTAAAAGTGGATGCAAAGATAACAAAAAAATGCAAAGATCATGGATGGGTCAAAGATGAGAGGGGGCTATGTTTAAATAGCCATCCTTAGGGTGAACCCAGATTATCGAACGAATGTGGGATAAAAGATCGACTTGGAAAAGTATATCCCACATGCATGAGATGAGTGGAATAGAAGAAGTGCAATAGGATAAATAGGTGATAAAGCGGGTGTGGAAGAGGTTAGAAGAAAGATTTAATGGAGAATATTAAAATGGTTATATAATATTATTAAATGGATTAAATATATGAAAATTATGGTTAAAAGAAGGAAATTGATATTATGACATAATGAAGAATAATAATATAATAATATTTAGATCCATTTAATGATTGAAAAAATTTGAATAAGAGTACGATTTTAATGAAAAAATTTAGGTGTCTATATTTTTCCCCTCTTTGAGACAATGCAGTCTGTTGTGTTGTTTCAAAGAAAAATTGATCAACTAATACATGCCCCAGAGATATCCTGATAAGGAGAATGATGAATATGATATGCCCTTGGAGAGATTAATTGAATGGATTGTAAGAAGATTTATCTCTCGATAGATTACGATAAAATGATTAGATGATTGATATTGCTCAAGTGATTAAGTGATGATGTACATTTGATGAAAAAGCACAGTTGATGGGCGTAACTAAAAAATTGATGGAAATTATCAGTATAGACGGGTTGATGAGCTGATTGAGCTAATTGAGTTGATTAAGCTGATTGAGATTGATGTTAGCACAAGACAAGTTGATACAATGATTGATGGATTGATTAGGGGGTTATGATATTTCGAGAAGCAAGTTTATTGATTTGAAATTTGATTCAAGAGACATACATCAGTTGGATAAAGCAATTGATTCATTTCTCTATGACAAGGAAGATGAACAAAATGATGAAGAGAAAATGAGGGGGAAAGACAATGAAAGAAATGACTGATGAAAGGGAGAATGCAAGGCAATGAGAATTCTTGTGCTTTCTTAAGTGCTTATATCATCATTGAGCTTATTATGTCGCAAATTAGTATAAGCATCTAGGTAACATGAATGTCTAGATGACCTAAATATTGTTTGCATTTTTATTTAGCAGTGAAGTATAAGCATCTAGGTATAAGGACCTTAGATGACCTGAATACTTATTGCATGGAAGGCACTATCAAACAATGAATGCTCTCATCCACACTAGACCCATAGGTCCTCAATGGTTTTAGATAACCATGTCTTAAGATGAGTCATCCTGTGAATAAGAAACAATCCACAGACAACATACAAGTGAACATGCCCCATCCTCACCTCTCTAGTCTAAGACATCCTCGAGAAGCTAAAAGATATGCCACCAAAGATAAAAATCATAAAATAAAAGATCGACAAACAAACAGGCATCATGCTTTAATGTAGAACTGATTCTTGTCATAGTTTATGCGTTTGATTGGATCTGAAAGGAGGATTGATGGGTATGTTGCTATGTCCGCTTGATTATAAATCATAGCATGTTTTGATTTTATTGAAGTTCAAAGTTGTGTCACTGTTTTGAGATTTTTGACATTAATCGATTTTTTTCTTGGATTTTTGGAATTTTTTTTGTTTTTGGATTTTGGAAATATTTGTTTTTTTAATATTTTTGAAATATTTGGTTTTTGGATTTTTAGAATTTTTTTGGATTTTGAAATATTTGATTTTTTAGATTTTGGAATATCTTTTTTTGGATTTTTGAAATATTTGATTTTTTTTTGGATTTTTGGAATATCTTATTTTTTTGGATTTTTGAAATATTTGGTTTTTTTTGGATTTTCAAAATTTTACGACAGAATGAGATGAATTGCAAGTGAGCAAACAGACAAAGAGGATAGTTTCTATGACCGCAAGATGTTCAGTATCCCAACCCACAACTAAGGTTGAGGAAATGCCCCAGTGAGGGATAGGACCAACCTAGTATGCCTGGCAAAGCGAGCAAGCGAGAGGAATGTTGAACAATTCACAAGCCATGGTGAGTGTGAAAACGCTATTATGAAGTGGAGGGTGAATGGAAATGGGATGAAAAGATCAAGTGGAGCTCCAAAGGAAAGAGGAGTGAGGCCTCTAAACATGGCACCGATTTCTCGATTTTCACCATGGTACTTGCTCAAGGCGCCACTAAAGTGGTTTTCACCATTGAATGAATTGATTTCTCTTTACTCTTTTTTTTCTTTGTATTTTTTCAAGATTTTTTTCCTTTTTTGTATTTTTTCATGACTTTTTTCCATTTTTTTGTATATTTTTAAGACTTTTTTCCTTTTTTTGTATTTTTTAGGACTTTTTTCCATTTTTTGTATTTTTTTAGGTCTTTAAAAGAGTGTATCCTCTGAAGTACTCAAGTATAAAACCTGCATATGTGCACATTATTGATAGGATCAATAAGCAATTCACCTTCTGGAGTAGATAACTAGTATGCCCCAGATCCATACACAGCAGTGATAACATTTGGACCCAACCAATTGGGCTCAAATTTATTCTTCTCGTCTTGTTTCGAGGATTTTCATGAAGGAAAAGATCCCCAATCTCGAATGTACATGGTTTCGCTTTCTAGTTATAACTTTGGCACATCTACTATTGGTATGCTCTGAGATGATTGAAAGCAATTTGTCTTCGTTCATCCAACAATTTCGATTCCTGCAAATGGGAAACTCGGTAGTCTTCATCACTGATTTGATTACACAAGGAGACCTGTAAAGAGGGCAACTCAACCTCGATGGGAAAGATGGCTTCAAATCCATAGACAAGGGCATAGGGGTAGTGTATGTGGGAGTACGGACACTTGTGTGGTAAGCCCACAAGGTAGGATTTAGTTGAACATGCCAATCTTGACTAGCTTCATTAACCGTCTTTTTAAGAATTTTGAGAATGGTCTTGTTAGAGGCCTCAACCTAGCCGTTACCTTGAGGGTAGTAAGGTGTAGAAAAATGATGTTGTATATGGAATTTTTCACAGAGTTCATGGACATCCTGATTTTTGAATAGACGGTCGTTATCTGTGATAATGGATAAAGGAACACCATAACGACAGATGATATATTTCAATATGAAAGTGGCTATTTGTTTTCCAGTGCTATGAGTGAGGGGAATAGCTTCAATCCATTTCATGAAATAGTCAGTGGCAATGAGAATGAACTTATGACCATTGGATGAAGGTGGATGGATCTTTCCCATGAGATTGAGTCCCCATTGATAAAAGGGCCACGATGTAGCGAGAGATTACAATTCTTGTGCAAAAGCATGTATCAAATCTGCATGTTTTTTACACTGCTTGCATTTAACAAATTGATAAGCATCATTTTCCATTGTAGGTCAATAATAAACCATACACAAGAGTTTCTTGGCTAAGGTAGGACCGCTAGAATGTGCCCCACATATACCTTCATGTATTTCTCGTAAAGTAGTTTTGACCTCTTCATGCTCAAGATATCTGATTAAAGTACCATTGAGACCTCGGCGGAAAAGGGTATCAGCTAAGATTATATAACGGGAGGCTTGACGGATAAATGTTTTATGAGATTTATTGGATAGGTTGATGGAAATATGTTATCACAGAGATAGATATAAATATCCCCACACCATTGAGAATTAGGACCAACAATAAGATAAATCATTTCAGATTGTGGTACATTGTAAGCAAGTTATTAAAGAGGTTCTACCAAGAACTCACGGTAGGCAGAATTGCTTGGAATTTCCATAAGTGAACCAACTATTGTCATTGCATTAGCAGCTCTATTGCTATCTCGGGGGATCTATTCAAAAGAAATTGATGTGAAATACGCCTTGAAATCATCCACCATTCTTTTGTAAGGAATCAATTTTTCATCTTTTATTTTATAGTCATCATTAACTTGTCTGATCACTAGCTAAGAGTCACCAAGAACACACAACTCTAGGATCTTCCATTGCACGGCCATACAGAGCCCAAAAAGTAATGCCTCATATTATACAATATTGTTGGTACATGGAAACTATATCTTATAAGCTTTAGGTATACAATCCCCTTGTGGTGTGACAAAGAGAATGCCAGTGCTAGAACCACCTTGTGTGAAGGAGCCATCAAAATATAAAGTCCAAAGATGTGTAGATTCCATGTTGAAGATTTATTCATCAGGAAACTCTGTAATAAGAGGATGATTATCTGTCACAGGAGCATCGACGAGTTGATCTACTATAGCTTGCCCTTTGATTGCTTTTCTTTCTATGTACTCAATATCAAACTCGCTAAGAATCATAACCCATTTAGCCAATCGTCCTATGAGTGTTGCTTTGTTCAAGAAGTACTTAAGAGGATCAATGTTTGTGATGAGCTTTGTTTGGTGTGTAAGCATGTAATGTCACAGCTTCTATGAGGAAAAAACTATGACAAGTCATGCTCTTTCAATAGGACTATAATTGAGCTCATATCCCACTAGAGTACGATTGATGTAATAAATTGCATGTTCCCTTCCTTCAGAGTCATGTTGTGCCAAAAGTGCAACCAATGTTGTGGTAGTTTTGGATATATAAAGGAGTAAAGGCTTGTCATTTGTAGGGGGTACTAATACTAGTGGTTTCATTAGATACTCTTTGATTTTTTGAAAATCTTGTTCACACTTGTCATCCCATTTGAATGGAACATTCTTACATAACAGATGCTGAAATGGTTGACATTTATCTGCAAGTTGTGCTATAAAACAATGGATAGACTGAAGTTTTCCTTGTAATGATCGTGGTTGATTGATATTCTTAGGTGGAGGCATTTCAAGTATAGCCTTTACTTTTGCAGGATCAGCTTCAATTCCTTTAGATGAGACAATGTATCCAATGAGTTTCCTAGAGGTTACCCCAAAGGCACATTTCTTTGGATTCAACCGGACCTTGTATTGTTCTAATCTCGTGAAAAAAATTCCATGATCTCTAGATGTCTAGCTTTGGTGTAGGATTTTCCCAATAAATCATCTACATAGTCTTCCAAAAAGTATACATCATATCATGAAATATAGTGGTCATTGCACGTTGGTATGTGGCTCCAACGTTCTTCAACCTGAAGGGAATGATATTCCAATAGAAGGTTCCCCAAGGACACATGAATGATGCCTTAATTTGATCTTCAGGAGCAATTTTAATCTGATTGTAGCCTGAGAAACCATCCATGATGGATAAAATTTTGTGCCCCACTGTTAAATCCACTATCATGTCAATTTTTGGAAGTGGAAAGTCATCCTTAGGACAAGCTTTGTTTAAATCTCTGAAATCTTTGCAAACTCGGATGCCCCCATCAGGTTTTGAAATTGGTACTAAATTTGAAATCCAATCAGCATAGTCAACAGGTCTTATAAATCCCACATCTAGCAACTTTTTTAATTCAACTTTTACCAATAAAGTGACATGCGAGTGCATTTTTCTCAGCTTTTTCTTAACATGTTTTTCCCTCGGTGGCAAAGAGGAATGATGCATTACTAAGTCTAGATCAAGTCCTAGTATGTCTGCATAGGACCAAGCAAATTTGAATTGTCTTTCCTTGTAAAATTGTATATTCTATATTCTCTCTCCAGGTGTTAATGATTCTACTAGATGAATTACCCTTGGTTTTTCTTCTATGCCCAGATTTGTTGGTACTGTCTTCTCCACCAACATAGATGATTTTTCATGATATAGTGCTACCGGAAGTGTGTCAAGCATTCCATCCTCAAGCACCTCAAAGAGGTTTTCACCCTTGGATACGTCCTTTATTTTTACTTTTTATGGGTCTAATAGCACCGCAAAGTGGTTTTCACTAAGAGACTATTTATATTTTCAATAATTTTGTGACTAAAAGGCTTGGTTGGCATCTTACCTAAAGTAAGCCGCACTATTGAGTTCTATGGTGAAACCTTCTTTATGACCCCCAAGAGGTGTGTCTTCTCGTGCTCCCAGAAATTTTATGATTGCCTCATCATTTTGAAATATATCTAATTGTGGTGGTCCCTTCGGATCCCAATCAATGAGTTCAAGATGAACTAGGGGTAAAGGGTCATGATTTAGGTCAAGATTTTGAATGGATTCAAGAGTACAAATGTTATGGTCGATTTTAGGGATATGGACACTATCATAGTCATAAATTTCAATGAAGTCATCAATGGCACTTTCCTCATTTGTCTATGTAGCATTAGAGGACTCTACTTCCTTACTTGAAGTACATGTGGTACTAAAGGTCTTATCTTTCTGCGTGTCATATCCTAAACTAAGGACTTTTTACGTACGAGTAGGTTGTATTGGTTCCAAGATACCCTATTTCTATAAGCCCAAAGGACTTTTACCATCATATCCCATTTGTTTCATAAGGTCGAATCCTTTGTCATACTATTCAACAGGTACCTTTATCTTTAGTTTTTTAGTTTATTCTTTTTCTGTATCTTCATCTTTGTATAGCCATTTCAGGAGATCAGCGTCTTCTATTTCATTATAAAGGGCTCCCCATTTTTTGAAATTGGTTTACAAATCACTGTAGTATCTATATCTTATGTGGTCTTAGTTATATGTGGTTTGCCATAGGTGTGAGGAGATAAAGGTAGCTTTCCAATGCAAAGAGCATGATTCAAGGTATATTCTCTTACTCCTTGTTCTTTAACTTGTATTTTGATCTCAGCTTCATTGGATTTTGACGTGGAAGCTTTTAAGGACTCGGGATCAACATATGATTGAGAAGGAAGTGCCTCATGGTTTCTTGGGTTTGTGATTTCAATTTTAGGACTTAGATTATGACAATACATGAATGGGTTAGGATCCCCTTGTATTGTAATTTTGACACCATTGTGTGGGAATTTAATGCACTGATGGTATGTAGAAGGTACCGCTTGCATTGCATGAATCCAAGGTCTTCCAAGGAAGATATTATAGGTCAGAGGGAGATCAAGAACTTGGAAAACCACATCATTTACCACAGGCCCAACCTTGATTGGTAGAGTAACTGATCCTTTAGACAAGCATTCATCTTCATCATATGCCTTTATGGTAATCTTTTTCTTTGGATCAAATGCATTTTCATATTTCTGAGTACAAATATTAAGGCATGCTCCTCCATCTATCAAAACTCACTTGATCTTGACATTATGGACAAGGACTTCAATGTGTAAAGTTGTGTTATGTGGTTTTCAAATGGATGAATCATCATTCTTAGTAAAAGTGAGAGTGTGAGGAGAGGTGATGTGTCCCACCATAGCTTGGAATTGATCTACATGTAGGTTTGTAGGCACTGTAGCACTAGCAAGCGCCTTATCTAGGATAGCTTTATGCTCAGGAGATAGGCATGGCAGCTCAAGTATAGAAATTTTTGTGGGTGTTTTACCTAAATGCTCTATGAGGTTGTATCATGAATTTCATGCAACGGGTTTTGAATTAGGTCCCCTAAGGGTAACTGTGCCTCTGCAGGTAGTAACATTGCAATCAAGTTCTTTTCCTTTTATAATGAAAGTGTTTATATGATTATCAACCTCACTAATGTTATTTATGATATAGTCATACTTAGCGATAGTATAGTTAACACCATCACCAGATTTAGGGATCTTTCCTTTATCATTTTCATGCTTAGGGAAAGGGTTCTTAAACATCTCGCGATCAGAGTTACCAAAAGGAGTGTGTCTATCAACTTCTATCTTGCTGTCATCAATAAGGTCTTGTATTAGATGTCGAAGTTTATTGCAACTATTAGTCTTATGTCCTTTGTGTCTATGATATTCACAAAAGTGATCCTCATTCCACCATGGGGGCTTGACTTGTAGATTATATTCTTTCATCTCAGGTAGCATTATAAGATTATTTTCAAGTAGTTCTTTTAATTTGGATTAAAGTGATTGTCCCAATGGTGTAAAATTTTGTTTGGGGAAGCTTCTTTGTTTTTCTTTTCCTTTATATGAAGATGAACCTTTAAGGTTGTAGATAGGTGATGATGTTTTAGTTTTTTTCGCATCAACAACTCTGGCATTGACTACATTCTTGTTCTTTACCCAAAAAGGTGTCTTGTTGCTCGAACCTGATTTTTGATCTTTGTCATTATTAAGTTTAATAGTTCCATCATCAATGAGAGTCTATTCAATTCGAGATCCTATTTATATAGCTTCATCAAAGGAATCCAAGCATTTGAGGTGAAGTTCCCTTCCAATTTCCTTGTTCAAATTTTGACAAAAGAGATCAACCAATTCTTTGTTTGGAATGTCATAAGGTAATTGTTTTGTTAAATGTCTCCATCTTTGCAAAAATGACACAAAAGATTCTCATTGTTTTTGTTTGGTTTTAAAAAGGTTTTTCATGGTCAATGTTGAAACTATAATTGGAGACAAATTTATCAACTAGTTCTTGAAAATATTTGATGGTCGGGGGTAATCATGAAAATCATTCTATAGCTTCTCCTCCTAGACTGTGAGGGAATAATCTCATAAGGTATGTAAACTCATCAACTACAAATTCAAAGGTAGCAACACAAAATTCTCTTAAGTCGTCTTTAGGATTTCCTTTTCCCTTATATTTATCAGGTTTTGGTATGTCCCAGTGACTAGGAAAAGGTGGCATTAGTATGCTTGGATCAAAAGGATAAGGACATATATCTTCAATGGAGAACTTGTGGGATGATGTTTTACTGTTATTGAGAGTATCCAATTCTTGTCTCAGTGCTCTAAGCTCATCCAAAATAGGATTGTTTGTAGGTGCAATTTTTTACGTCTTTGAAGATTTCTTGTAACCAGGTTGTAAATAAAAGGGTCTGTGATCTTTGATTCTATCCTCATTATTTGTTTTTGCATGCTTAGGTTCACTAAATTCATGGTTTTCATTCATCATAAGGATATGTCAAAATCAAGAGATAGTTTGATTCCATCATCAATAAGAGCCTTGAAGTATTGTTGTGAATTACGTTTGACTACCTCTATAAGCAGTTTAGTGAATCTATGATCATTAAGTGATTCATTTATATGGTATTGGGTTATTTCTTCATTATCAATTTCATCTGTTTCAAGAGTTACAACACTAATTTGATCTTGTCCATCAAATTTCTTTCCCCAAGGGTTCCCTTCTTGAAACATTTTTACTCTTGTTCTAGGGGTAATAGGTGATTGTTCTGATCTTCATCCTAGGACTAGATAGTGTATGAGACCTAAGATTGGGATGCAATGCAAATGGATATGATCCTAAGATGAGATATGAGAATGGTATGGTATGATATGACAAGCTTGATATAATAGGAATGCAAGAGCTCAAAGGAAACTCTAGGTTTGAAGTTGGTTATGATGCAAGGCTTTACTTGTGCTATTATGATGGATAGACACAAGGACAAATGATCAAGAGAGGGTATGTAGGAGATGATGATTTCCCTACTCAAGGATGATAAACCTCAAGTGATACGAGTGATTAATAGCCAAAGGTTTGATTTCAAGACCTATGAAGAGTAACCTAAGTACAAGCTAAAGGTTTATTTGACCAATGCAAGAGCAAAGGATATGCAAGGACTAGGCGGAATGCAAGGATTGAAGACTAGTTAGGAAAAATGCAAGGATTGAAAGATCAGAACTGAAGGATGATGGCCCCAAGAGATTTAAGTGATAGGTTCGTTTTGGATGTTTTTTCTATTTGACTTTTTTGGGGTTTATAGGGTTGAGATGTTGCAAATTACTAAGTGTGATGTTTGGTTGAATTTTTTTTTTAACACACACATGCAAGACACAGTAGACATAATTTTTTTGAGTTTGATCTTGATGTGAAATGGAAAAAACTTTGAAAACACTTTGTACAACCCTAGGTTGGCAAGGAAACCACTGGTTGATATCCCCACTTGTATTGCTCCAACCACTTAAACAAGGCAGACAACTAGATACTTGGTGGAACTGGCTCCCCTTAAACAGAACTCACTTCTCAAGCATGCCAAGTCTCATTCCCTAAAGAGGAATTTATGTCTCTACACATGAATAGTGAAAATGTGGGGCAGCTTCAGAGGTCTGACCTCCTGCGATCAGCGAGCGTATAAAGGTTTTTGGCCACTAAACAATTGGTTCTTAGTAAGGGCTTTCATTCAAGGTGGCCATACATGCGGCAAGATTAGCTCAAGATTATTTCAATCAAGAGGCCTCTCAGTCCCTTCCTAAGAAATTATTTTGACATAGCTCATGGGGCTACTAGGGGTGGCACTTTTCAGTATGACACATTTGCACCTATTGCTTATGACTTTCGTCACAAACACATTTTTTATATAGCGGTTTGAAAGAGCTTGGATTTATCTTATTACCGTATGTGTCATTCACACCTTTCAAAGTGGGGTGGTAAGCCCTCTAAAGGTATACAAAAGCAAGGAAGTACATTTTTTTTATCTCCTAGATTGCACGAAGCACAAGGAGAGAGCATACACAATGTCGTTGCCTCACACTCACATGGGGTTCATTTTAATTCCAAATCCAAATGTGTGGGTGGTTATACAAAATGTTGAAAATGAATGCTTTTTATTCTCAAGATCGTCAAGTGGTGTGAGAGAAGAGCATACACATTCAATGACAAAAATGCAAACCACAAGACATGGAAAACACTTGTTAATTTTAACCCTTGCTTATGATGAGACAAACACTTGAGTTCATTTTTAGACCAACGAATTCAAATGTGATCTAATCTATAAAAAGAAGACACAATGTTTCAAGATTAGATTCTCTGACAATCGAACCTGCAACACATTGATTAGTAGTTTTAGTCATTGTTCTTTGACAAACGAGAGTTTATGTTTTTTGATTTTTCAAGTCTCTAACATGCGAACCTACAAAAATCTAAAGATTAGCCACAAAACTAAAATTAAACTAGAAAGAAAAAAATGACATTAATCTACTTAACAAAAAAAAAAATTAATCCAAACTTAACTAAATTAATCAAAATTTAATCTAAACTTAACTAAATTAATCAAAAATTAATCTAAATTAATCAAAACTAGAATTATTAAAATTTAGCAAAATTTATTAAATCTAAAGTAAACAAAAATCAAATCTAAATTAAATTAAATCTAAATTAAAACTCTAAATTAGAAAAATCTAAACTAAATTAAAACTCTAAATTAGAAAAAATTACACTAAATTAAATCTAAATTAGAACTTTAAATTAGAAAAATCTACACTAAATTAAATCTAAATTAAACTAAACTAAATTCTAAAGTAAATTAAATCTAAATTAGATTTAATCTAAATTAAATTTAAACTGAATTAAAAAATCTAAACTAAATTAGAAAAATCTGAACTTATATCTAAAAATATATAAATTTGAACCTTAATTTAAATTTAAAGCTAAACTTAATTTTAAGTTAGCTTTGGAGGTTTCAACCAATGACAATCCAAGGAAGCATAGTGCATAACTTAATCAACATCTTAGAGTTTTCAAATCTAAGGAAAGAGGAGCCTAGTTTGGGGTGCACCACGCCCTAGATTAGCCAATTCAAGTCCAAATTTACAGCGCAAACTCCTCATTGCTATCAAATCTCAAATCCAAGTTAGTTTTATAACTTTCTATTTTTGGCTATCCATTAAATTATATTTTTAGATCTAGAGTTATATGTCAAATAGGCTTGCCAAATCACACATCAAAATTTTCATCCTCACATCCTCAAAAACAAACATAAACACTAGGGGATTGGTTCTCCATTGTGGCAACAAGCTAATCATAAAACCCTAGTCAACTTATATTCGATGTTGAGTCAAGTGAAATGAAGATAATCTTAGTTATCCTAATTGGATCTAGGATCACTTTTCCACCTTAAGAGTTCCAACATCCTTAAAAAGTGTTCGTAGACACTTAGAGTGTATTGCAAAAATATTTTGTAATACATTCATAAGGGGTGATGGGTTCCACTAGCAGCAACAAAGGTGACTTGTGGACATGGATATTTAATATTGTTTTCCCCACATGTGGAAACCTAGAATGAGATGGTAAAAGAAAAGTGAAGTGGACAAATGAGTGACTATTGATATTCTCCAAGTGGGTTCTTGGAAAGAGGAAACATGGTTCTCTTGGTATTCTGTCTTTTGGCGCATTCAATGTATTGTTTCTTTTCTAAGTTTGGGCATCCAAGTTGGAGGGAAAGTATTGGAGCCAAAACTCACATCCTTTCATATTTTGAGGAGGCAATTCAAGGTTTGGGAAATTTAAAATGAAGAGTCATCCTTGGGTGCTATATCTGGTGCTTTAGACCTCTTCACAAGTCTATAAAATTAGTTCCTTGGATGTAGAAATTAAGAGGAACCATTGACTATAGAATTACTCTACAAGAAAAATGACATGTTGAGGCATAAAGGTTGTTCATAGGTACACAAGTACTGCCATGTTGGAAGAAAAGAGGATAATGTAAGTGAATGTATTGTAATCTCAATTATTTGAATATAATACATACTTGTCCAACTCTATTCTTGGCATATTTTTTTGTTGCACGGGTTTCTCCACATAAATCCTATGTTATATGGTGCCTTTTATTTTTTTGATTTATTCCTCTTTTATGCTATCTTACAATAATGTTATCCTTTATTTATTGTTTTTATAAGTTCACATAAGGTGGTGTTATTAAGCATGATACGTTGGTTGATTTTTTGCATCATAAAAGGATGAATGCAAGAGGTAGGGGAGGCAGAGGGCAAGGATAGGCCCATGTTTAAATTTTGGGACAAGTGGGGGCAAGTGCTAGGGAAAATACTGCAGTAGCCTTTAGGTCAACCACCTCATGGTCCACACATACCACAACAACATATAGCAGCAATGTCGGGGGATCTCAATCCCCAATTATAGGTAGTTACATAGGAATGGGATCAAAGTACTGTCGAGTGAGACTAGACCCACGTCGAGAGAGATACCTACCTATAGGAGAGGGATACCACTCAACAAGAGCGAGATACATTTAGGTAGGAGCAGGACTAGGCCCATGTAGAGAGAGTCCAAGAGAGGCAGTAGAGACAATAGATAGAGCTACAATTGACACATGAGACTGTGTGTAAACAATAGCTTGAGGATGTCGCACCAACACATGGTCAGGTGGTGTTCGCTTCACTCTACAAACAAGCTATGGAAAAGGTGTCCTATTATAGGACAATATACCATATGGAGATTCCTCCCCATAGGAGATTGCCTAATTTTTTGCATAGGAGTGCCTTAGCACTAAGCACATTAGCAAGTGGGCCCTTAGTTGGCCAGCCAAGAGTAGGTCCCTCAAGTGGACACTAGCCACCACCTAGAGAGGAGGACCAGGGAGCAAAGGATAGCCGCCATGTATAGATATATACATTTTTTATGTAGACCTGATTTCTGATATATATTCGTTCATCAAACCTTTTTTCATAGCCTCATGTATATTTTGATGTATATCACACACTTTTATATGTATCATGATATTCAAATTTTGATATAAATATGAGATGATCGATGATGCAACATTTATACTATGATGTCTTATTTCATGCTTATAATCTCATGTGATGTACGTATGCTTATGGATGCAGATGTTTATGAGATGTTATGACATTTTTATATGATAGATGATGGATATTTCCTTTATTATGCTTATTTTATGATGTGGATGCATGTGTATGTATGTATGATGAGTCATGTATGAATATATGTAATGCACTGTTATGGATGATTTCCTTTTATATATTTTCTCATATGTGATGACTATGCAAGATGTATGCTATGAGATGTATCTTGATGATTTGTGGATGCAGGATGGATGCATTTATATTATTTTTATTGTATGTCATGATACCAAGTTGGATTGTTAGCATGGACAGAAATAGAAGAATGAGATGGATATTGATTAGCCATCATTATTGAGATTGATTTAGTATTCCAAAAAACCTATGATTATTCAAGATTTTATTCGATATATGATGAGATAGGATAGATGATATTGTTTTTTTCTTTTTGGATTAGGCTTAATTCCATCATAGCACTCACCAATAAGGACATGGTTCGATGGTCAAGTCACTTGGTTGTAGTGACGGCCACCAGGGTTCAAACCCTTGCTATGCCAAAGTGCTCGCAATCCTTGTGCCTTCGTTGGGCCATTGTGTTCATGGGTTTGGTAGTTTCTTGTGGTTTCTTGTACCCAGTTCATAGCTCCAATCAAAAGTGTTTACCCCTAATAATATGGGTGCATTGCACCTTTAAATAAAAAATCCATCATAGCACTCCTTATTTTTGATATGGAAAATAGGCACGATGCACCAAGGTATTGAAAACCAAGATGACGTATCTAATGCAATGAATTCAACTCTACAAATAGATAGGAATATATGTGTTCATACCTGACATATGGAAACCTTGTTTGATCATCTAAAAGGATGAAGCCCTCAAAGTAAGGAGACTAATACACAAAAGGTATGAAGAACCTGATATGTCTTACCCATTATTTTACTTGAGACTATCCCCAGACATGCAAGGCAAGTATTCACCTAGGTCATATTACAAGAATATCTAACAAGCATAGAAAACAAAAGAAATGATCAATGCCCCACTCCTTTCTCTCTAAATCCATTTGTAGACATCATCGAGAGATCATCAAAATAGACCAATAAGATAAATCATAAGAAAATATCAAAAGAATAAAATACTCAATGTAATTCATATATCTTTCCAAAGTATATATCCAATGATGATTTCCAATGATGATTCCCATTGTAGGAAATATATATCCGTAGGACATGTTATTGGATGTTGATTAATTCTAGTTGTTTGATAGGTTGTTGATATAAATGTTAACTGGCGTGTTTTAACCATGATCAAGACTAAATATTTTTTCATTTAACAATTTTGTATTTCGTTGATTGTACATGTTTCCATTTGTATTGCCAAAGGTTGAAGGTGGAAATCAATTTATTGTCGATGAAAATTTATTGTGAATGAAAGCAAGATGGGATGGATGATTTTGTGTTTTGAATATTTCAATGTTTTGAGGTTGTTTTTGGTATTTTGAGGTCATTTGAATGTTTTAAATTTTATCAACATATTTGAGGTTTTTTTGGGTTTTATGAAGATATTTGAGGTTGTTTTAGATTTTTCAAGGGTTTCTAAATGTTTTGATTTTCAAGTTTTGTATTTTTTTTTTTAGTTTTCCAAGTTAGACAAAAAGGACAGGACCTAAGGGGAAAATTACCTATGCTTTGAGGGCTCATCGATGATGACCTTGCCTGCATACACGCGCAAAGGAAACGTAGTTTGACTAACTCTTAGCAAGTGAAATTTTATTAAATCAGACTTCTAAAGGACTATCCTAGACCTTAGGGGTTGATTGATGATGGCCTTTCCTACATACACATGTAGAGGCAACATAGTTCAACTACATGTTTTTAGTTTTTAATGTTTTTGACCTTTTTATGGAGTTTTGACTTGATTTGGATGTTTTTGGATTTCGATATGATTTTGATGTTTTTGGATTTTGAAGATTATTTGTATGCTTTTAGATTTTGAAGATGATTTTAATGTTTTTGGATTTTGACATGTTTTGAATGTTTTTAGATTTTGACATGTGATGAATGTTTTTGGATTTTGACATGTTATGAATGTATTTGGATTTTGAGAATAACCTTAAAGGAATATATAAGAACCCGATCCAACGACCCAAGTATAGGAATATGCCCCTAGTTTGATGCAATAGACTACCTCAATATAGGCATTACAAGCTAACCTTAGGATAATTCCAAGTAGTACTAATGGGGATAGATACTCATAGAATACCAAGCTATGATACAGATGTAGATGGAGGAGAAATGAGAGTATAAATATATAGGATATGGATGTGATGGGTGGAATGGATGCAGGATAAGCAAAAGAGTCTATGATAGATGGGAGATGGTGCTTGTTTATGTAAGGCGTTTGTTTGCTAGGTTTTCACCAAGGTACTTTCCCAACGTGCCACCATAGTGGTTTTTGCTAAAGGATGATTTTTCTCTTTATCATTTTGATGCTTTATCTTTTTTTTGGATTATATTGCTTTTCTGATGCTTTTTGGATTTTTGGATTTATACCACTCATGGGCTAGGCATTAAACTTTTTGAAAAGCATGTTGTTGATGGGCTCATACAAGGGTTCTCTTTCAGGTGTTTCTAGTTGATAAGCTCCTGAACCATAGCTTGTTGTGACAATGAAAGGTCCTAACCAATTTGACTCAAATTTTCCCTTTTTGTCTCAGTTTGGCATATTCTGCTAATTTTCTTTCAAGACAAGATCTCCTACCTAGAAGCACTGACCTTTGATTTTTTTATAACTTCTTTTGAGTCTATACTGATAGGCTTGTATGCAATTGAGTGCTTCGAGGTGACATTCATCCAACAATTCTATTTCATTAAATCTAGATACTTTGTATTCTTCATCAATGATGAGATGTTCCAAGGAAACCCTTAGTGACGGGAGCTCAACCTCAATAGGCAGGATGGCTTCGATTCCATAGACCAAGGAATAGGGTGTAGCACCTGTAGGCATGTGGATGCCAGTTCGATAAGCCCATAAGGAAATATTTAATTAAAGGTTCCAATCCCAGCTAGCTTCATTGACTGAATTCTTTATGATATTTATGATGGTTTTGTTAGAAGCCTCAGCTTGACCATTTCCTTGGGGGTAATAGGGGGTGGAAAAGCGATGTTGGATAATGAATTGATGGCATAGCTTGCGAACATCCTGGTTCTTAAAATGTGTTTTTCTATCTGTGATAGTGGCTTGTGGAACACTATAACAAAAGATGAGGTAATTTAAGACAAACTTGGATATCTTATTTCTCATTATGTAGGTCATGGGTATGGCTTTGATCCACTTGGTAAACTACTTTGTGGTTGTGATGATAAACTTATGACCATTGGAAGAAGTGTGGGTGATTTTACCTATGAGGTTGAGTCCCCATTGTGAAAAGGCCAAGGTGTAGTGATAGGCCTAAGCTCCTAAGTTGGTGCATGGATGAGGTCCCCATGTTGTTGACACTAAAAACATTTTTTCATGAATTGATTGGCTTCCTACTCCATGGTGGGCTAATAGTATCATGTTCTTAACAAATTTTTGGCCAAGGTTACACCACTCGAGTGTGACCCACAAATGTCTTTGTGCACCTCTTTCAAGGTAGTCGACGATTCCTCTTGGTTAAAACATTCCAATAATGTTCCTTCAAGACTTCTCCAATAAAGGGTATTACCTAAAAGGACAAATTGGGATGCTCTTCTAATAAAGGTTTTTCGTAAGTCCAGGGTAAGGTCAAATGGGAGGATACCATTATGGAGGTAAGTAAAAATACCATCATACCACGAGGAATCGGGACCAACAATTTCACACACAAATTCAAATTTGGGTACCTTGAAATCTAGCATGAGAAATTGCTCAACGAGAAACTCGTATTTTCAACTATTGTACGGAATCTATCAAGGATCTAATGGTGATCGTGGCATCCACTACTTGATTGTTGATCTTGAGTATTTTCTCGAATGTGATATCAATGAAATAGTCCTTGAAACTATCGAACATTTTTTATAGGGCATCAGCTTGTCATTCTTGGTCTGGTAGTCATCATTGACCTAGTTCACAATTAGTTGATAATCTCCATAGACCTTGAGTTCTTGGATTTTCCATTGGACTGCAATTCTTAACCCTATGATGAGGGCCTCGTACTCAACTATATTATTTGTACATGGAAAATCTAACATGTATGACTTGGGTATGTAATCACCTTGTAGGGTGATGAATAAAATGCTTGCTCCTGACCCATGCTACATGTAAGAGCCATCAAAATACAATTTTCATTGATCTATTGAGATAAACATGAACATTGATTCATCAAGAAACTCTAACACCAAAGTATTTTTCGCATAGATTGGTGATTTTTCTAGTTGATCTATGATGACCTATCCTTTGATGGATTTCCAATCAACATACTCTATGTCAAATTTTGTAAGGCTCGTCACCCATTTTTCCATATGACCCATGAGAGCATCTTTTGAAAACAAGTACTTGAGTGGATCAACCTTGGAGATGAGTTTAATCTGATGGGAGAGCATGTAGTGTCTAAGCTTTTGGGAAGAAAACACCATTGCTAGACAAGATTTTTCAATGGATGTATAATTGAGCTCATATCCTACCAAGGTTTTGCTGATATAGTACATATCCATCGCTTTTTTTGTTTCATCATTTTGAGCTAAGAGATCCCCTAGAGTTGCTAAGGTGGCTGAGATATATATTATCAATGTCTTTTCAACTATTGGAGGAATTAAGATAAGTGGTTTTGCTATATAATCCTTTAGTTGTTGAAACGCTTTCTCATAATGTTCATCCCATTTATAGGCCACACCCTTATGAAGGATATGAGTAAATGGATGACACTTGTCTTCTAGTTGCACAATGAACTTTTTGATGGATTGAAGTTTCCCTTGTAAGCTACGGAGTTGCTTGAGGGTTTGTGGTGCTTGTATTTCCATGATTGCTTTGACTTTGGCCCGATCCACTTCGATTTCTCTTCGTGAGACAATGCATCCTAAAATTTTACCTGTAGTGACTCCAAAGACGCATTTCTTATGGTTCAACCTTACCTGATACTTCTCAAGTCTGTCAAAAAAATTTGCTAGCACTTCCAAATGTTCCTTGTTACTAATTTAGCCAAGATGTTATCCACATAGTCCTCTAAGGTCTTATGGATCATGTCATAAAATATTAAGGTCATTGCTCTTTGATAGATCGCTCTTGTGTTCTTGAGACAAAAAGGCATCACATTCCAGCATTAAGTTCCCCATAGGCACGTGAATGTTATCTTATGTTGATCTTCCTTAGCTATCATTATCTAATTATACCCGAAGAATACATCCATGAGAGAGAGGATTTCATGGCCAGTTGTCAAGTTCATGATGATATCTATGTTGGGAAGTGTGAATTCATCCTTGGGACATTCCTTATTTAAATCTCTAAATTTTGTGCATATCATGATGCCTCTAGTGGATTTGGAAACTGGAACCAGGTTGGAAACCCACTCAAGATAATTGATTGGTCTTATGAACTTGACATCAAGAATCTTTTTTAATTCCACCTTGACCAACAATGCTATTTTCGGATGCATTTTTCTAAACTTTTACTTCATAGGCTTTTCTTGAGGATGT
This sequence comes from Sequoia sempervirens, assembly GCA_007258455.2. Taxonomy (NCBI): domain Eukaryota; kingdom Viridiplantae; phylum Streptophyta; class Pinopsida; order Cupressales; family Cupressaceae; genus Sequoia; species Sequoia sempervirens. The sequence goes on along the minus strand of VDFB02271358.1, from coordinate 872,939,388 downwards.
ATTGTAAGATGATAGACAAATAATGAGTATCTAGCCCTAGCATGTCTGCATAGGACTAAGAAATTTTGATTTTTCTCTCTATAAGGAAAGTTTCCAAGTTTTTTTGTTCCTCATCATCTAGGGAAGAGGCATAGAATGTAACCTATAGTGCTTCATTTGTTCCCACATTGATTGGATTTGATGCCTCTACAAGTATCATCAACTTTTCTTAATCTATTGCAATACTAGGAAAATTGAATCCATCATCCTTGGGTGCCTCAAAGAGGATTTCATCGTCATATGTGTCCTTTATTTTTACTATTTTGCAATCAAAAAGTGCAATGATGTGGTTTTCACTTAAAGATCGAGTATTGATTCTTAGATTTTCAATTTTGTGATTGAGGGATTCGATCGTATTACCCTAGTACACTTGAGTATCTAGCTCAATATCAAATCCTTCTTTGTGATCTCCAAATGATATGCAATCTTGAAGCCCCATAAATTTGGAAATAGACTCATCATTTTTTAATGAATTGAGAATTGGTGGTCCTTGTTGGTCCCAGCTGATGACTTGAAGATAGATAAGTCTCAATTCGTCATTTTGGCTAGATGTGAAGGATGTTGTGGTGATCATGAAAATAGAGGTATCCTCAAATAGGTCTATGACGTCAAGGGGGAAGTCATCGATGTATTCATTATTCAATGTACTTAACCAAGAGGAAGTATCAACTTCCTTAATTGAAGCACTCTTTCCAAGAAGGGTCACTTTGCTCAAGGTGTATCCAAGACCAAGATTCTTTGGAAATTTCTCAGGGATAATAGGATCATGCAATTCATGTTGATTTAGACCAAGTTTTCCATATTTAGTGCATCCCATTCCTTTCATTTGTTAGAGCCCTTTGTTGTAGTTATACATGGGGAGAGGAGGTTCTTCATTTTCATCTTGATATATCCATTTTGATGTGTTTTCTTCATCTATAACTTCCTTGTTTAGATCTCCCCACTTTGTGAAGGTGGTTGATGATATTTTAATTGTGTTATTCACCTTGTCAATGTGTTGAGGTTTACCATAAGATCTAGGAGAAATTAGGAGTTATCCTACAACAAAATATTCTTTCAAGTTGTAATCCCCACAACCATTGTCCTTAATGAGCACCTTGATCTCCAAGATATTTTGCAATTTTGATGACTTAGATTTAGACGTGGATGCTAACATGGATGAGTCAACATAGGATGAGGGTACTCGAACTTATTGTTCTTGGGTACCTATAGCACCTTGTAATACTTCTCCATATTTTTGCAATAGTAAAAAGGATTTGGATCACCATGAATTGTTATCTCTCTATTCTCATACAGAAATTTAATACATTGGTGATATTTTCATGCCACGACTTGCATGGCATGAATCCATGGTCTTCCAAGAAGGATATTTTAAGGTAAATCAATATCTAGGACTTGGCATGTGGTCTTCACAATGGTTGGTCCTACTTGTATAAGTATCTTGATTGTTCCCTTTGAACTCTACTCATTATCATCATAGGCTCAAATGGTGACACACTTTGATTTTTCAATTACATCTTTGGAATAGCCCAAGTTCTTTATCAATTGAAGGGTACAAATATTTAGTCCCACACCTCCATCTACCAAGAATCTTAAATTTGTTCTTATGGACATAGACCTCAAGGTGTAATGCACGGTTATGAGATGATTGTGATGGGAGCTCATTTTTAGTAAATGTGAGTTGAAGGGTGGATTTGATGTGTCCAACCATAGCTTGGAATTGCTTAGTATCGATATTCGTAGGTATAGACGATAATGAAAGATCTTTTTCTAGGATGTCATTATGGGTTGGAGAGATTGTAATAACTCCAAGATGGAGATCTAAGTGAGGGTTTTCTTAAGTTGATCTAGGAAATTGTAACCTGTTGGATTTGACATTGAGGGGGTTCTAGGTTGCGAATGGGCTCCTTGAATGGTTACTTTCCCTCTTCGTGTGGTGACTCCACACTCAACAGTAGGTTTTTTTATCATGATTATAGATATTTGATGGTCACATGCTCCTACAACATTATCATAGATGTGAATGACTTTATTATAGACTTTTCCCTTTTTGTCATCATTACCTTTGTTGTGATTGGACATCAGGGTCTTGTATATCCCAAGATCTTTATTCCTAGCTTGTTTATCAATAGTTACCTCACCTTGATCGATAATTTTTTGGATAATATTATTTAGTCTCATACAATTCGATGTCTTATGTCCTTTGGTTCAATGAAATTCACACTGATCTTAGTTTTTATACCACGAAGGTTAGACTTGAGGTTCATCGTAGTGTCTAAAATCTAGGAGCATGATTAGATTTGATTGAATCAAATTTTGTAGGACCATTTCAATAGGCTCCCCCAAGGGTGTATACTTTCATCGTGGTGGGTAATTGTTTTGCTTAGGTGGTGGTCCGCTTCGGGGATTGGCATTGTTAATAGTTTGTTGATTGTTTGGTTGTTGTGTATTGGCTTTTGGTGGAGCGTTTATCATAACTTTTGCATCAACTACACCGTTGTTAGTAACGTTCTTATTTTTGGTCCATATACGAGTTTCGTCATTGGGACTAGATGATGGGAAATTATCTTTGTAAATTTGTATTGCTCCTTTTGTGATGACGGCCCTCTCAATGTTAAGGCCTTTGGATACGAGTTCTTCAAATGTTGACACACATTGCATTCTCAGTTACAAGGCTAAATTGGTATCTATGTTTCCTACAATGATTTCTACTTGTTGCCTCTCTAGTATGGGCCATTTACACTTTCTTGTCTTATGTCTCCATCATTGTAAAAAGGATGCAAATGCCTCTCCCTTGTTCTATTCAAGGGTATAGATTTCCTCCAAGGTTACGTCTACGTCAATATTGTAAGAGAAATGAGCTAAAAATTTCATCTATAATCTCTTGAAATGTTTTTATTCCTGGAGGTAGGTGTGAAAACAACTCTATAGCTTTCCCTCCCAAACTTCTTGGGAAGAGATGCATAAGGTATGAATCATTGTACGATACTTCCATACATGTAACATAGAACTCTCTAATATGCTCCTTTGGATTACCACATCCCTTATATTTTTCAAACTTGCGTATCTCAAAATTTGGGGGAAATGGTATCATTGCTATGCTTCGATCAAATGGATAATGACATAAGTCTTGGACCGCATAGGACTTTTTATTCTTCCCCATTTGAATGAAGAACAAAGCAAGAAAATCTATCAAACATAGCAAACAAATACAATATTAGATCCATATGCAAGTTAGAACTAAGATTCCCCATGAAATTCATCTACAATGCTCAAAATAGGAAAGAAATGAAGAAAAAAGCAAGAAAATCTATCAAATCTTATTTAAGCATGCAAACTCTCAATCCCATGGGGAAATTGGCCCTTTCCCAACTCCTTTGCAATCTTGATGAAGATTGATCCACTTGATGATGATGAACAATGTGCTTCCTTGATGAAATCTGCAATAACCTAGCTATGATGATGGGAAAATGCTATGGAAATGGATGAATTTGCTCTAAATATGAAGATAGTAACTTTTCTCTAAGTTGTGGATCCAAAATGAGAAGAAGAGCCTTCTATAAATAGAAGAACAAGATGGAAGAAAGAGAAAAATGGAGGAATGTGGGATCATTCAACATCCAATGCCCAAATTCCACTTGTCAAGATGTGAATGGATGAAGGATGAGCACATTTTGATGAATGTGCACAATAAATGATATTAGGTGAAATTTCAAATTTGTGAAATGACATGTTGGAGGGAGAAAGAAATGACTTAAATGCCACTTGGCGCAATGCACAAGGACATGTAAGAGGAAATGAATGCCTTGTTGGAAGGACAAATCCATTTGGAGGGATTTTCAAACTTGGAGGAATATTCCCTTTTGATGCCATGTTGAAAGTAATTAGGGGAATTAATAAATCAAAATAAATGATTTATTGAGCAAGTTGCAAAATCTAGAGGATTTAGGTGATTAAGACTTAAATTAATCAAGATTTGATTAATTTAAAAGGAGATTAGTTTATTTGACCATTTCGACTTAGATTTGAGGATTAATTTAAATCAAAATGAGAGGAAGATGACTTAGACTTAATTAAATAAAGATTTTGATTTATTTAATTAAAGAGGGATGATGTTAGGTTAAATTAAATAAGGTTTAATTTATTTAACTTAATAGAAATGATTTTAGAGATTTTATTAAATAAAATGGATTATTTAATTAAATAGAGATTAGAGGATTAATTAAATAAGATTGATTTATTTAATTAATAGGAGATGACAACTTAATTAGATAAATTTGATTTATTTAATCAAGGGATGAAAGGTGATGAATTTAATCAAATACAGACTATCTGATTAAATGATTAGCAGAGGGGATGATTCAGGATGAAGCAGTGTTAGTAATCAGGATCAAGTGTGATTGGTACATTTTCTATTTCTACATTTTTCCCCTCTTTGAAGCAAAGTACTCACTGCGTTGGTTCAAAGAATAAATTGTCTCAATCAAAATTCAAAAAAAAATTGATTTTCAAAATTGCCCCACTGCTACCCTGGCGAGAAGAAACATGCCAATATACTGCCCCCTCGAAAGATTGGATGAAATTTTCAATTTTTGGGTGATCTCGCAAAAAAAAAGAGGACCAAGTGCCTGATGGGTCCAGAAAGGCTCCGAGATGCAAAAAAACATGAAAAAACGTGAAAAAAATGATGCAAAACGGCCCTTGGTTGGGTGCAAATGGGATCAGGGGTCCAAAACCCTAGTTGGACGGCTAAACAAAGTAAATAAACCCTAACTTTTTAGGCTTAAATAAGCCTCAAGGGGCCACTTCCAATTCATTTGCACACATAGCCTTTTAGAGATTTCTACGATTTGAGCTCTGAGGACTGATCGAGATGATGCAACACGTGCTTCCCCACCACATTTCCAAGCGTGTGCGCGTGTACCAAAGACTTCCCGACACAAGACCAGTGGTATGTCATCTTGCCCCAACTTTTTTTTATTTTTGAACGCATTTATTAGGGTCTAAGAGTCAACAAAGTCAAGCGATGCTATATAGCATCGCTTAAAAGCTTAAATTGGCATCGTGTGGGCCCAAACTGCACCGCAGATGCACATAGTGTCACGGCAGTGGATTTTAAAAAGTAGGGCTTTCATGCAAACTGTGTTGCATATGCACATAGTGTCGCAGCGGTCCTTTTTGGATTTTAGCGTTAGGGGTCAAACTAGGCCACTTTCAAACTGTGTCGTGACAGCAGAGCTTGGAACTTTTAGGCTCTTAGTAGCACCATATAGCGTTGCTGACCCCCTTCAAACTGCAACACAAATGCAAATAGCGACACATATGTTGATTTGGTTGTGCGAAATTTCAAATAGGATCACGATTTTTTACTAAAATTGACGCAATGACTTTGCTAATGCGGGAGGACATGGAGCCAGTCCACTCACAAGAGCATAGATCATCCCTTTTGGCCAGATTGACCCAGGAACCCCCTTTGGACGAGGTACTCCAGGAGCACCTAGGGGCAATTAGCTTATGGTACGTCGCTTATGCGCCTCTCGTTCAGACACACTTAGGGATGATGACAGCATTGGCGGAGCACTGGCATAGTGATACATCCTCGTTCCACCTCCCCATAGGTGAGGCCACAGTTACTTTGGAGGACGTGTGGCGCATTCTACGTTTGTCGATCCATGGAGAGAGAGTGATCTATGATGTGGAGGCTAGCAAAAATACCTATTACGATATCATGGGTGTGGACGAGATTATCTTTTCAAAGGGCCAGATCAAGCTTGAGTAGTACAGGCATGTGGTACCGCCTTTCAGGTTGATAGTAGTTGTGATCATTTTGGGACTTGTGGCACCAGACTAACATAGGCGATACTTCAGCCCAGGATGGGGGCTTGCTTGGGAGTCGATGCTCCATCGGAGAGAGTTCTTTGCCTCGGGGCCAGTGATGTTGTCCTCCCTCTACCATGACCTCCACGAGTTTGCATACTACGACAGTAGGTCCATTGGCTCAAGAGTCACCCTACTGCATATTTGGGCCTAGGAGCACATTGTAGTGCTTCACCCTATGAGAGTCGTTCCTGTTGACATGGAGCCAGATGACCCAATCATTTGGAGATGCAAGGGCGGACTGTCTTTTTCACACACAGGAGCAACAAGCATTCGGCACTAATGGCGGATCATCGACGAGACGACAGTTTTCACCTAAAGGCCCTATCTTGGGATGTCAGCTTGGTACAATGATGTACAACAGCTATTTTTCTCTAGGCAGGATTAACTGATGCAGGGCAGGGAGCATACCATGATCGTGAGGTATTTTCCTAATAGAGTGCCCCGACAGTTCGGAGACACCCAGGACCGACCTTATGACTGGTACGTGGCCATCTTCGCATGTACTACGAGGGAGCCGACATGCGGCTAGACGATCCCTGCAGTAGATGTCGTAAAAATTTGTATGCAACTGGTGGCCAGACCATGGCCTTATGATCAAGGACAGGCGGACCCAAGGACCACATAGGTGTACAAAGGTTGGTTTCATCCTCCAATTTGATTGACAATGCTAGGTGCAAAAATTCTGAGGAGGAGACTGAGAGGTCGAGGTGCAAGGCTTGGGCGGGGCCGAGTAGGCAAGGGAGATGAGGACGGTGACGAGGACGGGGATGGTGGAAAAGGTAGAGGAGGAGGTGGCACACCTCCCCAATAGCCAGAGCAGCAAACTGAGCAGCACAGAGATCGTCATCAGGACTAGGGAAGGCAGCCGAATCCCCTGAGGGATGGTCATCAGAACCAGCCACCACCACATTTGAACCCTAGAGATGGGTAGATTTTGCAACTTCAGGCTCATATACAGGGTCTGCAGGGATAGGTCGCGGCACTGTAATTCAAGAGAGATCAGCTGAGGATTGAGCGGGACCAGGCCGTTCAGCAGAGACAGGTTGCAGAGCTCAAGGCTCCACAAGAGATGGGTTGTTGGTAGCAGCTAGAGAGCATGGCTACATCCTCCTCCTTGAGCACAGTGTCTTTGCGAGCATACAGGGAGGCAGTTCAAGAGGCCGATTATTACAGAGTTCATTATCATCAGGTTGTGCCCCGAGCATCCCGGGTCCCGTATTTTTCATAGCAGATAGGGTACAAGCCACTAGAGGAGCATGGGGAGAGGCAGGCCAGCGAGGGCAAGGGCAGCCAACAAGATTAGCTTGTTTACTTATTGGAGACATTATTCTTTTGAGATCCACGGGCTCATTTTTTATAGCCCCGTGAGTGATTGTAATATATTTTGAGTGATACACACTTGATCCTAATCTTGTACCATGATAGTGTATTTTATTTTGATGATATATATGAGATGATATGAGATGATTCGCTTGATATGGGGATATGTTCTATTCTATTTTATGCATGATGCAATGTTCTTACTTTCTATATGTGATGGTTTATATATGATCCAATGATTCTATCTTATGTGATGTATGATGTGATTCTATGTTATGTGATAATCCTATATGATGTTATGACGTGATAAAGTGATTTATGGATGCATTTATTTTTCAATATCTCTTCTTATGTATTTTTTATGATGATGTATGCAAATGTTTTAGACTAACAAATCTATATTATGCACCTAATGGATGATGATGATAAAATGTATGAGATGCAATTTTTTTCTTTTTCATTATCTTTCTCATGTATGATATGGTGATGCATTTATGATATGATGATGATGCATAATGATATGATGATGATGCATAAAGATATGATGTACATGGTATAAATGGATGATATATAGATGATGTTATATGATTATGTAATGGATGTAAATGAGTTATATTATGATTTATATGTTATGATGCAATGGATGTTTTGGAAATGTATGTGATATGAGTTAATAATGCTTATGTGATGGTTCCCTTTATGCTTATGCAATGAATGCAAATGTCTGATTTATGAGATGCTTAGGATAACCAATCTATATTATGCGATGATGAAATGCAATACATGTGAGATGGTCAATGTTTCCTATATGTCATGATATGATATGCATTATGCTAATGGTTTATGGATGCAAGATGGATGCAATGGCGATGATTCGTGATTAACTGTCATGGTACCATGTTAGCACGGAAAGAAGATAGAAGAAAGCAAGAGACTCCAACAAGTCAAAAGATGATGATGACAATGATGATGATGATGATGATGATGCTTTTCTTACCAAGGATTGGGATTTTAAAAGGGCCAATTACCTTATGTTTGATAATACACATAGGCACATTTCATCAAGGTATAAAGAACCAGGATGGCATTGCACCTAATGTGATGGAATTTGACTTGACAATCAGATAGGATTATCCCTGTTCACACCTGGTATACAGAATCTCATTCAAAATGTAGTTAAGATATTCCAAACATCTCAGACCAAAACATAGAAAGACCAGCCTTCCTATGTGGTCAACAAGATACCTAAAACATCTTCCCTACACCCAAACAAAGCGCGTATGACCAAGGTTATATTACAAGAATATCCAACAAGCACAACAGATAAAATATAATGATCATTGCCCCATTTTATTCTCTCTAAATCCCTTCGTCTGGGACATCATCGAGAGGTCATCGAAATAAGTGCAATAAGATAAGCCAAAAGACAAAGATAAAGCAAACAAACAAGCTAATGTTCTTCAATATCGCTAGCCGAGACTAAACTACGGTGATGCCTAATGTCGATGTCCATTTTAGGAAGGATGCATCCTAGGACATGACAATATCAAATGATTTTGGGATTGATTGGATGATAGGCTATTGACACAAAGAGTTGACCAACTTGTTTACATATTGACCTAGACTTGAGACTTTGACGTTTTGAGTTTTCACTTTTAACCTGCTAGACTTGTTCCTGACTATTTCACCAAAGGTTGAGGGTGATGATTGATTTATTATGAGTGAATTTTTATTGCGGGTGAAAGCGAGATGATACGGACATATTTTTCAAATATTTGGATGTTTTTGGAGTTTTGAAGTGTTTTGAGGCTATTTTTTGGTGTTTTCAAGATGTTTTCCAAATGTTTTGATTTTCAAATTTTCAAATGTTTTGGGGTTTTCTGAGATTTTGAGCAAGAGACTAACCTAAGACCTATCCTAGGGACCTTGGGGGCTAATCAAAAGATTAGCCTTGCCTACGTTATACACGTAGAGACCATGTAGTTCAACTAACACAAACTCGATTATTGACAAGATATAAACAAACGGACTGCCAGTTTATTATGACAGACTCCTAAAGAATTAAACCTAAGTGTCTTGGGGGATGATCAAAGATCAACCTTAACTACGTTCAAAGCTCAGAGACCCGTAGTTCGACAAGACGACTATGTTTTTGACTTTTTGACTGACTTTTTGACCTGTTTTTGGATTTTGATATGTTTTGAATGTTTTTGGATTTTTCGATTTTATGAATGTTTTTGGATTTTTTTATTTTTATGATGTTTTGGGATTTTTTTATTTTTCTGATGTTTTTGGATTTTCTGATTTTCTAGATGTTTTTGGATTTTTGGATTTTTTGATTTACGGATCTCAAGAACATACACAAATCTGATCCAATGAGAACATGCCCCCAGCGTGATGCAATAGACTACTCTGACAAAGGTAGGACAAACTAACCTTGAGAATGGGCCAACTAGTACTAGGAGGGATCATGAGGCGAACACAGGACCAAGCTATGATGTGGACGCAGATAGATGATGGATGGATATATGGAATGTGATGGATGGTGAAGGTGTAATGAATGGATGATGGAGAACAAGCATTAGAGATCTTGGTGGATGGAAAGTGCTTATTTACACAAGGTGCCTGTTTTCCAGGTTTTCACCAAGGTACTTGTCCAAAGTGCCACTGAAGTGGTTTTCACTAGAGGACGATTTTTCTCTTTACTGTTTTTAATCCTTTATTTTTATTTTATTTTCTTTTTTGCTTTTTTTATTTTTTTGTTGTCACCAAGATGCCTGTTTTCCTGGTTTTCATCAAGGTGACCATTTTTCAGGACATTTTCTAATTTTTTTTGTATTTTTGGGTTTTACACCCTACAAGATTAGGCATAAAACTTTTTGAGATGGGGGTTGTTCATGGGCTCCTGTAGAGGTTCGCCTTCTGTTGTTGATAATTGATATGCCCCTGACTTTTAGCTTGTTGTGATGATGAATTGTCCCAACCAATTGGGTTCAAACTTTCCCTTTCCGTTTGGATTTGGAATGTTCTTTTGATTCTCCTTCAGCACTAGCTCTCCTACTTGGAAGGTATGACCCCTGATCTTCTTGTTATAACTTCGCTTGAGTTGGTTCTGGTACACTTGCAGATGGTTTAGGGCATCCATGCGCCACTCATCTAGCAATTCCAACTCATTTAATCTTGACACCTGATATTCTTCATATGTGATGAGATTTTGCAGTGATATTCTTAGTGATGGGAGCTCGATCTGAATGGGTAATATGGCTTCTTATTTGTAGACCATGGAAAATGGGGTGGCACCTGTTGGTGTGCGGATACTTGTTTGATAGGGCTATAGGGTAGGATTCAATTGGAGATACCAATCATGACCAGCTTCATTGACCATCTTCTTGAGGATTTTTAGGATGGTCTTATTTGTAGCCTCAGCTTGGTCGTTGCCTTGGGGATAATATGGAGTGGAAAAGCGATGTTGAATTTTGAATTTCTAGCATAGGTCACGAACATCTTGATTCTTGAAGGGTGTCTTGTTATCTGAGATAATGGCTTGGGGGACCCCGTAATGACAAATTAAGTAGTTCGAGATGAACTTTGATATCTACTTTCCAGTTATATATGTCATGGGGATGGCTTCCACCCATTTGGTGAAGTACTCAGTGGTAGTGATGATAAACTTGTGTCCACTGGATGAGGTGGGAGTGATTTTTCCAACGAGATTGAACCCCCACTGTGAAAAGGGCCATGATGTGACAATCGGATGGAGCTCTTGGGCTGGTGCATGGATGAGATCCCCATGTTGCTGACATTGTAGACACATTTTGACATAATCATGTGCTTCTCTTTCCATGGTAGGCAAATAGTACCCTATCCTCAGCAATTTCTTGGCCAAAGTCATACCACTCGAGTGTGAACCACAAATTTTTGTTATGACATACCTCGGTTAAGGCAGTCGATGCCTCCTCATTGTTTAAGCAACATAACAGGGCCCCTTCAATGCTTCTACAATAAAGGGTATCTCCTAGGATGACAAAACGAGATTCTTTTTTGAAAAAGGCTCTTTTGAGATTCGGGGTTATGTCAGCTAGGAGGACTCCTATTCTCATATAAGTGTATATATCATGGTATTAGGGATCACTGGGAGCAACAATTTCGCACACAAATTTGGACTTTGGTACCTCAAACGCAGGCACGAGAAGCTACTCTACGAGGAATTCTTGCTTTGGAATGTTGTGTGGGATTTCAAGGAGTGATCTGATTGTAGCCAATGCATCTGCCACTCTATTGTTTACTCTTGGTAGCTGCTCAAATGTAATATCAATGAAGAACTCCTTAAGACTTTCCACCAATTTCTTGTAGGGAGTCAACTTATTGTCCTTTGTTTAATACTCATCATTGACTTGATTGATTATGAGTTGTGAATCCCCGTATACCTTGAGTGCCATTATCTGCCATTGCACTGCTATTCTTAGCCCTATGACAAGAGCTTCATATTTCTCTATGTTATTTGTGCATGGGAATGACAGCTTGTATGATTTTGGAATTCAATCTCCTTGTGGGGTGATGAAGAAGATCCCTTCCCCCAATCCATGTTGAGTGTAGGATACATCAAAGTACATTTTCTAGTGATCCATTACGCTTATGTTGAAGATTGATTCATCAGGGAATTCTAAGACAAGGGTATTTTCTGCATATATTGGTGCTTCCGCCAGTTGGTCTGCGATAGCTTGTCCTTTGATGGCCTTGTGTTCCATGTACTCTATGTCATGCTCTGTGAGGATCATAACACACTTTGTTGTCTGCCCTATGAGTGTTGCTTTGGAGAGAAATTACTTAAGGGGATCTATCTTTGCGATGAGTTTTATTTGATGGGCTAGCATGTAATCCCTAAACTTTTGTGCTACAAATACAACTGCTAGACATGCTTTCTCAATGGATGTATAGTTCAGTTCATGGCCCACCATGGTTCTCCTGATGTAATAGATAGCTCTCTTTTCCATTTTCATCATGTTGTGCCAAGAGAGCATCGAGAGCTGTCATGATTGTTGATATGTATAAGATCATAGGTTTTCCTGGAATTGGCGGTGTGAGTAAGTACTCTTTGATCTTGTCGAAGTCCTAATCACACTTTTCATTCCACTTGTATGCTACCCCCTTGTGGAGTAGATGAAAGTAGGGGACAACCTTGTCTGCTAGTTGCGCTATGAATCGGCTAATGGATTGGAGTCTCCCTTGTAAACCCCTTAGTTGCTTCAGTGTTTTAGGTGCCTCCATTTTGAGAATGGCCTTGACCTTAGTAGGATCTATCTCAATTCTTCTCATGGAAATGATATACTTGAGGAGTTTCCCTGGTTGTACTCCGAAGACACACTTCTTTGGGTTGAGTTTGACTTTGTATTCCTCTAACCTATCAAAGATGGAGCCCAAGGCGGCTATGTGATCTCGTCCTTTCTATGACTTGGCGAATATATCATCCACAATAATCTTCCATAGTTTTATGGATCATGTTGTGAAAGATCAATGTCATGGCCCTCTGATAGGTGGATCCTGCATTCTTCAACCTGAATGGCATCATATTCCAGCAATAGGTCCCCCATGGGCAAGTGAAAGTCATTTTATGTGGATGCCCCCAGCGGGCTTTGAAATAGGAACAAGGTTTGAGACCCATTCTGGATAATCTATTGGCCGTATGAACCCTACATCCAGGAGCTTCTGTAATTCCATTTTGACCAACAATGCAATCTAAGGATGCATCTTTCTGATCTTTTTCTGATGGGCTTTGCTTTAGGATACACAACTAGGTGATGAACCACAACCTCTGGGTCAAGCCTAGGCATGTTGGCATAGTTCCATGCAAATTTTATCTTTCTTTCTTTTAGGAATGCAACTAAAATTTCTTGTTCTTCTATGAGAAGTGACTCCACATAGAATGTTGTGTGGTTGTTCCTTTGTTCCCAAGTTAACGAGATTGCATTTCTCGACTAATATTGTTGAATTCTCTTGATGAATTGCACTAAGAGGAAGATTGAATCCTTCATCCTCCAGTGCCTCAGAGAGGTTTTCATCATTGGATACGTCCTTTATTTTTACTATTTTCAAGTCAGAGAGTGCCACAGTGTGGTTTTCATAGACAGAGATTATTCTTAGTTTTTTGCTTTTGCGAATGAAGTATTCAATCGTTTCCCCGTAATAGGCTTGTGTGTCCAGTATGATGTTGAATCCAGCCTTGTGATCTCCATATGGTACCGTATCCCGTAATCCCATGAATTTCGAGAGCGCCTCATCATTTTTGAAAGTGTCCAAAATTGGAGGTCCTCGGTCGTAATTGATGAGTTGAGGATAGACTAGGTTTATTTCATGGGTTTAGTGGTCTGACTCAAAAGACAAGGTACTAATCATGAGCAAGGAGGAATCTTCAAAAAGCATAGGCAAGTCAATTATGGGATCCTCGTCACTACTACACACATCAGTTATGTCAAAGGTAAAGTTGTCTAAAGGTAGACCGGTGGATACAGGTAATTGAAGGGTGGTTGCTGATTGTTGAGGAGGAGTTTTGACCTTTCTAATCGAGGCACCTTTTCCAAGTATGGTCACCCTTGGAGGGGTACACCCAAGACCAATATTTCTTAGTCACTTCTCCAGAATGAGGGGTTCAAATAGGTCGTTGTCATTCTATCTAAGCTTCTTGTTTCGGTCATAGCCCATACCAAGCATCATTTGTAGGCCTTTGTTGCTTTCATCCATTAGAAGATTAGGTACGGGCCTTTCATCTTGATATAAGAGACTAGATATGCTTCTTTCATCTACCATTTTTTGACTTAGATCCCCCCAAGACTTGAATCTAAAGGGGATTTCTTTGAAAGTATGGGATGATGTTTCAGCTGGTTGGGGTTTCCCATGGGTCCTAGGAGATTGAGGTAACTCCCCTATGACGAAAACACTTTTCTTCATTCTATAATCCCCACACCCATTGTCTTGGCTAATGGCCTTGATTTCGGATATGTAAGGGATAGCGGGTGTCTTTGTCTCAGAAGCGAAGGCTAATGTAGTTGGATCTACATATGGAGTGGTGGGGCCTTCATCGTTTTTTAGAACTTGGGGGATTTTATAATATTTTTCTTCTAGGCTTTTGCAGTAGGCGAAAGGATCGGGATCACCATGAATTGTGACCTCCTGATTTTGGTATGGAAACTTGATGCATTGATGGAAGGTGGAAGCGATGGCTTGCATCCCATGGATCCATGGATGCCCCAGAAGGATGTTATAGGGTAAATCAAGGTCAAGGACCTGGCATGTTGTTTCCATAATGGTGGGCCCTACTTGAATAGGGAGTTGAATAGTGCCTTGAGACACTCTTTCTTGATCATCATAAGCTCTTATGGTAATACCCTTGCCTTTTACAATGGCATCTTCTGAGAATCCCAGATTCTTTATCAATTTGAGGGAACAAATGTTAAGTCTTGCACCCCCATCCACCAAGACTCTCTTGACTTTTTTTTTATGAACCAGGACTTCAAGGTGAAGTGCACGATTGTGAGATGGTTGTGCGGGGAAGTCCTAATCGGAGAACGTTAGGAGGCTTGGGGTGGTGATATTTTTTACCATAGCTTGGAACTGGTCAGCATCTAGATCTGCAGAGATGGTGGATGAAGCTAATGCTTCCTCTAGGATTTTTCTGTGGGCGGGCGATATCTTCAGCAACTCCATGATGGAGATCTGAGCTAGGGTTCTTTTCCATTGGTCTAGGACGTTATAGCCATTAGGAACGGATCTTGAATTTGAATTGGATGCTCTAGGTGGTTGTGATGGTCCAGCAATGGTGACCTTGCCGCCGCGTGTGGTGACTCCATAATCAGCTTTGGCACCTTTGATGGTGACAATAGTGACCATTTCATCAATGGATGCCACAACATGATCATACACATGGTTCACATTGGCATACTTTTTTTTTCCACAGTTGTTCCCTTGGTTATGATCTGGCATTGGATTCATGTATATTTTTAAGTTCTGATTCCCAGCTGGTTGCTCAACATTTATGATCTTGTCATCAATGAGGTCTTGGATTAGATTTTTCAACCTCATGCAACTATTTGTTGTGTGCCCCTTGATTTTATGGAAATCGCAGAGGTGATTCTCATTGTACCATGGTGGTTTGACCTAGGGTTCCTGATAGTTCTCGTAAGTGGGAATCTTGATGAGATTTTCATTTATTAGTTTCTTCATAACAGCTTCAATGGGTTCCCCAAGGGCGGTGTACTTTCACTTGGGGGGATTTCTATTTCGCGGAGGTGGTCCTCCTTGATTATTTAGGTTGTTGACCTGATTGTTGGTTGGTTTTTGTGATACTGCATTGGCTTGCATGTTGTTTCAATTGTTGTTTTGTGGTTGTTGGTAGGTTTGGGTGTTTTACTTTGGAGCACTGATTATGACCTCGGCATCCACCACATCATCATTGGTGACATTTTTGTCTCTTTCCCATGTGCGAGGTTTCTCATTATAGCTGGTGGATGGGCGATTGTCTTGGTTTTCTTGATACGACGGTGTTCCCCCTTGTGCAATAAGGGATCGTTCGATGTTGAGTTCCTTGGGGATCAGTTGGTTGTAAGTGGTGATACATTGTACCTTAAGATGAAATGCCAAGGTTTTCTCAAGGTTGGTGATAATAGTGCAAACTTGTTCTTCAGGCATGGCCCATTTGCTTCTATTGGCATTGGATCGCCATCTTTGTAAGAAGGAAGCGAATTATTCCCCCTTAGCTTGTTTAAGTGCAGATAGTTACTCTAGACTAACATCCATACTGATATTGAAGGCGTAGTTTTTTATGAATGCATCTATGATCTCTTGGAACTTTTTGATTCCAGGAGGAAGGAAAGAGAACCTCTCCATGCCGGGACCAACCAAACTTCGAGGAAATAGCCGCATCAAATACATATCGTCATATGTAACCTCCATGCAATGTACCTAGAATTCCCTGATATGATCTTCAGGATTACCAAGCCCATGATATTTGTCAAATTTAGGGATTTCAAACCCCTTTGGGAAAGGTACCATTGCAAGGCTCCTGTCGAATGGATAGGGACACAAGTTGCTCGGTGTCTTTGTTGTCTTCCTTGATTGGAGATCGAGCACCTACTGTGAGAGCAGTTTGATTTGTGTCGTTACATCGTCTTGTGGATCAGGGGGTGGATTGAATGTGTTTTGGAGTAGTCGAGGTGTTTGAGTGATGGGTGGAGTGTTGGGTGTGTTGGTGGGAATTTTTTGCAAGCTCTGCTACGCGATCAAGGCTTGTTGATATGCCTGCATTTTTTGTTGTGCCAACAACGCTTGTTGTTGATCTTGTTGTTGTTGTGCCAACAATGCTTATTTTTTTCGTGTTGTTGTTGGGCTAATAATGTCGCTTCTTGATGCATTTGGTATTGTTGCAGGGCTTGTTGATATGCTTGTTGTTGGGATGCTTGTAGTTGTGCCTAGTATTGAACCTGCACTTGTGCTTGCTGAGCTTAGTATTGGGATTGCGCTTGAGCCTATGCCTATTGGGCAGCTTGTGCAGCCTATGTTGCTTGAGCAGCTTGGGCAGATTGAGTGGCTTGAGCAGCTTGGGTGGCTTGGGTGGCTTGTTGTTGTTGTAATAAGGCATGGGCTTGAGCAGCCTGATGTGCTTGTTGTGCTTGTTACACTTGCAGTGTGGCTTGAGCTGCTTGGGCAACTTGTTCAGTAGCTAGTTGTGTCGCTTGTTGACTTTGAATTTGTTGAAGCACTTTTTGATAGGAAGTTTGTTGAGATGCTTTCAACACAATGCTATATTGGTTTACTGTGTTCAATTTTAGTGGCGGCGGTGGTGGCGGGTTCGGAATGATGTTCGTTATTGTGATGAGAGGCACCATTGTATTGATGATTGGGAACTTGTGTAGTGGATGGTGCAATCGATATGATTGGTCCTTGAGAGACCATGTTTTGAGGTATTTGGGGGATGGTAGATGATGTGTTGTTTGCTTGTGTTATTGGGATGGTTTCCATTTGTTGTTGCAATATCGATGGAAAGATCGGAGGATTCGGTATGATGCTTTGATTGATGATCGTGGGGTTGTTTTTATTTTGATTGAGTGGTGGTAAAGGAGGTAACCACAAACCAAGAGGTGATGTGGATGTGAATGGAAAAGGTGAAATTGGTGGAAAGATAGGTGGTGTAGTCCCCTGGGAAAATGAAGATGAAGGGTCAAAGATGCCCCCTAGTCCAAATATCCCACCTCCTCCTTGCGAAGTCATAGGGAGAGAGGTTTGTGTGTTGAGAGGGTATGTTGGTGTTGGACGAAAAGATGATGATGGGTCATTAGGGTCTTGAAAAGTGAGCGGAACATGTGGGTATAATTGATTCAATGGGACGGATTGACCCAAGATATTGTTCGCATCCAAATATTGATTGTTCACAAGGGGGTGTGTTTGTAGTGCATTAAGAAATGAGCACCCCTTGTTAACAATGGGTTGAGTTGGTGCTATGGATGATGTGATTTGAGGGATGCTTTGGGTAATGCTTTGGAATGGAGGTGTGGATGAGATTGGGGTCATGATCTCATGAGGCTTCTCCACCAGAGTGCTTACATCAAAATTGGAAGGGAGTTTATCCCCTTCTTTAGCTAACTCAAGCATGTATTGGGAGGGATTGAGTCTCATCATGGTATTGACAATTCTATGGGTTTCGGGAATTTAAACCATTTCAATGATCTCATCTTGTGTCATCCCTGAGACATTATTGGTGACGTCTTCCACCCAACCTTCCTCTTGAGGATTTTGTGATGATAGAGGAAGATTGGTTAGGGGATTGCTTGATCCAACGGGATTGATTTCGGAATTGGTTTGACTTAGGTCACTTGAAGTTGATGTTTCTTTGTTCGTCTCCATGTTCTTCTTGTGTTGTGGTCTAGTTTGAACCATAAAATGAGGATCAATTTTCAAGAATGTAAAAGATGAACCTCTAATTCTTTTGGATTGATCTAATTCTTTAGGTGCAAAAAAGAAAGTCTAAGACAATGAGGATCAAAATGATGATGATGGTGATAATGAAAGGTGGAGGATTGGTGGATGATTGAACTCTTAGAAAACCTTGAGGGGGATGCTAAACCTTAGGACTTTGGATTTGATGTCTTGATCTTTGATTTTGGATTCTGATTTTGGATTTGATTTGATTTGATTTTGATTTTGATTTGGGATAATGAACTCATACACTCTAGGAGGTTAGATTTTGTCCTAGAGTGAACTTTTCCACAAGATGATGATTTGGCTAAGTGTGCAAAGAAGGATTCATCTATACACACATAGTCAAACAAGATGATTTGGATTTGTTTTGATTTTTTATTTCAAGAGGATTTGCCCAAAGTTTAGCATAAAGGATTGTTTCAAGATTAACAAGAGTTGTTTGTGAGGTGAATTTTGATTTGATGTTTGAAGGATGGATGAAATTTTGATTTTGATCCTAAGAGACTTAGAAAGACCTTTGTTTACTAGACCAAGGTGTTGAAGAACATGCTAGTACTTTCTATGTGAGATACTCAAACCTTTGAAAAAGTGCAGGATTTTGACAATAGTAAAATAAGTACAAATTTGGATTGTTCCTTGATGCACGTTTGTAAAATTTGAAGGTTAATCTTTCTCTAAACTCCTAAATCATAGAAAAAAATTTCTTGCGAGCTTTTTGACTAAGACCTTTGGTCTTCGGTTTTCGGATCTTGATTTTTTGGGAAATCATTTGAAAGAGCACGTGTGAGGTTCAATTGTTTCTTAGCTTTTCTTAATGACTTCTTTTTACGACAAACAATTCTTGATTAGGTTTTCAAACTAAATGTCCAATGTCCCAATTTCTTCTCATCCCACAAGGTTCATTATGTGGAAATCAAGGAAATTAAGGAAAAGGTTCCCTATTTGTTGACTTTAGTGAGAAAATTGAGATGTAAATTCAAATGGTTAGAAACCTCTAAGGATAGAATCCCTAGGGCAAGCAATAACACTCAAATTTTGTCAAAGGTATTTGCTCCTCTAAGGGGTTTGAAATTTTATGTTCATGTTGAATGTTTGTTTTCCCAATGTTTACGATCAAGCAAAAGTGTTTTTTATTCCAAGAACATGCACAACCCTATGGATATGAAAGACAGTATTTGTTGAGTTCCCACTTGGATAAATCCAGCTACGCCTACTCTTAGCGGATGATTAGATGCTTGACCACACAGGCTCCCCCTTACAGTGCACTCGCTTCTCAGGTCATCCAAGCATCAGTACCCATGAAACTCCCATGGCATACTTCTCATCTCTACTAAGAGTCGTAAAAATGTGGGACAGCTTCAGAACAACTATTCTCGCACCAACAAATAGATTAAGGATTTTGGTCTTTTCTAAACAAGAGGTTCTAATAGGGGCATTTCGTTCGTGGTGGATCATCCATGCAACAAGAGACCATTGTTGCCCTTCTTTTTAGAACAATTATCGTGATACTTGGCTTTCCTCAAGTGCCCAAACTTATATACCGGTTGGAAGTCGCTTGGCTTTAGCATGTTCCCAGTTGAGTTGTTCCCTTGGGTGATTACTTTTTCCACAAGGGAAGCCCTCTAAAATAAAACAAAAGTGGGAAAACACATTCATAGTTCGATCAATCTTCGTTGAGAAACAAAGAGAGAACACACGCGATATGTTCCACTCACACTCGCAAGATTTGTCCAATTTTAGAATCCAAATCGAAATGTGGAGGCAATCACTTACACAACCCAATATCACCAAAAGCCTCTTGATTCTTAAGATCGTCGTGAGGCGCTAGAGAAGCACATACATCTTTTAGGTGATATTATTTTGGGTAAGTAATTACAAAACATAAGTGCACATGTTCATTTAAAACCTTCAAAGCAATGATTGGATTCCCTTTAAAGCACCAAAAGGAAAAGTGAAAGTTGTTCAATTGTTAACCTTAAAAAAAATCTAGTAAGTTTGCCTAAGGTTCCTTTTAAACCTTTTGTCTTGTTCATTTTAAACCCAAATTGAAATTAGTGAGTCCTTAAGAGCTTGAAGAAACAAAATCCCTAAATTTGGAATTATAATCGTTCCCAAAAGTGTTTAAAAACACTTGATACAATAAAGAGATGATGTCATGACTCAAACTTCTCCTTGCTCCTTGTTTCCACATACAAAAACTAATTAGTCCAAGAAATACAAAGGCAGAAAATAGGGAAATAGCTCAAAATGATCAAATGTAAAAAAGAACATGTCGAAATAACTTGAAATTTAACCTTTTACCCCACCCCAGCAGCGCAACCCGCATATGTGTTGCAGTTTAGAAAGGTTAGCGGTGCTATATAGTGTCGCTAGGTCTGACAGCGGCGCTCTGTAGCAAGACCAGAGAGTGCAATTGTGGCGCTATTTTGATCAGCGGTGCAATTTGGAATTTGAAAGATTCAGCGATAGGAAAATAGCCCAGCATCAGAGTTTGAAAATTTGAATTTCTGGGCGGGAAGACTTTAGCGGAAAAGTTTGGAGTTTGCAGCGTCGTTGTATGGCGCCGCTAGAATGGTAGCATCACTATATGGTGCAGTTGGATTGATAGTGGTGCAGTTTCCTGTAGGCACAAAATACCACAAAATTTTGTCAACAAATGTGTTAATATCTTGAGATTTTCCCTCCTAGCGCCAAAATATGAACCCCAATCCTAGACTTGCACAAACATAGCAAACGAATACAATATTAGATCCATATGCAAGTTAGAACTAAGATTCCCCATGAAATTCATCTACAATGCTCAAAATAGGAAATAAATGAAGAACAAAATAAGAAAAGCTATCAAATCCTATTTAAGCATGTAAAATCTCAATCCCATGGGGGAATTGGTGCCAATTTGATGTGAAAATTGATCCACTTGATGATGAACAATGTGCCCTTTCCCAACTCCTTTGCAAGCTTGATGAAGATTGATCCACTTGATGATGATGAACAATGTGCTTCCTTAATGAAATCTACAATAACCTAGCTATGATGATGGAAACATGCTATGGAAATGGATGAATTTGCTCCAAATATGAAGATAGTAACTTTGCTCTAAGTTGTGGATCCAAAATGAGAAGAGCCTTCTATAAATAGAAGAACAAGATGGAGGAAAGAGCAAAATGGAGGAATGTGAGATCATTCAACATCCAATGCCCAAATGCCACTTGTCAAGATGTGAATGGATGAAGGATGAGCACATTTTGATGAATGTACACAATAAATGATATTAGGTGGAATTTCAAATTTGTGAAATGACATGTTGGAGGGAGAAAGAAATGACTTAAATGCCACTTGGTTCAATGCGCAAGGACATGTAAGAGGAAATGAATGCCTTGTTGGAAGGACAAATCCATTTGGAGGGATTTTCAAACTTGGAGGAATATTCCCTTTTGATGTAATGTTGAAAGTAATTAGGGGAATTAATAAATCAAAAGAAATGATTTATTGAGAAAGTTGCAAAATCTAGAGGATTTAGGTGATTAAGACTTAAATTAATCAAGATTTGATTAATTTAAAAGGAGATTAGTTGATTTGACCATTTTAACTTAGATTTGAGGATTAATTTAAATCAAAATGAGAGGAAGATGACTTAGACTTAATTAAATAAAGATTTTGATTTATTTAATTAAAGAGGGATGATGTTAGGTTAAATTAAATAAGGTTTAATTTATTTAACTTAATAGAAATGACTTTAGAGATTTAATTAAATAAAATGGATTATTTAATTAAATAGAGATTAGAGGATTAATTAAATAAGATTGATTTATTTAATTAACAGGAGATGACAACTTAATTAGATAAATTTGATTTATTTAATCAAGGGACGAAAGGTGATGAATTTAATCAAATACAGACTATTTGATTAAATGATTAGCAGAGGTGATGAGTCAGGATGAAGCGGTGTTAGTAATTAGGATCAAGTGTGATTGGTACATTTTTCGTGTCTACAGGATGGTAGATGAATTATAGACTGGATTTTGATATGATGGTGTGTTGGTGTTATACGTGTTGTATGGGGTGAATTAGTGGTTGGCTTGATATTGAGGATTTATGAGTGATGAAGGTGGTGGTGTGTTGTATGCTCCATATTGAGTTTGAGATGTGGTATTTTGTTGAGAATTTATGTATTATTGTTGAGGGTTGTATTGCAAAGTTTGTTGGTGTTGTTGCTGAACAAGCAATTGTTGTTGAGCATATTATTGTTGTTGTTAGGCTTATGATGCTTTTTGTTGTGCAATAGTTTGTTTTTGTGTGATGCCTTGTTGTTGTGCAATAGCTTGTTTTTGTGTGATAGCTTGTTGTCGTGCAATAGCTTGTTGTCTTTGGGGAGATGAGATGTTTTGATGTTGACCTTGATAAGCTTGATATTGTTGATATTGTGAGATTTTGTTGTCACATTTGATGATGTAAATTTTGATTTGAAAAAAATTGATTCTGATGCGGTGAAGCTTGAATTTGATATTGGGGTACTTCTTGTTGTTGAGATATTAGATTTTGCAAAATTTGATGTGGTGGTGGAACATGATGTTGTTGAGGGTTTGCTTGATGTTCTTGAGGTTTCATTTGATGTTGAGACCCTTGATATTTTTGGGGATACATTTGACTTTGACACCCTCGATATTGTTGTGAAACTTTATGTTGGGACATTTGATTTTGTTGTGGATTCACTTGATTTTAAGACATGTGATGTTGAGATGCTTGATATTGTTGTGAAACTTGTTGAGGGCCTTGGTTTTGTTACAGATTCACCTAACTTTGAGACATTTGATATTGAGACCCTTGATATTGTTGTGACACTTGTTGAGGACCTTGAGGTTGTTGTGACATTTGTTGAGGACCTTGAGGTTGTTGAGACATTTGTTGAGGACCTTGATTTTGAGACATTTGTTGAGAACCTTGATTTTGTTGGATACCTTGAAGTTGTTGAGTACCTTGAGGTTGTTGTGGCATTTGTTGAGGACCTTGATTTTGAGACATTTGTTGAGAACCTTGATTTTGTTGGATACCTTGAAGTTGTTGAGTACCTTGAGGTTGTTGTGACATTTGTTGAGGACCTTGATTTTGAGACATTTGTTGAGAACCTTGATTTTGTTGTATTTGAATTTGATGACCTTGGGATTGTTGAATAATAGGGATATTAGTGTGAACATTTTGAGCATGAAATGTAGGTGGAACATTGGTGTTAGTGCTTTGAATGCCAAAATTTGTGTGGCTCCATAGACTTTGGTGATTTCCATGTTGACTTGTAATGTTGGTTGAATCCATCCTAGTGACAGTTGGTTGACTTGGTATATTCGATGAGGATGGTTTGGGTAGTTGTATAATGTGATGAACCAAAGGTTCACTTTGAGAAGGATGATTCGTGGATGCAACATTTGTAGATGGTTGTTCCCTTAGTGTATTCACATCAAAATTTTCGGGAAGCTTTGCACCTCCTTGTGTGAGTTTGAGAAAGTATTGACTTGGATTTTGATTCAACATTGTGTTTATGATGTAAGTCATGGATCATGTTCCATCTCTAGTAATTATTCAGTGGAAAATTCTTGAGGGTTATTGGTAGTGTCTTCTATGTGAACCCTTGTTTCTTGAGATGGTTGAGAGGGTGGTTGATTGTTCTTTGGAGTTGTAAAACCTCTAGGATTAAAATCAAGCATCCCAAAGATTGGTTCAAAGATTCATTCTAAAGCAATTAAGCTAAATGAAACTAAGATGCAAACCAGTGCAATCCCATTGTGGATTGAATGCAATTGAGTGAAGGTATGGTGTGGATTTCTCAAATTGCCTTATCCATAGCTGATTGTGCAAAAGCTTGATGAATTGATGGTAATGGTGATTCACAAAAGGCAATTAGCTCAAATGGTGAGTAGGAATTTTAGTATAGTTTGGTTTCTCACGTGATTGTGAATACCATTCTCATGTAAATTGAGAACTATTTATAGATTTTTAGAGTGAATCGATGGTTAAGACAAAATGGTTAATCAATGGATGAATTTGAATAAGAGAAGATGTCATTGGTTAATGATCAAAACAAGGTTTGAGATTGCTCAATGACATGGATCAAAGGTGTTCATCAAGGGCTCAAATTGCTTGACACAATAACAAATCCCTTGATTTTAGGAGAATGTGGAAGATATTTCCATGTGGAGGGAAATATTTGAATTTGAAAAGGGGGAATATTCTATGAGAATATTGTTTGAATAATTGGGGGAAATTAACCAATTAAATAATTTAGAAATTATTTAATTGTGCAAGTGAAGGGAATTGGAAGCTTTAATTAAACAATTAGGAGTTATTTAATCAAAGATGATTTATGACATTTAATTAAATAATTTGCATTATTTAATCAAAAGAGAGGAAAATTAGTGTGAAGGTGATGAATTAATCTTGACTAATTGACATTGTTTGATTAATAGAAGAAAAAAGTGAATTTAGTTAAACAATTGACATTATTTAATTAAATAGGTGACAAAGAAGAAAAATGGTGTCAATAATCAAAATCTCAATGTGTGACATAATCATAGGACATTTTTTATGTCAAAGTATAATAGGATGCATGTCCAATAATATAATGAAGATGAATCCCCCTAATGTTCTTATAGCCCAACACAAAGAAAGGCTTCACATTCAAACATACAGACATCCATACTTGAAAATAAGTTGGAGTTGGATAGGCTTCTTGAGTTTGAATTGGAATGTGAAGAAAGAATTAGGGCTTTACAATTACAAAGACACCTTGTTGTTATAGAAAAACATATTTCTTCATCCCCTATTGTACCCCTTGATCTCATTTATAAGCAACTTGACCTTTCTTGGGTTGATTATGAAAGACAAATGATGAGATCTTCAATCTATAGATTGATGCCTAGATTTGATGGATATGATCATTTGGAAGGGGATGCACATGTTGAAGCATTTTCAAACTTCATGGATGAGATTCTTTCTTAATTCATTGATGGGAAAGGCGAAGAATTGGTGTGTTGGTTTTCCTGAGCATTCTTTTGCTTTATGGAATCATCTTGTGGATGTGTTCAAAGAAGATTTATTTATAGACCTTGTTGTTCTTGTTGAAGAATTGGAAAACATCATATGGAACGAGGAAGAGTCCAACATAGAGTTCAATCGCAAGTTTGTTGTTGCTCTTTCCAAGATCTTGGAAGATTGTAAGCCTAACATGCCTACCTGTATTAACATGTTTCTCGAAGCCTATGATGTTTCTCTAGGTTCCAAGTCAATACAAGAATAATTTAAATTAATTAACATGCAACAAACATACAAGTGCCTAGGTTTCATTGATAATCTATGATAGGATATGATTGCAAAATATTTATCCTCAAGAACAAAAGTTGTCAGTGATGAACTTCTTCTTGAAGTTAGTGAGTGTTTGGATATGGCATTAAGAAGAAGCATAATATTAGATGGTGGTTGTGTTTGTAGGTGAGTAAATGGTGTTGGTGCAATGCATGACAGTAGTATAGATGAAGATGATAGTGTGTGCACTTACCTTCAGCTAGATCTATCATTTGTGGGTGATTGTAATAAAGAAATCAATGATGATTTCCAATTTATGAATGAGGAGTATGACTTTGATGCTTGTTGCAAAAGTATGGACAACAAAGAATATGTGTATGCAAGAGATTCATCAAATGAATCATCTCAATTATCTAATTATAAAAAACATGCACATGTTGGTGATGCAAGTGGTGAACAAAAGTTTCCTTCTTGTTTGTTGTATTACCTTCTTTTGTCCCTTTTTTAATTGTGAAATGGTTGATGACTGTTTATGTGAGGATAGCATAGGCATAGTTGTACATGAAAATTAAAAAAAAATAGAAATAGATGTTGTAGTTGATGAAATTCAATGTGATAAGTTTGCACTTGAATAATGTGATGTTGGTGATCATATGGATGCATATGAGAGTCTCTCTCTTTGGTGTGCAACATGTTTTAACCTCATGCATAGTGCACTTCAAGTGGGTCATGAAAAAATTTCTATGATATTGGATATGGAAAAAGAGGTGTGCCACAAGTCTGATTGTAGCAACATGTGTTACAATAGATTGTCAAGAGGAACCTTAAACACAGAGACAATTTCAAGAGTGCAGCTCTTCACATGAAGTGTCTCATGATTCTAATAGTTGTGTTGATGAATTTTGCATCAACATAAGTGATCCCAATGTATGTTGGTTACCTATTGTCCCTAAAGTTTGAAAAATTGAGTATGAGGCTTTCCTTTGTGATGAAGGTATAGTTTCTTGTAGTTTGGATGATAGTATTCCTGAGTTTGAGTGTTTCACTTGGGCCCGACATGTATCTTGTGATAATGTTGAGCAACAACATTTTCTCCAAGCTAATCATCAGCCTACTAATCAAATTACTTTTATGCTAGAGTTTTAATTTTTTTAGTTTGATTTTCTAGAAGATGAGTTTCCTTCTACATGTCAACAAGATGAAGAGGCATGTTTTTCTTTTCCATGTGAATTGGAGGTGTTTTTCTTTCCTTAATTCATATGAGGTTAGTAGGTATGAATATAACATGGTTTCATTTGGTGCTAACCTGGTCTTTCAATTGGTACCCCCAGTTGTCATAAAAATAAAGAATGCATTACAAGGCAATTTGGTGGTCTATGTTATGTGGTTGTCATACGATGCCAAGGTCAATGGTGGAGCAAGTCTTCACTTATTTAGTGGCATTCATAGAGATGTGTTTGATTGGAGAAGATTGCATTTGTTGCAATTGTATGAAAGAGGTGACTATTGGTTGAGGGAAATTGGTTCCTTCAACAGGATAGTGTTTGACATAGGCAAGTAATATTCTTTCCATGCTTAGCAAGGTTGGCCTGCGTTTTTGTTAAAAAATTGTTTCATAGGCATACATTTGTGTTCTTGCGTTGTCTTCATGATTTGGCTATGATCTTGTTATGTATATATGTTTGTTGTCTGATGTGAGTTAGTCTAGATCTCTTTTATTGTTCCTATTTTTGGTATGCTTGGAGATCTGGATTCTTGTTGTACTTGCAAGAAGCACATGTCCACAACCAAAGCCACTATTGGGACTCAAACATGCAGTTTCCTTTTTTCCTAAGTCTCTTTCCTTTTTGTGCCTAAGCCATATTTTCCAGAAATTCAATCATGGGTAGTATTTTATCAAAATCCCTTAGCATTATTGGGCAGAGCAAGAAAAATTAAGCCTAGTTATCTTCTGAAGTTTTAAAAAATATGCTAAGCATAGAAATTTATCCTCAAGCGGGTTTTGTCCCTCCATTTGGTTCAGTTCATCCAACCTGCAATGTCTTGTCCTATTGAAAATCCCCACAAATGTGCAATTTCACTTGACTTTCTCACAAAAGTCTTGAGTGCTAAAAATGAATGTGTCAGCTTTGTGGAAATACATCTTCCATTTGAATTTCCCCTTTTTCCCATTTGTCCACTTCATGTAGAATTTTCGCTTTGTGAGAAAGTACACCCCATCCAATCTTATGGGCTTTCCCACGTGAACCGACTTTCTTCCACATCCTAACCAATCTCCCACAAATTTCTAGTTTTGCATCATTTTCTCGCATTTGTAGTTACTTCCAACTAAGTAAAATTCTTGTAAGTAGATGGAGCCCATCTTCCCACACTCGTTCCTAATGACATCATTATTCCCTTACAGATTTTTCATATGCCATCTGAACTTCCGTTTTCAAAATCCTTTCATCTAGTTAGGATGGGATTCTCCACAAGCTTGGTCCATCTCATTCTCCCACATCCACACCTTGATGACATCATCCCAATTTTCTTACATCATCATGATGTCACCTCATCCACAACTCCCCAAGTCCATTGATAACATCATGTTGATTTCATCCCTTGCTACATCATTTGTGAAACGTTCCATTCGAACTGAATTTTGTTCACTTGGTGGATGCACGTGTAATTTTCCACATGGCGCACTTGCCCAATTTTTCCCATGGATAAGGCTTTGTAGAGATTTGAGGGTCATTCGGACCTTGCAAAGTTTGCGATGGTATCAGGGAAATCATTTCCCACGTGGTGCACTTGGCCAATTTTTCCCATAGATAAAGCTTTGTGGAGATTTGAGGGTCATTCAGACCTTGCAAAGTTTGCAATGGTATCGGGATATGTCCCAATGGAGACTAGTTTCTCGCTTTCAGACGCATGTCAATTTTCTACAGAAGGCAAGTTATGATATCCAAATGGGACTCGAATTTCCACAATTGATGATTTGGTGTGAAAAAGGCAACTCAACTTATTCTTCACCTTATTCACCTACTTGCATTCATGGCACCATGTCTCCCAACTACCAGAAGTAATTGTAGAATGCATCTTTCGATTTGCAGCATCCATTTTGGGTGTGATTTGTCATCTGCCATCCATTTTGAGTTGCTACAATGATCAGCAATTAGGGTTGGGCACCTAGCTATATTTTGGCGATTTTGATCATTTTAGTGAGGTTTGTCACTATGTGGTCTCTAGATGCCAAGGAAGTTTCAAGGCATCCATTAATGCCACAGTCCAGTTTACGGAGAGATTGCAGACCTGCATAATTAAAAGAGAATAGTATTGTAATGAGACTTTGTGTTGCAAAATGTCTCCATGGAACTTTATATCTATTTACGAAGATTTATTAATCGCAATTAGAGATTTTCCATTGCCACACTTGCTAGCACAAATGTAAATGTTGACTTGGATGAATGTGACAACATTTTGAAACCATTGCAAGGCTTGTAATGATCTTTCTCGCTTTATGTATGAATTTATGTAGTTGTGTCTAAATTATTAAGTATGCTTTGTTGTAAGGTTTTATATCCATTGATGTATGTTAATAGATAGCTACATGTTCTTATGTTCCTATTTGTTCTCTTCTTAGTGTTGGGGCTCTATTGCCCAATAGACAGACTTTAGTTTGGAACCATGAACCAATCTCACACCATCAATCTAAAAACAAGTCAGTAGTATAGGAGTACAATTAGTTTTTATACATGCATAACCTAGCAATATAGCTAGGGATCCATTTTCAGTGAGTCTCAAATGAATTCATTCTATGTGGGTTATGTGTGCATAGCTATATTAGCTATATAAGGGTTATATGCAACAAAATTGTTCTTGGTCTACTGATAGCCTTTGGGACCAAGACATTGAGTTGGGTTTGGTTGCAAATGCTTGTCGATTGTATTTTTTATGTGATTTTGATACCTGTTAAGGTATACCCTTAGGAACACCCTCATGAGTTTAAGTTGAGCTCAAAGTACAAGAGATCTAACCCACTCTTGTATAGTTGGACAATATTTGTCCACAATCCGTTGATGAGTTGATTTCACCTGCATTATGACAAGCCCAGCCTTGTGAGAGTTTTTTCTCTAGGAAGTGTAGTGATATTGAGACCTAAGAGGTCCATCCTCTTTAAGAGTATTGTGGTCTCCATATGGCAATAACAATGCACAAGGAAGTGGCTGAGCTAGATCATCACCATTCTCAAGAAGAGAATCATCAAGAGATGGAGAAGTAGGAAGTGAGGGAGAAGCTCGTAATGGATACTCTATTGGAATAAATTTCTCATCAAATCATACATGATGAAAGAAGACATCACAAGAAACTAGATCAAATCGCACATATGCCTTCACATCCTTATAATAGTAAAAAAAAATTAGTGGTTGACCCTTCCTCTACTTGGCTTTACATTGACCTTCCAAAATAAATGCACAAACCTCATTGCTAAAAGCTCTAAAAGAAGAAACATTAGGCTTGACATGGATTTAAGCCTCATTATGAGTCATGTTCTCCACTACCTTGTGTGGCATGCTTCTAAATGTAGTTGGCACAGTTGCCTTCCTCGTCCTAGAAAGTGGGTGTCATATTCTAGATTGAATCATGCAATTTTGCATCTCTTAATATCCTATTCTTTCTCTCAAACACACCATTTTTCTAAGGGGTGTAGGGACTATAAGATGATGTTGAATACTATTCTTGGTACAAAAATCTTTAAATTAATGGTTCACATACTCCCCCCATTCTTCATTTGGATCCTCGTGATAGAAAGACCAGAGTACTTCTCCACAAACACTTTGAAATTCCTAAAATTTGTGAAGATGTTTCTCTTGTACTTGAGAAAGTACACCCATGTGCAATGTGAGAAATCGTTAATAAATGTGAGCACATACTTGGCCCCTAAAAATGAATTTGTCAAAAATGGCATAAGACCACAATGGATCAACTCTAGTAGTCTTTTTAACATGGCCTTACCCTTATGAAAGGGGTCCTAATGAAGTTTTCCAAGTACACACAAAGACCCTTAGTACATGAAAACTTCATAAGAACAATCACCATGTCCTATGGGATCAACTATTGAAGAAGCATGTAGTTCAAGTGACCATACTGTTCATACCAAATTTTGTTCACAGAATCAGCATGGGCTATGTGATACGATCTTGAGGAATACTCAAAAATATCAAGCATGAACAAATAGGACCTGTGATTAGCTTTCCCTTAAGAAACAACTTTTTCAAGATCTTGTAGCTCTCAAATAACCACACCATGTGGAGAAAACTTAACTATCTTCCCATCCCTAAAATGAAAAATCTAGTACATGAAGAGAAGGTAAAAAAAAAATTTAGGAACAAAGGGCACATCCTCAATACAACCATCTACCAACTAAAATGTATAACCCCAAAAACGGAACCTATGTCGAGTTACACATAACAATCTAAGAAGTACTATTATCAAAAAGAGACTCAAGTAAATTGTGTGGATTATTCATGTGATGGGAAGCTCTTAAATCAAGCATTCAACTATCTATTGATGAATGCAAATCCCATGTCAAAAGGTCTTTCCCTTTGCTTATGGAAGAGGGATTAGCAATAGATATCATGTGCCTTTGCATGGCCTCCTCCAATGCCTCTAAACTAATCAAACAATAAGACTCATCACATCCCATTTTTCCACAAAAATTATAAGTAAATAATGCTAATGTAAACAAGGTCATGTGAATTTGTGAATGATTGTGTTTGTGAAACAACTTGATAGGAACTAAGCAATGGTAAAGATAAAGCTAACTACTTGCTGAGAGATTACATTTGTTATTTTTAGTTTCAAAATGCAAAAGATGCAAAATAAACTCCAAAAATCTAATTTAATCTACTTTAGCTTCCTAGGGAAAAAAAAAATTTGATCAAAACAACTATAAAGAAGAGACAAACAGCAAGTTTATGAAGATTAAAGTACTAAACTAATATGTTTTTTGAGTGCATAGTAAAGATTAAAGAAAAGAATTAATGGATCTTTCTTGGACCTCCAATAGGCAAGTTATTGAATGTAAATAAAAAATTGATCTATTTATGAAAACAAATATTTGAACATGCAAAATACAATTTAGGTTATATTTTTAGAATTAAAGGATCCCTCTTGAACCTCCAATAGGTAGGTTTTTAGATGTAAACAAGAAATTGGCCTATTTATGAAAGTGATTATTGAACAAGATGCAAAATATCATTTAAGCTTAAGCATTTTTAGTGCCTAGTAGGGAGTATAAGGAAAGGATTACAAAGAAACCATTTCAAATCTTCGAAGGGCAATTATTCAAGTAATGAAGGAAAACAATAAAGATTTTTGGATTTGTGCAAGTGGTCAGTATGGGTTATTATGTGACCCAACCCAAACATCTCAATTCCAATTTTGTGTTATTTGGGTATGCCAATATTACTGAACAATGTGCACTACATCTATTCTACTAGAAAACTAATAAAATATCGCAAAGATCTATTATAATCTAAATAAACTAAATAATTTGAAAGTAAAGTACACTTTAACAAAAACATTAAAAAACCTGGAGGAAGGTTGGATTATTGTAATGGGCAAGAAAGCTAAAATCTCAAGGCCTTCTTTTGACATGACTCTCCGCTCCCACAAGAAAAATGCTAAATGTAAATCTTGAAAAGTCTTGTTTTGGAGCTGGTCTTTTGGTTGGCTACAAGCTGTCTTTTCTGCAGCCGTGTTCATGTTTGTAAAGGGTTTTGGGTCCCTTCAAAACCTGTTTTAACCTTTATCAAAAACATTAAAAAACCTAGACATGTAGTGGATTTTTGCAACACCTGGGGAAAATTTTGAAGTTGTTCATCCTCATATTAAATTGCACCTTTCCAATTTTTGTGTGCAATCAACAATTGGAGACCCCCAAACTAAGAAGTTGATTGTGCTTGTTTGAAAAGATAAGCACCAAATGATCAATCTAATTAAAGAAGGAGAAGATAAATAAAGTATTGAATCCCATTTCTATTCACACACTTTGATGTTTGTCGGTTTTATATTAATCCATTACTAAGAGAAGTTTTCTTTTTGGTTCTTAAAAGAAACAATTTGAGGAAGTTCAGTTGGTCAAAATGAAGTTTTAGGTTCACAAGAGAAATGAAGTGTGGTTGGCAATCAAGAAAGAGTGGTTGGAAGAAAGTCAATTGTGGTTGTTTGTGGTTGTGGCAGTGTTAGGATTGAATAACCTATTTCCTCTAACCTTGTTTTAGTCAAATATTTGTGTAATTTTTAAATGAATATGACCGAATGAAGCGATGAGCTTGCCCAAGTAATACAAAGAAGCAATTGGGGAAAGGGAAATGAAAAGAATAGGTTTTTGATGCTTTAAACACTAATGGGTGTCACTTTTGACAAAACCACCATTTTTAATAGAATGGCAAATTTAGAATCATCACATGCAAGTAACTAGTGGTTTCATACAAATAGCAAGAAGTGCAAGCACAAAAAGTATGAAAGGGATATTACATTAAGAAACTATGGAAGACTAAGAAGCACAATGGGATAGACATAGGTGGTTTGACTGACAAGTTGCCTTGGTTGTCAATGTCAATTGTCGTTTTTTCTACCATTTTGGCATTGGAGGGTACTTAATCATTAGTGGACTAATAATGTCAACCATGCAATTTTTGGTACTTATAAGGCATGAGCACAACACAAAAGGATAAATAAACATAAGACAACACCTCAACATAAGGACTAGACCATGTGGCAATAATTTAGTCTTAGATCAAGTTGATTGATGCAACCTAGTCCTACATCATTTCAATATCAAACAAATTTGTCACAAGTTTCAAATCGTAGATCTTAATCAAATTTCCAGTTTCAATTGTCAATTACAACATAACAACAAATCATCACACATCAAATCAAAAAAGAAAAGTAAATTGTACCCTTTTTCCTATTAAATAGACTCAACTCATATTTAATTTTAGGTATAATTGTTATTTATTGTTTGATCCTTTGACCTAGATTATTATAGGAAAGTTATATTTTCCTTATAATATCATCTTCTTTTATCAATCCACATTCATCTCTCTTGCATTGTTAATATATCATTTATGTGCATTTTAGAGTTAGATTGCCAATATAATCACACAAAATTTTCTTCTATAGAACATCATGGAATAGATTAAAAAGTAATGCCCCTTGTTTATAAAAATACTTTGGATTATGGGATTTGGAGTGGATTTTGGTAGGTTCCTTTGATGAAACATTCTTGTCATCTAAGACAAATTAAATTAGTAAAGCATGTAAATTATTGTTGGGTCTTTCCAATCAAAGGTGTTTGATAACTAGAGATGAGAATGGAGGAGAACAAAAAAGCAATACGTAATTACTATCACAAGGGTACAAAACCTTTGATTAGTAGCTAAAAGCAATTTGAGATGAAAATAGAATTTAGTAGATTCCTTTGGTGAAACATTCTCCCCATCTAAGACAAATTAAAATTAGTAATACATAAAAGTTATTGTTGGGTGTTTCCAATCAAGAGTGTTTGATAACTAGATATGACAATGAAGGAGAACAAGCAAGCAATACATAATTCTTATCACAAGGGTACAAAACCTTTGATTACCAGCTAAAAGCAATCAAAGTACAAAAATTCTTTGGCATGGAATATATAGAGAAATAAGAATTCCAAGCTTGTGGGTTTTTCAAATGCCCATATTACGATGTTAGCACGGATGGCAAGGTGTCTATTACATGTTTGTTGATGCATTTGGGAACAAGCACAATAGTTTGGTCTTGCACGAAACTAAATAGGTGACTATTTCTACAAATAAATTAAAGTGCATTGCAGAATGGATGCCTCATGAGTGATGGTTCATCTTCATATGATTGTTATGAGTTGCAGAAATAGGTGGCTATTTTTACAAATAAATTAAAGTGTATTGCAGCATGGATGCTTCATGAGCGATGGTTCATCTTCTTATGAGTTGCAGAGTGATCATAATGGTCCTAGAATTTGAATGTGGATAATTAAAGTGCCATCAAAATTGCAAATATATTTGTACTTTATGCAAAAACACAACACGTGGACATGAAGTATCACTATTTGAGAATGTTCACAACACAATTAGTTGATTCTATTTATTGCCCCACAAATGAGCGAGTAGTAGACATATTCATAAGGCCTTTGGATTGAGACAAGTTAGAGAAAGACAAATGAAGATAGACTTTCCATCTTAGGAAGATATGTTAGGAATATTGATCCAAAATGCAATAGGTTTGCTAATTAAAATATTTAGTTTTATAGATAGAACAGTTTTAGTTTGTTTTTGTGAGCACATGAGGATGCAAGTTGAAAGGTCATCCACCTCATTTTTGTTTTTAGTATATTTTAGTAGAAGAGAATGAGAAGAATCAAGCTTTTCCACTTCCCTTAGCTTTCCATCTTTGTTAAGCAATTTGTATAAGCACAGGCAAATGGTCTGTGGACACCCATCATAAACTTCTATGAGCAGATTGTATGAGTATGACAAACCTTTATGAGCAGACTATATGAGTATAACAAACCATCTATGGACACCCACCCCAAACGTTGTTGAGATTAATAAAATTGTCTTAGCTAATGTAGTACCTGGGGAGACCACCTCAATTATTTGCAAGGCATTCTCAAGTGTATAAAGTGTAAAAAGTTCTATCCGGTTAGCAACAGCAAAAGATATCAACAGTCACAACCTCCTCCGTGATTAGGAAAAATTAACCAATGGAAACAATGGCATAAAGGATGCAAATAGTTTTCTGTAATAAAACAATAAATTTATTTCTTCAAACTTGAATATTTACAAAGAGAAATCAGGATTCCCTGTAGATAAGGGCAGAGAAGTGAACAATCAAGAAAGGAGAAACCAATCTTAGGAACAAACACCCTTCCTACTTGATTATGCTTTCATTAGTAATATTTTATACTCCATTTATTTAACAAATAACTCTATTTGCAATCAAACTAAATGTTTTGGGAGAAAAGGATTTATGATCCCCTGTTTGAAGCGTAATTAAATACCAGGTATACACATTCTTTACCAGGTTACCTCGCATAATGACCAGATATCTCTAGGATTAATTGCATAGCTTGATAGCAATAACCAAATCATTATACATATAAATTACAACAAAAAGAAAGTGAATCTATTTTGCACCTGAGACAAATTTGCTTACTTTCTGAAACATATTGATAATGTAAACCATGTGTCCCTTCAACAAGAAAGGACCAAGATGGACCAGTTGATGATCCGGAAGGGGAAACGTTTCAACCTTCATCCATACCACACTACCTTAGAATAGTAGGGGCCCTCTCACCCATGTTATGTATAGAATATGCCACGGGCCATTTTGCTAGTTACTCCATTCAACAAAAAGCATCGCTCCAGTTTTGTTCTTGTATGCATTTTTGGAGTAAGTGTTAAATCATCCGCAACATCAACCTCCTGAATGCACAAGACAAAAAATAGGGGAAGATTATTTTTCATCAATAATAATAATAGTCAATTGTAACTTGTGGATTCTTTGCCTAAATATTAAAAATTATTTCAAAGACCTACTTTACGTAAACATTAAATTTCTCTTGAAGACTCTTGGTAAAAATAAGGCTCTAGATAGATGGAGATTAGAGAAGAATCTGGAGGAAGAATCTTCGAGCTAAAAATGCAGGAGGAGGCTAATGACAAAGTTACTTATGATAGTCTTGTAAATACTAAACATCAGCTGAGGTGCTTGCAAAACCATAAGAATCAAGGAGATAAAATCAGAGTCAAAATTAATTGGTTAAAGGAGGGAGACAAAGGATCTAAATAGTTTTTCAATATTCTCAAAGCAAAATTTATCAAAGAAAAAATTGGCCCTATTGATACTGGGGATTCTAAGACTAGACCTTGAGGTAATGAATAATACTTTCTAGAGTTTCTACCAAAATCTCTTTTCCTCTAAGGATAATGATCAGAGTAAGGTTAACAAAGCTCTTTGTGAGAGAATCATTCCTAAGAAAGTCAATGAGGAGGATGCCAAAGATATTAGTAAGAAGCTTTCTAAGGAAGAAATCATTAAAACTATCAAGTCCTTCAATAATGGCAAGTCCCTTGGTATTGATGGGCTCCCTGTTGAATTTTACAAGACTTTTTGAGACTGGATTGCGAAGGAACTTTTGGAAGTCTATGAGGAAGACTTTGATATGAATTTTCTTGGTTATAATATCAATAGGGAGGTGGTCAAGCTACTACCAAGGGAAGGTGATAAGTCCCTTATTAAGAACTAGAGACTTATAACCTTACTAAATGTTTCATATAAAATCCTTGCTAAGCTACAAGCTTT
Organism: Sequoia sempervirens; assembly: GCA_007258455.2. NCBI lineage: Eukaryota > Viridiplantae > Streptophyta > Pinopsida > Cupressales > Cupressaceae > Sequoia > Sequoia sempervirens. Next base: position 872,902,521 of record VDFB02271358.1, on the reverse strand, counting down.
AAGACTTGCTGATATTCTACCCAAAGTTGTGTCTGTTACTCAAACTGGTTTTATAAAAGGTGGATATATTCTGGAAAACTTGATTACTAACTGGGAAAGTTTAAACTAGGCTTCAATCAAAATGCTAGTATGCTACTCCTTGATTTTGAAAAAGCTTATGATAGGGTTGAGTGGATTTTGTGATTACTGTTATGGAAGCCCTTTGATATTGTTGATGTTATTGTAGCGGCGGGAGATTCTTTCTCCTATAAAATTCAAATAATTTAAATAACATTTTGAATGAGGCCGACTCTTGAGAAAAGTCGTCTCATTTCAATAAATAATTATTTTTATTTTTATTTTATGATAGCCGACTTAAAAATAAAAGGCGCCACCTTGTAAAGTCACCTCTCTTTGTAAGAGGCCGACCATTCATGAAAGGTCACTTAAAATGTGTATATATTGAAGACGTCTTCCTCCTCATTTGATATCGAAATCATTATCAAGACAAGTACGCATATTTCTGAGTGGAGTTCACTTTCATCAGCAGATTGATATATTGCTCAAGGAGATCGACTTGTGAAACTGAAGAAGTCATTATTATTTGTTAAATTCACATCTAGAGAGGTGCTGTTACAATTACATCAGATCGGCCTAGAGATTGGCCATATTGTAAAGCAAATTGCTGCTCATTTATTCAATATATAAGTGATATATTGTTGCTGGGTTTTTCTCCCTCAAGGAGGGTTTTCCCAGGGTATATGTTGTGTTCTATTGTTTATATTTGTCTTATTTCTGCTTAATTCAATTCTGGTCCTAAAATTAACATGGTATCAAAGCAGGTTTAAGCAAGATCTGTTAATGTTATAGCAGCTTCGGTAGTTCCTTCCAGCTCAGCTCTTTCGTGGAGACATAAATTGAATGATAGCCTTTGGCTATTCAATTTATATTCATTGTTTTGTTTTATACTCATTTCATATTATGGCCGACATGAAAGAATTCGAATTGATCTTTATTAGAGGATATTTAATATATTTCAAAGCCGACTTTCATTAAGATGATAAGCGATTTCTTAAGAGGCCAACATAAAGGAATTGTCTCTCCATTAATTTGTATATATACACCTTGATTCGTCCATTGTAATCCATCTAGCAGAGTTCGGTTATTCACATCAAGTGCGAATATATCAGTTCATCAAGTGCGAATATATCAGTTCATCAAGTGCGAATTTATCTGATGTTCAAGTGCGAATTTATCTAATAAGCAAGGTGCGAATTCAAGATACAGGGCGAACACATTCAGCGCCAAGACTTTACTTAGTGTGAATATTACACAGTGTTGAGCTAACACAGATTGAAGACCATCCAGTGCAAAGCGAACATTGCCAGATCTGTGTTCAGTCATTGCCAGGTGTGATTTAGCAAGTTGTCATCTGTCATTCCATATTGCCAGGTGCTGTATATCGGTCTTGTGTTAGACCTCATTGTAATGTGTAAAATTGCCACTATTACATCAAATATAAGAGAGATCTTTGTTGCTGGGTTTTTCTCCCTCAAGAGGAGGGTTTTCCCAGGGTATATGCTGTGTTATTTTGTCTGATTTTGAATTATTTTTTGTGCATTTAATCTGTTCACATAAACTTAACATGGTATCAGAGCGGGTTTGAGGATCGTGATCAGATTATTGCACTCAGATTATCTCATTTGTTCAGTTTGTCAAGATGGTGTATGATTTGAAGGTTGAGGATTCAAGTGAATATCTGTCTCATTCAGCATTATCAAGCTGTGTACCTTCCGACACCAACACTTGGATAATCGACAGTGGTGCCTCTCGTCACATAACCGGCTTCAAGGAGCACTTATCGAGTTTGGTGGAAAAGGAATCTTCTGAACAAGTCATCATTGGAGATGATGCCAGCTACTCCGTAAAAGGAATTGGGACCTCCACACTTCACTTGGATTCCGGCATATCGTTTCAATTGGGTAATGTTCTTTATGTTCCCGGAATCAAGCATAATCTTATTTCTATTTCAGCCTTGGAAGATAAAGGATATCAAGTTGCCTTCTCCAAAGGCAAAGTTCTAGTGTGGATGCAGAACTCTAGCTTCAAGGATGCTCAAGTAATTGGAGTTAGATATGATAACCTCTACAAGGTTTGCTCACATCCTCTTCAAGCGTTGGTTCATGACTCTTCTAGTCTTTGTGATCTTTGGCATCGGAGATTGGCTCACTTACACTTCCGAGCTCTACCTATTATGGAGAAGATGGTGATGGGCCTTCCTAAATTCAACCAGGAACACGAAGGTACATGCAAGGGCTGCGCATTAGGTAAGAATATAAAAGCCCCTTTTCATAGTAGAGAAAATAGATCTAAGTGTATTTTAGATCTAATTCATTCTGATTTATGTGGTCCTATGTCTGTTCCTTCTTCGAGTGGTTTTTTGTATTATGTTCTTTTCATTGATGATCACTCTAGGAAGACTTGGATTTATTTTTTGAAATCTAAAGAATCTGAGGAAGTACTGGATAGGTTTAAAGAATTTAAAGCTTTAGTAGAAAATCTTTCTGGTAAACGAATTAAGGTCCTCAGATCTGACAATGGTGGAGAATACACCTCTAGTAGTTTTCGAAACTTTTGTATTGATGCAGGGATTAAGAGGGAGCTCTGTGTTCCCTATAATCCTCAACAAAATGGTGTTGCAGAAAGGAAGAACAGAACGATTGTGGAAGCAGCAAAGGCCATGATCCATGATCAAGATTTGCAAACTTTCTTATGGGCAGAAGCTTCCAGGACAGCTGTATATATTCAGAACATAAGTCCTCATAAGATCTTGGAGAATATGACTCCAGAAGAAGCTTTTACAGGGAAGAAGTCAGTCACTTGAGGATCTTTGGTTGTCCCGTCTATGTTCATGTTCCCAAAGAAAAGAGAACCAAGCTGGAGCCTTCTGGCAAGAAGGGAATATTTGTGGGCTACAGTGAGACATCAAAAGCTTACAGAATTTACATTCCAGGTCAGAAGTTGATAGAAATCAGTAGGGATGTCACATTCGAGGAAGATGTTGCATTCAGGAGATCCAGAGGGATTCATATGGAGATTGATAATGAAGAGTCTCCTCAGGACATGGAAGTTGACCATACTCCTGAGATTCAGAGGGAGACAATGGAACCAAAGGAAGATCTTGATCCAGTTGAACCCTTGGAACCTACTGATGGGCCTACTGACATTGTTATTGGGAGAAAGAGACCTCTATGGGCTAGTCGCACTATGCAAGAGGCTGAAAGCTTTGCAGCTCCTAGAGGCACATTCAGAGAAAGCAAAAGGCCACATAAGTTCTCCAGTTATGTTGCCTTGATGAGTCAGATTATAGAATCTGAGCCTTCCTGTGTTGAGGAAGCATCTAGTCTTCAAGTTGGAGAGATGCTATGATAGAGGAGTATCAGTCAATTCTTAAAATGATGTTTGGGATATCGTTCCTAGACCCGAGGGCAAGTTTGTAGTATCTTCTAAATGGCTATTCAAGATTAAGCATGTTCGCCGAGATGGAAGCATTAGAGAAGTACAAAGGGCAGATTTATTATTTCGTGGAGTTTTCTCGAAGAGGAGTTGATTATGATGAGACTTTTTGCTCTGTTGCTGCGCTACATACGTCGAGAACCATCATTGCTATTCTTTGCATCTAGAAGGGATGGAATTCACGAGATGGATGCTAGAAGACAGCCTTTCATAATGAAGTTGAGGAAGGAGTTTACATATAGAAACAGCTTTGATGGTTGAATTCATAGGAAGGAGTCTCATGTTTGCAAGCTGAAGAAGGCCTTGTATGGTCTTAAGCAGGCTCCTCGTGCATGGTACAAAAGGATTGATCAGTATCTATCAAGCTTGGGTTTCTTGAAGAATGATGCTGATTCAAATCTCTACTTCAAGGTAACCAATGGTGATGCATTAATTTTGGTTTTATATGTTGATGATCTAATCCTCACTGGAGAAGATCACCTGATTCTTGAATGTAAGAAGGATTTAACTTCTGAATTTGAGATGAAAGACCTTGGGCTCATGCATTACTTCCTTGGTTTAGAAGTTTGGCAGAAATCAGATGGTATGATTTTAAATCAAGGGAAGTACACCATTGATATACTTAAGAGATTTGGCATGATGGATTGCAAATCCATGTCTACTCCTATGGAGACCAATCTTCATAAATTGAAGGAGGCTGCATCTAGTTCAGATTTGGTGGATCCTATGTTGTACAAACAACTGATTGGATCGCCCAGTGTATCCTAGTTAACACTAGACACGATATTTGCTATCACGGTAGAGTGCCTTAGCGATTTATGTGATCAGAGCCGAGATACATCTTGTTGCGGCTAAGCATATCACGAGATAGCTTGCGAGCCTGATTGGATATAGGTTGAAGTATACGCCGGATCTGCAGACTTAAGGAATTTACTTGGACATGATTACGATTAGGCTGAGGTTGTGTCACGGTCGAAGAGCACCTCTGGCTGTTGCTTCAGTTTGGGTTCTGCTATGATTTCTTGGTGCAGCTGGAAGCAGTCTTCTGTAGCATTAAGTACAGCAGAGGCTGAGTACATTGCAGCTTGCATGGCAACTCGGGAAGCAGTGTGGCTTTGTAAGCTCCTTGCAGGATTATTTGGACAATCAAAGGAGCCTACTATCATTCATTGTGATAATCAGAGTTGTGTGAAGCTTTCTGTCAATCCTGTGTTTCATGATAGATCCAAGCATGTTGAGATCAAGTACCACTATGTCGAGGAGACATGGCACAAGCGAGGCTATCTGGGTTAGCGAGGTACATTATGATGAAGCTGACCGGCCGAGATATTCTCCTGCAAGCCTCTCGCCCGGGATAAAGTTTGCTATGCCGAGATAAGCTTGGTATGGTGGAAAGGAATCCGACCTTGGTGATATGAGTCAATATCGATGAGCCTTCTTAATGCATTTTCTTACGTATTGGGAAGATTTGAGGTGAAAGCCCTTGTTTCCACCCTCTGAGAGAGTCATAGTGGATGTCATGTGTGTGACTCCATGACATATTTTGTACTTGTATTTCACCCTCTGAGAGAGCCATGGTGAAAGTCATGTTGAGGTGAGAACATCAAGCAAGTGATGAACACTTATGCTACTATTGCACTTTTATTACGTGGCCGGAAGAATTTGGGGAGTGAAAGCCCTTGTTTCCACCCTGAGGAGTCATGGTGGATGGCATGTGTGTGACTCCACTGACAACATCACGTGAGAGAATTCGTGATGATCTTCTTGTACTTGTGTTTCACCCTCTGGGAGAGCCATGGTGAAAGTCACGTTGAGGTGACAACATCACGCAAGTGATGAACACTAGTACTTACCATTTGATGGTTGATATCGAGACGATATCAAATATCACATTGAGGTGATATTTCTCTCCTTATATCTGATTGCAGGCAATGATGGCAGATGAACCTCATATGGAGAAGATTCGTATTATGCAGTTGGAAGTTCTCTCCCTAGCTGAGAGGGAGTGTTAATGTTATAGCAGCTTCGGTAGTTCCTTCCAGCTCAGCTCTTTCGTGGAGACATAAATTGAATGATAGCCTTTGGCTATTCAATTTATATTCATTGTTTTGTTTTATACTCATTTCATATTATGGCCGACATGAAAGAATTCGAATTGATCTTTATTAGAGGATATTTAATATATTTCAAAGCCGACTTTCATTAAGATGATAAGCGATTTCTTAAGAGGCCGACATAAAGGAATTGTCTCTCCATTAATTTGTATATATACACCTTGATTCGTCCATTGTAATCCATCTAGCAGAGTTCGGTTATTCACATCAAGTGCGAATATATCAGTTCATCAAGTGCGAATTTATCTGATGTTCAAGTGCGAATTTATCTAATAAGCAAGGTGCGAATTCAAGATACAGGGCGAACACATTCAGCGCCACGACTTTACTCAGTGTGAATATTACACAATGTTGAGCTAACACAGATTGAAGACCATCCAGTGCAAAGCGAACATTGCCAGATCTGTGTTCAGTCATTGCCAGGTGTGATTTAGCAGGTTGTCATCTGTCATTCCATATTGCCAGGTGTTGTATATCGGTCTTGTGTTAGACCTCATTGTAATGTGTAAAATTGCCACTGTTACATCAAATATAAGAGAGATCTTTGTTGCTGGGTTTTTCTCCCTCAAGAGGAGGGCTTTCCCAGGGTATATGCTGTGTTATTTTGTCTGATTTTGAATTATTTTCTGTGCATTTAATTTGTTCACATAAACTTAACAAGATCAAGATCAGATTTGTTTCAGCAGCAAAATCTTCTTCTCTTCTTCTCATCTAAGGGAGTCTATCTTAGCTTCGAAAATGGTGAACGGACTCAAGGTTAAAGATAGACTTGATGGTGCATCTAGCTTCACCTCTTGGAAGTTCAGAGTTCTTATTGCATTGGAAGAGAATGACCTTCTCGATTTCGTTGAGAGTGATGTGCCCGAGCCTTCCGATGAGACTGAGAAAACTCAATGGAAGAAGAATGGCATGAAGGCTAAGAAGATCTTGATTGATTCCGTGAAGGATCATCTTGTGCCAATTATTTCCAAGTTGAAGACAGCTAAAGATATGTTCAAGACTCTACAAGGATTGTATGAGATCAACAACACCAGCAGAGCTCTTGCCTTGAGGCAATAGCTCCATCATATAAAGATGGCTTAAGAAGATTCAGTCATCTCTTTCTCCATGAAGATCACTGAGTTGAAGGATCAGCTATATGCCATTGGAGATATAGTTCAAGATAGAGACCTAGTCATGTTGGCACTCAATGGTCTTCCTCAATCTTGGGAGCCCTTTATTCAAGGTATTAGAGGAAGATCTAAATTGCCCAAGTTTGACCGTCTTAGAGCTGATTGCATTCAAGAGGAATCCAGGTTGGCAGCAAGAGGGAATTGACAAAGCTCTCACAATGAAGACATCGTGTTCTCGCTGCTCAAACTTCCAGAAGAAAAGGAAGAGAAGGGAGAAAAGGTAATTTCAAGAGGAATAGAGACAAAAAATCAGATTCTGCTCCTGAGCCAAAGAAGAAGGATCTCTCTCATATTCAATGTTTCAGATGTGACAAGTACGGTCACTATGCTCGAGATTGTATAACAAGACCAAAGCAACATGCTTCTACTGCAGATGTTGATGATGTCTCACCTCAAAAGGAATCTAGAGACAACTCGGAAGGATTTCTATTCATCTCCGCTCTATCAAGCAATGTTCCAACCGATAGTAGCACTTGGTTAATTGATATCGGTGCTTCATGACACATTATAGGATATCGGGAGCATCTCTTAGACTTGGTAGAAAGAGAAACCAACATACAAGTGATAATCGGAGATGATGCTTGCTACTCAGTGAAAGGTGTTGGGGCCACCTCTCTTCATCTAGATTCTGGCATCCCTCTTCATTTGAGTGATGTCTTGTTTGTTCTAGGAATCAAGAGAAATCTTATTTCAATTTCAGCCTTGGCGGACAAAGGATATCAAGTTGCATTTTTTGAACGAAAAGTTCTTGCTTGGCTAAAGAACTCTAGCATCAAAACAGCTCATGTGATTGGTGTCCGTCAAGAGAGTCTCTACAAACTTTTTATTCGTCCAGTTCAAGCATTGTTGCATGATTCTACCAGTTCGAGTGAGCTATGGCATAGGAGACTTGCTCACCTACATTTTAGAGCTCTTCCTTCCATGGAGAAGATGGTTACAGGTCTACCAAAGCTCAGTCAGAAGCATGATGGCGTTTGCAGAGGTTGTGCAATGGGTAAGAATACTAAGGGTCCTTTTCATAGTAGTGAAAGTAGATCAAAAAGTATTCTAGATCTTGTTCATTCTAATTTGTGTGGTCCAATGTCTGTGGCATCTTTGAGTGGTTTTTGGTATTATGTGATTTTCATTGATGACTATTCTAGAAAGACTTGAATTTACTTTTTGAAATCTAAGGAGTCTGAAGAAGTACTTGATAGATTCAAAGAATTTAAGGCTCAAGTTGAAAATTTGTCCGGAAAGAGGATCAAGACTCTGAGATCTGATAATGGAGGAGAATACACTTCTTGAGGTTTCTGTAATTTCTGCATTGAGGCAGGGATTAAGAGGGAGTTTTGTGTTCCTTACAATCCTTAGCAAAACGGAGTTGCAGAAAGAAAGAATAGATCCATAGTTGAGGCAGCCAAAGCTATGATTCATGATCAAGACTTACAAACCTTCCTTTGGGCTGAAGCTTCCAGAACTGCAGTGTATGTTCAGAATTGAAGCCCTCATCGAATATTGGAAAATATGACACCTGAAGAAGCCTTCACAGGTGTGAAACCTGAGGTTAGTCATTTAAGAATCTTTGGTTGTCCTGTTTATATTCATGTGCCTAAAGATAAAAGATCTAAGTTAGAACCATCAAGCAAGAAAGGAATATTTGTGGGTTACAGTGAATCTTCAAAGACCTACATAATCTACATTCAAAGACAGAAACAAATTGAGATCAGCAGGCATGTCTCTTTCGAAGAAGAGGTTGCATTCAAATGATCTAAAGGGTCTTACATGGAGATAGACAATGAAGACCAAGAGTCGCCTCAGGATATGGACATTTCTTCTGATCATACACCTGAGATTCAGAGGGAGTCTGCTGAACCAGAAGAGGCTAGTGATCCCGTTGATCCCATAGAACCTACTGATGGTCCGAGAGACATTGCTATAGGTCGAAAGAGACCTCTATGGGCTAGACAGACTATGCAAGAGGCAGAGAAGTATGCAGCCCCTCGAGGCACATTTCGAGAAAGCAAGAGACCACAAAAGTTTCCAGGCTATGTGGCATTAATGAGTCACATCATTGAGTCTGAACCTTCCAGTGTTGAGGAAGCATCAAGTCAGCAGGTATGGAGAGATGCTATGACAGAAGAACATCAGTCTATTATCAAGAATGATGTTTGGGATGTTGTACCAAGACCTGAAGGGAAATCAATTGTGTCTTCTAAATGGCTATTCAAGATCAAGCATGCAGCTGATGGGAGCATTGAGAAGTACAAAGCAAGATTTGTGGCTAGAGGATTCTCTCAGAAAGAGGGAATAGATTATGAAGAGACATTTGCTCCTGTTGCTCGATATACATCTATCAAAACTATCATTGCTATTGCATCAACTAAATGATGGAAGCTACATCAAATGGATGTAAAGACTGTTTTTCTTAATCGTGTGATTGAAGAAGAAGTTTACATTGAGCAACCAAATGGGTTCGTGATTCATGGAAAAAGAGTCCCACGTATGCAGATTGAAGAAGGCATTGTACAGCCTTAAGCAGGCACCTCGTGCTTGGTATGAGAGGATTGATCGATACTTGATGAGCTTGAGATTCTCCAAGAATGATGCAGATTCAAATCTCTACTTCAAGGTAGTTGATGGTGAGGCTTTAATCTTGGTTCTTTATGTTGATGATTTATTTCTTATGGAGTAGAATATCTCATTGTCAAATGCAAGGAGTTAGCTTCTGAGTTTGAGATGAAGGATCTAGATCTTATGCATTACTTTCTAGGATTGGAAGTGTGGCAGAGACCCAATGAGATTATTCCAAGTCAAGGAAAATACACCATAGACATCTTAAAGAGATTTGGGATGATGGATTGCAAGTCCATGGCTATATCGATGGAAACAAATTTGAAGTTGAGTAATTCTGCAGCTAGTTCAAATCTGGTAGATCCCACCATGTACAGGCAGTTGATTGGATTGTTGATGTATCTAGTTAATACCAGACTAGACATTTGCTATGCAGTGAGTGCCCTCAGTCAGTTCATGTGTGAACCAAGGCAAATTCATCTAGTTGTAGCAAAGCATATCTTGAGATACTTGTGTGGCACAGTAAGATATGGCTTGAGATATTCTTCCAGTGAAGATCTAAAGTTACAAGGCTATTTTGATTCTAATTGGGCCAGAAGTGTAGCTGACAGGAAGAGCACCTCTGGATGTTGCTTTAGTTTGGGGTCTGCCATGATTTCTTGGTGTAGTAGGAAGCAAACTTCAGTGGCACTAAGCACTGCAGAGGCCGAATATATTGCAGCATGTGTAGCAGCTCGAGAAGCAGTGTGGCTTTGAAAGCTCCTTGCAGGTTTGTTTGGACAAACATTGGAGCTGACTATAATTCATTGTGACAATCAAAGCTATGTGAAGCTATCTGTCAATCCAGTGTTTCATGACAGGACAAACATGTGGAAATCAAATATCATTACATCAGAGATATGGTTCTAAGGAAAGCTATTCAACTCAAGTATATTTGCACTGATGATCAGACGATTGATATTCTCACCAAGCCTCTCTCCAGAGTGAAGTTTATACATTTTTGAGACAAGCTTGGAGTTGTGGTGAATGAAGCCCTTGCTGAGAGGGAGACTCAGCATCAGTGATCTTTGTTATTTGCCATAATGCATATTTCTCTGAGAAGGAGAAATATGAGGTGAAAGCCCTTGTCCATCTTTGAGAAAAAGATGTGGTTCTTTCCACCCAATGGGAGTAGCCATAGTGGATGTCATGTTGAGAAACTCCATGACAACATCACGTTGAGAGACTCCGTGATGAATTCTTTGTACTTGTGTTTTTCCACACATGGGAGTAGCCATGGTGGACATCATGTTGAGTGACTCTGTGATGGGCACTTGTGCACATGTTCCCTTCCACACATGGGAGTAGCCATAGTGGACGTCATGTTGAGTGACTCCATGACGATATCATGTTGAGTGACTCCCTGATGAACTCTTTTCCACAAATGGGTGTAGCCATTGTGGGTGTCATGTTGAGAGACTCCATGACATGGATATTTGGAAAGATATCTCCCTAGCTAAGAGGGAGTATTGATGTTATTGTAGCGGCGGGAGATTCTTTCTCCTATAAAATTCAAATAATTTAAATAACATTTTGAATGAGGCCGACTCTTGAGATAAGTTGTCTCATTTCAATAAATAATTATTTTTATTTTTATTTTATGATAGCCGACTTAAAAATAAAAGGCGCCACCTTGTAAAGTCGCCTCTCTTTGTAAGAGGCTGACCATTCATGAAAGGTCACTTAAAATGTATATATTGAAGACATCTTCCTCCTCAACGATATTGAAATCATTATAAAGCAAGTCATATATCTAAGTGGGTTCACTTTCATCAGCAAATTGATATATTGCTCAAGGAGATCAACTTGTAAAGAAGTCATTATTGTTTGTTAAATTCACATCTAGAGAGGTGCTGTTACAATTACATCAGATCGGCCTAGAGATTGGCCATATTGTAAGCAAATTGCTGCTCATTGATTCAATATATAAGTGATATATTGTTGCTGGGTTTTCTCCCTCAAAAAGGAGGGTTTTCCCAAGGTATATGCTGTGTTCTATTGCATATATTTGTCTTATTTCTGCTTAATTCAATTCTGGTCTTAAAATTAACAGATGAATTTTCTTGGTTATAACATCAATAGGGAGGTGGTCAAGCTAGTACCTAGGGAAGGTGATAAGTCCCTTATTAAGAACTAGAGACTTATAACCTTACTGAATGTTTCATATAAAATCCTTGCTAAGCTACAAGCTTTACGACTTGCTGATATTCTACCCAAAGTTGTCTGTTTTTATAAAAGGTGGACATATTCTGGAAAACTTGATTACTAACTGGGAAAGTTTAAACTAGGCTAAACATTTCAATCAAAATGCTAGTATGCTAATCCTTGATTTTGAGAAAGCTTGTGATAGGGTGGAGTGGATTTTGTGATTACTGTTATGGAAGTCTTTGGCTTTCCTATATCATTATGCAAGTGGGAGAAAATTCTATTCAAAGATGCTTCCATTCAAATTGACATTAATAGGTCTTTGACGGAGCCTTTTTTCTACAAAGGTCTATAAGGCAGAGCTGTCCTCTTGCCCCGGCACTATTTGTCATTATTGAATATGCCATGTATTGAAGACTGACTCCATTAAGCTGCCTCTCAAAGGGGTTTGTTTGCCTGATCGAAATGATTTATTCAATGCCCAATTTTAAGATGATAATACTCTTTTTATTGAAATGAGTGAACAAAACTTTAACAATGTTTTAGAGAGACTCAATATGTTTTGTAAGACATCTAGGGCTAAAGTTTATAATAGTAAATCCATCATCCTAAGTTGGAATAATTGTCCTCTTGATTGGATGGCAATGGGGAGGCCCAACAAGATGGTCAAATACCTTGGTCTTCCATTCTCTATTGAATCCTCCTTGAAAGATATGTGGGAATGGATGTTTAAAAAGATTGAGAATAAGAATAATACTAGTCTCGCCTTCTTTCATTGGCTAGTAGGGTTCAGGTGTGTCAAAGAATTCTTGCTTCTTACAAGTTACAACATTTATTACTCCTCTACTTGGCTGTTGGGAAGTTATCAAATTGCTAAAATCCAAATAGTGTTCAGAGGTTTCTTGTGGTCTGATGGGAGAAGAAATAAGAAGAGATATGTGGTTAGCTGGGCTTGGTGTTGTCTGCCCAAAAGTTTGGGAGGTCTTGGTCTTAAAGATCTAAAACTTCAAGGAATCTCCCTTGTTGTGAAGTGGATTTTGAAAGCCTTTGAGGTCAATGAGCCCTGGAAAGTTCTTGTGAGAAGAATATTGCTTTGTCCAGACCTAGAAAAGGAAAAAATTGGAATGCGTTGCATCATCATGACCTGTTGTTTAGTAAGTTTTTTGTTAAGCCCTTTGGATCCAATGTCTTCAGCAGCATTTGGAGGGCATGGGAAAAAGTTAAGCATCTTGTAAATAATAAAGAAGCATTCTCCAGATCTAATAGCACTTTCATTTCTCATAGGTCTATTTGGTGGAACTTGAGTTGAAATAGCAAGCCCCCTGCTCTCACTTATGGTTGCTTTGCTAAACAATGGGCTTTTAATGCAATATTTTAAGGATATTTTTGCAAATGGTACGATAAAAGAATGTGTTACTCTCCAGACTGAATTTAAAATTATTAACTGCCAGAAGAGAAAAAACTATCATGAAAAAAAGCTTTCTATGGAATTCAATTTCCTGTCTCTTTGAAACTGAATACCAAGATTTTGATAAGTTTTACTTGGAAGGATGGTTCTGTTTTTTACAGTATCTCTACCAAAAAGCTCTATAATATGCTTGCTAACCTGAGGGATATTATTTGCAAAGTTAATGATAACTAGAATCTTGATTCGTCTAATAAGCAATAGTTTTATATTTTGAACTGTTGATGTTTTTGGGTAGCTTCGGGAGGTATTACCCCAAAAGAATTCACACATAAGGTAGAAGACAAGTCGGCCTAATAATAAACAGATATTAATATTGCTGGGTTGGCTCAAGTGAAGAATGTCAACCATCTTACTCCTGGATTTGTATAAATAGGAGAGAGACTCCTCATTTAAACACACATTCAATTCGCTCTTTTGTGATAAATAAGGAAGTTCGCTACCACAGAAGTCTTAAGGAAGAGCACTAATTACTTTATGACAGTGCTGGATTGTATCATTGTTCTCTGCCTATTTTGGCTTGATTCTCAAGTGCTATTTTGCACTGTTGTACTTGTCTATCATTAGTAAAGTTTTGCTGGGTTTTTCTCCCTTGAGTAGAAGGGTTTTCCCAAGAAAAAAATACTGTGTCCACTGTTCTGTGTTTATTTTTCTGCTTACTGTTCATATCTGATCTAAAAATTAACATGAACAATGTGTGATCTTGTGTGGTTGAGCCCAAAAAAGCCTACTTTAGATGGTTACTTATTCTTAAGAAGCTTGTTGTTAATATGGAGATGGCTTCTTCATTTGTGTTACAAACAAGATTGAATCTTTTGAACATCTTCTTTTTATGGTCTTCTTTTCTTGGTTATGGCATTGAGTGGGATACCAAGGAGGAAATTATCTTTGACTATGTCAGTAGTTTTTCTATAGATCTTAATAAGTTCTGGCTGGTCCTGATTAATGAAATTTTGTGGCATATCTGGAAATTCAGGACTGAAGAGGTCAGTCACACAGTGAGCTCACGCTTCTTTCTATTGCCTCACATGTCTCCATGATTCTCAAGATGCCAAAAGACAGGTTTATGATATTGCTGGAGGGACTCACCCTAGTGTACAAGGAGGAGATTAAGAGGGCTTACTTTAGGCCCCATGATAAAGGTAAGCTTAATGAAAAAGAACTAGAGAAGCAAAGGGTGTATATGAAAAAACATAATATCAGCATGCTTGAGAAAGAAGTTAAGACAAACTCTTCTGTTAATGTTAGATATGAGCTGGTTGTGAAAGATCCTGATCCAGAAGATGCTTCTGTTAATGTTAAGATATGAGCTGGTTGTGAAAGATCCTGATCCAGAAGATGCTACTGATCCCCCAATTGGCATTTATGTATTTGATACATACCAGTTCAGTCATAATCAGAAATGTTGCTGAGAATAGACTGATGTTTATCTATTTTTGGTACATCTCTATAGTGGTGTTTGTTACTAGTATGGTTTTTTAGTAGACTTTGTTGTTCTGGTGGACTGTAAATCTGTGTTTTGTATATTTTGGGTTGAAATTTGAACATATTTGTTGGAACTGTGGTGACATTTCACCTTAAACTATATCTGTCTTTTGTTTACAATCTCTAATACTAAAAAAATATATATTAAATTGCCAGTGATTTGACAGCCTCAAAAACAGAAACAATATATATAGCTTTTCAATTGTACTATTATACTGCTAAACATCATTTAAACAATCTCTACAGCTGAAATTCAAACAACAATACCATCTATGGTATTGATTATTGACCACTGAAAATTGAAACACAAAATTGAGTGAAACAATGAAATGTGAATATGAATTCTGTACATATGAATGCCTGATTGTCATATTATCAGTTACCATACAATAGAAGTTCGAAAATACTGCATTTTTTCTTCTCTTTTTTTAAAAAAAAAGGCAATTGTCCGCATGAGGGAAGTTAGGACTATTAGTTTTAGGATCAGAAATGAAATAAGCAGAAATACATCAACATATAGAACAATGAACACAGCAGATACCCTGGGAAAACCCTCCTTCTCAAGGGAGAAAAACCCAACAAAATATATCTCTTATATATGTAAAGAAAAGAGCAGAAATCTGCTTACAATTCAGGCCCTACTCAAGGCCGAATTAATACAATGAATAATAGCACCTCTCCTTGATGCAAGAAAATACAAATAGATATGTTTCTCCTTGAAATCGATCTGCTGCTAAGTCTGCTTGAATAGTGAACACTTGCTGCTGAACACTTGCTGCAAATATCTGCTGCTAATGCGAATGTCTGCTGATAATAATATGCAAATGAAAGGAATGAACTTGATGATCAAATGGGAGGACTCTATCCTCCTTATATACCAAGCCAAGTGACCTCTCTTCTAGGTCGGCCACTTGAAAGAATAAATATCATTTAAAATATGCAGGCCGACCTGCCTTTAATTAAGGAAAATAGTTCCCGAAGCCATAAAACACTAACAAGGACATCCCCGATAGGTTTCCTCGATGTTAGAAACAGTTGCTACTCGTATTCAATAAAAAAAGATTTGAAGAGGGCATATTAAAAGACTTTCTGAAATATATGTTAGTATAGATATTACATTCCAAGTTGTATAAGTTTAACTTGGGTCACTCTAAAAGTGAAGTTCAGCTTATTTGCATTTTCTTATGTTGTCTAGTATGAACCTAAATAAAGAATCATGACACACGGTTTGTCCTTATCCAAAACTAATTGAAGTTAACAATTTGCCATCCATGTGAATGCATCTGGTTGGCTTCTTTCTTACCCAAGTAACACAATGAACACTCCGCTTCATATGGCAGCCTTTGCTCTTAATCCCAAATGGTATACACCAAAGGTTGGAAAGTTGTCTCCTTGTGATGATGAAGGGGTAAAAGAAGGGCTAATAAAGGCCTTTCAAAAGACGTACTCAGTTGAGGAGTCAATAATACTTTGCACACAATGGCTTGCTTTCACAAATCTTCATGGACCAACATTCAGTAAACTAGAGGCTGTTGATGTTTATGGCAGTGTCGGTCATCTCTTCCAGCCCAGATCGCGCTTAGAAGGCAATTAAATTATAGCCATCGGCTATTTAATTGATGGCTGCGATTTCATGATATGAAGCGTCTTTTATTAAAAGATGATTAATATTTATTTATTATGAAAAGGCACGATTTTCTTGGAGGTGCGATTTTCTATGAAGGCCGACTTCTTGTTTGTAAAAGTCATATCTCTTGGATGAGGCTGACTTGTTCTTTTTGGAGAGTCACGTCTCTCCCTTCACATTGTATTTATACACCTTGCTTGCAACTCATTCGATCATCCATTCAGTTTATTGTTCATCATAAGTCCGAGCCTCATCTAGTGCGAGTTATTCTTAAGAGCAGATCGACATTATTGGTGGCTTAGTTTCAGCGAATTACATCTGGGTTGTTCTTGTGATAGCATCAGATTGTGGTGCATTCTACTGGCCTCATTATCGGCCTCTATTGTAAAGGAGACTCTCATTTGTGATTCAATATATAAGTGATATATTGTTGCTGGGTTTTTCTCCCTCAAAAGGAGGGTTTTTCCAAGGTATCTGCTGTGTTATTGTGTCTGATTTTGAATTAATTTCTGTACATTAAATCTGATCATAAAACTAACATGGTATCAGAGCGGGTGTGAAGAAGATTGTGATCAGATTTATTATTACAGCGATACTCTTTTCTCTTTCTCTTTATTGTCTATCTCTATCTCTTCGTCAAAATGGTGAACGGTCTTAAGATTGAGGATAGACTCGAAGGAGCATTAAACTTCACCTCACGGAGATTCAGAATTATGCTCACTTTGGAGGAAAACGAATTGGTTGAGTTCATGGAGAGCAAAGTTCTCGAACCTACGGATGAGGAAGAGAAAGTTCAATGGAGGAAGAAAGATATCAAGGCAAAGAAGATGTTAGTTGATTCCGTGAAGGATCATATCGTTCCTATTGTCTCCAAGTTGAAGACAACAAGAGACATGTTCAATGCTAATGTCAACATACAGCGTCGAAATTACTTCCAGCAATATTCTTGTCATGAATAAATTAAATGATAGCTTAAATGCTATTTAATTTATATGAGATATTTTGAAGAGGCACGAATATTTATAAGGTGCTAATTATATGTTATGAAGAGGCACCGTTTTGTTTTAAAGAAAAGACACGAGTTCTTATTGGAGGCCGACCTTGGAATTAAATGAAAGGATGCGTCTCTCTCTCTCCCTCATGTATATATATATTCATTAAGTTCGCTCCATTCATCATCAAGCAAGTTCGAATAATTATTTATGCAAGTGTGAATTCTTCAAAGAGCAGGTTGCAAATTCTTCAAGGGCAGAGTTGGATATTGAGAGGTGCAGATTATTATCTGCTACTGCATCGTGTGTAGGTGCTGAAGGTTGGCCTTGTTATTGGCCTCATTGTAAAGAGAATTGTTGCCTCTATTTATATATATAAGAGAGATCTTTGTTGCTGGATTTTTCTCCCTCAAGAGGAGGGTTTTCCCAGGGTATCTGCTGTGTTATTGTGTCTGATTTTGAATTAAGTTTCTGTGCATTAATCTGTTCATTAAAATTTACATGGTATCACAGCGGGTTTGAGAGGATCGTGATCAGATTATTGCTAATCAACATACCCTATTTGTTCACTTAGTCAAGATGGTGAATGGTTTGAAGATCGAGGATAGACTCGAGGGTGCATCTAACTTCACATCATGGAGGTTTAGGATCATGCTTACCTTGCGTGAAAATGACTTGGGTGAGTTCGTGGAGTCTAGCGTTTCTGAACCTAAGGAGGAAGAAGAGAAGTTACAATGGGAAAAGAAAGATATTAAAGCAATGAAGATATTGGTTGATTCCGTCAAGGATCATATTGTGCCTATTGTCTCTAAGTTGAAGACAGCGAGAGACATGTTCAAAACATTGGAAGAGATGTACGAAATCAACAATACCAACCGAGCGCTTGCACTGAAGCAACAACTTCATCATGTAAAGATGGCGAAAGGTGAATCAGTGATTGCATACTTTATGAGGATTGCAGATTTGAGAGATCAGCTCTCGACAATAGGCATATGATTGATGACAAAGACCTGACTATGCTTGCTCTCAATGGTCTACCTTTGTCTTGGGAATCTTACATTCAGGGAATCAGTGCAAGATCGAAATTGCCTAAGTTTGATCGCCTAAAATCTGATTGCATTCAAGAAGAATCAAGGTTGGTGGCAAGAGGCGTTGGTCAAAGTTCAAAGAATGAAGACATTCATGTTCTCGCCTCCCATGCATCAAAGAAGAAAGGAAAAGATGGAAGAAAAGGATTCTTCAAGAGGAATCGGGACAAGGGAAATGATGATGCACCTCCCTTTAAGAAGAAGAGGGATATGTCCAAGATTCAATGTTTTAGGTGTGACAAGTTTGGGCACTTCGCCAAGTATTGTCCATCTAGACCTAAGCAACAGGTCACCGTTGCGGATGTTGATGATGCCTCTCCTCAAAAGGATTCAAGTGAATATTTGTTCTATTCAACATTATCAAGCAAGTGTACCTTGACACCAACACTTGGATAATCGATAGTGGTGCTTCACGACACATCACCGGCTTTAAGGAGCACTTATCAAGTTTGGTGGAAAAGGAGTCTTCTGAACAAGTCATCATTGGAGATGATGCTAGCTACTCGTGAAAGGAATTGGGACCTCTACACTTCATTTGGATTCTGGCATCTCACTTCCGTTGAGTAATGTTCTTTATGTTCCCGGAATCAAGCGCAATCTTATTTCTATTTCAGCCTTGGAAGATAAAGGATATCAAGTTGCCTTCTCCAAAGGCAAAGTTCTAGTATGGATGGAGAACACTAGCTTCAAGGATGCTCAAGTAATTGGAATTAGACATGAAAACCTTTACAAGGTCTGCACACGTTCTTTACAAGCTTTGGTTCATGACTCTTCAAGTCTTTGCGATCTTTGGCATCGAAGATTGGCTCACTTACACTTCCGAGCCTTACCTATCATGGAGAAGATGGTGACAGGCCTTCCTAAGTTCAACCAGGAGCACGAAGGTACTTGCAAGGGCTGCGCATTGGGTAAGAATATAAAAGCCCCTTTTCATAGTAGAGAAAATAGATCTAAGTGTATTTTAGACCTTATTCATTCTGATTTATGTGGACCTATTGTCTGTTCCTTCTTAGTGGTTTCTTGTATTATGTTCTTTTCATTGATGATCACTCTAGGCAGACTTGGATTTATTTTTGAAATCTAAAAGTCTGAGGAAGTGTTGGATAGGTTTAAAGAGTTTAAAGCCTTGGTAGAAAATCTTTACGGTAATAGAATTAAAGGTCCTCAGATCTGACAATGGTGGAGAATACACCTCACGGTAGTTTTGGAATTTTTGTATTGATGCAGGGATTAAGAGGGAGTTGTGTTCCCTATAATCCTCAACAAAATGGTGTTGCAGAAAGAAAGAACAGAACGATCGTGGAAGCAGCAAAGGCCATGATCCATGATCAAGATTTGCAAACCTTCCTATGGGCAGAAGCTTCCAGGACAGCTGTGTATGTTCAAATAGAAGTCCTCATAAGATCTTGGAGAATATGACTCCAGAAGAAGCTTTTACAGGGAAGAAGCCTGAAGTTAGTCATTTGAGGATCTTTGGATGTCCTGTCTATATTCATGTTCCCAAGGAAAAGAGAACCAAGTTGGAACCTTCTGGCAAGAAGGGAATATTTGTGGGCTATAGTGAGACATCAAAAGCCTACAAAATTTACATTCCAGGTCAGAAGATGATCGAGATCAGTAGGGATGTCACATTCGAGGAAGATGTTGCATTCAGGAGATCCAGAGGATTCATATGGAGATTGATAATGAAGAGTCTCCTCAGGATATGGAAGTTGACCATACTCCTGAGATTCAGGAGACTTCAGAACCAAAAGAAGATATTGATCCTGTTGAACCCTTGGAACCTACTGATGGGCCTACTGACATTGTTATTGGGAGAAAGAGACCTCTATGGGCCAAGCGTACTATGCAAGAAGCTGAAAATTTTGCAGCTCCTTGAGGCACATTCAGAGAAAGCAAAAGGCCACATAAGTTCTCCAGTTATGTTGCCTTGATGAGTCAGATTATAGAATCCGAGCCTACCTGTGTTGAGGAAGCATCTAGTCTTCAAGTTTGGAGAGATGCTATGACAGAGGAGTATCGGTCAATTCTTAAAAATGATGTTTGGGATATTGTTCCTAGACCCGAGGGCAAGTCTGTGGTATCTTCTAAATGGCTATTCAAGATTAAGCATGATGCAGATGGAAGCATAGAGAAGTACAAGGCAAGATTTGTGGCTCGTGGGTTTTCTCAGAAAGAGGGAGTTGATTATGATAAAACATTTGCTCCTATTGCTCGCTACACTTCAGTCAGAACCATCATTGCTATTGCTGCTTCTAGAGGATGGAAGATTCACCAGATGGATGTGAAGACAGCCTTTCTCAATGGAGTAATTGAGGAGGAGGTTTATATAGAGCAACCTGATGGGTTTGAGGTTCATGAGGAGTCACATGTTTGCAAGCTAAAGAAGGCCTTGTATGGTCTTAAGCAGGCTCCTCGTGCATGGTACGAAAGAATTGATCGGTACCTGTCAAGTTTGGGCTTTTTAAAGAATGATGCTGATTCAAATCTCTACTTCAAGGTAATCAATGGTGATGCATTAATTTTGGTTTTATATGTTGACAAACTGATCCTTACTGGAGAAGATCACCTGATTCTTGAGTGTAAGAAGGAGTTGACTTCAGAATTTGAGATGAAGGACCTTGGGCTCATGCATTACTTCCTTGGATTAGAAGTCTGGCAGAAACCAGATGAGATGATTCTAAGTCAAGGAAAGTACACCATTGATATACTTAAGAGATTTGGCATGATGGATTGCAAATCCATGTCTACACTATGGAGACCAATCTACATAAATTGAAGGAGGCTCAGCTAGTTCAGATTTGGTGGATCCTACATTGTACAGACAGCTGATTGGATCCTTGATGTATCTAGTTAACACTAGACCTGATATTTGCTATGCAGTGAGTGCACTTAGCCAGTTTATATGTGATCCGAGACAGATACATCTTGTTGCAGCCAAACATATCCTGAGATACTTGTGTGGCACAGTCGGATATGGGTTGAGGTATACTTCAGATGCAGAACTTGGAGTTACATGGGTTCACTGATTCTGATTGGGCAGGTTGTGTCACAGATCGGAAGAGCACCTCTGGTTGTTGCTTAGTTTGGGTTTACTATGATTTCCTGGGCCGAGCAAATCATCGTAGCATGAAGCACAATAGAGTCGGTACATTGCATTGTATGGTAACTGAGAAGCGATGGCAGAAGCTCTTAGATTGTTTGGACAATCAATGGAGGCCACTATCATTCATTGTGATAATGAGAAGGTGTGAAGTTTCTGAATCGTGTGTCATGACGTAACCAAGCATAACATGATTGAGACACCATATATCAGACATACTACCAAGGTTGTACGGTTGAGGTACATCAGCACTGATGAGCAGACGGCAGATATTCTCACCAAGCCTCTCGCCAGGATAAAGTTTGTGTACTTCCGAGATAAGCTTGGTATGGTGGAGAATCCAGCCTTGACTGAGTAAAGAGTCTCAGTATCAGTGTGCCTTGTTTAATGAGTTCTTCTCTGAGAGAGAAGTTCGAGGTGAAATCCCTTGTTTAATGAGTTCTTCTCTAAGAGAGAAGTTCGAGGTGAAATCCCTTGTTTAATGCATTTTCCTCTGAGACGGAGGAATTTGAGGTGCAAGCCCTTGTCAATGCATTTTCTTTGAGACGGAGGAATTTGAGGTGAAAGCCCTTGTTTCCACCCTCTGAGCTGAGTCATGGTGGATGTCATGTGTGAGACTCCATGACATATGTTGTACTTGTGTTTCACCCTCTGAGAGAGTCATGGTGAAAGTCACGTTGAGGTGACAACATCACGCAAGTGATGAACACTTGTACACACCATAGTATGGTTGTAGCCATCATGGTTGATATCGTGTTGAGGCGATATCTAATATCACGTTGAGGTGATATTCTTCTTGTTCACTTATGGTTGTAGCCATAATGGTAAACATCACGATGAGGTGATTTGTTTTGAGCAGCTGGAAGTATTCTCTCTAGCTGAGAGGGAGTGTTAATGTCAACATACAGCATCGAAATTACTTCCAGCAA
This sequence comes from Sequoia sempervirens, assembly GCA_007258455.2. Classification (NCBI taxonomy): domain Eukaryota; kingdom Viridiplantae; phylum Streptophyta; class Pinopsida; order Cupressales; family Cupressaceae; genus Sequoia; species Sequoia sempervirens. The sequence goes on along the minus strand of VDFB02271358.1, from coordinate 872,880,314 downwards.
TATTCTTGTCATGAATAAATTAAATGATAGCTTAAATGCTATTTAATTTATATGAGATATTTTGAAGAGGCACGAATATTTATAAGGTGCTAATTATATGTTATGAAGAGGCACCGTTTTGTTTTAAAGAAAAGACACGAGTTCTTATTGGAGGCCGACCCTCTTCCATTGGACGCGATTCTTATTGGAGGCTGACCTTGGAATTAAATGAAAGGATGCGTGTCTCTCTCTCCCCTCATGTATATATATATTCATTAAGTTCGCTCCATTCATCATCAAGCAAGTTCGAATAATTATTTATGCAAGTGTGAATTCTTCAAAGAGCAGGTTGCAAATTCTTCAAGGGCAGAGTTGGATATTGAGAGGTGCAGATTATTATCTACTACTGCATCATGTGTAGGTGCTGAAGGTTGGCCTTGTTATTGGCCTCATTGTAAAGAGAATTGTTGCCTCTATTTATATATATAAGAGAGATCTTTGTTGCTGGGTTTTTCTCCCTCAAGAGGAGGGTTTTCCTAGGGTATCTGCTGTGTTATTGTGTCTAATTTTGAATTAAGTTTCTGTGCATTAATCTGTTCATTAAAATTTACATTCAAATCCTTGGAGGAGATGTACGAAATCAACAACACCAGTCAGGCTCTTGCACTGAAGCAACAACTACATCATGTGAAGATGGTGAAAGGAGAAACAGTTATTGCTTACTTCATGAAGATTTCGGAGTTGAGAGATCAGCTCTCTACAATTGGTCATGTGATAGATGACAAGGACTTGACCATGCTTGCTCTCAATGGTCTTCCTTCATCATGGGAGTCCTACATTCAAGGAATCAGTGCAAGATCAAAGCTTCCCAAGTTTGATCGATTGAGGACAGATTGCATTCAAGAGGAGTCTAGATTGGCCACTAGAGGAATTGGTCAAAGCTCTACCAATGAAGACATTCATGTCCTCGCCTCTCAATCATCGAAGAAGAAAGGCAAGAATGGGAAGAAAGGATTCTTCAAGAGGAATAGAGATAATGGAGCTGATGGTGCTCCCGCATTCAAGAAGAAGAGGGACCTCTCCAAAGTCCAATGCTTTAGGTGTGACAAGTATGGTCACTTTGCTAAGCATTGTCCATCTAGGCCTAAGCAGCAGGCCACCATTGCAGATGTTGATGATGTCTCCCCACAGAAGGATTCATGTGAGTATTTATTCTATTCGGCATTGTCAAGCAATGTCTCTACTGACTCCAACAGTTGGTTGATTGATAGTGGTGCCTCTCACCACATCACCGGATTCAAGGAGCATCTATGTAATTCGGTGGAGAGAGATTCTAGTGAACAAGTCATTATTGGAGATGATGCTAGTTACTCAGTGAAAGGAATTGGGACGTCCACTCTCCACTTGGATTCCGGCATTACCCTTCAGTTGTGCGATGTTCTATATGTTCCAGGCATCAAGCGAAACTTTGTTTCCATTTCAACCTTGGAAGACAAAGGTTACCAAGTTGCATTCTCTAAGGTAAAAGTTCTTGTGTGGACGAAGAACTCCAACTTCAAGACTGCTCGGGTGATTGGAGTTAGACATGAGAGTCTCTACAGGCTATGCACTCGTCCACTTCGGACTCTAGTTCATGACTCTTCAAGCTTGTGTGATCTTTGGCATCGAAGATTGGGTCACCTTCACTTTCGGGCTCTACCTATCATGGAGAAGATGGTCTCGGATCTTCCGAAGTTCAACCAAGAGCATGAAGGTATTTGCAGAGGCTACGCTATGGGTAAGAATACTAAAAGTTCATTTCATAGTAGAGAAAATAGATCCAAATGTATTCTAGATCTCATTCATTCTAATTTATGTGGTCCAATGTCTGTTGCTTCTTCGAGTGGTTTCTTGTATTACATTCTTTTTATTGATGACTACTCTAGAAAGACTTGGATTTATTTCTTGAAATCTAAAGAATCTGAGGAAGTATTAGAAAGGTTCAAGGAATTCAAAGCTCAGGTGGAGAATCTGTCCGGGAAGAAGATCAAAGTCCTGAGATCCGATAATGGAGGAGAGTACACTTCCGGCAGCTTTCGGAACTACTGCATTGAAGCAGGGATTAAGAGGGAGTTCAGTGTCCCTTATAATCCTCAACAAAACGGTGTTGTTGAAAGGAAGAACAAATCGATCGTGGAAGCAGCCAAAGCCATGATTCATGACCAAGATCTACAGACCTTCCTTTGGGCAGAAGCATCAAGGACAGCAGTCTATGTTCAGAATATAAGTCCTCACCGAATCCTGGAGAACATGACTCCTGAAGAAGCCTTTACAGGGAAGAAGCCAGAAGTGAGTCATTTAAGGATCTTTGGATGTCCAGTGTACATTCATGTTCTGAAGGAAAAGAGGACAAAGTTGGAGCCTTCTGGCAAGAAGGGGATATTTGTAGGTTACAGTGAAACATCAAAAGCCTACAGGATCTACATCCCAAGTCAGAAGTTGATCGAGATTAGTAGAGATGTCGCATTTGAGGAAGATGTTGCATTCAGAAGATCCAAGGGCACTCACATGGAGATTGAGAATGAAGAGTCTCCTCAGGATATGGAAGTTGACCATGCTCCTAAGATTCAGAGGGAGACATCAAAACCAAAAGAAGATGTTGATCCAGTTGAGCCCTTGGAACCTACTGATGGGCCTATCGATATTGTGATTGGGAGGAAAAGACCTCTTTGGGCTAGGCAAACAATGCAAGAGGTAGAAAGGTTTGCAGCTCCAAGAGGAACCTTCAGAGAAAGCAAGAGACCTCACAAGTTCTCTAGTTATGTTGCTTTGATGAGTCGGATTATTGAGTCTGAGCCTTCCAATGTTGAGGAAGCTTCTAGTCAACAAGTTTGGAAAGATGCTATGACAGAGAAGTATCAGTCAATTCTCAAGAATGATGTTTGGGACATCGTTCCTAGACCCGAAGGCAAATCTGTGGTATCTTCAAAATGGTTCTTCAAGATCAAGCATGCAGCTGATGGGAGCATTGAGAAGTACAAGGCAAGATTCATGGCTAGAGGGTTCTCACAAAAAGAGGGAGTTGACTATGAAGAAACATTTGCTCTTGTTGCTCGCTACACTTCTATCATAACCATTATTGCCATTGCTGCATCTAGAGGATGGAAGATTCATTAGATGGATGTGAAGACAGCTTTTCTGAATGGTGTGATTGAGGAAGACGTTTATATTGAGCAACCTGATGGATTCGAGGTACATGGGAAGGAGTCTCATGTTTGCAGGCTGAAGAAGGCCTTGTATGGTCTTAAGCAGGCTCCTCGTGCATGGTACGAAAGGATTGATCATTACTTGTCAAGCTTGGGCTTCTCTAAGAATGATGCGGACTCAAATCTATATTTTAAGGTAATTGATGGTGAAGCATTGATTTTGGTTTTGTATGTTGATGATTTGATTCTTACTGGAGAAGATCACCTCATTCTCAAATGTAAGAAGGAGTTAGCTTCTGAGTTTGAAATGAAGGACCTTGGGCTTAGAAGTTTGGAAGAAGCCAAATGAGATGATTCTAAGTCAAGGGAAGTACACCATTGACATACTTAAGAGGTTTGGCATGATGGATTGCAAATCCATGTCTACACCTATGGAGACCAACCTACATAAGTTGAAGGAGGCTACAGCTAGTTTAGACCTAGTGGATCCCACGATGTACAGGCAATTGATTGGATCCTTGATGTATCTAGTTAACACTAGACCTAATATCTACTATGCAGTGAGTGCACTTAGTCAGTGCATGTGTGAACCGAGGCAAGTACATCTTGTTGCAGCGAAACATATCTTGAGATACTTGTGTGGCACAGTTGGATATGGGTTGAGATATTCTTCAAATGTGGACTTGGAGCTGCATGGTTATACTAATTCTGATTGGGCAGGGAGTGTCACTGATCGCAAGAGCACCTCTAGATGTTGCTTCAGTTTGGGATCTACCATGATATCCTAGTGCAGCAGGAAGCAGTCATCTGTAGCATTGAGTACAGTAGAGGCAAAGTACATTGCAACTTGTGTGGCAGCTCAAGAAGCAATGTGGCTTCGTAAGCTCCTTGCAGGATTGTTTGGACAATCAATGGAGCCTACTATCATTCATTGTGATAACCAGAGTTGTGTGAAGCTTTCTATCAATCCTATGTTTCATGACACAACCAAGCATGTTGAGATCAAATACCATTATATAAGAGATATGGTATTGAGGAAAGCTATACAGTTGAGGTATATCAGCACTGATGAGCAGACGGCAAACATTCTCACCAAGCCTCTCTCCAGGATAAAGTTCGTGTACTTTCAAGATAAGCTTGGTATGGTAGAGAATACAGCCTTAACTGAGAAGGAGTCTCAGTATCAGTGATCCTCTTTAATGAGTTCTTCTCTGTGAGAGAAGTTCGAGGTGAAATCCCTTATTAATGCATTCTTCTCTACAAGAGAAGTTTGAGGTGAAAGCCCTTGTTCCACCCTCTGGGAGAGCCATGGTGGATGTCATGTGTGTGACTCCATGATAGCATCATGTGAGAGAGTTCGTGATGATTTTTTGTACTTGTGTTTCACCCTCTGGGAGAGCCATGGTAAAAGTCATGTTGAGGTGACAACATCACGCAAGTGATGAACACTTGTACATACCATACATGGTTGTAGCCATTATGGTTGATATCACGTTGAGGTGATATCTGATATCACGATGAGGTGATATCTTTCTTTTCCACATATGGTTGTAGCCATTGTGGCGGACATCACGATGAGGTGATATGTCTTGTGCAGCTGGAAGTACCCTCCCTAGCTGAGAGGGAGTGTTGATGTTTATGGCAGCGTCGATCATCTCTTCTAGCCCAGATCGCGCTTATAAGGCAATTAAATTATAGCCATCGGCTATTTAATTGATGGCTGCGATTTCATGATATGATGAGTCTTTTATTAAAAGATGATTACTATTTATTTATTGTGAAAAGGCACGAATTTCTTGGAGGTGCGATTTTCTATGAAGGCTGGCTTCTTGTTTGTAAAAGTCATATCTTTTGGAGTAGGCCGACATGTTCATTTTGGAGAGTCACGTCTCTCCCTTCACATTGTATTTATACACCTTGCTTGCAACTCATTCAATCATCCATTCAGTTTATTGTTCATCATAAGTCCGAGCCTCATCTAGTGCGAGTTATTCTTAAGAGCAGATCGACATTATTGGTGGCTTAGTTTCAGCGAATTACATCTGGGTTGTTCTTGTGATAGCATCAGATTGTGGTGCATTCTATTGGCCTCATTATCAGCCTCTATTGTAAAGGAGACTCTCGTTTGTGATTCAATATATAAGTGATATATTGTTGTTGGGTTTTTCTCCCTCAAGAGGAGGGTTTTCCCAGGGTATCTGCTGTGTTATCGTGTCTGATTTTGAATTAATTTATGTACATTAAATCTGATCATAAAACTAACAGAGGCAAAGATAGATAGAGCTACAGTAGCTCAAACTGACCCTATTGGATGGTGGACATGGCATGGGAAGGATACACCACAGTTGAGGATGCTTGCCATTCACCTCCTTTCACAAGTTGTCAGTTCCTCTGCTATAGAGAGGAATTGGTCCACATATGACTTTATCCACTCAATCAAAGGAATAGACACACCGCTAGACAAGCAGAGAAGCTAGTTGTCATGCATAATGCTCTTCGACTTTAATCAAACTCCAGAGTATCGACAAACTCCAGCTTTATGGTGGGATGTTGATCCCGAAGACGCCGCCTAGGTTGATGAGGAGGCACCAAAGAGATTGGTTGGGATTCCATTAAATGAGGTGGACCCTCACAGCGGCTGTGACTCAAAGGAGGACTCCTATTTTGATGTAGTGTTGAGATGTGCAAATTAGGGGCAGCAATGTACTTTAATTTTTTGTATTTTCATATTGTAATCAAAAGTGAAATTTGTAGCCTTTGGGCATTTTGTTATAACTTGTAACTTGTATACTATTTTTTAATATCATATGCATATTGACAATGAATTATGAAAGCAATTTGAATTAAGTTTCGACATATGCTAATTTGTTCGACTTTGACTCTCATGTGAACTCTCAATTTAACACAAATGTAATGTATTAAGGTTCTATAATGTATATATGAATGCTTTATCAATGTTATCATATGAATATTTATATTTTCCGATATATTTTAAATTTTCCCCATTTTTTATATAGTCGTCCCCTTTGCCATCCCCAAAAATGGCCTAAAAAATCAGGGACTTCGAAACGGTTCCCCTGTCCCTCGATGTCCTCATCCCAAAAACTTGGGGTAACCTAGATTAATAGTCAAAGTGGAAGCTATCTGATAAAGTTCCGAAGGTGAGTCAAACAGAGAGCTGATTATGGCCCTGTCTTGTTATTAGTGTTATTAATTGTTGTCTCTATTGTAGGTCATTCTCATTAAAAAAAGATTTTGATGGACAATCTTTACTTTTGCAGGTGAATACAAGTATGTGGATGTAATACTGGAAGGAGATGAAAAGGCCCCTAACCATCTGATAATAGATATTGACTTTCAAAGTCACTTTGAGATTGCTAGGCCCATAGTTTCTTACGACACCATACTAAAATCTCTTCTTCTAATCTAAGTGGGTGGTCTAGGAAAGCTTCAACATATGTTACAACTGTTGGTTGAAGCTACAAATTTTTCCTTGAAGTAGAACTCTATGCCTATCCCACCATGGAGAACACTTGGATATTTGAGGTCAAAACGGTTTATGTCCTATGATAGAGTGGTCGTCAATGATAACATAAAACATCACAAGGTAGTTTTCAATATGGAGTGGAGAAGTACCGATATTCACCCAAAGCAAGGGCAATGCATGCAGCAATTAAGGAGGTTAAAATCCTCTCTACTTCCTTAAGCAGAATCTAGACTTATGTTAAAGACCATATAAATTGAAAGCTATGTTACCGGTTCGTAGCTCCTCTGCAAGTGATACCGGTCTGGTCTAGCCTGGGTCCAAGGTTCAGGACCAGATCCCTATGGGTCCGGATAGGGTCCGACCCACAGCCTACGAACCCGGGGAGAACCCGGCTCAAACCTAGGCCTTTTTCACAGCCAGCTGCAGAAATAAGACATTTTTGGTTTTTAATATTTTTTTGACTTTTTTTTTTACTTTTAGACATTAAAAAATGCCTCCAACCCTAATCCATGCCTCCTAAAACATCTAATAGGCAAAAACATACTCATTTATCAATTTGTGAATGAAAAACAAAACTTTTTACCTCCATTGCTGAACATTTTTTCTTGCTTGCACAAGCACGAATAGAGTTGAAGATTGATCATTGAACGTTCGAAATTGGTTGTTGTGATATTCCTAAGCACTCGCAAGTGTTTGTTTGTTGCCAAGAAGATCATAGAAGAAAATTTCTTCAAAAGAGGTAGGTTTTTTTAAGTTTTTTGGTTTTTTTTTTCTACATTTTTTTTTTACGAATGAACTCTTTTTTGTTTTTAAGTTTTTGTTTTGTTTTCATTCTTCTAGGTATCTATAACACATGTTTAATTTTTTGAAATGAATTAAGTTATTTAGTTTCAATACTTTGAAATTTTGAATAAATGGAATGTGTTATGCCTTAAGTATTACAATGGCAACCAGTTCTAGCTCCATGAACTAATCTCATTTCAAAACAAACTCAAACTCTCCCCTTTGGAAATATGCTGAAATGGTTCAACAACTTCCAGGTGGTGGAGGTTATGTTTGGATTTATAGTCATTGCAAAGTTAGATATTCGAGCTCATACAATTGAGTGAAAGGGCACTTGTGCAAGATCCTTGGACTAGGCATGAAATCTTATCTAGGTGCAGATAATAATGGCATTCCAAAAACCCAAGTATTGGCATATATTGAAGAGCAAGAAAGAGCAAACCAAGCAACAGGTCGTAAATCAAGTCATCCTTTGATAAAGAAAGGATCTCGAAGGATGAAGCCCCCTACACCAACTTCTCATTCCACCTACAGAGAGCCATCCATTTATGTCCATACCTCAAGAGCAAATCGTGCCCTCTACACATAAGAGATCAAAGGGACAGTTGGAAACTTCATTTCAGAATGAGGGTAGAGAGAGTGTCGATCAAGACATAGCGAGATGTGTCTATGCGAATGAATTGGCATTCAATGTTGTTCGCTCACCATATTGGCAAAAAATGGTGAAATCTATTAATGAGGCTCCAAATGGGTGTAAGGGCCCAAGTTTTGGGAAGGTGTGTAGCACCTTATTAGATAAAGAGGTGAAATATGTAGAGGACTCCTTGAAACCCATAAAGGATTCGTGGATCGAAACAAGGGTGACCATCATTTTTGATGGATGGAAAGTTGCAAAAAATCGCCCATTGATCAATGTTATTGCAGTGTCCCCTAAAGAGGCAATGTTTTTGAGAGCAGTGGATTGTGAAGGAGAGGTGAAGGATGGTGCATTTCTTGCTAACATCCTTTGTCAAGCTATTGATGAAGTGGGCCCTCAAAATGTTGTGCAAGTTGTAACAGACAATGCAAAAAATTGTAGAGTTGTTGGGTTATTGGTTGAGGAGAGGTATTCACACATTTTTTGGACACCTTGTGATGTCCACTCCCTCAACCTAATGCTACAAAAAATTGGAAACAAAATTGAGTGCATCAAACAGGTGTATGTTGAGGCCGAAGACATCCAAATGTTCGTCACCAACCACCATATGTCACAAGGCATCTTTAGAACCTTCTCGAAATTGAAATATTGAAGGTAAGTTAAATAATAAACATGTTTCACAATAGTAATTTTATTTTATTTTGATTTTCAAACAAGTTGCTAAGACCTGTTTTGCCTCCAACACAATTGTGTTGAGACGACTTGTGAAGGTTCGTGAGGCACTCTCTAATATGGTCATCAGCCCTAATTGGTTTGTATGGAGGCAATCTAGCACTGCAAGGGCAACTAAGGTTAAGCAAATGATCCTAGATGACAGTTGGTGGGATCGTGTCGAGTATCTCCTCAGTTTCACTAAGCCCATATTGAGCATGATTCGTTATACTCACATAGATAGACCTTGTTTGGGTGAAGTATATGATGGCATCGACTCAATGATTGAGAAGATGAAAACCATCATCAATGCAAAAGAGGAAGATCCTGAAGAAAAGTTCTTCAAATAGCTTCACAAAATCATTGTAGAGAGATGGAACAAAATGACCACTACACTACATTTTCTTGCTTTTGCATTGAGTCCCAAATACTGTAGTGTTGAGCTACTTTATGTGTCATCAAGAGTTGCCCCATATAGAGATGTTGAAGTGGCTCAAGGATGCAAGGCAGCACTTCGTAGACTCTTCACTGATCATGACCAACGTGATCTAGTGAAGGCTGATTTCATGGGTTTTGCATGCTCCAGTGATTGTGGTCTTCATGCTCTTGGAGACAAGTACAAGGTGGATGCTCATAGCTGGTGGTACTTCCATGGCCAAGAATACACGTACCTACAACCTCTTGCAATAAAATTTTTATCCCAAGTAAGTTTTAAAGTCAAAATCTTTTATCTTTTAAATTTAAGTTTTATATTTTATAATTTCTATTTTTACTCATATTTTAATTAGTTAAATTTTGTAACTCTTTAACTATTTAATTTGGTCTTCATAGGTTGCTAGTTCATCTTCATCTAAGAGGAATTGGAGCACATATTCCATCCACTCAATAAAGGGCAATAGACTGCATTCAAAAAAGGCAGAGGACTTGGTGTATGTGCATTCAAACTTGCGCCTAATTACGCACAAACAAAGTTCCTACAAAGGAGACACAAGGAAGTGGGATATCGAGCCAAAGCGTCTTGACTTGGATGCTTCCACAAGCCACTTTGCTACACTTGATGACTATGAGCCTGAGGCAACTAGTGAGCATGAGTGTGCTAGTGCTAGTGGTAGTGCTTGTGCGAGTGCTACTAATGCTATTTGTGGTTCTTTTAATTTACCACTACATGCATCATCTAATATGGATGGCGATGATGATATTTTTGATGACCCATATGATATTTGATCAATGATGGTTGATTGTAAACACTTGAAATTATTATGTTTGAACTTTAATCTATATCATGACATTCGAGTTTCGCTAATATTTTATTATTTGACTATGAAAGTGGTGGTGTATTTTTGCTATGTTATTTAACTATTAATATGGTGGTGTATTTTGAACTTAATTACTACTGCAAATATGTATATATTTCTGATATTATATGTTTTGTATTAACGAACCCAACCCCAAAAAAAAATTTGCCTAAATTGTTGAACTTGAACCCAAACCAGTAACTTAGATTGAAAGTGGTAGGGGCATTAAGACCATAGCAGCAAAAATCGTTTAGGGAAAAAATCGGCAAACCAAATGTATAAGATTTTTTGAAAAAATCAGCAAACCAAGAGTACAAGATTTTTTGAAAAAAAAGGGAAAAAATCGGATTTGAAAAAAATGTAAAAAATGTAGAAAAAGAGACAAAAACTACTTTTTTAAAAATTTAAGGGTATTTACATAGCATAGAGATATAGAGAGCAAACAAAATAGAGAGCTTAACCAATTAATTGTAGAAAGTAGGATTTTGTTGTTTATATTCATATTGCTGATTGCATTGCATTGCACAAAGCATACTTCATAGTGCACAAATAATAACAAGATGGTTACAATTGATAAAATTTCAATTACAATATAGTTTGTACAAATTCAACCTATAAACTAAATACAAAGTTCCAAAAATCAATCATAGCTAATGATTCTTGCTACTACAAATAGAGCTATGCTAGAGGGCTACAGGTCTCGATGATGAAGCTTCTGGTTCAGAGCCTCTCCTAAGTCGTTCAACCTCATGACTATCCAAGTTGGCCTCTAGGATCTCAAAATCCTTAGGCTCAAGAAAGTCATTAAAAAATCAGTTTTCCTTTGTTGAGCAAACATCATAAATTACAAAACGGGAATCAATTGGTTCATATTTGTGATTTAACAATACTTACAATTTCTAGAACAATGCCAAAGAGAACTATATGAAGAGTGTGAAAGGGAAATTATATGATAAAGGAAGCAATTGCAAAGTTCAACTTAATAGGTTTTGAATCAAAAATAGCTCTAAATAGAATAATAGAAAATGCTTTCGAAACAAAATCTTGAATCTCAAAAGACCATAAATAGTATGGAAATGTTCTCATTGATAGCTATTTTAGCAAATTTGTAAAAGAGTAAAGGGAGTGTTAAATATTTTTCCATTAGATAATAGAGACTTGCTAGTACAAAAGAAGAGAGTGACTATTTGAGCCACAATTTCAAGTAAATTTTCCTTGATTTTGTGTATAATGGATGATGGAGTTAAAAACATTGATGGACTTTGAGTTGAGAATTTGAGAGATTATAGGTACAAGTTTCAATGGAAAATCAAAGCACGAGGAGCATTCCCTTTCAATGGGACAGTTGCTGAAATGTATCTAGATTATTAAAGAGAAAGTATGAGGCCTGCTTCTAAAGGGATTAAAATAAGCCCACAAGACTAGGGCATGACTTCTCTCAAGGCATGTATTAGTTTTCCTGATACATATTTAACATGCATGGAATGCTACACTATATATGTCTAAAGCATTCATGTACTACTATTGTACTCCTTGTAGGCCTTCTGAACCTCCATGTATATGACGATCCTAAATGGAATGTTGTTCCCGAACAAGTGTAGGGCATGCATTTAAGCAGTGAGTTTCACCAATTAACAAAGCATTAAGCCTACAGAATATATTGGAAATTTAAATATAACCAAAAAAATCCTTCATTTTGATATAAAATACTGCTACAATTCATTTTTTTCAGCACTACAAGCTGATTTTTATCTTTCTGATAGGAGCCATTGTGCTTCTGGTTCCACGATGTGTATATACTTGTGCTTCCCACTTGATTATACAACTGTCACTACCCTACCTGCTTGTCATTAAAACTTGATGGACTATGTCAAATCGAAGCTCCAAATTCACACTTTGTTAGCATCTGAAAAGGAAATTTGTCCCAACCTAACCTTGATAATCTAAACAACCACCTTAATATTTATTGTTGACAACTGAAATGTTAAAATTCTTTTGAATAGTCAAGATCACAAGAATTCAAAGGAAACAAACCTCTTTAGGTTGATATCAAGCCAATAGAGTTTCGTTTCAGTATTCTAGCTTTCTATATTTACTTTTGGCAAGAACTCTTATAAGGTTCAGATATGTTAAAAAAATAACATAGAAGCCTTGCTTAGTATTTATGATATTGTCTACTATTTTCCAATAAACTGTCTTTGGATTTATATACATGGAAAGCTTTACTACGAGCCTAAGGCAAATGACAGTAGTGTGGAATATAGAGAAAAAAGCAGCACATCTCTTAACCATTCCATGTTAATGTCCTTAACATCAAACATAGAAGCATACCAAAGAACGTGTCTCTATTTTAATGTCCTTAACATCTATTATAAATATACATCCATTCAAGGTCGCCTACTTGTGATTTGCCTCAGCAACCTGTGATCTATTGAATCTTTGATGGTGAACCACGTCCTAGCAGGCAACGCTCAGTTTTGTGCTAAAAATCAATGAAAAAACCTGAAAAAATAGCGATTTCAAGTGGTTAGAGTTTCGCAATGGGTTGGTTGGGAAATTTTTTCACGATTTTTAATATTTATGTGATTTAAACCCTTAAAAATCGTTGAACATTGTTGAAAATCACAGCTGATTAAATCAAAGATTTTTTGGGGAAAAAATCATTTCGGCCGAAGATTTTTTAAAAACGGGATTTTGGGGGATTTTTGAGGATTTATGCTTCTATGATTAAGACTAAAGAAATAGATAGTTACAAGAATAATATCATTATTTGTATATTGAATACAGATTTTTGTGTATATAAACTATGTTACCAGTCCACAGGTACCTAGGCCTGGGTCTTGGTCCCATCCGGCCCAAGTCCGAGGTTTGAGTCCAATTCCTTGTGGGTCCGAACAAGGTCCGGCCCACAGCTTGTGGGTCCGGCCCTGCCAAACCCAGGCAGACCCAAGGTGTATTTCAAAAAAAATCTGACTTTTTTATTTTATTTTTTTACCTTTTTTTGACATAAAAATATTAGATAAAGCCCCCCAACCCTAAAATTATGTCAACCATGAAGGTTTGTGTGGCTTTGAAGGTCTTAATTTGGGTCTTATTGTGAATGCAAAATGATGTACGCCATGAAGGTTTGTGTGGTTTTGGAGGTCTTAATTTGGGCTCGGTGGCAAGGGCTCTGTCCCTCAACCTCACCTTGTATCGCGACAAGGAGTGCGTTGGGGACGCTGCCCTAGACCCCGCGAGGGGCGCTGACCCCAGACTCAAAACCCCACTGAAAAACAATTTTTGATCAAACCCGCAAACCGAACCCTCAAACCTGAACCCAAACCAATAACTTAGTATATAAAGATATAAGATGTCGATTTCCTTTTCCCTTTTTATATGTGCAAGATAAGGAAAGTTTTTCTACAAAGGAGTTGAACTTGAGGTTCATATTTAGCCTCCTCTTCTGTATATTATAATACTGGTTTAATATAATTATTTTTTATACGTTTTTTTCTGGAAAAAAATGTCATTTACAATTATTAATATTAAGAGTGCTTTTGGATTTAGTGTATATTTTTTCATTACATGTTGTGATGTCCCCATCCTAGTCAGCGCAGCGGGTTATGTGGTTAGCCTATCATTTTGATCCTCGTAGGCTGACAGATGTGTGCAGAGGATCATCTGAGGCAGTTACTCAGTGTTCTGTAGCTTCAGTGTTGCAGTTGTTTCAGGTTGGGCCTTCGCAGAATCATTCAGAGAGGTTTTTCAGAGACTTTCTATTTTTAGAAAGTAGGGCAGGCGGAAGCTGCTATTTTTGGCAGGGCACCTGGTTCAACTGGTCAGCTCAGATTCAACCCAATACATCAGTTTGTTGGTCAGATGGGAGAATAACGGAGTATTTAATGATTTATTAAATATTTAATATTTTGACTTTATATTATAAAGTCACTTTATTAATGTATTTAAATATTAATTTAAAGGGGCGTATTATAAAGTATTTATTATACTTTATAATAAAATGATAATATTGGACATAATGCATATTTATTATTCATTAATGAAGGCGCCAATTATTAAATGATTTTCTCCTAAGTCAAAGCGCAATATTTAATCATTTATTTAAGTGATTATTAAAAGAAGACTTTGGGTCGAATTTTTGCAAGAGAGTATATATTCACAGGAAAGACAAATCGAACCATTATGATATGTTATTCAAATTTGTCTTGTACTTGCTCTGAGCATTGGAGTTTGCAAAACCTAGGGTTTCAGCAGACGAATAGATTCTGGAGAACGATACCTCTTCAAAGTTTGGCATACTGAGACTGTGCAATACCAGTTGAAGATTGTCTTCTTGGTGGCTTCATTCAGAAGTTACAGTTGATCATATTGAATCGATTTCAGAAGGTTTACACAGAGTTCTTCATCAATTATCATTGGCGCACCCCAGAGAGATTGTTTCACAGGGATCTGACACTTTCCAGTGAGGCCGTACTTTATTGAATGCTGCTGCTGTACAGGCCGTACTGTTGTACCTGCAAGGGAGCCGTACCTTCTCCTCAGAAGAAATCGCTTGGGTTTATCTCTTCCAGTCTTTGGCAGTGAGGGCGCCTAGGGTTTACAAAGCACCAGTATCATCTTTCAGGGCCTGAAGACTGTGTTCCTTGCTCAGCCGTACATTTTCCATTTGCTATTTGGTGGCTGCAAGAAGAAAACCAGGTTCCTTATAATAAATTAGTATTTCATTTATATGTTCATTTTTGACATTGTAAATGCTCTGAAACTTCAATAAATTGATGCGCATATTTTCTCTGAGCAAATCCTACGCATATTTCATGTTCTATGATTTTTTATAAATTTTCCAAGCATTTATTAAGGAAATCGCAGCTTTTTTCTTATTCATCAAAAACCACAAAAAAATACAAAAACAATCAAAACAAACAAAATCAAAGTTTACAGTTAAGGTTTCGGGGTTGAGAACCACCAGGGTTCTTACACATGTTTCAAATCATGTTCCTGAAGAGACATCACTAATCCCTAACGTCAAATGAAAAAATATACAGTAAATTCAGAAGCAATCTTTAATAGAGGACTCTATAAAATTCATGTTAATTCTATGTAAATATTGTTTTGTGGGTTGTGTTCTTTTCTTTCTATTTTGTAGGTTTTGGTTTAATGAATCAGAGGTGAAGATTGTTTATTATTTCTTGTTATTTTAATTTAATTTTAAATAATTTTATTCAGAATAAGATTTATGTTTTAATTTTATTAAATGTTGTGCTATTTTAAGAGGATGAGGATGGGATTGTGCATCGGGTGATTTTTGCAACAAGGTAGATCTATGAATGTTGTTTTCCATTTTGAACCTTATCCTCCCTACATAACTTCGATTCATGATTGACACTGACAATGGTGAAACTAAAATGAAATGAAAAAAACATACATCCATTTGATATGATCATATTGCAAAAGAATCATTGTTCAATCCTTAACTTTTTAACTCAAAAAATTAATTATTGATTTAGGGAAACCGTTAGAGTTGTGGTTAGGGTTACAGTTAGGATTCAATTAGGGTTAGAATTCGGAATAGGGTTTGACTAAGGTTAGGGATATGTTTAGCTTAGGAATAGGGTTCAATTACAATTAGAGTTAAGGTTACAATTAAGCTTTAAATAGGGTTAGTGTTAAGAGTTTAATTATGATTTGGCTTAGGGTTAGATTTCAATTAAGGTTACAATTAATTTTAGGATTCAATTAGGGTTAGACTTAGGAAACCCTGGCCTTTGAGCTGAGATTGAGCTCTTAACCTTCAATTAAACGGAACAACCGAGTGATAGATCTTTCACTCTCATTAATGAAGGGGGATAAAGGTTTAGGGTTTCAAAAACCAAAACGAAATAACAATCCAATGCTACGGTCTCACATGCCGATTTTGTTGATGTTTAGAGCAGCATCGTCTGATTCCTTCCAGCACGAATCTCTTGAAGACTATAATTAAATATAGATATCGGCTATTTAATTATTGTATGCGATTTGGTGAAGAGACACTTCCTTTGATAAACAATGTTTTATATGCAATTAATGAAGAGATGCGAATTAAATAAGGAGGCACGACTTTGAGGTGGCCGACTTATTTAATTAGTAAAAGAAATAATTCTTTATGAGGCCGACAAGCTATGTTTGAAGAGTCACGTCCCTTCATGCTGTATATATATTCATTCGATTGTTCATTGTTCGTTCATCCATTCAGCATTCAGTTCATTCCATTGTCTCTTGTATCTAGTGCGAATTCATCACAAAAGCAGTGCGAGTTCTTCATATGTACAGTGCGATCATCTGAGCAGTGCGAGTTCATCATATAGCTTCAGTTCTGTGTCAGCAGATCATATGTGATAAAGATCTGTGGCTGTATCATTTGTTGGTGTTTCATTTGGCCTCTCTTACTGGCCTCATTTGTAAAAGTGTTCTCTTCAAGAATCAATAATATAAGAGATATTATTGGCTGGGTTTTTCTCCCTCAAGAGGAGGGTTTTCCCAGGGTATCTGCTGTGTATTGTGTTGTGTTTTTTGAATTAATTTCTGTACATGTCAATCTGATCATTAAAATTTAACAGATTTAAATATATATAATTATCAAATTAGGATTATTCTTATATTGATTAAATAAATATGCATCTCAAGAAAGATATGACATTTTTTATTCAAGCAAGTACACACCTTGACAATGATATTTCTAAACATCTTTTACATAGATTTTTTAAAAGATAGGCATGTGAGTATATAGTACTCACTTCAAAAATATATATCAGGTTTGTGTCAATGGCCTTTATTGTATATAATATCATCTAAGCCTAATGTTGAAAATCTGTGTATAGAGTTTCCTGTACATTTTTGGATATCAAGGTTATCTAGTAGAGTTTCTGGTTAATTGGTCGAATGAGTGAAATCTAAGATTTGTTAATTTTATCAGTTTAATATATAGCATTTTTTACTCATCAAAATGAAAAGAACAATAACATACCTGTAAAAGATGAAGAATGGCATTTAGCAAGTATGTATCGCTTTCTGATGCAAACCCAAGTGCATCCTGCCTAATCAGCCATGACAGACCACATTGTAGATAATTGCGAATCCTATATCTCAGAAGAATCTGGTTCCTGTCATTGTCACAATCATAGTAAAAGTTAAATTCAAAAATCATATAAGAGAACTCTTAGAAAGAAAATTAAATCTTAAGTCTAGACAATTGCAAACCATTTCATGCAGGAGTTTAAGAATGAACTCCTCAAAACACCCTAAGAATAATTATGTTGCAATCCAGTTTTCTTGATAAAAATCTTAACAATGATATTACCAAGAATATTTACAATGAAAACAACCTGAAAGCATGGATGCAATCTAAGTTGCCAGTTCAGGTACGGGGTCAGGTTCAGATTTATCAGTACGGCAGATTTTTTCCCAGGCTCAGTACAGCTGGCTACAGGCATACAATAAATATAAAATATTAAATTTTATAGAAATATAATTTTATAGTATTATATTTATATCAATCTTGCAAAAATGCGAACCCCCTAGTACGTTTACTGGGGTACCTGATATGAATGTGGACCGGCTGGTATGGTATGGCCTGGATACAGCTTGGAAACCGTGACCACCCATAGCCAGAATTAGGGCAATTTTAGAGTCACACCGAATACATCTGGATTTGGCATTCTGAACATTGTGCCGTTTAAGGTAAGCTGTTTTAAAAAATACCCTCTTTCATCAGAGGTTTTGACATTTTAAAAATGTCAACTTATTTAACGCAATAGTGTACATGCACTCCGAGCTCTATGGAATGCACGACAAGATCTCTGCATTGAGTCTGCACCTTTTGTTGATGTGTAGTGGCGGGAGTTCTTCTCCCTCGATTTTGTTCTTGAGAAAATAAATATTAAATAAAATTCAAATAATATTCAAAGGCGCCGATTTAATATTTATATCATTTATTTTAAATGAGGCCGACCTTGGTGAAGTGACGCCTCGGTTAATAAGCAAGCTGACCCTTCATGAAAAGACACAACATTTTGTATATATAGAAGGCAATCTGTTCTCATCATTTATTCAATTTTTCATCCAAGAAAAGTTCGCATAAGGAGGAATTCGCACAGACAGCAGATCGACCATTTGCTTCTAGGAGATCGATACAAGAGAAGACATCATTTATTTGCTTCTAAGAGAGAAGCATTATTTCCAGATCGGCCTTGTGTTTGGCCTTATTATCGGCCTTGTGTTTGGCCATATTGTAAGCATTTCGCTGCTCATTGATTCAATATGTAAGTGATATATTGTTGCTGAGTTTTTCTCCCAGGGTATATGCTGTGTTCTATTGCATTTATTTGTCTTATTTCTGCTTAATTCAATTCTGGTGCTAAAATTAACACCTTTCATGTTTGGAAATTCTTCACTCCTCCATGACCACTATATTCAACAGATAATTGTGTTGTTTGTCATGATCTTGCAAGGAATTTATCAGCTATAGCACTGGAGAAGATGGTCAGGAAAATGGCATTCCTTGAGTGAATTAGGTTATCACTGACGGGAATCATTCCATGATGGGGAGCCCTGACATATTTAGAGTTCCTCAATATCATGAGAAAGGCATGCCAATAGATCATTGAGTTAACACAGTTTTAGCCTTTAGTTTATAAAGTTTAGTTTTAAATTTTTTAATCAATATAAATAATTTTATAAATATATCACCCTAAGGAAAATACTAGGACAGCTTATCTTGACAATCTGTCCAACAGAATTAAATCACCAATTGAAAAAGAGGTAACCTAGCATTCAGCTCCATACAGGCAAGGCCTTGAACCAACTACTCACCAATAAGTTATCAATTGATGGTTTGGCCTGGCCTATGCACAAGGGCTGCACACATGATCAATATGAGAAAAGGGAGGCATTATATTGCAGGATTTTTTTTGAGTTGGTGAGGCTATAGGCTCAAATGCTTGCACCTATTTTTTATGTCCAAATTTGAACCCCACCCACCAGTAGGCTTTCTGAGCTTGTGCCACAGATCACCACACCAAGAGAGAAGTGTGTATAGGTACTTGCATGATAAAGAGAGGATACACTCAACAAAGTACAGTCATCAAACATGAAATGCATCCCCATAAAGTGCTAAGTACATTTCTAACTGTCAATTGCTTCAAACATCCTTTTCTTTCAAAGATAATATGTCAGTTTCAAAATTATCGCCTATAATTCCAATTGCTCAAGAAAATACCTGAAACAAATAATGCCTTTGTCATAAACTGTTGGTGTCGAAGTCCATATTGTTGACCTATGGGATTACAAAAAAAAAAAAGGAATGTCAGTCCAGAATAAGAAATAAACTATGAAGCTATTTTACACATCTGCTAGATGGTCTGCAATAGCTAGAATGAAGTAAAGAAAGGCAAATAATAATACTGTTACACAGACAGACAAACTTATCATTAGCACATCAACTTCCAAAGTAAGAGAGCAATGACCAAACATGCCAATTCATAAAATTATCATCAGATAATTGCATTAAGATACTCCATAAGAATTTTGGGAGAGAGAAAGATGAAGAATCTCTGATAGGGCTCAAATACAGGTCTCAGTTTCTAAAGTTCTAAGGTGACCTCCTAGTGCCAACAAGTCCTAAAGGAAATTTCACCATATTTCTCAATGTCTTACAATCATTAACAAGTATTTGACACAGCAAGCATCTTATGAATTAAGAGAACCACAGTGAACTCTAAACTCTAATGTGTAACTGTAAACCATTCCCCTTATGAACATCATCCACGCATGTAATTTGGTCTATTATGTTGTGTAAGCAAGTAATAGACCTAAAGGATGTCTAATGATTTTTAATATTAATGGTAATCCACTAGATACTTACTATATTGGCCATGCTCTGCCAATCCATGATAATGACTACCAATACAGACAAAAAGCTAAAAAATGAAATGATGTCAAAACCAAAAGCAGAACAGTCTGTGTCAGCAACATCCATCCACAAATTTAGAAGCCATACTGCATTAATAGAAAAGTCTTAGAAATATCATTTCATACGGAAAGTGAAAAAAAAAACTAAGTCTCTAAAAAGTCATCTAGACAAAGATACAATAAGAAACATCATATGATGAGCATAATATCATATCATGAACCTACTTAACAGACTCGCCTAAACTCGGCGAGTACTCGCAAGTCCCGAGGCGGGTGAGCCTAAGCAAGTCTAATAGACTCGGGCCCTCGGCAGCCGGGTACTCACCGAGTCTAGCAAACTCGCCGAAGCCCGGCGAGTCCCGACCCCTAGACTCGGCCATTTTAATTAATTTTTTTTTTTTAAATTACAATCTTTCAATGCTTGTTTGGTTTATGACATGCCCATCTAGGATTTACAAAAAATATGAAAATGGTGTGCGCCATGAAGGTTTGTGTGGTTTTGAAGGTCTTCATTTGGGCTTGGTGGCACTGCCCCTAGACCCCCGCAAGGGGCATTGCCCCCAAACCCCTACAAGGGACGCTACCCCTTGATCCTATTGGGGGCGCTGCCCCCAGACCCTCGTGAGGAGCGCTGCCCCTTGACCCCATTGGGGTGTTTCCCACAAACCCCCATCAAACTATAGGTCTAAGCATGTAATAGGCCAATGATGAATCATGATCATAAAACCTACAAAGTACATATCCCCTGTTGCAAATCTCTGCATCTTTCACAGTCAAAGCCATAATCAAGGATTATCTTGTTTCATACATTGGACAACTTGTTTAGTATGCAAGGATGGCCATAGGTAAAGTTGGCATGCTACAGTCATTGTACTGTTGAATACAAGTTAAGTCATAGTTGGCAAGAAATGCCATTTTCATAATGCAAAAAATGTATCAATCATGCCCTACACAAGAAACACATAGAACAATCCCATCTATTAGTATGCTAGCTAAAGTCAAACTAGAACATAACCATTTATCTTTTTACTTAATTGTTCCTATTTGCTAATAAGCCTGACAACAAAACATGCAGTCTTGAAGGCTTCAATAAAATTTTAATAATAAATTCCTCACTTGAATATACACACCAGTCATCAAGACACAAGCAAATATCATGCGTACATCACCATCTAGGACCTATCTTAGACACTAGCGAATGAATTGTCGTGATGTTGGGATGAGTAATGCAAGCTCTTCTAAGCCATAGACTTATATTTTTAGCTTTGATATTTGTTTTGATGCCATGGATTTCATATTCCATGAGTTTTGTATACATTTGACAATATTTATATATCTAAATGTGTTATTTCTTTTAGCTAAAATTTGTGTTTATACTTATGTGATCGATGTATGTTTGTGTATGGGATCATAGAAATTTCTATTTGATCATGTTATTGTGTCTTTAAGGTTTATTTATTAAAGGGTGCATGAAATAAGTTTTAAATCCTTAAAAATCTCTGAATTTCTTGGGTTTTTCTATTTGCCGAGTCTGCGCCAAGTCTGGGCTCCGAGTACGAGTCCGAGTCAAAAAACGGCTTGCCGAGTCCGAGGCGAGTCCGAGTCTTGTAACACTAATTAATTGACTGAACAAAAAGCTTTTACTTCATTCCAACGCCCACAAAAATAGGAAAAGAAAAAGGAAGTTTTATTTCTCATAGAAATTGAAACTTAATCTTTATCTTGTTTTGAAATTTGAACCTAAAACTATAAGCTTCTTATGATAGCAAACATTATTCCCATCTTTGCTATAGTACAACTAAAACCAGTTGCAACAACCAATGTTTCAGAAATAGAAATAAGTATCAATCTTTAAAGATTGGTCCTGCACTATAGATGAAAAAGAACAATCAAAACATATTTATACTCTTTTGCCACCATCAAATCCAGAAAACTAAACATTTGATGTGGCAGTCCCAAAAGCCTAAAACTCTCAATTGTTCATCTCAATAATAGGGAGCATTTATTTTTAAAAGGACCTCTAAAATTAAACAGTGAGATTCAAAGCATCAAGTGTTTTGCAGGGACCATCTTCCAGAAAAATGAGAAGCAACAAGTATCAGTAATACTAATTACCATTAAACAATGCCCATTGTCCCACACCGTGACTACCAGAACTTGTTAAAGCAAAATAGTGACTACAAAATCATGGTGCTCAGTTCCATAGTGTGCCCCTTCATCTCTTTACAATAGATGTTAAGAAACAATATTACAAAACAGACTGACAGTTTATATCTCATTAAAGTGACTTGAAACAAAGTTGCTTATATATGCACCCTCAATTGATGTTCCTTTGAATTGAATAATCTAAGCATTGTAATAACCAACCCTGGTTACTACCAATTTTATTTTAACCATACCAAAACATAGCGAGGGCAGTAGCTCTATACCACACTTGTGCAATCTTGCTCTGAATAAGATAATCTCAAATAATAGGACAAATCCCTAGACACAAACCTAAACCTCAAAGGTTTTTGGGACAGCCCTGCCTACATATCCCTTTCTAGGAATCAAAGGTGTAGTTCACGTGCCCAAATAGAAAGACTTCATCCACACAATCCACATAGGGGCCAGCTTATACATACATACACATAGTGATTAGTTGGCAAAAAGGGAAGTGGTTGCAACCTTATTAAAAGCATCTTTCCGCTTTATCCAGTTCACTAACATACAAGCTCTTAAGTACATCCCAGCCGAAAAGAGGAATGTCAGTGCATCTCATACCACACCACAGGTCCCATCACTTTTCAATTCACTACCAACTATGATGATGAGACAAGCATCCCATACTACTTGTGTTATCACTAAGAAGGACATAAGTGTATCAACATACACAACATGAGTAGTCATTTATAAGGTTTCAAAGTGCATCAATCATCTACAACATCACACACAACCAAATAAGTTATATAATCAGGATATATTATGGTCTTACCCAAAACCCAAGACTAGTACCCATACTACCAATCACCTAGATAGATTTAACAATTGAAACCTTGAGAACCATACCCCAAGAAGACACAATACAAGAGGTACACACATTCCTTTTGATACACCAATTCCAATACTAAACTCTTGAGATGGGTAGATCCTAGCATTCATTACCTACGTACCATTGACAAAAGCCTATCTAAATCCTATAAATCAAGTAGCTCCTAGCATCTATCACCTGCATGCTTCTGGTGAAAGTCGGTTAATCCTATAGTACAATCAAATACTTCTATTGGCAAAGCACACTCCACAACTCTTGTCATGTTGGGGCAATAATGAGCTTATATATAAGTGGGTAATAGGTTTTACAATTTCAATGATCAGCTCAAGATGAGTGGGACAAGCTACACTAAGAGAACAATTATCCTCTACCTATGCCCTTGTAGAGTCCCTTTCTCAACCCTAGTTGTGATGCCCAAAAGTTGGCTCTTGTATCAATATTGGTTTAGCAATCTGACATTTAGAGGGTACACAAACATTGATCTAAAGGTCCTAAGGGTTTACACCCTAGACTAGTTAATCCAATTACAATACTACAAAGAGGGGTCCATTAACCCCTACACATGGTCCTACATGTCTTGGGGTGAAATTGCCAACACTCTAGTAACCCATTGAACCCACATGAGCCATCTTCTATTTAGTCACCAATACATAAACAAGTACAACCCATGGAGTAAGCTCAAAGTTCATTCACTCCATTCAATCGTTACCTAGAAACGCAATGTCAATTTGATAGAAATCAAACCCACAATAAGTAATATTATACAATATTCTACTTCTGAAGACATATGTGTATGTTGCCAATGGAAAAGCTTAACATATAATCATTCACCAAATAGATATAAAGACAAATGCCATACCATATTTGATAATATTTACCATTAATTCCCATAGTTGACAAAGGCAGTTCCATCCTAAACTTAACATAAATCCAGACACATATTTAGAGTAAGTTGATCATCCATGAAGATTAAGAGTTATTTACACCATCAAATCATAATACTTAATTTAGCAACAATGTCAAATGCAAAGTTAGCAGATTTCCTTAATTCATACATACCCATGCCATGGCCAAGAATATCATGCCCTTATTTCTTGGAAGAATAGACCTCACTAATGTCTTGAGGGTAACCTACATCTTCCCATACTTATCATTGGGCCACAACACTATGACATAGTGTTCAACACACACTACTTTGATTATTTTAGTGCAGACAAGCATAGAGGCACTCTCATGCATTCCGATCAAAGAAAGACCATGATGACAGTGACTCTAAAAGTCCATCCAAGATTGGAGTACATTTTTGAAATTCAAATACCACAAACCTCAAAAGTAGATAAGCTTAATAAGGATGGATTTCTTTTATTGGCTCACTCCTATAAACTGAGGAAATATAAATATTAAATTGAAATGGTGAGTTCATAGCTAACTAATGAAAATTCAAGCCACAAGCTGAAGCATACTAAAAGAGGGAAGGCTAATCAAGTTTAGAAACAACTCCACCTTGGAGCTATTCCCTAAACCCTCTCCTACTGACTTGGGTGCAAGGGTATCCTTCACCCAAGGCCTGCCTAAATACCTGGTTTAAAATAAGATCGAAGTCACATGTAGTTCTCCTAGGATTTCAACTATCAAGATGAGAACTAGCACTTCCTGGGTTAAGATAACCTATACAGATACCAGACTACCATTTTGTAACATATTAGCAAGGTATGGCCCTCTAGGATTCCCTGCCTTAATAGATAGTCTAAGGAAGCTAGAGACTAGCTTAACCAAGGAATATCATGTAAACAAAATAAAACACAATATATGTGATTTTACTCAATGAATCAGATCAAAATGTTACGGTAGCACGGTACTAAGAACAATGTTCTTGAACTACCTTACATATAAAGGTCCCAATTGCCAACCATCCTTATGCTTAACTAAGCATTAAAATATTATCCATCTTAAATGACATAACTTTGACAATAGTGTCTTATAAGGACAAATTGTTAGAAGCAAATCCATACATAGAAATTACACATAACATTATAGTCAATATAGAATAAATCTAGTTCCATGTTAAAGCACATGACAATAGTAGTCAGCATATCATCACAATGCAACAATTAGGCATAGCACCGATATGGCTCCAAATGATGTCCTACGATAATATGATTCAACAATATCAAGTATCACAATCATATTATACTATGACATCCTTAATTGAAACACACATCAATAAGACCACCTGAAAATGATCTTTAACTCTGAAAGAATTACAGCAATAATTATCAACTTGCTTTAAGCATGAACAATATCCAAGTCACACCCAAGACAGTCAGCAACATTATATCCATTGATCACCATATGAAGATATACGCTCATTATTATCATTCCTATCCTTTTGATTTCATTTACCTTATGGTGCAATCCAATACTCTTATAATGGTCTAGTTCACTAACTACATAATATTCACACTTGCCACTTATAACTAAATATGATCGTAATGGTCAGGAATAATTGTTTCCATATAACAACAATATAGTTTGGTGTAATGCATTGTAATACATTTGTGAGTATCTCACAATAAATACACATGGGAAATTATTCAAGATTCCATAACTAATTATTGTTCTATCTTCCTTAATTTGATTAATTCCCAAGGTTTAAGTAGCGGTAGACTTATCTACTCTAAATCTTATTTCTTCAAATCAACTATCAGACAGTTTTACTTAAGGATACCATACTTACCATTGACAATTACAATTTTAATTCACTTGTCAACAATAATGAACAGTGGTAGCTATTGAAATATTTCTATAAGCCACATTAGAACATATTTAAGCAAATTTGCTTATTTATTTTCATCTCTAATTCTTGAGGGGTTTATTCATAATCAAAAATCTTAATGCTCTAACAACTCGGTAGAGCATACGACATCTTTTCCTACAAATATTTTACAAATACCAGATACTTCATTCACAGCAATAACACAAATTCATCATCATAAGGCAAGATATCATATGACAGCATCATATACTGATTTTCTTCTGAATCATCATTAAAATATTTCTCAAATTTAATATAAGAGTCGTTCAAGGATATTATCCATAATTTATGAGCTGTTTATAACACACATGACAAATGAACATCAAATGAAATCTATGTAATAAGATTCAAATGAAGAAGGTAAGATTAATAAGCCATTTTAGAGAACAAACCTGGCTCTCTCGACCATGACTTGATAATTTAAAAATTGACAATGAGTAGAGACAAGACTAAGCCAACGTTTATATCGCATCCATGATGCTTGCACAGATTGCCACATCTCTTTGCCAAGAAGACCATTGTCTGTACTTGATAGAGACTTCCTTGTGGAAGAATCCCTGTCTTCCACGCACAACCGATACTGCTGGAGAGATTCACCTTTCTTTAAGAAGCAAGCATCCACATTGCATGCAGCTCCACTTTCAAACTCTGTCAAAAGATAATTTGCAAGGATATCAACACGCTCTGAGAAAACCACTGCAAAAGCATCATATACAACAGGCCATTCATGAACTGTCATCTTGTGAATTAAAGACTGCAGAGACTTAGAGCTGTAATGCTGATCAGGTCCCCCAACATTCCACCATGAATCTAATGCTGATCTTAGGTAGTCATAACCTTTTGAAAAATAAGAAAGCCTCTGTCTTATTTGGGAGTCCAAAATGCTACTCTTAATTTTAACCCACCTGTAAAACAAATGTCATATTATTTTACCATTATAATTATTATCAGATTAATGATATTGACAAGGAATGCCATTCAGTTCGATTAAATTTAATCAATTGATATTGAAATGTTATTCCAATATATGACGAAATATTATCATTTATACAAACAGCATAGTCAGGTCAACCATAAGCTTAACCCAACACAATCTAACCAGTATATTAGTTTAGCGGCTTTAGCCTATACTTTTCAATGGTCATTTGCTTGGAAATAATCATAAACTTGAGCTATATAAAAGTATGCTGATGAAATATCAGGGAGAACTAAACACCATGTTAGGGCCTAAAATATAAATGAGTACACCCTTGAAGTCATAAGCATAAAAATCCTAAATATCGAATTACATGAATCAACAAGTAAATATGATTGTTTACCATAGGAAAGAGCAGGATTGTTTCTAAAAGAACATTTCAGTCCATAGAAGGTAATGCAGCATATTCCAAAAAGTCTGAAAACATTAAAGAAAATCTCAGATATATTTTTCAGGTACTTTCTTGTTGATGCATAACTTCTTTCTTTCTTTCTTTCATGGACAGTAGAATGGGCATTCAGCATTTATCAAGACTATAGAAGAAAGTTGAAAACTTAGATATCAATATGGTTACAGTTTTGATATTTACTTTTCCTTTTGGCTTTTTCAGATAATTTTTCAAATTCTAATTTTGTTTTGTTCATGTTCTTCCATTTTTACAAGGATCTTTAGAAACTCCCGTCAACTAGCATATTGAACACAGAAAAGTTGTCCAGAATGATATTCCACATTCTCCCACATTATGGGAGGACTGTGTGACAGTTAGTAGCCATGTCCTTTTCTATTCAGTTACTATTGATAGTGAATAAAGAAAAATTTGAGTCCAACAAACACTATTCAATACATATTTTAGAGAAGAGAAAGAATATCGAAGCCATGAAAGATTGGCCACTTTGAAGGATAGTTGACTGTAGAATTTCAAAAATAGCAAATTACTGGTAAGATCTTCTTTCATATTGCAGAGAAAGATTTTTAGAAGAAATATATGTAAGTTGCAGTCAGTACACAAGTACAATCTAAAACATAATCCTACCATTATAGGATCAGTCTTATCCAGGGGATTAAATTACTTCTAGGTTATATGCAAAAGATGTTTAAAGGTGTTGACACTATGCTATGAAAAAAGCTTCCCAAATAATACAAAGAACCAAAATTTTATTTAGATGGAAATGTTTAACTATGAGCCTGCCAGAGAGTAAAGGATTAACAGAAGATATGAAGAAGTTATACACTTTACTGTCTGATACAAATCGATATAACCTCACGAACTGCAAAAAGTGTGTTACACCCCGTTGTGTGTTTACTTATAATATTTACTATTACTATGGTTGGTTAAAATATTGAATAAATGAATGTGCTTGTATTTCTGATTGAAAAACGTGTGTTTGCACTTTGATTATATGTAAAATGTTGAATGGAGGTTAAGTTGATTAGATATTATGATTAAATGTTATGAATGTTGATTTAATTTGGTATTCTGATTATGAAATGAATATATGCAAATGATCGTTTTGATGAACAGCTAACTACCATTTCAAAGTTCTAAGTTGGATGCAATACAGGGATCAAGCCTCCAGAAGGGAGGGGAAGTATCACTCAAGAGAAGTGATTGGTCGGCTAACCCTTAAACGAAGCCTAACTGAGCTTTTTCACACACACACACATATAGATTGGTCCAATTGAGTCGTAGTTTGGGAAATTGGTAAGTTATCCCTTAGTTTTGTTGTGGTTGAATTTGGGGAAGGTTTATGAATTGCTGTGAATGTTCTTGTTGAGATATTGTTGAGGTTCCTTTGTGTTTGTGAGTTCTTATATGTTCTTGGTTCAAATCGATGAAATATATATACATGGAGTATATCAATATACATGTATATATATGTATACATGTACATGTCGACGATAGACCCATACACGTGAGTTAATACGTAAATGAGCATACGTAGGTAGACGTACCTACGCATGCTCATGGATGGATTGCTCATGGGTATGAGAATATTGAATGGATAATCAGACATGTATATATATATATCGTATGCATATATATATTTATCGATGAGTTTGTAAATATGTACTATTGATTGTATAAGCAAATGTATATGTGGATATATGCATATATAAATATATATATACATATTGAGTATATTGATATATGTATGTATATACATATGGCTTTATTTTAAAATGATAACATGGATATATGCATTCAAAATATCGAATGATATATATTTAATATTATGTGAGTTGATGAATATATAACTATATATATATATATATATATATATTAAGCGCTGTTTGTTTCAATAAAGCACTGATGTTTCAATGAAATAAAGTGCAAACTTAATATCATTATATACAGCGCTATGATCACTAAATGTGAATCAACCAACTTGCTAACGCAATGCATTATGTTTGAAGACTCAGTTAAAAGCTTTTTGAGATATTTCAAAGGCATTTAGTCACTGATTTGGTCAAAACGCAGCAAACACCAAAATACACGATGGAAGAAATAGGTGGTGCCAAAATATGAAAACTGCATTGTGAATAGAAGTCTAAATTACTGAATACTGTCCAGTGTTTGTAGACCAAGTAATAGGTAGAATAAGTCATGAATAAGCTGCCATTTTTGGAGTCGACATGTTAGTCTTTCACCTTGCATTTCTGAGATGAATTCTTGCTATCTTTGTTTCAGTTGATTTGTTGTTCTATTTTGATGAGTATTGTTTTAGAATGCTGACACCAATTGAAGTTAATTGCTGAGTTGAACCATATAGCTGAGAAGTGTCAATGTGCAAGGCTTGATTATAGGCAGAGAAGTTCATAATTCTGTATAAATAGGGGTGTAGAATACTTCATTTGGACGCATTGTTTCACTTGCATTCTGCTGTTTTCATTCTGAGTTATTCTTGAGTGAGCTGAGAGTTGTTCTGCGGAGAGTTTAGTGAGATTTTGTGAAGTATTTTTGAGTGTGGTTTGGAGAATTTTCTGAGGAGTCTTGGAGTTGATTGAGTTGGAAGTCAGTTTATTTCTTTTGGAATTAGTGTTTAACAGGCATGTTATTCTGCCCTCTTATATTCTTAATGTTTTTGAAAAGATTGAATGTTGTTGATGTTTTGTGTGGAAAGAGCATTGATTTGCTAGATTAGGAAAGATTATGTTATTGAAAAAGTCTTATTATATCTTACTTCTTATGTACCTTACTTGAGTGTTTGTGCATACTCCATAATAAGGAGTGATTGTGTTCTTAGTATTATATACTAGGGAAAGACAAAGCTAGGATAGCTTATGTTATTTTTCGTTTCAAGTTATTGTGTATCCGAACTATAGAGAGTTCATTGATTAACATCAAATTAGATTACCAATGAGGGTTATAGCTATGCATTGTGTTTACTCAGTACGAATGTTATAAACATAGGTTATTCCTGGGGTTAACGATTACCCAATGGAGGGAATTGCCTATGCGTAGTTTGTTATAAAGAGATATGTTGTTCCTGGGGTTACAATTACCCAACGGAGGGAATTGCCTAAGCATAGTACATGAATGGTCATTAAACAAATCGAGCTAAGATAATGGGTGAATGGATGACTTTTTATATGAAACTTTGGCCAAAGTAGTGTAAGTAGCCACTGTTTACACTGTCAGTTCACTGTGTCCAGTATAGACAATTTCTAGTTCGAGATTTTCATACTCGTAGTTGTAGCTATCGTATGATTAGGTTCTAGAATTGTAGAGCACAACACTAAGCTCAGGAAGGCTATTTGTTATGGGGTTTTACCAACCAATCTCTTCGTCAAAGGGTAGGGCCATCTTGCCATATGTGGCAGATGTGCGGGGGACCGCATTTGAGTCCATGGTTGGTGGAAAAGCGCTTGAGTAATGCTTCTCCTCATCAATTGGCAGCCGAGATTTGCAGGGGATTTCCTAGACCATTTGTTACTATGTGTTAATGAAGCTCAAGGAGCTATGTATGTTTTCTTATATCCATGTCTATGGAAGTTGTAATGCAAGAAATGTTTTGAGATTTTAAATGTATTGGAATAATTGTACATTCAATTATAATGCAAATGGAAAGTTTGGAATATGTGTTATTTCAAATGTGCATATTGTCTTTGAAATAGAAGAAAAAAAATTTTGCTATAAGTTTTGAACAGTCATTTACTTGAGGTTAAAATTTAGTGAATTTACTTTCGTTGAACATTTGGCATGTTACAAAGTGAATGACAACAAAGCCTAAATTGGAAATAAATAAACGATAAAACAACAACAAATACAAGTGATAGCCATCAAAACTGTTGATACACTCTTACATTAATGTAGAATAAATAGATTTACAATGATGAGGTTTAATGGATGCAAACTGCTGCAGAACTTAGCATATGTAAATGAGCAATGAAAATTGCATTACTCATTTACATGTGAAAATAATATTGATGAGTGGCCGATGTTTGATATCGGTCCACCCATCCATGATTATGGAGAATCCATCCCCTATCCATGTTAGTCTCATATCTTCCATCAAAACACTCACCTTGGAGTACTCTCTATCAAGAAGGGTGGTGTGTAGCTTAGTTTCTCCAAGTGGAACAAATGAGGGACCAACAGCTTGAACATCTTTGAACATTTTTTAAAATATGGCGAACATGAGACATAAAACGGTATAGCATGAGCATAAAAAAACTTAGCAATAGAGGATTCAGCCACATCTCATGATTGTATGTTAAACAAATCTGCAACATTAGCACTTCTCTTCTCTCCCCTATTAGTAAAACCCTCTCCTGCATGAGAAGCAACATCCACTGATCCTGTAGGCATTGACACACTAGGCTGCAAACTCTCCATTGGAATCCTTTTACTTAATGCCTCCCCCTCCATATGCAATCTAGTTGCCTCAATTTTCTCAACTTGAGTTACTGGTTTACAACCTTTCACCCCTTGACCACCTATCCACAAAAGATGGCAATAAACTCTTGTATAGCTGCCCCTATATTAATTTGTGGCACAAATGGCACTCTCATACTCTACTCCCCCCTGAATTTTTTTTCTTATCTTTATCAACTCTTGATGCAAATTGTAATAGAGGTTTTTTGGGGTTAAATGGGCCTTTTGCATAGATTTTGAGGAGTTGGGAGGACAATCAAATGGGTTTGAACTTGTTGACCCTGATACACTCCCACTCTCTGAAGACCCCCCAATGGCTGCCATATTTCTAGGTCTATTTCTTTCTTGTATTTGAACTTCAACATCCTCACGATCACTACTCCCACTGCTACTCATGATTTTTTTTTATAAGAATTTCTGATATCAAAGATAGCTGCAAGTTCAAATAAAAAATAAACAAACTCACAATGCTCTCCTTTGTGTCGAAAAACTTGAAAAAACTTGAAAAATTGCAAAACAAATTGCAAATACAAATGTAAGATGAATAACTTACCTCTAGTGTAGTGGAATCGATGCCCTAGTCTCCTCTTTGAACTGTTGTTCTCTCCTTGACCACCTACTGCTCTTCTCTTGCTGCACTTCTCTTTGTTTACAAATGTTAAAATGAATGAGTATTTTTTCTCTTTTGGTGTTTTGGATAAATTAGGTTTAGGTAATGTTTAAAGGGGTAGGGGGATCCTTGTGGGCCCGCCCACCCCTTTTTTTATTTAAAAAAGTGTTTTTTTATAAAATGTCGTCCAACTGTGCACTGGGCTGTAGGGGCTAGTCGTCCCCGAGACAGTCGGGGGACGTCCAAATGTCCCCTGGCTGCAAGTTTCCTAGCCGTACCGAGGACATTTCCTAAATTTGCAGAGAAAGGGGACGGAGAGGGACGTTTCCTAGCCATCCCCGAGTCCCCGAAACATTTCAAGTACAGGGACGAGGGTACAAGGCCAAGGGATGCATCCCCATGGAGCATAGAATTCAATATGATAAATCTATTATCAACAAAAAAAAAACTATGGGGGCTTTGAACAACTCACAAAAGTGAGAAACATATTCTAATTGAATACCTTGAATGGATTCAATCCTAGATTCATCCTCTCATTGAATATCCTTAAAAGCATAATTTTAGGACTCCGACTCAACTTAGTAGCCCAATATTTTGACTCGGACTCGGGACTCGGCAGAGACTTGACAAAACAAAAGAAATTAATGCATTTAAACAACTTAAAAGCCTAATTTGACTATCAATTTGTCATAATTCAAACATTACACATGTCATATAATCATCAAACTCTCAAAATTCGAAATTTCATAGTTTCAAATGTATAACAATATTATAAATTTATAATTGTTTACATATGTCAAAGTATAAAAACAACCATATACAATCTACACCTTCCTATTTCCCCTCCTAATGTAACTTAATTTTTCAAGCCTCAAACTAGAAGGTTCTACAGTATCAAAATGATGGTAGATTGTTTCTTCAAAAAAGTGTTCATTTTCCTCCATTAAATCCAATTCTACTGCTAATGCTGCTCCTCTCTCCAATTCTGCAAGATCTTCATCAATAAGGAGGGCATCATCTTGTTCATCGATGGTCCATTCACCATAAGGATCAATCTCATCCAAGTTGATGGAATCATGTGAAGTGCCCTCCACCTGTCTAGTTCGAAGGAGAAGGTTGTACCAAATGAAGACAAAATCATTGAGATGCTCCTGGGTCAACATGTTTCTCTTCTTCATGTGAATACTCTCAAATAAGATACAATTGCATTCACACCCAAAAGCACTACAGGGCTGGGGCAAAATACGAATGGCTAGCCTTTGAAGATTCGATGTGCCAGCACCATAATTCTCCCACCATAAATCTACAAAAAAAAACATTTAAAAAATATAAGAATCAAGTTTCTAATTTCTACTTGTAGTATTGAACAAAAATTTTTACCTAGTTGTTTTTCTCTCCTTTGAATTGCTTGAGCTGAAAATGTCTCTCTCCACACCCTTGTAGAACTTGAATAGATGGATGAAATATAGCAAGTTGATTATTATGTATGTAAAATGGATGTTTATAAAGAGTCGACATTGTCAAATTCATAAACAAGATATAATAAATCAGATTTAGTAAATCTTCCCTCCAACTCATCAAAAAAATTTATCTTTCATCTCAACATTGTGTAAAGAGGTGTTTTACCTATCTAGTTCTCTTATAGGTCTGATTTACATGTTAAGTCTACTTAGGTCCTAGGGAATCTTTCTGTAAGTCTTAGGTGTCATGTGATCTTATCTTATCATGGCATTTAATACTTGTGTCCTAAGTCATTTAATAATGTTGAGGTAGTCGTCTCATTACATAGGATTAAGACATATGTGAAGATCTTGTCTAATCCTATCTCACAACCTTACCTTTATAAGCAAGGCATCATATGTACATTTAACATATTCAATCAATCAATCTTGCATCCTTAATCATAGCAAGATATTCTTGCCATTTCTTTCTTGCAAAAGATATTTTGGTTTGGCAGTTGATCCTAAGGTGTTGGGAGTTCATTAACTACTACAAGCATTTGGCACCATCTTATCGATGCATGAAATGACACCTGCCATGAGCTCCTCATCAGCATTACATGAATCAAAGAAGTAGAATTTTGGGTTCAGGTAGTAGGCCAAGGCATGCACTAGCTAGTGGAGTTGGTTTGTCCATCTACGATAAATGATGTGCCAAATGATTTCATTCTTTTTCCACCATAGTAATGCAAAATGGCCTCTTTGCCCTTATCCATGACCTCATAAAGGAAACCCATTGGCATGCCATCTCCATCCACCATATGAAAAACCCTAACCAAAGGTCCTATCACCTAAAAAATTGAAAACAAATTTGAAATTATTACAAAATCAACCCCTCAAAAACAAAAACAAATAGATTATTTTGTATAAAGTTTAAGTTTGTATTTGTTACTTACCTTGATTAACTCCTCTCCATTTTTGATGAATAAGTCATCAAAAATTGTTCTTGCAGTTCTCTCCCCTTCAACTTTTTTGGAAACTAGAGACTCCAACCAAGCATTAGACACAAACATTTGCTTGAGATGAGGAATTGCGGTAAGAATGATTTAAAGTGAGGAAGTGGCTAGAAAATCGTGTCACTCCTGGTCGCACAAGCTCCTTGCCATTTGTGTGCTTTCTCATCAAAGAAAGAACCCAAGTATAGTTGTAGATAAATTTGGTAACCTATTTAGAATCTTCAACAACACTTTTGACTCATCCAATTTTTCCAATGTCCTCTAACAACAAATCCAAGCAATGTGTAGCACAAGGAATCCATGAAATAGTAGGATGCCTCAGCATAATAAGTCTCCTTGCGGCAACATATGCTACTGCATTGTCCATGATAAGTTGGACAACATTCCCAACCCCAACCTCCTGGACCACCCCATCCAATAGGTTGCACAATGTCTCAGCATTTTTTACTTCATGCGAGGCATCTATAGGCTTCAAGAGCACCAATGTGCTATTAGAAGCCACTAAAAAATTAAGAAGAGTCCTATTCCATCCATCTGTCCATTCATCTAATAAGATGTTGCAACCTTTTTTCTACCATACTTTCTTTTGATCATCAACCACAAGCCATGTATTTTTGACAACTTCCTCTAGCAATGGCCCACTCAATTCTCTAGAAGTTGGAGTCTTAAACCCCTTACTGCAACTGTTAATGCATTCACCAACCCTTCCCAATATGGGTTGTTCACCACATTGAAGGATAAATTATTATAGTACCGAAAGTTTGTTGTTGCTATCCTAGCCTCATGGTGTTTTTCTTTATTCCAAGCAGTACCTTCAAGTGAGGGTTGTGCTCTTGGAACATTGCATTGAACAAAGAAAGTTGGTGATGATGAAGGAATTTGGCCAAAAGTAGAAAAAGAACCTTGAAGACTCACACCGATAGATGAATGTGAATGACAAATGCTTGAAGTTGGGGCAACAAAGGAATCCATAGGCGTAGAACTAGATACGTATTGATTCATCACTACTGCTATTGCTTCCTTTGTCTTTTGCTTTTCCACTTTTTCATTTCGTGCTCAGCAAGTAGTTTGGTCATCTCTAAAGTAACCTCTTCGGACACCTTAGTGCATGCCTTCACATTTTGTCCAAGTATTTTAGCAAGGTGATATTTTAATCTATTAATTCCACCTGTCATAGTTTGCCACTCATTTGTGTTGAACTTGAAGTTGACATTGTTGTTTTAAGTTTTGCAAAAAATCAACAAGAAGTAAAATGATAAGCATTTTTTTTAAATAGAAGCTAGAAGTGTTAGGAAATAAGGGATGAAGGGAAATGGAAGAAATTTTGATAGCATTTTCCCTAATTTTTAATTATTTTATTTTCAAATCAACAAAACAAAACAAAAAAACAAAATATCAATTACTTGTTTGATGATTCAATCAACTTTTGATCCTAAAAACTTCTCTTCTCAACTCATTCCTTGCTAGGTTGATGTTTAGCAAGGTGACTTGGGTGAATCAGAGCCAAAAATGAAAAAAAAAAGTCTTTTTGACTTAAAACCCTGCCTGGGCACTTTTTCCTATCGAACAAGAGCCTGAGTTCAAGACACAAGAGTCTGAGCTTGAGACTTGGCAAATTTTCGACCAAGACTCGACCGAGTACTCGACAAGACTTGTTGAGACTCAACTCACAGGCCTGGTCGACTCATCTCAACTGCCCAAAAGACTAGTGAGTTTGGCGAGTTTTGTCGAGTACTCAATGAGTCTACAAACTATGCTTAAAAGTGTTAACATGTTTTTCTACAACAACAAAGTGATAGAAAAAAGAAGAATACCTCTCCCCTATCTATAACCATTAGATTTTTGTTAGCACATGATTTCCTCCTAAAGCTCAATCTTTTCTAATTCATTATGAAGTTTAGAATGCAAAGTTAAAACATCTTTACTGAAGCCCTATTCCTAAATGCAACCTTAGATCTCTACCAAATTTGACAAAATATTTCTTTTTCTTTGCAAAATATTTCTTTTCTTTGCAAAATATTTCCACATGAGGAAGAATTTCATTCTTTGAGTCTTTGTTTAACAAAATATAATTTGCAAAAAACAAAACATACAAAGTTGTACCATCATGAGGTTCACCTTCCTGCCGCAAAAGTCTAATCTTTTCTTCCAATTCTTCTTTTTTTATTCACGTGAGTTGGAATCTAAAGGGGGCATTTTGAGACTTTAAAGATCCTTCCCAATGTAAATATATGGGCCAATGATCTAAACCTATATTGTCTAGAATGGAAGAAACAAACTGAAGGCACTGAGAAAGTCAAGAATCACTAACCAAAAATCTATCCAAATGTTCTACAATAAAAGCATCCGTAGTTCTTTGATTGTTCCAAGTAAAAGAACCATTGCTAGGAGGAATATCCATTAACTGAAGTTGATTAATGTTCTAAAGCAAAAGACTAGCTTGATGGAGAATAGGAAGTCCACCCTTTTTCCTTAAGGATATCACAACATTGAAGTCACCTCCAATAATCAAAGGATAATCTTGAGCAGAAATTTCTCTATGAACATGAAAACTATCCCAAAGTTTATCCTCACCTAGAAGATCTTGGGGAGCATAAATTAGTGATCAGGACACTGAGATTGCTAGATCTAAGAACCCCATCTAAAGAGAGACCACCATTACAGCTAAGAAAATTTTTGGAGAAAAATATTTGTCCTAAGCACACAAAAGACCACCAAATAGACCAAGCGTCAAATAGTAATGCTTTCCCCATATCTATCAAGTTTATCAAAGGCAATACAAGTCTCCTGAACGTCAAGATTTTGAGAGTTATTAGGAGTAAAAAGAGGGTTCTAAGAAGAAACAATAGACTTACCTCACAACAAAGAAGCATGGTGGACATTAACAATGGCATCAAGCACATCCAGAAACTCCTTGGGAAGTGGAAGATCTTGTGCTTTACAATCTTGTTTCTCATTGAAAAAGTTAGCACCCTTTATTTTGCCATGTCTTTCTTGATCCTACATTATTTCATTATTCCCTTGTTTTGCTATTATCCTTCCTTGGTTTTGATCTTGATCACTCATAAATCTAGTGAGTATTTCTCCCAAAATAGCAAACTTAGTTTTATTTCAGTTACCAGATTTGGCTGCTCTAGGATTTTGAGGAGGTCAAGTTTTACTTTTACCTTTCTTATGAGCCATAGGAAAGCCATCAGCATTCGAAGGACCAATGATAAACCCTTGATTATCCTCCTAAATTTGTCATTTACGATGACATTCCATACATCTGAAAGGAATGGCTTCATAATCCAAGGTTTGATGCCAAACAAAATCTACCACTTGAATATTAAGAGCTTCTGACAAGGGATTATTTAAATCTAGTTCAACACAAATTTGTGCATAACTAGAATTTTTTTCTCCCTAGAAATATGAGAAGCACCCAACTTGGAACCCAATGAATCACCCAAAAAATTTAGGCATTCATCTTTCTAGAAAATCAGCGGCAAAGTAAATAAATGGATCCAAACTAGAACCTTGGAAGGGAGTTCCATGGTTGGGATAAAATTCAGATGTCAGGATTTCATGAAAAGACCAGCTGCCATGTCCCCACCATATATCGCAGCCTGTCTTAAATATACTAATCACTGACCAAGGAAATGTTCTTCACTGACCCAGGGAAATATTCATCACTGACCAAGGAAACACTCATCGCTGACCAAGGAAATATTAATCGCAGCATGAGCAAAGAAACATTAAAGCAGCATCGATGGGAATTAATAAAGGAAGTATTTCACAGCAGCAATTAATAATCTCCAAAAGCCAGCAATTAAATAAAAGACAGAAATTCTTCTAAGGGCTCGATGAGAGTTACTTTAATTATTACTAATTAATTAAGTCAAGAGGCAGCAAGTAAATAGGGAGGGGTGCATCCTTTGTAAGGGGTGCATTGATTAAATAGGGGTGTGACTATTCACCCCACCTTGAGAGTTATATAGAGAGGTAGAATCAATTTGTGCAAGGCATCAGTTTGGATCATTGGTACATAGAATCATTTGGATCAATTAGAAATCTGAATCCAGCATCAGATTGGAAAAAAGGATAAATGGGAAATCCGATCTGGATAAGAAGGCAGTGCGAAATTAGAATTACAAAGCAGTGATAATTTGAATTATAAGGAAGTAAGATACAGCAAACTTTATATTTCTGCAGTAGTTGGTAATGCCACATATTTGAATACAATATTTATTAGTTTGTGAATTTAGAAAAGAACATATTTATTTATTTATTTAACTTGCTAATTCATCAAGAATCTTAGGATTGGTAATTATTCATTTGATTTTTATAAAGCAATCATATTAGGAATTGGCAAGGAAACATAATAGGGAGATGCAGGAGTACAAGTTCCCTCAATTAAGTAGACCACCCATTGAGTTGGATTGCTTGTGGACCAAGGGGTCGGATTGACTTGGTTGGTTATTCGGCACTCTTGGGCTTAGTTGAAGAGGACAGTCTCCAGGAGCCCCATTGTGCTTTTCCCCTCAAGTTCCTAACATGGTTGGCTATAGTGTGCATGTTACATTATCATTTTGTTTGATGATTATTTTCCTAACTTCAATTGCTATTGTATAATTTAATGAAAGAATACTCTTGTAAATAAATTGTATTATTGGATTTGTTAATTTTAGGCAAAAATCAGGTACTCCCTCAACAGGGGACATTACATATTGTGTGCAAGACTTAAACCAAGATACATATCTTATAAAGGGTATTTCAATTGGTAAATTTACAATCTTGAATGTATTAAATTTCTTATTTTTGGATTCAAATTGTGATTTTAGGGAAAAATCTAGGAATATCCCAAGTAGGGACATTACACCAGCATGCTTGATGAAATAAAAGACCTCCTTTAAGAATTTGAACACAACCAGAAGCATTATTGAAGGAAACAAAAAAGTCAGCAACTAGGGTAATCTCCATGTCTCCTTCAATCAGCCATGCTCTACATGCCCAATCCTCTAGCATCCTCATATTTAATCTAACCCCCATAAACTCATAAATGAGGACATGGCTTTGGAAGAAAACTAAATCCTCAGCCACAGAATCAAGATTAAAAATAACTGTTGGAATCTCCTTGCTTTGAGGAAGGCATCCATTGATTTTAAAATCATTATCTATTTCTTTTTTTGAAGAAAATTGTTGTCATTGAACTAGATCCACGAGAATATTCATTACATTAGCTTCATGCATGGAATGATTAACAAGGCAACCAAGCACAACTTATTTGAAAGTGAGCTTAGAAGAACCTAGAGGCGCATGTGGATCAGCCATGAATACACATCCCAAAAATGCCAAAACAAAGAAAACCAAACCTGCAAAGTCCTAAAAAATAACAAGCAAGGCCACTAGGTAACATGCATAGCTTGTCTTACAACATGCACAACAAAAAACAGCTTTAATCTCCAAAAATCAACTTGTTGCTTTTTTCCTCATGTCTCACAGTTGACCTTTGAAGCAATACATATGGCTCTCTATCTACTCAACAAGGATCGTCCTTATGCCTTCACATGATAAAAGCATTCCATCTACATAGTATTGACACAGCAAATTGAAAGTGTAAATTGAATTTAATTTCTTGGGGTTTAAAACTAGAAACACTAGATAAACATACAAACAATTAAATATTTGTAAAATGGAGAAGAACAAAATGTTAGTCATTTCATGCCATGTATATTGTGCTTGCAGAGAGATAGAAACAAACATAAGAAGTAAAAATGGAATCTATTCAATCTTGCCCATTACAAATTCTGAACTTTATGTCAAGGCAAGAATCAGAATGAATCTCAAATTCTTAATCCATTACATCTTACAACTTAAAATCTCTGATTTACGAATTCTAATTGTTTGATGCTGACAATCCTTTGAATCTTTGATTTGCAAATTCCCTATTGTAACTGTATTCTGAAAATTTCTGAATCTGAGGTGTCAAAATGAAAGCAAATTCAAAAAAAAGTAGTCTTTATAGGCAAAAGAGATTCTTTGAAAAAAATTGTGGGTTCTTCACAATTTTACCCAATTTTGAGAAAAACGTGGGACACAAAGTCACACCAGCACAGTCTGAAGGCTTGTCTGGCAATTACTTGTGATTGCTGGTTTATGGCAAACTAGCCATATTACACATAATCCCCTCATAAACTAGATGTTATGGATCAGCTTACCCAAAACAACATTGCATGTCACCTACAAATCCAAAATACCCATTTCCAAGATTTCAATATGCTTATCTGCCCTGAAAACCTCTGGAGAAGAAAAATAAGATTCAGAAATGCTTTCAGAATTTTAAATTTGTTAATCAGGTATTTCCAGTCATTCCCAGTACAGAAACTCGGCCTTTAGGAATTTTTCACTACTGTTTCCAGGTGTCTTTTGAAGTTTCAGAAACTCTACCTAAAAGTTTCTGAGAGTTCTTGCCATTTCTGCTATCATTACCGCACATTAGCTACCATTTGACCACAAAATCTGCTAAGCTATTGAAGGAAATTTTCAGCCCCTCATTATCTGCACATGCTGAAAGTCTCTCGTCAAAAGAAAACTGTCCTCATTCTTTCCAGAGGAACAATCAATTTTTTCCTCTAGCAGGATTAAAATGTTTCCATGGAACAACTTGGACAACAAAACTACGGATGATGTGCCCTATAAACACATATATTCCCTAGTATACCTAATCGACAAATTACAACACCTAATCAAGTCCTCATCACCTGGGCCTAGTCATCCATCACCTAGTCCTAATCAATTAAATCCACCACCTAAGACAAGTTCCCTTCACCTAAAGTCTCCCACATTTAATTAAATACCTTTTCCATCTCCTAACAATAAATAAATAAATAATTACTATTTTCCACCTATTATCCATCTCACACATGGATAAAATAACTAAATAATATTATTATTTTATTAATACCTATATTCCCTCAACACATTCCAAGAATAAAGCACACCTAAGAACACTTGTCCTTATGGCTCCATTATTCTCTCCACCAAACCCAAGAACATAGTTGTAAATCTCAGACTTGGAAATAACTCAGCAAGCCCAAAAATTTTAAAAACTTACGACACGAAAAAAACTCAAGGAAAACTCAGCAATAACTCAGTAATTTTATTAAACATTTTAAAATATATAAATTTTTTACAATATTCTTAAAAAACACATATTACTACATTTGTAGAATGTATTATCAATTTCCATCATATATAAATCAAAATTAGAGTTTAATACATATCATAGACTCCAATGGGGTTGACAAGCAATGCCCTTCATGGGGGTCTACAGGCAACACCCCCAGCATGGTTGAGGGGCAGTGCCCCTCATGGGGGTTTGGGGGCAACACCCCCAACGGGGTCAAGGGGCATTGCCACCAAGCCCACATTAAGGCCTTTGAAACCACACAAATTTTGACAATTTTATCACTTAAGAGCAAAATTACGTATTTGGTACTTTTTTGTTTATAAAAATGCTTTAAAAATCATATAAATGACTTATCATTAGATGAAAAAAACAAAATTATACTCATTTCGGTGAGTTTTTCATTAAAAATCACGAGCTTTAGGGGAGTTTTTGGCAAGTTTTTATCAAAAATCGTGGCAAGTTTTCCAAAAAATACCGCCAATTTTTTAGGCAAGTAACTAGCCCAGGATTTTGGCTCGCAAGTTTTGTGAGTACTCTACGAGTTTTTCAACTATGCCCAAAAATGTAGCTCTCATAAATGCACATGTCCCTTATTTCCCTCATGGTCACAACCGCTTACTAAAATTAGTAAGTTCATCCTAGCCATTCACAATCTAACAACCTCCATCTCCAACCTCCATCCTCTCCTTGATCCTAGAGAAATCCTCTCAAACATCCTCCACCATTAATCTCACCATTTGACCTTGACAGTCCATTCCCCCTTTCAAATTCTATAAATTCACGAACTCCTTCCTTCATTCCAGATCAATCATCAACTTTATGCTAGGTACATGCTGTCAAAACAGGTATCTTCAAGCAAAGGAGCATCCACATATCAACTAGTCAAAGAGCAAATCAAATCACAATGAAGTCATGGGTAACATTTTAAGTTGATTTTGATATTATGGTGTTGTTTTGATCTCTTTTTGTGAGCTCTATTTAGAGGTTTGTGATAGTTTGGAATAGGATTCTCTTGCTTTGCATTTTGTTCCATTTAATTTCTGAATTATTGCTTACACGCCCCTCCATGGAATGGCAACCCCTACATTTTCCCATTCAAATTGTCCACAATGAATTTGCATATAATTCAACTTCTAAAACTTCTGGCCTGCAAAGCTCAATCTCGGACAAGGATTTTTAAAACCTTGTGAACAATTATAATGTAAGAGGAAAAAATACCTAAGAATTCAGTTAAGAATCGAAACAACACTCAGAAAGATACCAACCAAAAGAAGCATCTCCTTTTAAGATCCACATTATCTGGTGCCCTGGCCTAAGAATTTTATTAAAAACTGAAACAAAAATCAGCAAGATACCAACAGAGAGAAACATCTCCTTTTAAGATAAACAATGCCCAGCGCCCTGACCGAAGAATTTAGTTAAAAATTGAAACAAAAATCAGCAAAAATCAGCAATATACCAACTGAAAGAAACATCTCCTTTTAAGATACACA
Source organism: Sequoia sempervirens (assembly GCA_007258455.2). Lineage (NCBI taxonomy): Eukaryota > Viridiplantae > Streptophyta > Pinopsida > Cupressales > Cupressaceae > Sequoia > Sequoia sempervirens. Next base: position 872,836,871 of record VDFB02271358.1, on the reverse strand, counting down.
ATGCCCCAGTGCCTTAACCTAAGAATTCAGTTAAAAACTGAAACAAAACTCTGCAAGATACCAACCTAAAGAAACATCTCCTTTTAAGAACCACAATGCCTGGTGCCCAGACCTAAGAATTTAGTTACAAATTGAAACAACACTCAGCAAGATACCAACCAAAAGAATAATGTTCTCCTAAGATCCCCAATGCCTGGTACCCTGAAAATTTGAAAGAACACTCAGCAAAGACACCAACCCAAAGAAAAATACCCTTATAAGATCCACACCACCTTGTGTCCTAATCTACAAAGTCAGTTAAAAACTGAGACGACACTCAGCAAGACAGAAAACAAAAGAAAAAGATCATTTTAAGGTTGATATACTTTAAGGTAGCTTACAACATATGAGACGACTAGGCTGATCGGACTGTGCAGAGACTAGTGGCAACATATTTAAAAGTAATCTAATTACATCAAATATATAAACCACTGGGCTCATTGGTCCGTGCGTACACTAGAGGCCGCAAATACTAAAAGTAACCTAAATGGATCAAATTTAATTTAATTGAGGATCAATTATACTACAAGGTAGATTACGACATATTAGACCCCAGGCAATCAGACTCTGCATAGACTAGGCGTAGCAAATATAAACAGTAACCTAATAACATCAAAATTAGCTTAATTGAGGATCAATTAAGGGAAAATGAAAGCCACCTGGGTAAGGGAGATTGAAGTAGTTGCTCTTCCTCCACTTTGTGATCATGTTGATGCGTGGCATGCCAGACATCATCTTGGGAAGCAAGAAAATAAAACCAGCGGCAGGTCTGCCTGAGAGAGCAAAGCTCCTTGGCATTCAAAAACCTCAGAATGTGCATCCACAATTCATTTGGAATCCCATAGACGGAGGCTCCAATCCCGGGCTTGTCCGCCGCTCCAAAACATTTCTTAGGAAATTTGAGAGAAGTGGATGGGCCATCGACAGCCGTATTTCCTACGTGCCTGCTAACGGCGGCGCCTTTGCATATGTCGATTCCCCAGTCGGGAAACTGGAAAATCAGAAGTGATTCTCTGCGAGGGTTGCTAATATTGTCATTCTGCGTTGCTTGTGCTGGTTGAATTGAAGGTGGTTGAGGAATGAAAGTGGCTGCAACCTTTTCCAATTCTTTGTCTATTTCTTCTTCGTCCTCGTCTTCATCCCTGTCCCCCACATTATCAATGCTATCCGTGGTGTTCTCAGCTGCTGTTATTATTGATTCTGTTGAATTCATTTTCATATATGGTTTGCAAATCACAAAATCGTTCCAATATTGGGGATACTGGAAGGTGCAAGGTATCCCATGGAGCCGCTGCACATTTTTTTTTTCCGTAGCACAAGGTTCATGATAAGAAGAAAACAATTTACAGGTAAATTAAGAAAATAGGAGCTCTGATCTTCGGATTTCATATTTTAAGAGGGTGTTTATTAGTGGGGTCATTTATTTACATACCATTTATAATTCTTTATATTTTTTAAATATTTTTTCATATTTAATTATATAATTATAGATTTAGTTTTTCTTGTTGTTAAACAAAATTTATAAGATTATCAATTTTTTCTTTTAACTTTAAGCTTGTTATAAAATCTAGGGGACTACTTGTTTATGAAAGCTCTTAAAAAATTTAGCAATTTTTATTGAAATTTTTTAGAAAGCTTCTCTTCATAAGATCCCCAAACTAATGGTGCTTTTTGTTAGTGTAGATTTTTATTTTCCTAATGGGTTAGTTTATTTTCTTGTAGTCATAAGTTTTTCCTATACTTTTATTAAGCTTATTTAGATTAAATAAAGTAAGTTTAATTATTTAATAATTAGGAGATAAGGTGGTGAAGTGTCACCATCCTAAAAGGGTGGAGCATTTACTATTTTGGTCATTTTATTTAATATTGGTGGTCACTTCTTATTGGTTGGATTTGTCACTTTCATTTTCTCTCTAGTTCTATATAAATTCACTATGTGGCATGTACTTTTATTTATTTTCTATTGCATAATTTTACATCTTAAAAGCTCTTAATGTAATTATGTCGATCTCACATTGCATATCTCTCAAAGTCATTGGTTTGCATTATTTATGTTTTCTAATTTTTGTAGCTTAGAATTTCTCTCATAAAGTTCTTTGAGTTGTCAATCTATTTCAAATTTCTAACATGGTATCAAAGATTTTGTTTTGAGAATTACGTGCTCGTAGATTCTTAATTGAGAGTTTGAGCTTATTATGTGAGATTTTGTAAAATCTTGTATGCTCTTCTCTTGTGTTTTGAACAATCTAGAGAATCATAAAGGATTTATGAAGATCTGATAACATCTTCATTTTGCATATGTGTTTGTAATATATGGGTGTATATCCATTATGATTATATTGCGACATTTTTGGTTATTCCAATGCATCTAGGAGGCTCAAAAAAATCAATATTGGCTTGTCATCCGATTTGAAGATCACTTGACATTGTTGCAAGGGAGGGTTTGAATTTTAGATATGGTGAATAGTTATAACTAGAGCATTTTTGACCCAAATGGACCTTGTCATTGCACTAAGGAGGTTGCACATACAAATTTGATATAAACTCACCCATATTCGATGTCAAGATCTTTCGAGGCAAAATAATTTTCCAAAGGGTCATACAACCCCCCAATTATATAGCCATACTATCGTCATTGAAAAAAAGTTCAAAAAAGATATAATAAAAATATTAAGCACTTTGTGTTGCACATAGTGTCTAGCGCCTAGAACTAAGGCGCCATTGCTTAGTGCTAGCTTATGGGCTTATAGCTTCACAGGCTTAAGTCCATAGACAAGCAAATCGCCAATGGACGGTAAGCAAAAATAGTCAACAATCATTTAAACCATGACTATCGCTTGAAAATTGCAACACTATTCACACCTCCACCAATAATCACCAGTGCTAACTATCGCCTGAAACTTAGTTGCTCTACCACCCAACAGTCGCCAACAACACCACCCAAGGGCCACCAGGCCCTCCCTATAGGCCAAATTGGGTTTTTTTTCAAATTGGCATAACTTTTGCTCTAGATATTAATTTTTTGGAAAACCAGATATCAAAGGAAATTTAGAGATGAGCACTTTCCATCCACGAAGGTTTGATCAATATTTTTTACTTTTTTCTCTTTGATTTTCAAGGTTGAAGTTGGTATTGTATTTTTTCCTTCAACTAGCCATATCTTGTGCCCAAAAACTCTACTTTTCGAAAATGAATAAGTGTTGGAACTTAGGTATTGAAGAACACTATATAGTTATAGGGCTAGTTTTTCAATATTTTTTACAATAGGCTCATTTTGTATCAAAATTTATAATTTTGGCCATTGTGGATGTAGTAAGCATTGTAACTTGGAAAAAGCTTTGTTAATGCACTAAACTATAAAGTGTCAACCTGTAATCTTTGGGGGGTGATTTTTGATACTAGTGAAAAGGGTGGAGGTGTATTTGTGTTCTTGTGTTCTCTTTCTTTTAGCACTTCTTTTTGCATTTTTGCATCATAGCTCAACAACACTTCCTATTTTAACTAATTACAACTATTTTGAGTGAAAATATAGCATGTCAATCCAGTTAAGAAGCATTGGTTTGTATAGGATAACAATGGGATTAGAAATTGAACTTGCTAAAGATGAAGAAAAGTTGATTTGGTTCAATAGATGTGGTGAAACATATGAAACTTTGTGTTTGCCTATTTCTCTTGATTTTCTCTTTCGTATTGAATCTTTGGATACACCAAATGAAATTTGGACTAAACTTGAAACACTATTTGGAACTCAAGATTATACGACCTGGGTCATATATTGAAAAATAAGTTATGATTATTCAATATTTGTTTCTACCTTCTGTGCTACTAAAGATGTATTTGAGACTAAATTCACCATGTTATATTTAGATAATATTTTTATTTCTCTCACATGGGAGAAAGATAAGCTAATCCAAATGGGCACTATAAAATCCTCTAAGTCACATGTTTGGCTGCCAACCAAGGCACAAAAGAATAATGAGTACAAATTAGTAACAACAAAGATAAGAAATAGAAGAATAACAAAGAGAAAAATGATCATAAACCAACTACCCCAAAAGCAACTAATGAAACCTCATCTTCAAATGGTGACAAGTCTAAGAAAGAGAAGGTCAAATGTGCCTATTGTAAAAGACCTGAACATGATGAGCATAGATGTTTGAAAAAAAAAGTTGATCACTTGACACATATTCTTGAAAAGAATAATCTCAGTGTTCTTGAATTAGTAAAACAAAGTTCAAATGAGGGGTCTCACAAGGAAAAAGATAATAGTAAGGGGAAAGGAAAGGGAAAGACCCTTGTAGCATTTGCTTCTCCAACATCCACTCAGGTTCTTGATTCATGTGCCTCACACCACATGGCTTCAGCCAAGGATGAACTTGCATCTTTGAAGCTATGTATTATACCTTACATTTTTATGGGTGATGACACTCCTATTGAGGTGTGTGGGAAAGGGTCTAGGGGGATGGCACATTTTAGGATGTGACAAGGGAAAATAAAGCTTGGAGAGCTTCACAACTCTCGGAGTTGGTACATAGTGATTTGGATAGACCATTTCCATAGCTATCTTTCAGTAGATCCTGATATGTTTTTACCTTCATTGATGATTTTTCTAGATACACTTTCTTGTACTTTCTCAGACAAAAGTTTGAAGTCTTTGATTCATTATTAGACTTCAAAGCATTTGTAAGAAACAAATCAGGAAATCCATCCACTACAGCAGAATAGGCAAATAGCGCCTAAAATAGTGTCGAATTTTAGTGTATTTCAATCCATGAATTGGGTGAGCTGGTCGGCGCTAAACTTGACACAAATAGGCATGGTCATCTTGGCGCTGACTTTTACGCTGAATTTCATGACAGATGTAACACTGGAAATAGCGTCGTAGTTAGCGCCGAAAAATAACAGCGCCTCTATTAGCACCTAAAATAGCGTCAGGAAATAGCGCCGAAAATAGCACCTCAGTTCACACCTAAAATATCGCCGGGAAATAGCGTCAGAAATAGCGCCTAAATTAGCGCCCAATTAGACTTCTGATTTTGCTTCTATGTCTACTCCCATTTTTGCTTCTAGTTTTGCTTCCAGTTTTGCTTCCGATTTTACTTCTAGTTTTGCTTCCAATTTTGCCTCCAATTTTGCTTTCAGTTTTGCTTCCAGTTTTGCTTCCAATTTTGCTTCCAATTTTGCTTCCACTTTTGCTTCCACTTTTGCTTCCAAGTTTGCTTCCAATTGTGCTTCCAATTTTGCTTCCAATTTTGCTTCCACGTTTGCTTCTAGTTTTGCTTCCAATTTTGCTTCCAAGATTGCTTCTAATTTGGCTTCCATTGTTGCTTCCTTTTTTGCTTTTAAAAAGCTTCTTGTTTTGCTTCCTTTTTTGCTTCTAAAATTTAATTTAATATGTTTTATTTCAATTTAATTAGTTAAATATATGGTGCCTCTTAAATAATTTCAATTTAATTAGTTAAATATATCGTGCCTTTTAAATAACTCATATGATTATAGACTAAGTAATTTAATTATTTAACTCGTATGATTAAATAACAAGACAATTACCCACAAAATTTTGTATTGCTTGTAAAGATAAAAAAGTACATCTATTGTTCAGTGTCATTACCCACCAAAATTCCACAACAAACAACAAAAACCAGAGGCACCTTAACGTGCAAAGTAAAACATTAAATAAACCCTGTAACTATTTACCAGTAAAATCCTTACAAAAAATAACCACCATTAACAGTATTCAGAGTTACACGCTTTAATACAACAAAAGCGGAGGGAGAATTCAAAATCAGACATAGACAAACATGACCAGTCTTAACGAGCTCCACCTAGACCCAACAGATGCCTGGCTATCTCCTTCAGAGGCTTCTTCTTCTGCTACTTCCCCGACTTCTTCTTCTGGTGCTTCCTTTTCGCTTGTTCGATAAAGAGTTTGAGCGCTTTCCATCCCAAACGCGCTTCCTCACGACAACGAGCTTTGTATTTTCCTTTGGGCCAATGAATAAAGGGTTTGAGCCCCAGTCTCCCATAGAGCTCCTCAATTTCATCATCTACCAATCCTTAAGAATAATCTAAACCTACACCCGGAACCGCCCATTCGAGAATGGACTCCATGCCTACCAGAAAATATTCGTGCATAATTTTCTGCATCACCATCCTCACCATTTCCACTAGTTCACCTAAATCCAAGCCCCACGCCGCAATTAAGGAGTAAACGTCCATGTTGGTTCGGCATCTATGTTTCAGAGAGCCGAAATCCCTGCCAAAAATCATTTTTGCACACTACACTAGTCACTCGTCATCAACAAGGAAAAGGTCGTCCAGTCATTTTCCGGACGCCTCTCCATAAAACGGGCCCAAAGATCTTCGTGACTAGAAGGTGAAATTGGCTTCCATTTCTCCTAACAACCAGCGCCTCCACCACCAAAGTTTGTTGCAAAGTTTTTCTTAACCCTTTCCAAATGCAATTAACACATCTTAATTGAGGGCTTGCATTTAACACCATCTTGGATTGCCCACACTTTCTATTAATGAAGTACTACTTCACCACCGCCTGCCACCCCTGTCTTCGCTTGCATGTCAAACCTACTTCACTCACTTTTCCACCTTGTTCATTTAAGGTGTTGTCTGCTAACTTAACACCTCAAAAATCCTCCAACCTAAATTCCCCCATTTCACCAAAATTTAAAGCCCATTTAGATAAGACATCTGCTTCCACGTTACCACCTCTTTTAATGCGGCTCACCGCAAAACTTTCAATTACGTTCTGGAGGTGCCAAGCATTAATTTTACCTTTCATCACCACCTAAACTATTATTGTAACATGATGATCATCTATAATTAAAATAAGTGAGTCAAATATCTATAATTTAATTGAATTTGACAACATCCATCCTGAGCAGTAAATTAAAATCATCATACGTAATAAATATCCATCCAAAAATCATCGACTGTTTTTAATATATATAAATTGACAAGTCAATATTGATAAGATCATCATCATATATAATGGTCGAACTAAGGCTTTGGGTTCGTCCCATGTAGGTCCAAGGTTCGATTCACTCCTTTCGGGATCAAGTGGTGGCAGCTTCGTGCGGCCCTAGGCTGTCACCTCCAGTGGACTAGTCTCGCCTCAGCTTGCCTCCTCTGCCGCCCAAAACCTGGCAAAAAAGTAAGACTAGGGAAAGGGGTGGTGGAGCTTGTTGGGCTGAGCCGCGGGGATACCACTGGGCTACCAAAAAAAAAAAAGATCATCATCATATATAACTAAAACAAGTGAAAGTCAAATATGCTAATACATCAAAAACATGTCAAAATGATACATGTCCAACAGTCGACATAAGTGAAAATGATACATGTACAAATGATATAAATAAAATTGATAAATTATGTAACTCAAACTGATACAAGTCAAGATGATACATGTCCAAATGATAGAGTGAAATTTTGAAAATGATACATGTCAATATGATACAACTCAATAATATAGTACTGTAGGCCGTGAAAATGATACATATGATAGTAACCATGAAAAGATTCATCATAACGATATATTAGCAATGATCCATGATGCAGTCTATATGATCATGAATGTCATTGGTTACTATCACCAACTATCTCATCATCATCATCACCATCATGATCATCATCGCCGTCATCGTCGTCGCCACCGTCGTCATCATTTTCATCAGCCTCAATGTCTTCCACATATGTGTCATCATCATCCTCTACCATGTGATCTGTACAGGCAGAACCAATATTTTGTGGATCTATATCATGTTGAGGATCATCTTGATCTTCTGGAAGACCCATGTTCTACAAAAGAAAAACATTTAGAATGAAAAGTTATTATTTATTTCATGCAATAATTTATTTTTTTGTTATATATCTAATATTACAACATATGTGACGAAACCATAATCATATTACATCATATCAAAGTGCACATACCATAATAAAATTTCAAATTCCCTAGCTAATACTTGAGATTGAGATTGTTAACCTTGAGAGAGTATGAATTGGGCAGAAGGCATTTGATATGGCTATTATTTTCAAAGACTTCAAGCGGGATGTACTCCGCATTGACGCCATTCCTCAATCTTCACTTGATGGCATCAAGGAATGGCTAAACTCCATGGATATAAAGTATTATGAAAGCAAAATGAACTTGAACTGGCGGCCAATTTTGAAGAGTATTACTGATGATCTAGATAATTTTTTTGAAGATGGTGGTTGGGAATTTTTGAATATGGAAGCTAGTGATTCTGATTCTGATAATTCAGAAGAGTCAAATCAAGGTTATGAAACCTTTGATGTAGAAGAGGAATCAGATTTTATGTAGCCACCATCAAGAGTGTTACAAGCCAACAAGATGGAGGGAATTCTTATATAAGGATAATTTTCAATGTTGTAGGTACCAGCTTTAATGCCAACTACAATGGAAACATTGAAATTCCCTAGCAGTATTTCTGTTAAGGAAATTTCCTTTAGATTCAAGGATTCAAAGCACATCAACCATGTGTTACAAATGATTAAATCCCAGAGACGATCTGTAGCAATGAAAGAGTTTGAAAAGGAAAAGAGAGCTACATTGGTGACTCAAGAGAAACTTCAGCTTTCAAAAACAAAGCCAATTAGGCTGGTAGACGTGGGGATCAGGCCAACATTTGGTGGAAGAGGAAGAAAGATGGTTGGAACTCTGGAGGCCCACCATACTGGATTTCGGTATTCAACCATGAGAGCAGAAGAGAGAGCTGATATCATGTATCAAAACATTAAGCATGCATTCTTCTAGCCAACGGACAAGGAGATGATTACTTTGCTTCATTTTCATTTGCATAACCATATCATGGTGTGGGAACCAAAAAGACCAAGGATGTCCAATTTTATGTGGAGGTAATGGATGTGGTCCAAAATTTAGGAAAGGCAAGAAGGTCAATGTATGATCCTGATGAAATTGAGGAAGAACAACAATAGAGGGACAAGAAAAATAAAATCAATACAGAGTTTTAAATATTTTTCAAAGCGAATAAGAGAGCTTATATGGGAGCAGCCTCATCTAAAATATTTTAAACTAGAGTTTGATATACCATTTAGAGAGCTTGGTTTTCATGGAGTTCTTTCAAAGCCTCTTCTTTTATTGTTCCTATGGTAAACTATTTGGTAGAGTTGGTGGAATTACCTTTCTTAGTAATCGCTATTAGTGAGATTGAGATTGTTAACCTTGAGAGAGTATGACTTGGGAAAAAGGCATTTGATATGGCTATTATTTTCAAATACTTCAAGCGGGATGTACTCCACATTGACGCCATTCCTCAATCTTCCCTTGATGGCATCAAGGGATGGCTGAACTCCATGGATATAAAGTATTATGAAAGCAGAATGAACTTGAACTGGCGGCCAATTTTGAAGAGTATTACTAATGATCCAAATGAATTCATTGAAGATGTTGGTTGGGAATTTTTGAATATGGAAGCTAGTGATTCTAATTCTGATAATTCAGAAGAGTCAGATCAAGGATATGAACCCTCTGATGTAGAAGAGGAATCAAAATCAGATTTCATGTAGCCACCATCAAGAGTGCTACAAACCAATTAACAAGATGGAGGGAATTCTTATATAAGGATAATTTTCAATGTTGCAGGTACCGACTTTAATGCCAACTACAATGGAAACATTGAAATTCCCTAGCAGTATTTATGTTAAGGAAAATTCCTTTAGATGCAAGGATTCAAAGCACATCAACCATGTGGTACAAATGATTAAATCCTAGAGACAATCTGTAGCAATGAAAGAGTCTGAAAAGGTAGAGAGAGCTACATTGGTCACTCAAGAGAAACTTCAGCTTTCAAAAACAAAGCCAATTAGGCGGGTAGACGTGGGGATCAGGCCAGCATTTGGTGGAAGAGGAAGAAAGATGACTGGAACTCTAGCGTCCCACCATACTGGATTTCGATATTCAACCATGAGAGCAGAAGAGAGAGTTGATATCATGCATCAAAACATTAAGCATGCATTATTCCAGCCAACAGAGAAGGAGATTATTACTTTGCTTAATTTTCATTTGCATAACCATATCATGGCGTGGGAACCAAGAAGACCAAGGATGTCCAATTTTATGTGGAGGTAATGGATGTGGTCCAAAATTTAGGAGGGGAAAGAAGGTCAATGTATGATCCTGATGAAATTGAGGAAGAATAGCAAGAGAGGGACAGGAAAAATAAAATCAATACAGAGTTTCAAGGATTTGTCAAAGCGAGTAAGAGAGCTTATGGGAGCAGCCTCATCTAAAATATTTTGAACTAGAGTTTGATATACCATTTAGAGAGCTTGGTTTTCATGGAGTTCCTTTCAAAGCCTCTACTTTTATTGTTCCTATTGTTTGGTAGAGTTGGTGGAATTACCTTTCTTAGTAATCGCTATTAGTGAGATTGAGATTGTTAACCTTGAGAGAGTAGGACTTGGGAAAAAGGCATTTGATATGGCTATTATTTTCAAAAACTTCAAGCAAGATGTACTCCGCACGTACGCCATTCCTCAATCTTTGCTTGATGGCATCAAGGGATGGCTGAACTCCATGGATATAAAGTATTATGAAAGCATAATGAATTTGAACTGGTAGCCAATTTTGAAGAGTATTACTGATGATCCAGATAAATTTATTGAAGATGTTGGTTGGGAAATTTTGAATATGGAAGCTAGTGATTCTGATTTTGATAATTCAAAAGATTCGGATCAAGGATACGAACCCTCTGATGTAGAAGAGGAATCAAAATCAGCTGAGGAAGGTTCAAAAGATGAATCTCTTGTGGAGTCAAAGGAGGACGAAGAAGAGAAGAAGATTCTGAAGAGGAGGAAGGTAAAACATGGGATGAATTAGAAGTCAAAGCCAAAAATTCATATAAGGAAAAAGGAGATGAGTCTCACAGTGAAGAGGAAAGGTGGCAACGAAAGGTAAAAGCTACAGGGAAGTCTCAGGCACCTGATATTAGAGATTCAAGAGGAATGCCTACCAAGAGGCATAAAATTAGATGAATTGAGTTCATCTACATCCTTCTACTATTTATTCATGCACATAAACAGTCATCTTGTAATCATAAGATTTGAGCTCTATTTACTCATCCTATGCATCAATAAACAACTCAACACAAGAGATGCAAATTGACATATTAACATGACAATATTCAACTAAGTTATTGAAACTTGACTATTGATACCTCATTCTCCATCCAGATTACAAAATCGTTCCACTTTTTGTTTTGAAACATATTCTTTTCAAATTGCTTTGGAACATGGACTAGTTAAACTAATTAATATGCAATCATTTACTTTTTCCAACGAAATAAAAATATATATATCATTTAACATATTAAATATACTTACAAATGTACATATCAAGGCATGTAAACCTTTCTGGCCACTGCAATGTGTGGCACGAAGTTTCTCAAGCCTAGCCTTGGAGGCCTTGTCCTGAAACATATACTAATTCAATTTAACTATGCATAAATAAAATTTAAATATCGTTTAATAAATTTGATATAATCTTATGAGAAAATTCAAATACCTGCGTACTCTCCTCACCAGACTTCCTCCGTGCATTGAACTTCTCATATGCTTTTACAAGCTCTCTCCATACTTTCACACTTACATCCATTGGCCTTTTTTTCTGCCTTAGCTCAGGAGGGATTTTTTTATCTTCTTTGTTTGGTTGCACCAAAATCTCTTGCAGTTTTGAGACATTCATAGCTTTATCTTCTTTATAGACCAACCTGTGCCAAAATCAGTCTCCATGTCATGGATAACTGCTTTTTTCAGGTGCATGGGTATCTTTGAGAATGGAAAATGTAGATGGTCTTTGAACTGTTGAAGGCATGATTCCTTCAACCTATTCATAAACATTTTCCTAACATCTGTCGTTCGGACTTCCCCTGAAACCACCTTGTATTCTATCTTCGTATTATAGCTACCAATGCAAGATTGATAACATGGCGTGGTGGAACTCTATGTCCTAGGAGTGGAAGTCTCTGCTCCCTATTCCACATTCTTAGAGTTTATTGTCACTGATTTCTTCTTGGATCTTTTGCTCAATCTAGGACTGATTGGGGAATCAATTGATTGCCTTTGACACAATTGATTTGTTTGCAATGTTTGAGGGGCGTTAATAGATTATTTTTTTATGTATCTGACAAGTGTTGTCCAGTCCACATTAACCAATTTTTTCACTGCGTCTATCCCCAATATGGAAGCCAATTCCTCTTTATCTTTGTTAGTCTCATGTCCCTATATATATATATATATATTTAAATTATATTTCTTCTTTCAAATTTAGAAATAAAAAGCTAAAAAGTAAAATTCAAAGAAATAATGGAAACATTTACAAATCTATAAATTGATAATGAATTACCTCATTGTGGCCAAAGTTTGTTGTCAATGCTCGCTTCCCTCCATTGCTTGAAATTTTGAGGTGACCTAGGGAAAATTATTTTCATCCAGTTTGTGGAGGCAAACGAAGTACACACTGTCAGGTATGAAAGTTTTTGTCTAGCTTGTGGTATGAAAGTTTTGTTTTGTGGGCAAATATGTTCACTAGGTTTGCTTAGTCTTGATAACCTAGGGAAAATATGTTCACTCGGTTTGCTTAGTGTTGATAACCTTATCATGAAAACTCTTTCATAATGCAATCTTGCGCAAATTTTTCATGGCATCAGTGACTATGGCGCAGCTGGGAAAAACCAAGTTGTTTTTGCGTTTATTTTCAGCAGTTGCTCAGCAGTGACTGACCCAATTCCCAGATTTTCCAAGCAGTACACTATTTCCTTGATACCCAGGTTAGGGAAAGAATACAGAGGCATCCTTGCTTCATGCTATAATATTTTGAGCCAAAGCTCAAATGGGTAGGGTAAAAAAATTTGTTGCTTTCTCAAAGGTTTTAAAATTTATAATGATGGGACAATTTAGAGGTTTCCTAGATTGGTTAGGCCACAAACCAGTAAACAATCACAAATTCAAATGCAATACAAAGAGCAGTAAACAATCACAAATTCAAGCAAGAAAAAAAAATTGTAACCTTACCTATGGTGTCGCAAACTAAATCGAATTTCTAATAAAAATTCAACTTAAAGGTTGACAATCTACACAAGTTATTTGAGGAGGAGAAGATCAACAAGACAACTAGTTTTTTGGTCAAAATTCATAAAATAAGGTCCAACATGGAAAAGAGTTTGGAGATTCCTTAGCTTTTTGGTTCTCGGTCCCTTAGGCCGCTTGGTCTCGTGGACATCATTAAAATCTCTCATTCATTCATCAGTTGTTGGTAGCACCCTACTCTCTTCCTTCGTGTGGCATTTTTCCCTTTTTTGTCATCTGATTTCTTCCTTTACGCGGGAAAGTTTTAAATTTTTGATTTTGATTCATTAGTCGCACTTTAGTCGGCATTAGTTAATGCCAACTTTAGCATCGAATTTTGGCCATTAATGTAATTTGTTTGGGACATATAAGGCAGTGTCAAGTGCGTCTAATTTAGCGCCTATCATTGTTGTATAATGACTATTTTCATTGTTGTGTATCACAAGACCCAGAGTGTTGGAAATAATTCCAACTCCTACCTTGTTTTTCTGACCACCATTGTCTCGTGGCTCCTTCATCAGCTCAGTGCGGTAGAACGGTTTTTATGCAAGGTGCTTCATCCTTTTCGGTGGTAGTACAGTGAAAGCTTCTATGGTGGCATGTGAGTCTTCCTTCTATTCCTAGCGATGTTGTGGTGACTCCCGCAATCCCGCAAGTCTTCTACCATTGTCATGCGGTAGTGCGGTGACCACCGTTGTCCCACGACTCCTTCATCAACTTGGTGCAGTAGAGCGATTTTTACCGCAGTCCCGCAAGTTGCTTTTTCCTTCTTGGTGGTAGTGCAGTGAGAGCTTCTTTGGCAAAATTTTTATTCACAAAGGAGGCCATGGAGAGAGGACGTAGACAGCGTAGAAATACTAAATCGTTGAGAGGAAAGTGGGTGGAAATAGATGAGACAATGGAATCTGCAGATACAATAGAGGTAAGAAGAGAAAGCAACCTCAACCAAAGGAGGAAGGTGTTTATGAATTCACAAATGCTACAACGTAGAGGAGATAAAGTCATTTTTTTGTCCATGAGGCCTCTGAGGTCAAACTTATTGGCTAAAAATACACAGGAATGGTGATTAAATGTGATTCTATGATCAAGGGAAAAGTTTGAAAATTAGGATAGCCAAAACATGATATCAATATGTCAAATATATGACTAAAGTGAGCTTTTGTGTTGGATAGCATATTCGTTGAAATGATATAATTGGTGTACTAAACATTATTTACTATGTTGTGTATTATAGGGGCGAGATGAGGCCATGGCAATAGATCATGTCATATCAAATGAGGACACAACGGATGAAGTGGGACATCAGGTACTCAAATTTTGACTTAACTTAGGAAAAAATGATCTGATGGCATTTTGTGATACGTCCATCTTTTTTCATAGTATTATTGAAATTTATAATGTATTATCCAATCTTGACATAAATTAATGCATGTTGTTGATAATTTTAGATGGAGATTGGAGCAAATGCAGAGCCTAAGCGTTCAACTAGCAAAAGAACAAGATATGTATGTGGATGTGGACCTAAAACTGTTAAATCACGTAGACGACAGTGAGTGGAAAAGAATATGTCAATGGATACTGCAAACACAACAAATGATTGCACTGAAGAAGAGGTAGGTCAAGACTATAGTACATGGGATGAATACTTTGAGAAAATTGTTGTTTGTGGATGTTTTGTATGTCATGGAAAGAAACAATTCAAACGAGCGATTGTACAAAGACATTACATATATGATGAGCTTCCAGTCGGTAGTATGCCTCCTAAAATCGATTCAAATCCAATAGGAATTGTGGTGAGGAATTTTCCAATTTGATATAATTAACATGTATACTTCATTTAAACATTGTTTTATATTATTTAAATAACTAATTTTTTCTTAATGGATACTTGCAGGATAAAGTTCTTGGTTTAAAGTTTCCTAGATCACCGACTTCCAACCTAGAGGGCAATGATCATTTATCAGATGATACATCTAACAAAAATATGTGCTAATATACCAGCTCAGAAGATGAGGAATTGATGAAAACAAGTAACAGAACAAGAACCGGCGTGAAGATGCATAATTTTCTTAAAGACAAGGGGAAGGTGGACTACATTCCCTATGAGAATGAATATGATGGAGATGATGACTTTACCCTGAGTTTGAGATCAATTTACAAAGAGACATTTGATCGTCGACTATATTGCGCTTGGCCTAGTGATCAACAACTACCTAGAGTGTACGAGGTGTTTCAATTTTGGGGATATAGCTACATGATATGACCCTCCAGTATTCATGGAGCGAATCTAGGCCTTCTTTATTGTCCAAAATGTACATGTGGGATCCAAACATAGAAACAATTCAGAACAAACCACTAGGAGACTAATGCCATATTATGGTCCATCATATTACAGGGGTGAATGGAGAAGGCTAGCAAAATATAAGCCTAGCATATCAACATATGATCTAAATTTGAATATGTATACACATCATCTCCAATTGGAAAGTGGAAAAGAAATGAATAGAGGTCATCTTATGTATATAGATGGACATGCATACACACACAAAAAAATTGCAGGATTTATAAATAGTAGTAAGGGAAGGGACCCTAATGTAAGACCGAATTGTCAATTTGTTGAGGTTATAAATGATAATGATAAAGATGGAGATATGGAAAGAGAGGTTGATAGATTGATAATGGTTGAGGCTATTATGGACCTTACCATTGGGGATGAGTTATTGATTGATTACCCCTTCTTAAAACACACTCCTGTGTGAAAGAAGAGGGAAGAATGAAGGTTGGAAAAAAAATTTAGAGAGTGCTCTGCAACTGGTGGGTCCTGTGATGGATCATTGGTGTTCGTGCTTGTGCCAAGTGGGGGAGGCCTGGCCCTCCTCCACTTAGGTTTTCATGCATGGCTTCCCCCATACGCTGGGGTTGTCGCATTTTTGTTTTTGTGTTTTTTTTCTCATTTTTTTTTTCCCTAACCTTGTGAGTTCGTGTTTGGCTTGGTGGTTATGCTCCTGTCCTTCTATTTTTCTTGCCTTGTGAGTTCTCTCAAGTGCAGCCTTTAGGGGCTTGGATGGAAGAAGGATCTGACCCCCCCGACCCCTAGGTGGATGGAGGTGTTCAACCTTCGTCAGTGAAATCGTTTAGGGTAGCAATTGAAGGTAATCATTTTTCCATTCCTGAATCTGCTAAGTTTGTTATCGGTGCGGTGCCAGATGTGGAGGGCTGCAGTGGCGTGGTGGATGGTGAAGTTATTGTAGGATGCTCCAGCGTGGGCTATTTGTTATTTTTCTAAAAAACAATGAGATGCAAGCCAAAGTGATCAAAAAGTCTTATTGGAATCTCGACAATTGTGTCTTTCGTGCTCTTGCATGGTCACCTGCCGCCATTGCAGAAGAGGTACTCGCCCTCTCTTTCCATAGGTGGGTTTTGATCAAGAATCTTCCCCCTGATTTTTGGGATCTCATCCTTGCCCTGTTGGCTCCCTTTGGCAATGTGATTTGCGTGGATGAAGTGAAGGTTTCTCTTCCACATCTTGACACCTACGCGTTGGTTTCTCTGAATCCTGGAACTGAAATTCCATTGGGCATTGCAATTGAGGATGAAGAAAATATCATCCGATTCCCTTTAGAAGTCTTGGGCAGCATCAGTGCTTGCTATTTATGCAGGAAGGAGGGACACATTCGCAGGAATTGCCCCTTGATCAAACAAAAACCCAAAAAAAACCCTAGCAATGTCTTTAACGCAACAAAAGAGGTGGATAGAACTAATGATGGGGGGGAAACTCTTATGGGAAATCCTCCGAGCCTCCCATATCGGAGAATAAATCTGAGGCTGTTCAAGTTGACAGTACCCAAAAAAGTCAATTGAAAACTCTTGGCCCCTCTAGCGAGGCTAGAAGATGTTATCAGGATCTTGAAGGTCTTACTAACTTTCCCATCAGGAATACCTTTGAGGTCCTGAAGGAAATGAACCAAAGTCAATGTGAAACTGTCTCTAATGTTGAACCAGAACCCTCAAGTGGTTCCACCCCCAAGATCCCTCTTAATAAATATTCTTTCATCTAGAATTCTGATCAGATACAAAAACTAAATGCTCAACAGATTGCCATGCAGGCAATAAGAAGAAGAATTGAACAAAATATTTTGAATGGCCACTTGACTAGTGACAAAAAAACTAACCAAGAGATTCTAATGCAAATGAAGAGGGTTGACGGTAAAATCACCTTGGAAAAGGGTAGTTTGGATGACACTCAACCAGAGTCCATTGATTTGACAAAGATCACTAGGACTTAAAACTTACCCAGTAGCCCCAACTCTGTTATTCTTGAGAACCACCCTGTAAGTGGTGAGGAACTAAGACCGGCCAAGGCTGGAGATGAAACCAATCAAGTGAATGAGAATGATGTTGGGACTAAATGGGGAGACGTACTCCTTGATTTTGGTCAAATGAATGGGGGCCTTGTTGGGTGCCATCTTGGTGTATCCAAGGGTGAGGTTGTTTCTTGCAACCCCTCTGTCAATGAAAGTGGTATGTTCCAAGAAGATATTGGCCACCTTGTTAGCAAGTTGGATCCTCCCCCATTTTTAACTTCTTCCCCTCACCAGCCTATTTTGGAATCAGCTGGAAAGGTTGCTGAAACTGTGAATGAGAATATCACAAAGGGTCATATTGAAAAAGTGAGGAAGCTTAGGAATGGGCCTGGTAGGCCAAGGAAGTATGGGATCCCCTTATTAGTCAATAATGTTCAAATGGTTAAAAACAAAAGGAAAAAAACAAGTCTCATTATTCAGTCCCCCATAGCATAAAGGGCTGAGATGGAAGAAAAATTGCCCAAATGATTTGAGTAGTTCAAGAGTAATCAAGACGGTTCCAGTGTAATTGAAGAGAATGAATCTTAAAATCATCTCCTGGAATGTGTGGGGGTTAGAATCCCCACACATAAAGTACATTGTTAGAAGGTATTTAAGCCTGGAACCCCAAAAAGATGTTGTTTTCCTTCAAGAAACCAAGGCTACAGGTTTTACACTGGAAGTCAACATGAACTTCATTTGGAGGGATGCTTACCATATTTCCACCAAGCATGAAAAAGGGAGAGGGGGAGTCTCTATTCTTCTTGCCAGCAGATGGAAGCAATTTATAACTGGTCATGGTACCTCCCCTTGCAACAGAGCTGTATGGGTAACGCTTGTGAAGGAGGAAATCAGTTTTGGAATCTGCTCAGTTTATGCTGCTAATGATCATAGGGAGAGGGCTCAATTGTGGCAATGGCTTTCCACCTAGTTGCCTGATATCCCCTGGGTGATGGGGGGGATTTCAACATGGTGGAACATCAGGGGGATAAGTGGGGAGGCGTTGACTTGACCTGGAAAGGGATGGAGAGGCACTCTTGGCAAAGATTGAAGCACAAGTTGAATTTGGTGGACCCCTTGGAAAGGGCCAAGAAAGAGACCAAAGGGATTTGGTACACCCGGTGTAATGCACATCAAGGGGGAAGGAGAATCTATTGTAGGTTGGATAGATTCTATGTGAACAAGTACCTTTTCAACTTCTTGCCTGATTGCACTGGGCGCAAAGTTGGTGTGTACCCTTGCACTCTGTCTAATCATCACCCAATCAAAGCCCAAATTGTTTCTTCACTTGGGAGGTAGAAGGACTTCCCCAAAAAGGATAAGTTCATTCTTAACACTCAGTTGCTACAGGACAAGGATTGTAGAGATGGCATTGCCTCCATCGGAGAGATTAATAAATGGCTCTTGAAGGATGAATGTGCCATTTCGAGGTGGGAGCGGAATGTGGAGGCTTGGAGGAAATTCTTCCAAACTATAGGCAAGAAGAAGGCCCTTGATGCCAGGAAGGAGGAGAATGACTTATAGGAAAAACTGGTAATTGCTGAAACCGAGATTCAAGCTGAGCCGGATAGCATAAAGTGCTGTGAAGCTCTCACTCAAGCTAAAAATGGTCTCAGGAGACTCCAAACCCACAGGATCAGGGGCCTTAGAGTAAGGGCCAAACTCAATTGGTTGAACCATGGTGATAAAGGTTCAAATTTTTTCTTCAATTACATTAAAGAAAAGAATAGCAAGGAACATATTGGGCAGATTTGGGATGAGGGTAAGCTCCTTACTTCTCAGAAAGATATCATGCAGCATTTCCATGCCTTCTACTCCAAACTATTCACTTCAGAAGGGAATGGGGACAACAATAGGAAAGCCAGGAGTTTTGTTAAAGGGATCATCCCCTAAAAAATTGGAAGCAACGATGTTGCGCAACTTGCTAGTGGTATAACCAAGGAGGAAATCATGAAGGCCATCCAATCTATGAATAATGATAAATCCTGTGGTTGGGATGGCCTCCTGGTTGAATTTTACAAAACCTTTAGTGATTGGGTGAGTGATGACTTATTGCAGGTTTACCAAGAAGCCTTGAGCAATGGCTCTCTTGGCAAGAGAATTAATAAAGGCATAATCAAATTTCTTCCCAAAGGAGGGGATATGACTCTTATAAATAACTGGAGGCCTATTATGTTGTTGAATATTTCCTACAAAATGTTGGCCAAAGTACTTGCTTTAAGATTGGTTGATATCTTACCAAAGTTTATTAACACCACTCAGACGGGGTTTGTTAAAGAGCGGTATATTCTCAAAAATTTGATCACAAGTTGGGAGGCTATGGAATGGTCTAAGTAGTCTAACCAAAATTTTGCTATGCTCCTAAATGACTTTGAGAAATCCTATGATAGGGTGGAATGGGAATTCATAAGAATGGCCCTAGGAGTGTTTGGCTTTCCTGGGGAGTTTTGCCATGCTGTGGATACTTTGTTGAAAGATGCGGTGGCCCAAGTGGATATTAATGGCTCTCTTACAGATGAAATCACCCTCGGCAGGTCCATAAGAAAAAGGTTGTCTGCTTGCCCCTACGCTTTTTATTATTGCCTCTGATGCCCTTCACTATTTGCTAAGAGATCAATCATTTTCCCCCAAAGTTAAAGGTATCACTCTCCTTGACCATAATGAATTGATTAATATCCAGTTCGCCGATGACACTGCCCTCTTGTTAGATTTGGAGGAGACTAATTTAGAGACCCTAATGTGGAAGTTAGATCTCTTTTTCCAGGCTTTTGGGGCAAGAATTGCAATTTCTAAATCCAATTTTTTTGGCTGGGATGATACCCCTCCTGCATGGTTACAGAAGTATGGTTTTCAGTGGGGAGGGACAAACAAGATAGTAAGGTACCTTGGAATTCCCTTTGCAATTAGTCCTAATTTAAAAGAAATGTGGTTGTGGATAAGCTCTAAAATTGGAAAAAAGCTGGAAAGTTGGAACAGGCACTATCTTTCCTTCGTAGGAAGGTTACAAATTTGTCAAAAGATTCTCTCATCTTACAACATTTATTTTGCATCCGTATGGTTCTTCAGTAGTTATAAGGTCAATGAGATTCAAAAGCAAATCAGAAATTTCCTTTGGTCGGATGGGAAAGGAAAGAGAAAGAAACACTCTGTCAAATGGTCTTGTTGTTGTTTAGATAAGTCCAATGGTGGAATCGATCTGAAGGACTTAAGAACTCAAGGCATTGCTCTTGCTGCTAGTGGATTTCCAAAGCAATGGCTGGTAATGAGCCCTGGAAGGTCTTGATAAGGAATAATATTCAACTTGCCACCCCTAAGTAGGCTAAATCTTGGAAAAATCTGCCTCTTTGTGATATTCTAATGAACAGTTCTGGAATGTCTCCTGCTGGCTCTCTTGTTTTCAAAAGCCTTTGGAAGGCCTGGGAGCTGGTGAAGCATAAAGTTGGCTTTAATTGTTATAACTTGTCTATAAATGATAATTTGAAGTGTCATTCTAGATGTTCTTTATGGTGGAACCTATTACATAATTCCAGGCCTTTGGCCTTACTGCAAGGATGCTCAGCCAAGAAATGGAGTCTATGTGGCATTCAAACTTTTCATAATATTCTTGAAGATGGGCAAATCAAACCCTTGGACAAGCTTGCTGAGGAATTTAATCTTGTCAATGCTAACACTCGAACTTATAACGCTATCTTGGACTCTTGTAAAAATGCTATTTTTCCCTTGAATTTCGTTGGACAATGTAACATTTCTTAAGATCTTGTTTGGAGTGATGGTACTCCGATTGCTGGAATTAAAGCCAAGAATATTTATAGTGAACTTACCAAAGATGATTCTATTAAAGCGCATTTAAATGCTTGTTGGGGCATGAACTTTTCTAATGAAAAATGTGTTCAAATCTTTTCCTCTGTGTGGCAGAATATCAAGGAGCCTAAGAAGGCTTGTTTCAGGTGGCAATTGCTTCTTCATAAGATTCCTTTCAAGGTTGACCATATTGATGTGGACCTATGCAGATTTTGTAGGATTCTGGAAACAATATTTCACATTATTTTTGAATGTTTATATGCTAAAGAAATCTGGAACATCTTTTGTAATGAATTTTCAATTTGGAAAAATGGTAATGTTATTTGGCATGAGGTTATGTTTACTTCCAGAAATTTGAATAAGGATTACTTCTTGTTTTGGGATTGCATTACCACTAAGATTCTTTGGTTTTTATGGAGGGCTAGAAATGAGGAAAATTTTCAAGGGAATAAAAGGGGACTTACTGAGTCTGATAAAAGACTCACATTTTTTTCTATTGTGCTGCAGATTACAATGGTAATGGAGACTTCAATGCCAAAACTCATGACCTTGATCACGAATGGCGATTTTCATGTGTGGCATCACAGTCAAGAGGACTTGGAAATCTTCCTAAAGGCGTTGAGACAACTTAAAGAGGTCTTTAATAATGTTGCAGCTGGCACGTAAGGATCCCAATCGGTTTATGGGCGGACATCCAGGGGTGGAGTTTTGTTGCTATATATTGCTAGACATTTTAGCTATTGATATCCTGATAAAGGCTATTTTAATGCATGTCAGTTTCTTATATTTGCTATAATTTTGTAATTTTGCAATTATGTTGTAAAGGGCTATGTTGTAGTCTAGTAAAAGGCTGAGATTTGAAGTTTACTGGTATTTACCGGTAACGGGCTGATATAGAACTGTTTTTACATTTGACATGTAAGCTCTATTTTGCTGCATATTCTATCACTAATATAAAAAAAGAGGGAAGAACAAGGTCTCCCTAAGGATGTTCTTAAGGGCAGAAAACCAAAGAATAATAAAAGAGTGTGGACTGATGTTTTATAAACTATGTTGTCAAAATTGTGTTTTATAGAAATTATTGTATAAAAAAGGTAGTCTATAAAATAATGTTCCATTATTTAATTGATGTATATATGTTCATACAATTTATATAATGTCTAGTATATGTATGTCGTTCATGTGCAGGTATTTTTCTATGAAGATATTTTGGACCCGAAATGGATATTTGTCATACATTATGATCCAAGATTAAGGCATGTATCTAACGATGCATTAGAGGATACTGAGCAAAACAATGATGGCCAACAAAATCAGAGAGAGGGATTAGAGAACATCGAAGAAATTGACATCCATGATGATGTTGAAGATGGTTATGTTCAGGCACAAGAAGACAACAATCCAAAGTTAGATGATGATATGGAAGACAATAGTATGGATGGTATAGAAAATGATGATCCAAATACATCTAGTAACAATATAGATGGTCTATGATGATGAAGATGATGTAGGTCAAGATGAGGAGGATGATAATATTAAATACTTGAAGGAACATATGAACATTGGCAATGATACACTAGATGACATTGTAGCAGATAATAATGTTAATGACCAAGACTTCTAAATTTTTAGAATTATTTGCAATCCATGTTTAAAAAAGGATGATTTGTATGACCTAAAATTTCAAATGCTTTAGTAATATTATGTTGTACTTGGACAATTGAAAACCTGTTTTATTCTCCTAGCAAGCTTTTCTATTTTCCATTATAATTCTAGACCAAACAACATTTGCGGGGATGGCCTTTTACACCAACCTTAATTTGTATGAAGTTCACGAACCTATTGTCAAGCAGTAAATTCCTTTCGTAGACAAGAAATGTAAAGGCTTCATTTAAGAAAAGATAAGTAGTCTCTTTCTGAGGGTAACCACATGCAAAAAGTAAAAAGCACATAAAAAACAATTGTACAGTAGAAAATTAGATTCAATCAATTATGTCTTATTTCGCTTGAACACTTATCTAAAAGACATAGGGTATTCACCATACATTTCCCTTGACAAAGCAAACATGTGCTTTCATTTATTTTTACTGTATATCTTAGAAGTGAAATTGTTGTTACATAATGATGCATTGAGAAAATAATATATACAAAAAAATACATAGAAAATGTTTGAAATTTAACATGCAACCTACTGTGTTGTGCTGAAAGGAATCAAGATTAACTGGGACAAGAAACAATAAAATTTTGATGATTGTACTTAAAGTGATCAGGATATGAAAAGTGTGGACAATGATGGTGCTGAAATTGAAAACCCTGATTCTGATGATATTACTGTTTTATGTCATTTGAGATAAAGAGCACATACAATTTTATATACATAGCAAATGAATATTTGAAACTAGTAAACTGAAAATGTAAACACTATAAGATTTTTCCTTAAATAATAATTCACATACTCACTTACAAAAAAGGGTGAAGCATTTTTTATTCAAACTCTATTTTATTTAATAGACATAACAGTAAAAGAATATTTACAAGTACAAGAATTTATACACTATTTCATAGAATATACAAGTACAAGAATATATCATCATCATCATATCCTTAATTAATACCTATTGCAATATCCTTAAATTGTTCAATCTTTGGTATGAATTGTTGGCAAAAAAAAAAGGATTACTTGGATGCTTCTTCCATTCATTTTGTATCAACATATGTTTGTGAAGACACAAAAGTTAATAAAATATTAATACACGTAACTCACAATTATTTAAATAAGCAACTTTGTTAACTTTATTATTTTTAAATAGTTTCCATTTTTATGTTGAACATGTAACAAGGCAAAATAAGCTCAAATTTTCAAAAAAATTAGCAGCTCTACCAACATCCACAATAAATGCTTTACTATATCAGCATATTCATTCACATAAGCATAGTATTGAAGCTCAATAACTGATATTCATTCAAATATAAGAAGAAATAAGTATGGAAAACATAAGAAAAATACAGAATGATAACACAGTCATGGAGAATCTCTGATAATAAGATGTTCTCCATTATATTGCTTCAATTGATATATATTAATAACAAAAGTCTTCAAAATGGAAATGATATATGATGATGATAATTTAAAACTAGACCTTGGTTTCCTATTTATATAGGAAGCAACAAGCTACGAGCCTTTTACAAAAATAAACGACCTTTCATAACTACTTCTTTTACTAACAACTATTTAATTATCATAATTAAGGAAATAACAAGACTTAATACATTTTGACATATGGTTCCATTATTCAACGTAGAAGACCCGTGATCATTGATCTGGAAAACTCTTCCTCTCCATGATGAATGTCCAAATGCTCTCGCCTCAGTGTCCTATTCTTATGAAACCAAATACTTTTCCTCCCATTGATACACCGTAAAATCTGATGGCCACTTATATTCCTTGATCTTTTGCATGTTTGTAAGATGAGTTTTCCATTGACTATCTAGTAATGCCTTTGTATCATTGACAAACTTTAGGTATCCCACATCAAGAAAAATCAACTCATCCATGATCTAATTTAGCTTGGGAAGACTGATATCATCATCCTCTGGCTGTATATGAGTTATGCACTTATGAACAACCTGACTGAATTCTTTCTTCCACTTATCCAAGTCCCCCAACTGATCACCATCTCTCACAATTTCAGGTATATACTATTGTTTGCAAGTATGGAATAAATCCATTCGTGTTACAATATTTTTATCAAACCCTTGTACATATTGAAATTCATCAATAATCATCTTCACAGTTTGTTCAGTTGGCTTTAATGTTGTGGGTGCATCAGGACTTCTTTGTAGAACTTTGCATAACTTAGCCAAAGTGTGGTGAATAGGCTGCCACCTTTTGAACAAAGGATCTAATACAAGCATATGTGTATTTTATCCATTGCATGTTGAAGTGTTTTATAACTATCATGCACATTCTCCAGTTTATCCATAATTGATTTTATCATGTGCTTAAGAATATTTTCCATAACTTCACAAATTCATCTTTTCACTTCATCCTGGGTTTGATTGTTGGCCTTCTTTACATCAACCACTTCCTTCTCCGGAGTTTTTACTTGTTCTGCAGAAATTTTCTTCACAATATCCATTGGTGCAATAGGAGGCCTATATAACACCATCTCCTTGCTTTGTGAGGGTCCTGCTCCTCTTAATTGTTCTTTCATTTTGACATTCTCCATGAACAGTTTATTAACTTCATCATTTAGGAACCTTTGTTCCTTTTCATACTCCTTCAATCTGTCTTCTAATCCCTTAACAATTGCTCGAGTGAACATAGCTGAATGCATGGTCATTTTGGCTGCCTCCAAAGGGGTGGTATCTTGTATTGTCATTACCATCGCTGCCTCTTTCATCCCTTGAATTACATCCAATAATTTTGGCTTCTGTGTATTTTTTTGTTTGATCCATGGTCAGGGTTTCAATCTTTGGGTTATACCCAGTTCCACTCACACCTTCATCAGAGTCAAATTATGCAACTAGCATTGGATCTTCCTGAGCCCCCACTTGATCAAGAATAAACATTTTCTTTAATTCCAAGCCAGGGAAAATGAGCATATTGCTCTTCAAGACCATTTCTCTAGCCTTTTGGGGGCTAATGTCAATGTTGTCAACTCTTAATTCCTGGAAAGTCTATGCTACCATTTCATTTTTCTCTGATTCTTCAATTCTTGCTTCAACTGATTCCATCCTCTCTTGAAATTATTTTATCTTCATCTTCAACCAGAAATCCCTAAACTTAGGAGTCTTAACGAATTCATCATCTTCTATGAATCTCTTGGTTGTAATTTCCCTTTCATCTTCATGTACCTTTGTACTTGTTTTTTCTACATCACCCATCCTTTCCTCATGTTTATGGGCACTGGTCTCAAGGATGGGTTGATCAACTTCAATATCACCTTTCAATGACTGTAGTATTGTAGCCACTTCCTCAGTATCGCCCACCTCTTCATTATCCTCATAAGTTACTAACTGTTCAATGCTTCTTGTCTTCTATCTTTTGGGAGGTAACTACTCCATGGGAGGCTCAAAGTTTTCACCTGGGGTATGCTCTGTAGTTGCACCACTATGATGTTGTTTGAGATATGTTTCCTTCTTTTTGTACAACTCTTCAAATCTACCAATTATCAATTCTATCCTCTTGATTGGGTCCTTTTCCTCAACAAAGCATCCTAGGAAATCCTTGGACCTCTGCTTCGTCCTTTCTTCAACCCTCTTCATATATTCCCATTTTTTCCTTCTACTAAGTACATCACTATAAGTAATGCAGTTCCTTATGACATCTTCTTCAAAATCCACTTGGTGTGGCACTATCATTTTGGTAAGAAGATTGTGCCTTATGTTGTTCATATGATTTTCAGGGTCAAAGGCTCTTTCTTTTCCAGATTTCAATGCATATCTTGTCTTCAAATAATACTATAACTCCTCTAGTGTGTCTGAGCCTATAGTCGAATCTTCACACTTGGTTTGGTTTGGTAGGAAAGTTCCTTTCTTCTGCTTGTGCATTACATCTTTCTCCATCCACATCATTTGCCACATAAATTCAAGAAATGGTAATCTGAGGGGCACAAATTTTGGTAGTATGTGTTGAGCAATAGGGAATCCATAAACTCTTATTATTGTAACTTCCGAGAGGAAGAACCTGTTGTGAATGTTTTGCACACACGCCCCGCCGTAGGCAGGGACCCCTTTTTTTTTCGCTCCCGATAGGCGGCTTTACTCCTGTCTTGTTTTTCGTGCCCCATTCTCTAGGCCCAAATTGGTCATGTGCCTTCAAACGATCAAATTCCCCTTACCAAATACACCTACTTAGGGTATTCAAATCTGCGGAGAAATAAAGTCGTTCGTCCCCTTTCCGCCTTTTGTCTTGTTCCTGCTATTTTGGAAACATCTGTGGACCCCTGACGGTCCGGTTTCCACATCTTTGACTTTGGGGCTAACTTTTTAAAGGATCTGGGATGTGTTTGGGGTCCCTAAGTGAACTACCAAGGTTTCGTCAACATTATGTTAAGTTTCGGTGGTTCCGGAGCTTCGTCCCTCTTTGGCTATTTTGGAAACATCCGTGGACCTCTACCAGTCTGGTTTCCACATTTTTGACTTTGGGGCCAACCTTTTTTGGATTTGGGATGTATTTGAAGTGCTTGAATGAACTGCCAAGGTTTCGTCAACGTTCCGTTAAGTTTTGATGGTTTTGAAACTTTCCCTCCGGAATTCCCTTCCTCCTTGGCTGTTTGGAAACATCCGTGGACCCCCGTCGCTCCAGTTTCCACATTTTTGACTTTGGGGCCAACCTTTTTTGGATTTGGGATGTGTTTGATGTGCTTAAATGAATGCCAAGGTTTCATCAATATTGGTTAAGTTTCGATGGTTTCAGAGCTTCGTTCCCCTTTGGCTGTCTTGAACATCCGTGGAGCCCGGCGCCAGGCCTCTGGAGCCCGGCCCCTCCGTGGCCGTTTCCAGGATTCCGTCTGTCTGTGGCCGTTTCTAAGACTCCGTCCCTCTGCGGCTGTTTTGAACATCCAGTAGAGCTCGGCCCCCGTGGTCGTTTTCGGGACTCCGTCTCTCCGTGGCCGTTTTGAGCTTCCAGTTTTTGTAAAATGAGTCCAATTTTAAGGAAGTTTCTGGGCACTCTTCCTTCCCCTTTTCCCATGTGCTATAATTGAAAAATCTTAGTTTTGCTATGTTTTGTGAGGTCCAGGAACTTCCCTTCTAGTTTGTTGTCCCTTGTTCACTGCCCGCCCCCTTGGGCCTGCATTGATGTTTTCGATCCAAATGAGCCCCAAATATGAATATTATGATTTTTTGATGATGCATGGATGGATCTAACAAGGAATTTTCAAGATTTGACTAACATTTTCCTTGATTTGTGTATGAAAGCACTTACAACACTTCATGTATGCAGGATTCAAGGAGCCTACTGCAGGTCCGTCAAGAGACCCATCGAGAAAGCTGAACAAGGAATGCGCATAGCTCCTGTCACCATTCATTTCATGTTCGCCTCTCCCGCTAGCACCCACCAACAGGGTCGGCGTTAGAAGAAGGCCTGTGCCAAGGAAGTCAATGACAAAAATGCAAGGGAGTGGTCTTGAAGAAGGCATGAAGGAGTTGTTCTACTTTTCACCAGATGTTGATGAACTGTCCGCCCGAATCAGGGGCAACCAATCAATTGATGCCAATCGTCAACGAGCTTGTTTGATCCAAGGAAAAACACTGCAAACACATCAAGTAAGAAGGCATCTTTCAAACAGTTTTAGCTACAATAAAAGGGCAATCAACTAAATGACGAAACTGCTACAACACCTGGGCACTATATGACAAAATAGGGAAAGGACAAAGATGTTTTTTAAATTGTTGAATATTGTGGGGTAGGTGAAACCATAATGTAATTGAATCTAGGCCATTCGATGTAATTCAATCCTAGCCATTCATTTGGGCTTTGGAAAACTATAAATAGGGGCTTTCCCCTCATTTGTAAGGGTTGGAGAGTTGTTGTAAAAAGCATTTGCAGCAATAGAAGATAGCATTGCATGATTTTATGAATGTTCTCTTTGATTTTGCTCATCTTGCATGCATGGTTTTTCCTTCCATGTTAGTTTTAGTATTAGTTTCTTGAATGGCTATCATGATGGTGTTGTTGTTATAGTATTTGATGAGCTTCCAGCCCATACTTTTAGCACTTGTTGATGACAAGCTGCTGTGCAAAGTTAGCTTGGGATTCTTTTTGTCATTGTTGCAACCTAGTTCAATTGCATGTTCATGATGTGTATGTGTAATTTGAAAATCAACAAACCTTAGAAGATTGCACTGGTTTTGTGTAGCTGTAGGTTTCTCTTGGTCAAGCAAAACTCAGTTTAGGAAGTCTGTCTACTTTAGCAGCCACCATTGTTACTGTTCATTCGTAGCTTAGGATTATAATAGCTTTCTTAACCCTTCTCCTTTTGTTGTTTCTTTTAATCCTTGGTTAGAGTAGGATCCAAAGCATCACCATGAAGCCAATTCAGATGAACTTGATGAGTTTCAGCTTGCTGTTTTGAGTGGACAGCCACTGTTCATTCACTTCTAGCACTTTGAAACTGCATTTGCAAACCCAACTTCCCATGCTTTGTAACTCATCCATAAGACCGCCTTGTGATTCCAGCAAATCACATCAAACAACCGAGATATTCCAAGCATTGTCAAGACCTGACATTAGAGACCTTGGGATAGTGTTCTGCAATCTGATTGTGGAAGATTGTCTTTCAGGAGAGGTAGTGCACCTACGCACTGCCTATGTTGAGAAGTGCATAAAAAACACATCAACATAACCAATCTCCAAAATTGTGTGTATGACCCTACTCTAGTCTTAAAAAAGCCAAAGGTCTCACTAGTTGCAACATTTTGGTTGACAATCTTGGTATTGCATACCCAAGAACTTGAAGAATTTTGTGTACAAAGTCTTCGTAGAATACAACAAAGCTTGAATTCTTGCACCGACTGTCCCAAATATAGCACCATTTCTGGACAGGTGTGGGATTCCCTTGCTCATCTACTGTAGCCAAGTCCATTCTTTTAGTCCATTGGTCCCTATTTTGGTACAATATCAGATGACACAGTAGGGAATAGTGTCTAAATGTAATTAATGCTCTATCCTCTATAACTTGGGAGAATTCATCATCTAATGCCTTCTCAAGGTATAAAGAAAAGTCATATTCAATATTAGTTTCAGGGTTTTGAATTCTCATGACCATCATCATTAGGCCTATTGGCATTTTATCTTGAGCATCTATCCCCAACACTTGGAAAAGAGCTAAATATGTATTCACAAAGTAATACTGAAATTTTTTCACATTAAATGGTTCAGTAGTGGTAGTAGAGATGGGGAATGTTCTGTTACCAATGCCTCTTTTAATATATAGGGGTACCTCATCACTTCTATAAGTCTTTTTTAACCTAGCATAATCCTCCTCACTTTTCTGTAGGTTTATCTTGGTCAGAGCCTACCTGTTTAAGCCAAAACACTTAATGATGGCTTTTCTGGTTACTTCTACCAATACTGTGTTGTTTGGAAACCTTACTATTTTGGTAGCTAAGTGATAGTGTTTGGCTAGCAGTTTGATAAATTCTACATCAACAAACACATTTGGGGAAATCAACCTTGCTATATCCAACATCCAAGCGTTTGACACTAGAATCTCCTTATTTCTCTTACTGTAAAAATACCAAAATAAGTCCCATCCAAATTTGTAAATGAGGGCATCCCTACAAATTTGTGCGGTGTCCACGAGAAACTTCTTATTACCCTCTTTAATAGACCCTAGAAGTATATCTAATATAGACTGATGGAGTGGTCTCTTCTTTACTTTAGGTTCTTCATCTTTAATTTTAGGATGACTTTCTTTTACTTCTGATTGTTTTCTTTTAGGAGGCATGTTTCAATTTTATCTACTATGGCTTCAAATGAAAAAACCTTAAAATATTTTTTATATTAACATAGCTCTTTCAGAGATTTTTTGTGCACTTACCCGAGTATTTCACGCTTGCAGGACTTCTTCTTCTCATATCCTTAGCTCCTTCCACGCTAGTACATCAATTGAGTGTGATATTGGGAAAACTCACTTATCTTTGGATGGCACGATATTCAATCATATTAGTTTTGGCAACCCTTAATAATTTAATAGCATTTAATTTTGGTGATTGATGTGAATTTTTTGCATTTATTGTTGTAAATTGTAATGATGCCACATTTACCGCACTGCTGCCTTGCTCAAGGCTTCTTGCTACAGGGTTGCGGTGTATACCGCTCTACCGCATATGTTGCTCGCGTTCCCGACGATATAGTAGTGTATGCTTTTGATCATTACTTGAAGAGTGTCGACAAGACAATCTTATTTGTCTTGCCGATATCTCAATGTCTCATCAACATTAGATCTTATGTTCCTCTAATGTTGGTTGTCATTGTCGATGAGACAAGTTAATATCTCTTGCCGATATGCCACTGTCTCATTGATATTTTCCTTCAGCGGTATTTCTTTATATATCGGTGTAACTTTGCCATGTCGGGGAGACTTGTGATTATCGCTACGGTATAGTGGTGTTCTGCCCTTCTCTTCTGCTGTTTACCGCACTACTGCCTTGCTCAAGGCTTCTTGTTGCGGGGTTACGGTGTATACCGCTCTACCGCATATGTTGCTCACCTTCCCAGCGGTATAGCGGTGTATGCTTTTGATCATTACTCGAAGAGTGTCAACGAGACAATCTTATTTGTCTTACTGATATCTCAATGTCTCATCGACATTACTTCATTATATCCAAGAGTTATGTTTCAATGAGACATATAAATAAATCTCTTCAACATAAGGGTGTCTAAACCGGCGCTAAACCTGAAGCTAAACTCAAAGCTAAAGTCAGAGCTAAAAGAGGCGCTACACTAAAAGCTAATATCAGCACCAAAGACGGCATTACTTAGGGCGCTAATTAGCTCCGACTTATACTAATCGATGCAATAAACGCCAAAAATTGTGCCATCCCAATAAATAGCACCGATGTTTTCAAAAAATTTCCAAAAAATACATTAAAATAATGGGTGGAAGCAAAAAATAGAGCAAAAAGTGGAGAAAATCACAAGGATTTGTTGTAGTGATCAAAGTTTTGCATATAGATAATAGGGGAATACATCAATCACAAATTTGAGCAATATTGTGCTTCATAAGAAATTAATTTGCAACGTACCATTTCCTTCAGTTCTCAACAGAATGGAGTTGCAGAACATAAAAATTGGTCCTTCAAAGAGATGGTCAACTATATGATTCACTCCAAGCATTTGGCACCGCCTTTCTGGGAAGAAATCATTAGTTGTGTATGTTATATCCAGAATCAAGTTCATCACAAATTTGTTAAGGGGTGACACCTTTTCAAGCTTGGATTGATCTAAAACCATTAGTTAAGCACTTTTGAGTGTTTGGTTCTTGTGCATGGGCCCATATTCCAATAAAGAAACGTAAGTCTATGGATTCGTAAAGCAAGCCTTCCATATTTGTTGGATACCTAGATATGTTAAAGGCTAGAGGCTTCTACATCCTACCACTCATGATCTATTCATTGAGAGGAGTGTTCACTTTGAGGAGAGACCTTCTAGTTCTTCTCTTAACACTTTTCCATACATTATCATATTAAAGACCTTGCATCATGATGATAGTTCTTTAGAGGATCTTAATCCTTCTGATCTTAATGAAGATTCTTCTTCCTCCACTTCAGATGATGATAATGAGGGTTCACATAGCCATCATTCAAAGGTTGATGATTCTCCTCCAAATTCTCCAATAGTAAGGCCTCTTTGGGCTCATCATACATTACAGTCAGCAAGGGATTGGGTAGGGGATCCTTCAAAACATAGAAGAACAAGATCACAATTTTAGGAGGCTTTGCATCTCTTCATTGCTACAAATTCTTATCCATAGTCCTTTTGGGAAGCTTTTAGTGTCCCCAAGTGGGATGAAGCTATGTTGGAAGAGTTTAGTTCCTTGGAGAGGAACCACAATTGACATCTTGTCCCTCTTCCTAAGGGGAGGAAACTTGTTTGATGCAAGAGGCTCTATTGAACAAAATTTGATGCAAATGGGTTAGTTAATAAGCATAAGGCTCACTTGATTGTTATACTTGAGCTTATTGCACTACTTCTTAGGGATTGAGATCACTAAATCTTCTTTAGGCATCTCTCTTGCACAACCTAAGTATGCACTTGATATGCTCCACAAGTTACACATGGTTGACTGTAAGCTTGCACGAACTCCATTTCTGTTAGGGTGAAATAATTTTTTTTTAAGTGAGGTGATCAATGTGGAATGATTAAAAGGTGTGTGATCTATACACTTACACTTTCCTAATTTCATTAGAAAAAGAGATCTCCCAAGGATAGAATTGACTTTCAACCTTGAGGTGAGTCAACCTTGTTAAGAGGATCTACTATTTTCTTATGACAAAAATGATTGAAATGCACTTTTGGAAGATAATTTAAAAATATTTAACAAAGTAAATTGCATGACCTAACATTTGAAATGCATATTTCTATAATAATAGAAATGGAAACGACAGTTTTTAGGCGGATCTAGGAAATGCATAATGGTATGTACCTACCCAGAAAAGTGGGTTTTGAGTGTCCTACAAGGACTCATTTGCCCAAGGGTGAATGGGTCTTTGTTCAGGGTTTTTCCTCAACTTTGGGGGTCCTCTGGTGCAAGATCTAAGCTTTTGTTTGCCCCAAGTTTCATTGCTAGAAAGTCAAAAATAAATTCAAGATCTGAGTTTTTGTGGCTTGAAAACAATGTTGACAACTTTGACAACTTTGCAAAATTTCTCTTTTGATCAATCTTCAATCCTTCTTCACTTGTAAACTTGAACATACAAATAGAGAAGAAAAAATGTTTTTTTTGGGTGAATAGGGGTTTGCCTTAGTCAAACCCCATTTTGGTAATTAAACCTTGATAATGAAATAATGACAAAATGAAAGGAATTTGATGAATGAACAATGTTATGTCACAACTCACCAAACCCTCAATGGTTTCCCTTAGAGGACTAAAGTAAAACACAACACTTAAGGATTGGATTTTGCATGAACTAGCTTGATTGGATGCTTGATTTGACACTTGATTTGATGCTTGAACGCTTGAAACCTGCATCACAATGTTAGCTCCAAGACACGACATGAATATGCATAAAATTTGACATGATGATATAACCTTGATTGCTATTGTATATGACTAATAAATCTGCTCTTCAATGCTCTTGACAATAATCTTTGCTCTTGTGAAAGTTGTCTCTTAATTCTTAGATTTTGATAAAATAACTATGTATTTATAAGTGTTTATCTAATTTCTCAAAAATTAGATTCCAAAAGTTGACAATTGAAACTTGAATTTGAATTATTAAAATGCCGCCAAGAACATATTTTAAATTGGGACCTAACACTTAAGGATGACCAATCAGCCCTTGAGTGAATGGGTCCTGGGACCTAAATGTAGAACACACAATTTTCAAGATGTTTAAATTAATGTAGGCATATGTTTAATATAAGTTTCCCTTTTGGAAAATGGGAATAATTAGGCTTTGGAATGCATAATTTAGGCAATTAGAAGCTTAATTAAGTCTAATTAATTAAGGGAATCAAACATAGTGTGAAATTGTAAAAGGTGTACAATTTTCTACACTAGATTTAGCCCCCACTTTAGTGAGAGTATAAACTTATGCTCAAACTCACACTAAAGTAGACAAATATACATCAAGAGGGGTCCAAGTGCACAAATATCGATGAGATAGGATGACAAGGATCAAGGGTGTTGCGCAAGCCCCCATGATCTAAGATCCCATGGAAAATCAACATAAGCACAAAGGGACACACATGAATGTATGATATGAAATAGCAAGACAGATACACAAACATACAATGTCAAAATTAATGTGAAGAAAGGAAAAGGGGGTGGCTCAATCTTTGACTATTTTTCCAAAAGGTATGGATCAAGCCTCAATTGTTTGTCCAAAACAAAATGAGAATTTCACACTAGGTCTACAAGGTGTGAACTTGTAACAACAAGTGGCAGATGGGCAAGTCACACCAAGTCTACAGGCTCCCATACATCAACCATATCAAAAGTTATACTCCCTGATAAGTTTGATAAGGCGCCACAACATGAACATGATTCACAAGGTTAGCAAGATGCATTATGCTAGACACTCATGGAATAAGATAAATTGCTTCATAAGGCTAGCAAGCTACATTATGCTAGACACTCATGGAAAATGATCAAGATATTATGCCAATGCTATACTAAGTTCAACCTCTATGAACAAAGTGAAGCAAGAAATGTCAAAATGTTAATGAAACTCATGCCAAGATGAAATAATGCCAATAATGACAATGTAATAATGCCAATGTAAAGGTCACACTTTATAGGAGATGTATGCTATCATCACTAAGAAGGGTCCATGCAAACAATGAGCATGGAACAATATGCCCCCACTTAAAATGTCAACATAGCTGCTATGTTGGTATTTTAAGTAGAAAGAGAGGAAGGGGGATCCTTGAAAAGAATGCACACCTCCCAAAAACTAGTTATCCTTGCCCCCTAAGCTAGAGACAAAGACAACCACCAAGGACTATCATGTTGCAGCCAAGATAAATATGGTTGCACCTAAGATTGTACCCCCATGAATGGAAATGAGCAAGAAACATAAAGCTACCAATGCCGCATAGTGATGAGCAACATGATAGGATGAAACTATTTAATATCAATTAGAAGAAATAGGTGCATCAACACAAGGAAGATCACCACAATCCTTAAGATGTTGAATTTTATTACTCAAAGCCTTACATTCATTGGTTGAATGACCATGCACTCAATGGTATACACCAAATGAGCTTTTGTTGTAGAATTCCTTTCATGTTCTTGGAGGGAGATATATCAAGCGAGCTTGGAGAAGCCTCAAAAAGGTACTCTCTTGATCAATAGTAGAAGATGTTCCTTTCTTTTATGATGGAGATATTTCTTGCTTTCTACAAGGTGTCATACATGCACAAGACTCTTTAGGTTTAGATTGTGAGATTTTGTAATCTCCCTTAAAGGAGAGTGTAAGATCTAATGAACCCCAATCATTACTAAGACATGTGTTTGAAGATGAAGCAATATTTTTCCTAGGAGTGTTTTGTGTGATGAAATTGATATTGAGTGAAGGTTTATGTGATGCTTTCATTTCTTTTTAAGGATAATAACCAAGACCTCTTGTTTGTTCTTGCAGGGTAGGCTCTATAGGGATATGAATACCTTGTTCTTTAACACCACATCATTTTTCCTTATAGCTAAGTTGTTTCAAAAGCTCATAACCTATTCCATAATTTTTTTCCATTTCTTTTGGATTTAGTGGTTTCTCATGATCACATGCATCATATGTGGATGTATAATTGTTGTTTTCCTCTTCTTCACTAAAAGTTGTGGGCTCACATGGTTTTGATGACTTATCTTGTGTTGATATTATGTCAGCTTCTTTCCCTTTTCTTGATTTGTGTGTAATCTTGTATTCTTCCACGAATGTAGGTGTAAAATCTAATGAACCCCAATCATCATCCAATATTTTCGTGATTGATGACAAACACTTTTATTCTTCTTGTATCGGTTCCACTTTTGTAGTTGGTGTCAATGTTGTAAGAGGATTTGTCATTCCTGTTTTAGTTTGCAAATAATTATGATATGATTGTGGGTCGACTTTGATTGTGTAGACTTTTTTTTTTATAAGTGCACTTTACTAGATGATGTAATGTTGAAGGCACCACATTCATTGCATGAATCCAAGGTCTACCTAGGAGAAGATTATATTTTAGTTTTTGAGGCATGATATGAATAGGAGTTCACAATGTAACCTTACCCACTCTAACAAGTATCACACCAAGTAGTTGTTTTCCCACATTATTAAATTTGTGCCGTTAGATAAAGAGTCTAGTTGAATTTGACTCATGTCCACTCCAATCTTATCAGGAAGGCTTACACTACAAAAATTGAGTGTTGAACCATTATCAATGAGGGTGTGCCTTATGCCACAACAATTAATAATAGCCACTATCATCAAAGCCTCATTTTTCTTTTGCACTTCTAATGGAGGCAACTCATCTTGATGAAAGGTAATGTCTAAGTTGATTGAGTTCATACCTTGAATTAGGGTTGATACATCATTTGGTTGTGCACTAGGAGGGATAACAACTTGTTGTAAAGAATTTTGAAGCATGTTATGATAATTAGGTGAAGCTTGAATAAGGTCCCACAAAGAAATCTTAGCAAGAGTGTTTCAAGGTTGTTCCAAAAGATCATACTCCTTTCCATTGAGAAAATGAAAACGAGGAGCACTAGGCAAGACAGGTTGAGGTAATAATAATGAAGTAGGTATGGTTTGTGGTCTCCTGTTGTTCCTTGTATTATATGTGTGAGCAACGGTATTATAACTTGGTTGTTGTGAAACATTGTTACTACAATGTTGCCTTGCAAATTTAAGATATGTCCTAGAGGTTTAGGAGGTCTTATAATGAGAATTGGCTCAGTAGGTGGCTTAAGAGGTCCAATAATTAAAGGAATTTAGGGAGGTCCAAGAGGAGGTTTTGGATATCTAATGGTCAATTGTGTGTTCATAACCTCAACAGATGTGACTTCTTGTTGCATCTAATTTTCTAACGAGGGGGAATCAAAGGTTGATTTAGCCTCTTCATATATACTATATTGCAAAAGAAATGTACCTATGATATCATCTTCATTTGGAATAATATCTTCCCAAATGGGAGAAGTAGTAGAAGAGGGACAAAAAAAATTCTCATGATTCTCAATGATTGTATTCCCTTTCACCAAGATACCTTCTTCATAAGTAGGAGAGGTATTGGGATAAGAACAACTATGGTTTTCATGATTATCCATGATTGCACTCTCTTTCACTAAAGTATTCTCACAATTGGGAGAGATGTTGGGAGATGAATGGAGACCAGACAATGTGATGTTAAGAAATGTGTCAATGATCTCATCCTCTTGTGCGATAATGTCCTCTTGAGTGGGTGGGGTAGGGGAAGAGGGACAAACAATATTCTCATGATGCTCAATGAGTGTATCTTCCAACACCAAGATACCTTCAAAACAAGTAGGAGGGGTATTAGGAAAAGAGCAACTATGATTTTCATGATTGTCTCTGCTTGCATCCTCTTGTATGAAAACATCCTCACAAATAGGAGAGATATTAGGGGATGAGTGAAGGATAAGCAATGTGATATTAAGGAATATGCCAACAATTTCATTCTCTTGCACTAAGATATTCTCATAACTAGGAAAGATATTGGAAGAATGACTAACATGCTTGTTAATGAGCTTTTTCTTGGCATACTTGAAAAGGAAAGATGCTAACATTTAAAATTTTGAGCATGTGCCAAAAATGAAAAGTAATCTATCCAACTTATGCAATGCTTGAGAAATATAAACAATTGTCCTACAAATTTGATGATTTTTAATACTGAAATGCATTTTTTTATTTTTTTAATTTACAACAAATCAAACAAAATGACACTTTTATTACACATGCAATAACAATTTCTCAGAATTTCAAAGTACAATTTGAACATTAGAAGTAGGAAGTCAAAACAAAGACAATAATATATGCAGAATTTTGTGAGGACACCTGTGCAGGGACATATTCGCCCAAGGGTGAATGGGTCCTTGTATAGAGGTTTTAAAAATGAAAAATGCAAAGTCTGAGTTATTGTTTGTGTTCTCTATTTCAGGTTGCAGACTGTGAATTATGTGACATATATTTCTAGTTTTAGGTGTCTTAATGCAAGTGCAATTAGTGACAAATAGTGAGCAAACTGACAAATTTTGAGATATAATTTGAACTAAAATTTGAATGTAAGTGACTGAAAGACACCCTTGATGTAACTACAATGCAAGATGTATGTAAAATTTATGCTATATTTTTGGATTTTTGAGATTTTAATTGATGCAAAATACAATTAAAAACTCTAAATGAAATGTAAACTAATGTAATTTTGAAACCCCTAAATGAGATGCAATGTAAACTAATGCCAATCCTAGATCTAGGGTTTGAAGGATCTCCACTTTCAGAAAGCTTATAGTGTAAGAATGTCGGGTTCACCAAAATGAAATATAGAAAAATGTAAGTGGGGTGATCAATGTGGAATGATTAAAAGGTGTGTGCTCTATACACTTACACTTTCCTAATTTCATTAGAAAAAGAGATCTCCCAAGGATAGGATTGACTTTCAACCGTGATGTGAGTCAACCTTATTAGGAGGATCTATTGTTTTCTTATGACATAAATGACTGAAATGCACTTTTGGGAGATAATTTAACAATATGTAACAAAGTAAATTCCATGACCTAACACTTGAAATGTAGATTTCCATAATAACAAAAATGGAAACGACAGTTTACAGGAAGATCTAGGAAGTGCAGAATGGTATGTACCTGCCCATAAAAGTGGGTTTTGAGTGTCCTACAAGGACTCATTCGCCCAAGGGAAAATGGATCTTTGTTCAGGGTTTTTCCTCAACTTTAGGGGTCCTTTGGTGCAAGATCTGAGCTTTTTTTTGCCCCAGGTTTCATTGTCAGAAATTTGAAAATAAATTTAGGATCTAAGTTTTCGTGGCTTGACAACTATAGATACCTAAAATTGTCCTAGCCCGTGAACTAACATTTTAACACTAATACTTGTCTTTCCCTAGTGATTAAATAATGTTAAATTATTTAATTATTGTCTAAAATGATATTTCCACTATTAATTAAATGAATTTATGTTATTTAATTAATTCATTTCAAAAAATATTAACATCATTTGATCTCATGGTTGAAAACATTAACAAGATCTCTACCTCAATCGTTGAAGACAACACCTAAGATCCATCTACCAATAATCACGTTGGCAATGTATCTACATCATTTAAGGAGCAAGATGACATATCTGAAGAATTTATCTCCAAGCATGATCAAAATCCTTCACCAAAGTCTAGTAGTGGTCCTTTCCAAGACATATTGACATCATTTGACCTCATGGTTGCAGATATTGAAAAAATCCTTAATTAACATTTGATCCAAATTCACTTAAAGATCAAGGAAATCTTAAACCAATACCCATGCCTAAGGAATACATTCATGAACCCTTTACAAGTAATCCATCCTTTGAAGTTGACCCATGTCAAGAACTTGATCCAAAGCATATCAAAAGTAACTATGAAATCAGTCAAGATCAAGGATCTAGGTCTTCTCAAGATCTAACAGGTCTATTCCAATTTGACACTGAAGATAACTATGATAAAAGCAAAGATCAAAGATCTACATCTCCCAGATACTATAATGATTTAATAGGTATCTTACAAACCATACAAGACTTTGCAAACAATGATCATATCCATATGTCACCCACTCCTACATCTACCCATGAGATGCTTACTCCTAAAGGACATCTAGATGATCTTCATCTAAAATAAGAGTCTTATACTCTTGATATCATTACCAAGGAACAAGAGTCTCTTACTCTCAACTTCATTAACAATAAACAAGAGTCTCCTACTCTTAACATCTTTACACATGATCAAGGCATAGAAAAATCCATAGACATATCAGAAATTAATCATGAAGAAGACTTCTACATGAATTATGAATCAGAAACATCCTTTGAAGAAAAAGTAGAAATGGATCATGAAGAAGACTTCTACGTGGATTGTGAATCAGAAATATCCTTTGAAGATCAACTCGAAGATATCAATCAGGAAGTTATCCCATAGATTAAGGGTCCTATCGCTTATAAAATTGAATCACTTACCTTTTTCAGAGCAAGTTATCTAACTAGTGAAGAAACTATCACCTTTGAAGACCCACAACAAAGTAGAGAAGGATTAGCACCTTGTTTCCAAGACAAAAAATATCCTATTGCAAACAAAATCGGTCAAAGAATGTAATATAAGGGAAAAAGATTATGCCTACATGA
The DNA here is from genome assembly GCA_007258455.2 of Sequoia sempervirens. Taxonomy (NCBI): domain Eukaryota; kingdom Viridiplantae; phylum Streptophyta; class Pinopsida; order Cupressales; family Cupressaceae; genus Sequoia; species Sequoia sempervirens. The sequence continues at coordinate 872,796,021 of VDFB02271358.1, read as the reverse complement.
ATAGGGTATCCTAGAACCAGTGCAGATTATTGACAATCCTAAGCATCAAGGTCTTGGTTATTCAACAATAAATGAATCTAAACATATCAGTGATACCTCTATAATACTAGGGGCAACTTCATCTAATGCAAACACCAACATGGGGAGAACAAAGGTTCCTTATGATGAAATCGCTACCAACGCTACAAACATTTGTATCATGAATCATCATCCACACATTTTTTCACCCTCTAATTAGGACCAACAACAAGTTGAAAAACCATCAAAATCCAAAACAAAGTCACCATAATAAAACGTGCATCCAACCATGGCTCAAAAACTGATCAAGTGTTGAACCTTGTTGCACCATCTCTATCCACCATCCGTTTTATCCACCTATCCCTAATAAAATGTAATCTTATTCCAAACTGGGGGCAACCTCCTGAACCTGGTAGCAGATTGGATCCTTGTTCATCGCATCACATCCAAAAAACTATCAGAAAAATAAAAAACATCCAGAAAACATCATGATGAGTGAAATAACTACTTAGTGTAGATGTCCAATCTCTAAGTCATAGCTCTAAGGGCTTAGTTATTAAACCATTAGAGGAGGCCAACACCACAAGCCATCCAATTCTCATTTGGGTACAAATTCCTAAATTCTTTTGAATCTTCCCACAATGGAATGATATCCTCAATCAAGTTGGGACTATAAGTATTGGTAAGGAGAAAAGAAAATTCGCTGATCAAATCCATAATACAAACATAAAAAAGAAGGCTAATTGAGCCACCAGAGAACCAAAGATTTTTTTGTTCCACATAATTACCAAGCCTCCAACCAAAGCAATTGTATCAATCATGAAACCTTCACCATTCCTCTAGACCCTCAAGATAAAATCCTCAACATTGTCTCCACTCATTTTGGTTATCTAAATTAAAAGAATTTTTGGAACCTCCTTTTCAATAAATCACTTAAGCAAGCGACACTTCTCTAGGCCATTTTGACCACAAATATGCCAGATAATTATCTTCATTTTTTTTTTCTCTAGGGAGGTGATCACCTCCATGTTTGACAAATGTTTGTAAGGAGGTTTGGGTACCTTTTTTCTAAATCCTCCAAAGCCTTCAATTTGGCCTTACCCACTTATATTTTTCTCCCCTTGAGATTACAACCACCAACATCTAACTATGTGGAATGTTGATTCCTTTTTCCTAACATTGTGCGTAACTATACTCCAGTCTTTAGTTTTGTCCTTGTTCTCTCCAAACTCTACTCTAAAAACATCATAAAAACAAAGTTGTAAAACATTAAAAAATCCAAAAACATCATAGGCCACCTCCTAACGGGTCGCATTGAGTCAAAATAAGCGAACTACGAGCCTCTGCGTGTATAATGTAGGCAATACCATCATCGACGAGCCCCCGAGGTACTAGGTCTATCCCCTTAGGTGTCCCTCTTGGTCTTTTAACTCAATCGAAAAAATCTAAAAAAAATTCAAATATCTTATCAAAATCTAAAAACATTCACAAAACATCAGGAAAAACACCAAAAACAATGTCACTCAATACAGTCAAACTACGTTGTCTCTGAGCTTGCACATAGGCAAGGGCATCATTGATGAGCCCCCGAAGCACTAGGTTAGTCCCTGTAGGTCCCTCTACTTGTCTCTAAATCTCTTGAAAATATAAAAAATAGCCTCAAATAACCTCAAAAGCACAAAAACATTCAAAATATCTCAAAAGCCCTATCTCCATTGTCACCTATCCATAATAAACTTTCCATCCATAATAAACAAATCATTTTCTCCAACCTTTGGCAAAGCAATTGAAAAGCAAAACAAACATCAGAATCCTAAAATTCCAAGAAAAATATCACGAAGACTTGATCATCATCAGACTAAAACAATGCCTAAGTGTTAAACTACCCACCTATTGATAATTCATCATCAACATCTTGGCGTATGTCTTAACGGATAAATCATTCCTATAATAGACATCACCGATGGATAACATCCTAAAACATCAAATAGCTATGGCAAGTGATACAACAACATTGTTTATCTTTTTATGATCTTATATTTTTGATTTATCTTATTGTCACATTCCCAAGATCTCTCGAAGTTTTCCATAAGGATTTAGAGAGGAAGGAATGGGGCATTGATTGTTGATTTTCTGTTTGCTCTGTTTGTTGGATATTCTTGTAATTTTACCATTGCGAATACTTTCTTTGTTCTATGTATGAAAGGCCTTTTGGGATAATTCGTGTAGTGGTTGCATAATAGGTACTTCATACCTTTCTGGGTAACTACTCTGAAGTATTTTGAAACTTCTTACCCATACACTCTAACAAGGTTTCCGTATGTTTGGTATGAGCAAGAATAATCCTTGTTTGTAGAGTCAAAGTCCACACAATAGATATAAATCCGCCTTGGTCATTAATACCTAGGCGCATCATGTCTATCTACTATATCAATAAGGATTGCTAAAAAATTACTTAGTCCTCCAATGAAAGAAAAAAGGTAGTAGTAACAGTGATCTAGAATGCATATCATCAATTATCAAATTTATTCTATCTTCTAAATCTTCAACATTTTCTTCTATTCAACATTTCTTCTGTCAGTCCTTACACTTAAACGCATCACATTAGCTTGTCGAAAAATTTGGCTCATTATCCAGAATTTTCACCAAATTTCTCGAGGGGGCACCATGCTATCCCACCGTCACCAAGGCATATACCAGGGCAACTCCGAGTAGGAATTTTTGAATTTTCTTTGACACAATGCTCAAGATTGCATTGTATCAAAGAGGGACAAAATGTAGATACCTAAAATTGTCCTAGCCTGTGAACTAGCATTTTAACACTAATATTCGTCTTTCCCTAGTGATTAAATAATGTTCAATTATTTAATTATTGTCTAAAATCAAATTTTCACTATCAATTAAATGACTTTATGTTATTTAATTAATTTATTTCAATTAATCTTCTTGATTAAATAAATAAATCCTATTTATTTAATTATATCTTAATTCAATTAATCTTCTTGATTAAATAAATAGATCTTATTTATTTAATTATATCTTAATTCTTTAATCTTCTTGATTAGTTAAATAAATCTTATTTATTTAATTATATCTTTAATTATTTATCATTCACTCTTCTTCTATAATTAAATAATTGTTTTAATTATTTAATTATTCATTAGCTTTTTCTTCTATAGTTCAATAATTATCTTTAATTATTTAATTAGTCATGCACACATCTCTAAATTAAATGATTATCTTTAATTATTTAATTGACCTTTTTCATCGTGCATAAATTAAATAATTATCTTTAATTATTTAATTATCCTAATTCCCTTCAAAATATCTTGACTTAACTTATCTAGACATCATCCATTAATAAATAATTTTTTATTTATTAATTAAATCTTATCTTGCATGTTCCTCCAACAATTAATTAATTATTTAATTAATTATCTTCTCATGCATTATTCCCTCAAAATTAACGACCACTTTCTTCTAGTTAATTGAGTAACCAATGTTAGCTAACTAAATAATCTTTTTAGTTAACTATTCAATCTATTTAGTTAACTATTCAATTAATTCTCTTAACTCCCACTCTGTCCCAATCAACTGAGATTGAATAACCACTCTTCTGATCAATCAATGAAGTTAACTCTTCAATCAATATCTCCTACAACTAGTTAAATGAAATCCTACAACTAGTTGTAGTCAGTTAACTCTTCAATCTATTTCCTGTCAACCTGTGATGAACCTAACTGGCTCCAACTCAACCTTTGACTTTCACTGACTTGTTTTTGTGTTTTTTTATTGTTTTAAGAAGAATTGTAGACAGAAGTAGAAGGTGCGTGAAGCATAAATGGAGATAAAACTAAATTTAAAGCTAAATCTGAGAAACTATAATTGTATTGTAGATCAGACAATTCATACAAAGAAATTGCATACAAAAGACATACCCGAAACCCTCCAGATTATTTAAATAAATAAATTTTGCACATGTCAGGAAGGAATGGCTGAAACTGATGAAATAGCACACCTGGAGCTTGGATCTACTTTCTCCCACATAGAATTTGGTGAAAAGCTGCTGAGAAAGATAGGCGCCCAAGATGGAACTAAGAACTGGCCAAAAGGAGAGGCATTTTTGCCTCTAGCTTCATACGCCCTTTCCAGATGACAAACCACCCAATGCAAATGGTATGACCTCTGAAAGATGATGAAGATCCTTTATTGAAAGCTGGAAACTGAATGAAGATGGCGTCCAAATGAAAGAAGCCCTCTTCCTTATTGAAAATTGGTAAAACTGAATAGAATAACTCAGATGTAGCACAAATGAACTTTTGTATGAAGCTCTCTCAGTAGCAACCATTCAACTGATCTCTCACAGTATCACAATCACTGATTCAATGAAGAATTGTCACTCTCTAATGAAGAATTCCTGAAACCCTTGTCCTCAAACAAAAACCACAGAGAAAATGTCAAAATGCAATGTCAAATGATCAAAAAGTGAGTTTGAATTACATCTTTTGCCTTATATCTCCAAAAGGCGCGATTTTTAAGAAAAGTATGACTTTTCGCATTTAAAATACATTTAAAATGTATTTTTAAAAGTTATTTTTAATAGTTGGCCTTTTAAATACTTTGGGTGCACTTTTGCCTTTAAGTGATTTATTTATCACTTAATAAAATATTTAAGTGGCGTCAGTTTTATAAAGTCAATTTGACTTTATAATAAACCCATAAGTTAAATAAATAACTTAACAACAAAAATATTAATAACTTCCTCCAAACTCTGTATTTCTCTGTGTCGTTAGAAGTTGGCGAACACTGAACTACAAACACCTGTACTGAATCCCATACTGAAGTGAAGGAGTGGGAATGAAAATACCCACCAAAAACAACCACTGACCCCATAACTAGATCATGTCAGCCTACGAGGATCCAAGAAATAGGCTAACTCAACTACTCCTAAAATTGACTAGAATGGGGACATTACAGTCTGCCCTCCCCAAATTTGCTTGTCCTCAAGCAAACTCAAAGCTGGATGTTGTAAATTTCTTTTTGCACCCCTCATCCTGAGAATGGACTGTCAAACCAACCTCTCCATTCTTCTCAAGGTAATTACTTTTAAGTTGTTGTCCTTGATGGATTTAAGCACATGAGTAACCCCGTAAACCTTGAATTTCATCTCCATCTCACGAAGGTTGAGAGTGAACTCTCCAATTGCATAAAACCACTTCATGCCAAGAATCACTTCAATGTCTCCCATGTTCACCACGTAAAAATATGCTGTAAACTCATAGTTATTGAGTTTCATCGGCAGATCCGGTATCATTCTCTCACACTTATGAATGTAGCCATCAACAAATATTACTCTTATTCCTTCAAACTCATGAGTTTGAATTCCACATCTTTCCACCAACCGTGCATCAATGAAGTTATGTGTTGCACCTGTATCGAGCAAGGAGATGACTCTTTGGCTAGCCAAGAGTCCCCGTAACCTGAAAGAGACTTCCCTTCGCATGCTAGACATGTGAGCTTCTGGTAGCTCCAACTCTCTTTTAGTTTCAACTTCAATTTTTGAATTTTTCAGCTCTTGTATCCTCTGGAACAGCTTGCTGGTCTAAAAATTTAGTCATATTTTCTCCCTCAAAAAACCACTCCATATGCCTATTTTGACCCTTAGGCTTAAGAGGAAAATCATGGTGTAGATCATAAGGACCCTTGCAGTAAAAACATAGCTTCCTTCTGTGCAAATCGTTGATTGTTTCCCTATCCAAAGGGGCTAGAAATTTTTTCTTTTGCTCAACATTGTTTGATTTCTTGGGATCAACATCTTCTAATTTGCTGCCACTATGTGATGAAGATGGTTCTAAATTGGACTTACCATGTGGAGCAATAAGTTCCATGCTACGAGCTTTCCTCATAGCCTCTTACAAGGTAGGTGGATAGAATGCCTTGATCGATCCTTTCATAGGCTCAAATAGGTCCTCTACGAAGAGTATAATCAATCTCCTCTCTGATATGTCAGTTACCATGACTGAGAGCTTTTGAAACTCTCCAATGTAGGATTCTAAACTACCCAATTGATTCAGCTGAGCAAGATCTCTAAAGTATAACTCTGGATCTCGTTTGTCAAATCTCTCAACCAACCTATCTGTGAACTCCTGATAAGTTGTGATCCTGTCATGCTATAGTGTAACCATTCCATGGTGCCACCAGTCATGGGATACGCCATCCAAGTGTAGACCTGTGAACTTTATGGAATCCTCTTCTACCATAAGACGTAGGCTTAAGAATGTATCCAGCTTGCTAACCCAAGCTCTAGCTGTGACTTTGCCACTGCCATCAAAGGTGGTGAGTGTGAGCTTACTGGTAGCATGTCTACGATCATTGTTCCTGTGCCAAGGTCTCCTATCTGTCCTGTTCCTGTTGCTCTCTCTTTTCTATGTTAGAAACTTGTCAAAGTTAAGGTGATCCTTAACCCTATGTGGCAAGGCATCCCACTCATCATGTTGTGTCATAATATTGTCTCCAAAGATCACATTACCTTCCTCCTCATCCTCGTTACCTTCTTCTGGCTCATTTCTAGTAAAGGTAGGGTGAGTAGGCCTATCATAGGTACGTGTAGGAGTAACTCTATGACGTGGAACTCCATGGATACTAGCATCCTCTTCCTGATCCTAATTCAGGCGCCTGGGAATAGATATTTGTTGTACTACAGTAGTAAGTTGCTCTAGGACATTAGCAACCTGTTCATGTCCTGTCACCAAACCTCTCAGAATATCTCTGGCTTCCAAATCTTCATTATGAGCATTGTTTATGGGTGGTTCATTTTCTTCTCTGTCACCCATGGTATCAAATGGTATATCTTCAAATTGATTTCCAAATGGTCTATTCTCAAACAGGAGTTGGTTTCTCTGCAACCCTGGTCTCCTACGTGAGTAAAACATGTGTGGCCTAAACTGATTATGATGCATATGAACATTTAACCATCCAGGCTGGAAGGATTAAAAGATTTGATACCATTGTGATGAGCCTAATTAGCTCCAACTTAACCTCTGACTTTCACTGACTTGTTTTTGTGTTTTTTTATTATTTTAAGAAGAATTGTAGACAAAAGTAGAAGGTGCGCCAAGCATAAATGGAGATAAAACTAAATTTAAAGCTAAATTTGAGAAAGTGTAATTGTATTATAGATCAAGCAATTCATACAAAGAAATTGCATACAAAAGACATACCCAAAACCCTCCAAATTATTTAAATAAAGAAATTTTGTACATGCTAGACAGGAATGGCTAAAACTGATGAAATAACACACTTGGAGCTTGGATCTATTTTCTCCCACACGAATTTGGTGAAAAGTTGCTGAGAAAGATAGCCGCCCAAGATGGAACTAGGAACTGGCCAAAAGGAGAGACATTTTTTCCTCTAGCTTCATACACCCTTTCCAGATGACACGCCACCCAATGCAAATGGTACGACCTCTGAAAGATGATGAAAATCGTTTATTGAAAGCTAGAAATTGAATGAAGATGGCGTCCATATGAAAGAAGCCCTCTTATTGAAAACTAGTAAAACTGAATAGAATAACTCAAATGTAGCACAAATGAACTTTGTATGAAGCTCCCTCAGTAGCAACTATTCATCTGATCTCTCACAGTCTCACAATCACTGATTCAATGAAGAATTGTCACTCTCCAATGAAGAATTCCTGAAACCCTTGTCCTCAGACAAAAACCATAGAGAAAATATCAAAATACAATGTCAAATGATCAAAAAGTGAGTTCAACTTGCATCTTTTGCCTTATATCTCCAAAAGGCGCGACTTTCAAGAAAAGTACGACTTTTCCCATTTAAAATGTATTTTAAGTTATTTTCAATAGTTGGCCTTTTAGATACTTTGGGCACACTTTTGCCTTTAAGTGATTTATTTATCACTTAATAAAATATTTAAGTGGCGTCAGTTTTATAAAGTCAATTTGACTTTATAATAAACCCATAAGTTAAATAAATAACTTAACCACAAAAATATTAATAACTTCCTCCAACCTCAGTATTTCTCTGTGTCGTCCGAAGCTGGTGAACACTGAACTACAAATGCCTATGCTGAATCCCATACTGAAGTGAAGGAGTGGGAATGACAATACCCACCAAAAATGACCACTGACCCCCTAACCATATCCTGTCAGCCTACGAGGGTCCAAGAAATAGGCTAACTCAACTGCTCCTAAAACTAACTAGAATGGGGACATTACAGTTTTCCCTCCCCGAATTTGCTTGTCCTCAAGCAAACTCAAATTTGGATGCTTTAAACCGCTCTCTGCACCCCTCATCCCGAGAATGGACTGTAGAACCAACATCTCCATTCTTCTCAAGGTAATTACTTTAAGTTGTCCTTCAATGGCTTTAAACACATGAGTAACCCCGTCAACCTTGAATTTCATCTCCATCTCACGAAGGTTGAGAGTGAACTCTCCAATCACATGAAACCACTTCATGCCAAGAATCACTTCAGTGTCTCCCATGTTCACCACATAAAAATATGTTGTAAACTCAGTTATTGAGTTTCATCAGCAGATCTAGTATCATTCTCTCACACTTATGAATGTAACCATTAGCAACTCTTACTCTTATTCCTTCAAACTCATGAGTTTGAATTCCACAGCTTTCCACCAACCATGCATCAATGAAGTTATGTGTTGCACCTGTATCAAGCAAGGAGATGACTCTTTGGCCATCCAAGAGTCCCCGTAACCTGAAAGAGCCTTCCCTTCGCATGCTAGACATGTGAGCTTCTGGTAGCTCCAACTCTGCTTCAGTTTCACTTTAATTTTTGAATTTTTTAGCTCCTGTATCCTCTAGGACAACTTGCTAGTCTAAAAATTTAGTCATATTTTCTCCCTAAAAAAACCACTCCATATGCCAATTTTGACCCTTAGGCTTAAGAGGACAATCATGGTGTAGATCATAAGGACTCTTGCAGTAAAAACATAGCTTCCTTGTGTGCAAATCATTGATTGTTTCCCTATCCAAAGGGGCTAGAATTTTTTTCTTTTGCTCAACATTGTCTGATTTCTTGGGATCAACATCTTCTAATTTGCTACCACTATGCGATGAAGATGGTTCTGAATTGGACTTACCACGTGGAGTGGTAAGTTCCATGCTACGAGCTTTCCTCATAGCCTCTTGCAAGTTAGGTGGATCGAATTCCTTGATCCATCCTGCCATAGGCTCAAATAGGCCCTCTACGAAGAGTATAACCAATCTCGTCTCTGATATGCCGGTTACCATGACTGAGAGCTTCTGAAACTCTCCAGTGTAGGATTCTAAACTACCCAACTGCTTCAGCTGACCGAGATCTCTAAAGTATAACTCTGGATCTCATTTGTCAAATCTCTCAACCAACCTATCTGTGAACTCTTGATAAGTTTTGATCCTGTCATGTTGTAGTGTAACCATGCCATGGTGCCACTAGTCATGGGCTACGCCATTCAAGTGTAGACCTGAGAATTTTATGGCATCCCCTTCTACCATAGGACGTAGGTTTAAGAATGTATCCAACTTGCTAACCCAAGCTCTAGCTGTGACTCTGCCACTGCCATCAAAGGTGGTGAGTGTGAGCTTACGGGTAGCATGTTTGAGATCATTATTCTTGTGCCAAGGTCTCCTATCTGTCTTGTTCCTGCTGCTCTCTCTTTTCTATGTTAGAAACTTGTCAAATTTAAGGTGATCCTTAACTCTCTATGGCAAGGCATCCCACTTATCATGTTGTGTCATAATATTGTCTCCAAAGATCACGTTACCTTCCTCCTCATCCTCGTTACCCTCTTCTAGCTCATTTTTGGTAAAGGTAGGGTGAGTAGGCCTGTCATAGCTACGTGTAGGAGTAACTCTATGGAATGGAACTCCATGGATACTAGCATCCTCTTCCTGATCCTGATTCAGGCGTTTGGGAATAGATATTTCTTGTACTGTTGTAGTAAGTTGTTGTAGGACGTTAGCAACCTATTCCTGTCATGTCACCAGACCTCTCAGAATATCTCTGGCTTCCAAATCTTCATTATGATCATTGCTTCTGGGTGGTCCATTTTCTTCTCTATCACCCATGGTATCAAATGGTATATCTTCAAATTTATTTCCAAATGGTCTATTCTCAAACAAGAATTGGTTTCTCTGCAACCCTGGTCTCCTGCGTGAGTGAAACTTGTGTGGCCCAAACCGATTATGATGCATATGAACGTTTAACCCTCTAAGATGGCAGGATTAAAAGCTCTGATACCATTGTGATGAGCCTAACTGGCTCCAACTCAACCTCTGACTTTCACTGACTTGTTTTTGTGTTTTTTGATTATTTTAAGAAGAATTGTAGACAAAAGTAGGTGTGCCAAGCATAAATGGAGATAAAACTAAATTTAACTTAGCTAAATATGATAAAATGTAATTGTATTGTAGATTAGGCAATTCATACAAAGAAATTGCATACAAAAGACATACCCGAAACCCTTCAGATTATTTAAATAAAGAAATTTTGCACATGCCAGGCAGGAATGGCTGAAATGATGAAATAACACGCCTAGAGCTTGGATTTTCTTTCTCCCACAAGAATTTGGTGAAAAGCTACTAAGAAAGATAGGCGCCCAAGATGGAACTAAGAACTGGCCAAAAGGAGAGGTGTTTTTTCCTCTAGCTTCATACGCCCTTTCCAGATGACATGCCACCCAATGCGAACAGTACGACCTCTCAAAGATGATGAAGATCCTTTATTGAAAGCTAGAAACTGAATGAAGATGGTGTACAGATGAAAGAATCCCTCTTCCTTATTGAAAACTAGTAAAACTGAATAGAATAACTCAGATGTAGCACAAATGAACTTTTGTATGAAGGTCCCTCAATAGAAACCATTCAATTGATCTCTCACTATCTCATAATCACTGATTCAATGAAGAGTTGTCGCTCTCCAATGAAGAATTCCTGAAACCCTTGTTCTCAGACAAAAATCACAGAGAAAATATCAAAATGCAATGTCAAATGATCAAAAAGTGAGTTCGACTTGCATCTTTTGCCTTATATCTCCAAAAGGCATGACTTTCAAGAAAAGTATGACTTTGCCCATTTAAAATAGATTTAAAATGTATTTTAAGTTATTTTCAATAGTTGGCCTTCTAAATACTTTGGGCGCACTTTTGCCTTTAAGTGATTTATTTATCACTTAATAAAATATTTAAGTGGCGTCACTTTTATAAAGTCAATTTGAATTTATAATAAACCCATATGTTAAATAAATAACTTAACCACATAAATATTAATAAATTCCTCCAAACTCAGTATTTCTCCATGTCATCAAAAGCTAGCGAACACTAAACTACAAATGCATATACTGAATCCCATACTGAAGTGAAGGAGTGGGAATGACAATACCCACCAAAAACGGCCACTAACCCCCTAACCAAATCCTGTTAGCCTACGAGGGTCCAAGAAATAGGATAACTCAATTGCTCCTGAAACTGACTAGAATGGGGACATTATAGGTTTTCAACCGTTGATCTTGATCTTTCATTGTTGAATCCTAATTGTTTGTCGAAAACTTGAAAATCTATAAAACAACCTTCTTCATTCTCTAAACATTTGGAATAATCTAGAGAATTTCTGGAGAGGTCATGTCAAACTGACTATTGAAGCACACTAAGCAAACTCTTGCATTCATGATCACCATTACTACTACTTTTGAAGCTTTTTGCACATGGAGGTGTTGTATTGATCCAAACAATCCAACATCCATTATTAATACAAATATACTCCAACATGGGATGGTAAATTGTAGTCCTTTGAATTCGTTTATATTTTCTTTTATTGCTAACATTGCTTATTGAATTCATTGCTTTTCAATTTTATTTCATGAGTAGGTTGGGATTCATCTTGTTTTGAATTAATTTTTATTGATTCATTGTTGTATTCCTTATGTCTATTTTCCCTCTTACAACAACAATGTTGACAACTTTGACAACTTTGCAAAATTGATCTTTTCATCAATCTTCAATCTTTCTTCACCTGTAAACTTACACGAACAAAGAGAGAAGAAAAAAATGTTTTGTTTTGGGTGAATAGGGGTTTGTCTTAGTCAAACCCCATGTTGGTAATTAAACCTTGATAATGAAATAATGACAAAATGAAAGGAATTTGATGAATGAACAATGTTATGTCACAACTCACCAAACCCTCAATGGCTACCCTTGGAGGACTGAAGTCTAACACATCACTCTAAGGATTGGATCTTGCATGAATTGGATTTTTGGATGCTTGATTTAACACTTGAGTTGATGTTTGAATGCTTGAAACCTACATTACAATGTTAGCTCCAAGACATGACATGAAGATGCATAAACTTTGACATGATGATATGATCTTGATTACTACTATAAATGATTGAAAAATATGCTCTTCAATGCCCTTGACAATAATCTTTGATCTTGTGAAAGTTTCCTAGATTAATTCTTAGATTTGAATTGATAAAATAACTATGTTTTTATAGGTGTTTATCTAATTTCCTGAAAACTAGATTCCAAAAGCCAAAAATTGAAACTTGAATTTGAATCATTAAAATGTCGCCAAAAACATATTTTAAATTAGGCCCTGACACTTAAGGAGGACCCATTCACCCTTGGGTGAATGAATCCCAAGACCTAAATCCAGGACACACAATTTCCAAGATGTTTAAATTAATGTAGGCATATGTTTAATATAAGTTCCACTTTCGGAAAATGGGAATAATAAGGCTTTGGAATGCATAATTTAGGAAATTAGAAGCTTAATTAAGTCTAATTAATTAAGGGACCCAAACATAGTGTGAAATTGTAAAAGGTGTACAATTTTCTACACTACAAGGGGTTAAACTTGAGGCTAAATGTTCTTCACCTTTGGTGGATGGCACTTTGTATTGACATTTTGTTGGTAGTATCATTTATTTGAATCGTATAAGACCCAAAATTTCATATGTTATAGGCATGGTTTCTCAATTTATGCAAGAGCCACATCAGTTGCACTAGAACACAACAAAGTAGACTCTCCACTAAATTCAAGGTACTCACAATTATGGGATTCCTTATGCACCGGGCATGCATTTTGACTTAGTGGGACAAATAGATTTATATTGGGCAAGCGATTCTCAGGATTGCAAGTCTACTTCAAGGTATTTCTTCTCCATTGGATTTGATCTAGTTTGTTGGTCAACCAAGAAGCAATTTTCTATTGCTCTTTGATCTATATAGGTTGAGTATCGAGGAGTTGTTAATGCTACTATTGAGGCCATTTGGCTTCAAAACATTTTCACTAAGTTTGGCATTCCCTTTCGAAATACCACAATCATCGTTTGTGACAACCAAAGTGTGATACATATCTCTCACAATCTGGTTCATCATTAACGAACCAAACATATTGAGATCCACATATACTACATTGAAGAGTTGATTCATGAGTAGATCAATGATCTCAAGTAAGTTATCTAATATCAGATTAGATTGTAAACATCTTCACCAAAATATTCACTAAGAGAAAGTTCCTTCATTTGCAAGCTTTGCTTGGGGTGCGGTTGGTGTCCTTTTTGGGGGGCTACTTAGTGATTCTATTTTCACTCTATTTTGGGTGGTGTTTCTCTCTATTTATGGGGGGGATTTTTTTTTGGAAGGGATTTACTATGTACATGGGTACCTAACATGGCTTCATTTTTGAGGACCCATCATCTTTTCACCCACCTAAGCTATGCTTAAGGGGGTGTTAGCGTAGGATTTTATTTTCCTAGTGGGTTAATGTATTTTCCCTTAGTCATAGGTTTATTCTACACTTTTATTAATCCCGATTAGGTTAAATAATGTAAGTTTAATTATTTAATAACTAGGAGATAAGGTGTTGAAGTGTCACAATCCTAAAAGGGTGGAGCATTTACTATTTTGATCACTTTATTTAATATTGGTGGCCACTCCCTATTGGTTCCAAAATTTCCACTTCCATCCTCTCCCCAATTCTATATAAAATCACTACCTAGCTTGTATTTGTATCTATTTTCTATTGCATACTTTTGTATCTTGGAAGCTCTTAATGCAATTATGTCATTCTAACATTGCATATCTTTTGAAGCCAATGTTTTGCATTGTTTATGTTTTTCCAATTTATGTAGCTTAAAATTTCTCTCATTAAATTCCTTGTTTTATCAATCTATTTCATATTTCTAACACTTTTTGTAGGGTTTGTCACAAATTGACAAGGGGGAGAGGATACGTATTTATTTTTCTTGGATTTATTTTATTAGATTAATTTTTATTTTAAAATTAAAGTAATGGTGTTGAGGTTTTTGGTCTAGCGGAGAAGTAGAATTATTTTCAAAAATTCTTTTAATGATCAAATTTTGTTGAGCGTAAGGTATTATCATAACAATACCTATACAAGTATACATATATAAAGGGTCATATATATTTATGTTAAATGGTGTCATAAATTAGAAAATTAACACTTGCACTATTGGGGGTGCAATGGGTACCTTGGTAAGGAAATTCAAAGAAGATCTTAGTAACAAAATTGGAATTAATTTTATCAAGTAGAGCAACAAATTCAAAGATCTTAGTTTTTAAAATTATAAATATTTTTATTAAGCAGGCAACAAAACTAAATAAACAAAAATTAGAGTGAAATATCAATCCTTAACATTTAAATTATATACAAATATCCAAACCAAAAATCAAATTATCATTTTTAGATCGCTTTCTAATAACCCATCAAATACTAATCAAGTCACAATAACTTGCATTTTACTCAAACAAGACTTATTTACTACTAAGTAAAAATAGTCTTAGAAAAATGTATTGAATTATTTTTAAAATTATAAAAATAGGTTGAAACATACTTTTATAAATATTTCATTTAATTCATGGGGTTCAAATAAAGCCATTCCTTGCACATAAGAAAAAGAAAAAGCCTCATTTTAATTTTTCCAACAACATTGACATTTGACTTGTCAAAGACTTGGAAAAATATTGCATTAATCAATAAATACACAAATCATCATTCTAGCATAAGCAACCCAAACAAGCAGGTGTGGCCACAAAGGCAAGTCGATCTAAATTGAGGTATGAATACAATTAAGTAATAAAAAATAAAACAAGTTCTATTTAATATAGAAATCTATACTCTTATTTATTTTTATATAATTTCCTATAAAAATAAATGTAATGCTTAAATTATATTTCAATGCGAAATGTATTATTTTTCGAGCATTGAATTTTTAATCAATGTCAATTTGGGCTTATAAGAATCCTATCAATGAAATATAATATTTATTTCAACTTTCATAATCATTATTACTTGAGAAAAAAAGGAAACAAATTGTAGTTTGAATAGTATAAGGCCCAACCATGTTGTGACCTTACCCCCACCCTAGTTATTTAACCCTTGTATTAATGAGTGGTTTTAACCTTGTCACAATTAATCTCTTAACAATTGATGAGACATATTCTAATTATCTCTGTGATGTTCTTGAAAGACCTTATGTGTGTTTGATGTCATTGGTCAACTCCATTGATGGTATTAATAATTGTGTTCCTACTTACTTATATATGTGTATGCATGCAAATAAAACAAATAAAATATAATCAAATTAAAATAAATTCAACACCCAAATCAAACACATTCAAGCCTTTGATTGAGTTGAATGCCAAATTTTGCTTATTTGTGATGTGGGTGCTCAATTCACTAGCATAACGTTAGTATTCTCTGGATATCAAATTGATAGATCTTAGGTACAAAATAAATGCTTTTTTGACTTTATGATGATGAGAGATGAGTTTGATTTATAGATTTTTATGAGGACTTGATGAATGGTTAGGATCCAATTTGAAACATGAGAGTCGATCCTTGATTTGGAGGGATTGATGAGGAGATGTGGCATGAATAAAAGAGTTAGACATTATTTTAACTTTTAATTCAAATATTATAATTTCTCAACTCAATGTGACTTGGGAGTTAACAAATCTAATTGATGATTTAACTTCTTGCATGGAGGAGTTAACTAAGTCTAAGGATTTGATTGATGAGTGGGACATGGAGTAAGTCTAAGAGAACTTATTAGACTACGTAGTCAACTAAGTGAGATGGAATCAATCAATTTGATATTTAATTAATTGAATTATTGGTGCACATGGTATGGAAATTAATACTAAATTAATTTATTAATAGACAATGTGTGGGTAAATAAATAATTAAAAGGATAAATATAAATAATGGATAATCAATTTATTAAATGATTGAATAATATTTACCAAATATAATTAAATAATTTATGAATAATTTATTAAAATTATTAAGTGAACTAGGAGTCTTAGATGACAAGGTGATGAATTAATAAATTAAATGATCATTGGATGAAACCATAACCTAGATGATAAAATGATGGATAGATGATTAAGTAATGACTAAATGCAATAGATGATCAAGTGACACAGTGAATGATTAGAGGTTCTAGGAGATGACTAGATGAAATAAATGATTAGGTGAAGATGTCATTTTTTAGGTGTCTACATTTTTCCCCTTATTGAGATGATGTTCAAAGTAACATTTTCTCCAAGTGTTGTTTGCATATTTTGTTTTGTTTTGTTGTGTTTTGAGGTAGGTTAGTCTCATAGAAGTCGCCAAAATGTTGAAATTTCATGCCCCCTTTATGGACCATAAAAAATAATTGATCTAAGGGATATTACTTGGGCCATCTTGCATGATGTTATTCTTGTAGACCTTGCATTAACCCTCTTTGTTCATGCCCTAGTCCAAATCTAAATTACAAAGATCCTATGTTGGATTTATCAGGCTTTCAGGCTTTCTAGTTTTCTAGCTTTCGTTTACCCTCTTAACTATATGCCATCTCTATCAACTTCTAAGTTCACCTTACTTTCCTTTAAAAATATTCTAAGCATAGAATTTGTCTAACTTTCAAACTGTTAATGATCCCCTTAATCATCTGCATACCTTAAAGCTTCCCCGACCCTTGAGTCCTAATCCATGAAGAAGCATCTAAGTGTTATTTTGTCAGGATTTTGGGCCTTCGAGTTGTTGGTGTTATCTTTAACTTCATCTTCTTAAAAGTATGTTCTAAGCGACATGCCCAATGCTTGACACCTAATGAAGGAAATATTGTATAGTGCCTAGACTTGAGGTTTCTTAAGGATTCAGGGATCATATTTTCCTGATGTCTTTTGGAATGTGGTAGATGTTCCTCCCAAAGCCCAATTCTTGAAATCTCCCCTTCGCAATTCACACAAGTCCTTTCATCATTTTTTGGCCTTCGAGTTTTCTCTTCAAGCTCTTTCCTCTTCAATATGAGTTAAGCGTCATTCCCAATCCTTGAATACCAACTTCTCCCTTTCACCTTGCATTCTTCCAAATATTTTCACTAAACTTTTAGAATTTTGGCATCCCTCTTTGTCTCCTTCAACAAGTGATAGGTGATATTTCTAATGCCCCAAAAAATTAGCCTTTTGGGTTTCAAACTTTCAAACAGGTGGTAAGCAATACCTCTAATGCCTAATGCCCAACAAAGGTCTTCATGTTGTGGTTTCAACATTCTTCATTTTTTCTTTTCTTTAGTAAGTGGTAAGTGGTAACTCAAAGCTTGATACTTGATGCTTGAAAAAGCTCTTCTCTTCAAGGTTACAAGATCAAGGGTGTTCTTCTCCCCAACTTCACAACAAGCATCTCCTGGTAGGTCCAATGCTCGATGCCAGATAAAAGCAGTTTTTTGATGTTGTGAACAATTTAATGTTTTACTCATTGGTTCGATGGTAGGCTTAGGCTTGAAACTGTAATGATACTCTCAGGAAGCGTGTTTTCGACCTAGAAGCACCATTAATGTTGCAGTGAATTCCTCAACTACCAGATCTTATTTGTTGAGCTACAACATATATTTTAAATTTATTTTTTATAGATTTCAAGTGGAAAAATTAGTGCCCATGCTTCATTTAATATTTGTGTTCTACTTTTTTATCAAAGGGCCATCCCTAGCCATGATTTTACAATAAATTTTGTGAGTGTTTATTCTTTTTATTCATGGATTCATCAATGTGGAAGCATGGCATGGATGTTAGGGCCATTTTTGTAGGCTTTCAACTCGAGTTTTGGGGTGGACACATGTTTTCACATGTTTTTTTGGGTCGTGGATAAGGTATCCTGCT
Source organism: Sequoia sempervirens (assembly GCA_007258455.2). Taxonomy (NCBI): domain Eukaryota; kingdom Viridiplantae; phylum Streptophyta; class Pinopsida; order Cupressales; family Cupressaceae; genus Sequoia; species Sequoia sempervirens. Next base: position 872,777,815 of record VDFB02271358.1, on the reverse strand, counting down.
CAATCATGTGCCCTATCTTTCTCCTACACCTAGAAGATGCATAAAAGCACTATTAATTGTCATTTTAACGGGTTCTTCTTTTTGTTTCTTTAGTAGACTTATGCATTTTCTACATTTTTATAACTGTTATTGGCTTCAAGCCTTGGATTTTAATAGAAATTTATTTCATTTACCTAATATCTCTCTATCATTTACGTGTTGTGTGACCTGTCACCTCTATTTGTGAATAATTACTCACTTTTCTAAATGTTTTATGTTGTATAAAGTTTGGCTATAGGAATTGATTATGAATTTATTTGCCTTCTAGTGGTTGTTGACCCTTACCTACATTTGCTATAGGATTTCTATGAATTAGATACATGCACGTAAGCCCTCTATATTTTTTGTTGTTTATTCAAGCTCTAGTGAGCAAGGAAGAATTCACTCTAAATATTTGTGCATCACCCTTTTTTTATTTTCAACATTCCTTCTTCCCCTTTTCTCCAACAATCAATAGAATAATCTAGTTTTCCAACTTTTATCAAGTGATTGAGTTGGATTAGCACTTTGTACCTAGTTTAGAGAGGGAACCTACCCTTGATCAAGAGGTTAACTTCATTTTTAAGGTCCCATACCTTGAATCAATTCCCATGTTTCATTAAACAGTTGAATTCATTCATTCAAAAAAGGGTGCAACTCGGATTGATAATAATTCCTTTGTCTCTATCTTCATCCAGGGGTCATTCACCTTCTCATGGGTGTCATCATCAATGTAGCCTCCACTCCAGGTAATCAAGAGAATCACTTCAAGGCTTCTCCCTTTAGTGCAAGAAGGGATCGTAGTTAGTAGGGTTGGTCATGGCTTGCTCTTTGTTGCTCTACCTCTCTACCACATGCAAGAGAAACTTCTTAGTGGCATACCAGAGGTGCTTACATCTGGTTTGGTCCTAGCAAATTCTCTTGGTTGGGTCTTTCCATTTCACTTGCTCATGCTATTGAAGAAGAAGATAAAGATAAATATAATGATGAGCGAGACCCTCTTATGAACACTCTATACCTCACTAATGTATATAGAAATCTGGATGACTAGGATCATCCCCCTCCTCCCCCACTATTATCATTCTCACCACCTAATAGCTTTTTTTGTGTTTTTATGCTCCAAGTTTTTGCCCCCTATAGAATTTAGAGGTGTGACCTTTTACACCCACCTTTCTTTATGAAAATGTGATACTATTTTTTAAATGGTACTATAAATGTACATGTTCATATTTTTATTTTTTTTATAAATTTATATGTAGTTTTCAAAACTATTTTAATTAATGTTTACAATATTCTAGTCTCTATAGTAGGAAGTTTTTTTTGTTTCCAATAGTAATTTTTTAATATAATTTTTTCCCTCATAAAACTCAATGAATAATGATCTATCTCCAGTCATGTGAAATGATGCTCTTAACTTTAATATCCACTTAGGACTTACTATAATTTGAAGTAAATTAACCCCCTTAACAATTGATTCAACTTTTAGCTAAAAAATACCTTTGAAGAACCCATAACTAATTTCTTGGAATTGATGGCCACAAGACCTTATTTTTTATTTTGATCTTGTCTTCTCCTTTCTTGTTGTGCTTTAAGATTATATTGTTTCCTTTGATCATTCCTCATTTTCAAACAAAAAAATTTCATGTGATTTTCATCTTCGCAATACTTGCAAACAATAGGCTTTCTTTTTTCATATCAAGCTTTTTTGCACCACCATTTCTATTTTTTTTAAGAGCATTATCATTATAAAACTTGTCATAAATTTTCCAATTTTTCTTCCCATCAAAAGATGTTTTAAAATTCATTTTAGCTTGTTCAGAAGATTTAGAAAATGATTTAACTTTGGTAGAATATGCATGATTCTTTTTAATATGCCATTTTTAATAAATTGGGACTCTTCATCTAACATTGATATACAAAATCAATCAAAATATTGTTGGGGTTTTGGGTTTGCTTGAATTACCCTTTTCCTCGATTTTTTAAAGATTTTAAATAATGATGCTTTCAACCATTGTGATCAATTGAAAATGTATTTTCTTATAAATTCAACCCCTATTTTCTCTAGTTGAGTATATAAGTATGAAATTTCAATTAAATAATCAACAATTTTCCAAAATCACCATGATCTAAATTTATCAAAATTTCTTCTATGCATACCATATTGACAATATGAACACCTTTATAATCATTTTATGATTTTATCATAATTTCATTGGAAAAGATTAACTACATTAGCAAATCGTCTATTAAGATTCAAGCTAATTTTTTTTACTAATAATACCTTTGTTTACTTCAATTCACATTTTCAAAACTTCTTTGCTTTTATCATTTTATTGAAGTTCTGCAATTTCTTTGTTGATCATCCTCCATAATGCCTTCTCTCTTACAACATTCTTAACAAGATCTTCTAACCTACAAAATCACTTCTATAAAAAATTGACAAACCTTCATCCATAAAGCGCACAAGATCAGATGAAAATAGCGCACATCCTCAGTAATGCCTTCTCTCTTAAAACATTCTTAACTACATCTTCTAATCTACAAAATCACTTCCATAAAAATTTGTCAAACCTTCATTCATAGAGCCCACAAAATCAGAGGAAAATAACCCACAAATAAAAACAAATTTACCAAATCAATTCCAAATCGCATATAGATGAGAAAACTAATCTAGTAACACTTCAATCCTTCAACACCAAAAACTTTTACTAGGCCCAAAACAGAGTAGCCAGTAAATAAAACGGAATAACGAGGTAACAAT